>CM070524.1:43295235-43904151 GCA_036346145.1 Olyra latifolia
CTATTGTTCTTGTGCGTTTTGCTTAGTTCTTATCCATTGAATCATGATGTGGCTAGATCCGTTGGAAAGCTTACGAGATAAGCTTTCCTTGCTATGGTTAAATGCCCCAAATGGAGTATGAATACATCTCCTATGCGCGTTTGATTGTAGACTACTTTTGGGAAGCCGAGCTGATCAATTTAGTATTTATTGCTTCTTTGTTGACTTGCCTTTTCTCCACTTGATCTTCTCTAAGGTGTTCACACGTCCTCGAATTGTTTTCATTTCTGAGAATAGTTAAATTAATTGCATTAGGTTGACTCTCACAAGTAAAATAATTCTTAGTAATGAGCGAATACACCTGTTGATTAATTTGCTTGGTACGTATAGGTTCATGAAATTGATTTATAGAGTCTTGGGCAGAAACACATGATGAAAACAATAATCTTGCTATCATGCCCATATCAATGAAGCAAGAACGAGTTTCGGCCCCTGTGGGGGCCTATCATTTGCCCACCACTTGATCTGCACTAATCCCTAGATCAGTACACTAGTGCATACCATTCACATAGCCAGATAACAAGCAAGAGGAAGACTTAAATTACATAAAATACCTGTATTAAGCCCGAAGGCTATTAAGTGTTTACAACGCGGCACATTGGCCCAAATATTCCAAATGTCCAAAAGGTCGAGTCTGAGAGATCCAAAGAGACTTCGTCTTGGCTATGCCTAAGCACTTTCATTGGAGACGCCCTATGCCTGCATACGATCGTCGGCATAATCTTAATCTTCGTCTTCATGGCAGACGTACTGATCCTACTCATACTCTCCATCTAAAAGAGAATATGAATGCGAGGTCAGTGTCACCCAAACACTGGCGAGCTAACACCCAACCTGATGCAAATTTTAGTGATAAGGGTTCCAAAAGAAAGATCGGGGTTTATTTATTTGCAGAAAGCAAGTTTTACAAACCAAAGCCTATGACTTAGCAATTTTGACCAAAGTTCTACTTTCAATGTGTCATATCACAGTTCAAATTCCATACCATAAACCAAATCACATCCCAATGCAGTTTCCATGCACTCTGCCAAACGTTCTCCTTACTCCCACCATCATTTTCCAGGTGCGGCACATCTGTTATAGGATCACACTACCCCACAAGAGCCCGAGTCCAAAGTTGGGTTGCCAACCCACCCTAAGGGTCGCAACTCAAGTAGGTGCAATCCAGATCACCCACAGTGACGCCGTCCTCCGTCTTTACCTCAAGTATAGTGGCATCCGGGGTACGTCCACTCTCAGAGCCTCGGATCGTACTACCCCGAACCCAACTCATACTTGCACTACCGTCTGCGATGGCCACGTTGTGGTGGTAGGAACTATCCCCGCAGCGGATAGTCGATGACTTCCCCTGTGCATCCCGATGCACCGTCAGGAAGAACTTCGTGTCTACCCTAACCTGTCCACTTAGCGGCACTCGGGGTACGTCCACTCTCAGAGCCTCAGACCGTACTACCCCCGAGCCCTGCTCACACTTCCTTCACGGCTATCGTTCTTCCAAGTGCCCTGCACACGTTGTGACGGAACCCCCTGAGCAGCGCTAGGCAGTATGTGTGTTCCAACCGCGCTCTTCTCAGCACCATGTTTGAACAGATAGCCCTCATCACACCAAGTAGCCAAGCTACTTTCACACCCTTATCCATATGCCGGACCACGTCCGCATTCTAATCACCATCAAACACACACACACTAGCATGCCAGGCCCAATGTCCAGTCAACCAAGTTTATTATGTTCATCATGTCCAGTGAATGTCGGTTCACCGTTCCGAGGCAACTACGCCTAAATTAATAATTAGACCTGAGCAATGTCTAAGCAAGATTTTAACCAAGACTTAAGAGTTTAAATCATTTTACCAAAACTAACCAGACTAACAAGGGTGATCATCAAGGCAATCATTTAGTAAGTCAAATGACGGATGATTTTATCAAGGCAATATCATCATGGTAAACCAATAACAAGAAGTAAAGCATGGCATGATACATCATGATTAAGCAAGTAGGCATAATTACTTAAAGGGAGCATGCAATTTGTAATTGTAAATAAAATACTTTAAGAAACTGGGTTCAATATGTTCCTTTTGAATGTTAACCCGTACTAGGGAAAGTATATACTCTCCCAAATAAAAGTAACACCTAAAGGAAGGTTGTTAACTCGCACTAGGAAAAATTGAGATTCTCTCTAATAAAAGCAAACACCCTTTAGGGTGGATGTTAACTCGCCTGGGTCCTAAGAGTAGTGAGGGTCTTCCTGTTGCTCTTCGGGATGTACGCCGGGCTCCTCGGCGTCAAACAACGGAACGTAATTGAAGAGCAATAAATAAAGCGACAAAGTGCAATAAGAAAGCATGATGCATGGAATGCAACTCGCCTAACCTAGCGGTCAGAAAAGTCGACACAAAACTAACTTTCATATCAAGGAAGTTCCATGAGCCTGCTACTATATAGTAACTTACAAAAAGATAACAGAGGTGTGAGCGTTATGAGGATGATATGCGATGATGCATAATGCTGCCCTTAATAGTCTACCCTTAGATTTAGGCAATAAATGTATAAAGCAAAAATAAGTTTTGTTTGAAGTATTTCCTTCATTTTTTAAAGTATGAACTAGTTATGAACTAGTTATATAACTAGTTATTTAAATTATGCTAATCTCATAGTTAATTATTAAGGACCTAGTGATATAAGGGACTAATTAGCCATTATTTGATAATAAATTTCGATCAGTGCTAACTAATATGTTTAAAGGGGTCCAGATAGGTTTCCTGTATAATTGCGTGGTGGCTACTGTGTTATAATACGTAATTAAATGAATAACTATAATTATAGAGTTATTCCAAGGTTCACCTACCATATTTAACATTTTTCCTAAGTCCAAATCAGTGTCTAATATTTACCATAAATTATCTAGATCTATTGGGGGTCCTGAAGTAATTTTATAAACTCAACAATATTATTAGGGTTTCTTCCTTTTTAGAAATTGCTACAATCCATTCATGGTTACTATTTAGGGATGAAATAATAATAATCCATGGTAGACTATATTTTTAAATCAACCAGTAAATCATCTAGGATAATAAGCCTTGTAAGGTTGTACATGTATAAGCGTCTTTTTGTACTTTTATTCTTAGTACAACTAAAATAATTAGGGGTTTCTCCTAAATGTGCCTCGGGATGTATGCTAATAAATATAATGCTTGATCATAGGTATAATAGCCCTTACTTAATTTCCCAAGCCTTAAAATTATTATTTAGATACAATAAATTATAAATTTATTGTGTTTTAGTCAAATTTCCTAACTTAAAGGAGAGTTCTCGTATTATTGTATTTTCCTACTATACTGTTTGGTTTAGTATTTTTCCTAGGTTCCATACCTTCTAAAGTATTTATAGAAAAAGTTCTATAAATTTTAAACATCATTAACTATGTTAAATAAATTCTAAAGCTACAATGTGGAAATTCGGGTTAATTTGCAAAATAGGGGACTTGGACTGGCCTTGGGCTAGCTTTGGGCTGCAGCACAGGCTGCCATGGGGCGGCCCAGCTAAGCTGAATTGCAGCCCATGGGTGCAATAGCCGGAAGCGGCTTTCCGAGGGGCGTGAGCTTTTCACTGAAAGCGTAAACTAGGATTTGCACAAGCACTTGCTGACATGTGGGGCCGAAAGCCGACATGTCAGCCACACGGCAGTTGCTCCCGTTGGACATCGTCTTCCTCCACGGTTCAACGGGCACAACGGCTATGGGCGGCCAGGGTGGGGATCGGCTCCAACAGGAGGAGTCCAAGCGGCGGGGGGGTCCACCACTAAAATGGGTAACCCACGGCCTCGCGCACCCAAAGATACCATCGGCACGGCTGGCGGCCCTCTACAGTGGCGGTGCGGCAGGTGGTAGCGGCGGCGGCCTACTGGTAAAGGTGCTATGGCTTGCCATGGGTCAGGTGGCCTAGCACAAGGGGTCTTAAGCAACAAGGGGCCATCCTGAGTCTACCTGACAGGACGGCGAGGTCGGAGACGAGCTAGCGGAGGCCGGCGACGAGGGAGGTGTCAGCGGCCGAAAGGTCAGGAGGGCGGCAAGCTCCGGCGAAACCTACAGCCAATTAGGGGTTGCGCTAGACTTAACAGGGCCTGAAGAGGGTGTAGGAGCAAGGAATCGAAGAATGGCTCACCGAGGATGGAATGACCCGAAAGAGGAAGAAATTGGCCTGCGGCATTCCATGCAACCTTCCGGGCACCGTAGGGCCTCTGGGCCCGATTGGTCCAAGGACGTTGGAGGGGAGCTCAAGAGCTTCCCAATGGGACCAAGGGCAAGCAGAATGGCTTACTAGGCGAGCGGTTCAAGGATGCCGAAAGTTCGCTGAATTTTGGCTATGGATGGGAAGAGAGACTGAGCTTGTGGGGAGCTCGTGCTGAGCTTAAAAGTGGGCACGGCAGCAAGGGGAAGAGGTAAATAGCCAGAAGACAAGAGGAGATGGCTCGGTCGTGGCACAGGTGGCGGTGGCAGGACAGCGGCGCAGGCGGCAGCAGCAAGGCTGCAAGTGGCGTGCAGTAGAGCCTGCGAGAGCCTCCATGGGGTGTTTGGGCGGTGAGACGACGGCACAGTGCGTGGGACAGAGTGTGGCGCCGTCGGTTGCCTAAGGAGGGCGGTGGCGTGCGGGCGACTGCAGCCGAAGCAGTGAGTAGAGAGAGAAAGAGAGAACCAGAGAGAGACGAGAGCACGGGAGGGAGAGAGTGAGGGAGGGGGCCCACTGGTCAGGTGCTCTGTTGGCTGAGTCCAACCGGTCATAAGAGCAGACAAGTGAAATCATGTGGTCAAAAATAGGTTTAGCCTTCGCCAGGCGCTCCTCGACACAGTGCGCGCATTTAATTCTGGATGACTTTGGGGACCCGAAGCGTATCCTGCCCGCGGCGCGGCATGATCTACCTCGGGTCCTGAGCCCTAAGCTTCGGATGCCCGGGGGAAGTGGGAGGCTCAATTCTCTTAGACGTGGAAGCTCGGGCGTGATCCTGCCAAGCTCGAGCGCGAGTTTGCCAAGCCCGGGCTTACTTCCTGTGAGACCGAGGGCAAGTCAGTGGGCCGTATTCTCATGGGCCATGTACTTTTCCCAATAGCTAGCCCCCGAACCTCGAGCGGGACGAGGTCGTGCCGCTCGGAGGTTTATTTGGTAACTGCCCTCGGGCGAAATGATTGGGATCTTGTAGCGATTTTCTTGGCCGGAAATCCCAACCGAATCATGATTATCTTGGCGCCGCTTTCCCCATGGTTTCGTGTCTTGGCGGACAGCGACGGTTCGTCTCCCATGACGATTTATATCGAGCGGCTTGCCCTTCGCCGTTCCCCTTTACGCTCTCTTGTGCTATTTGCTCTTCTTGCCTTCCTCTTTCCTTTGCCTTTTCGCCATCTTTCCATCCTCCGATCCTTTCCTTTCCGATGGCGCCCTTCACGCGGAGTCTTCTTTCTGAGGATGACCTGAAGGGGTTGGAAGCCACTGGCTTTATCAAGGTCGGCGGCTGGAGGGCGGCCGGCAAGGAGACGGTTCCCGCCCCCGAGAGCAAGGAGTTCGTTTCCTTCGAGCTTTTTGCGGTTCATGGGCTCCGGTCCTGGAGTCCGAGTTCTTTGACGCGGTTCTCGCCCAGTGTGGGATCGAGTTGGTGATCTTCGCACACCTCTGTGAGGCATTCGTCGGGGTGGAGCCGTCGGTCAGCCTCTTCCTCAACTTCTACGAGCTAACCACACCGGCGGGAGCAATGTAGCGGGGTGCGCCTACTTCAAGCTCCGCCGCGACATGAAGCCCGTATACCCGGCGTTCAAGGCCAAGGAGAACGTCGGGGGTGGGCGTCGCGGTGGTACTATGCCAAGGTGCTCGACGACTGCTTTCTATGGTTCGCGAATGCGTGCCCTGGGAAGTTGACGTTGCCCCGGCCTTCGCTAGAGTCGGCGGAGGCAGCCTCGGCGGCCAAAATCCGGGATTTGGCCGGCCGGGGGCTTAACGGCTATGGCACTGTAGCCGACTTCATCAGGCACCGGGTGAGCCCGCTGCGGAAGCAGGTTCGCCCTTTCTTCAAGATCCACCCGCGAAGGTACTTCCTGTAAGTTCCTTTCTTCGACCTTGCAGTCCTTCGCCGGGGCTTCCTTCTGGTACGTTTTTTATGTTCCCGCTCTTTTCTTCGTAGCTCTACCCGAGGACGACGTGGTCCGGGCTGTGAGGCTTCTTCTACCCGCGAGCCATAACGTGCCATCAGGCTCGGGAATCCGCAATGTCCTGGACGATGTACGTACTCCCGTGGGTTTGAACGCATACAGGCGATCTTAGTGGCGCGGCCGACACTCCTAGCTTTTCTCGTGGGGAAGCGGCGAGGCCGGCCCGCCGCTTTTGTGTCGGTGGCGGCTTCAGGAGCTGCCAGCTCGACGGCCGATGGTGACGCGGGCTTGGCCCTGGCGCGGAAAGAACAGGCCGGGGGCTCGCGGCCGCCCCTGAAGAAACTGGCCGGGCGCTTCCGAGGCAAGGTTGCTGTGGGGCGGTGGCGCCTGACTCTTATACGTCCCGACCCAGCCCGGTGGAGGTTGATGAACACAGGCGGCCCGATCTTCGGTGAGGATAACCCGATTTGGCGGAGTATGACTTTGGCGATCGACTCTGAACCCGCAAGGATAAGCGTCATAATCGCTAAACCAACTCCTGATCGTTATCAACCGTGCCAAGACACGGATGACCTGACCACGAAGGTCTATTCTTGCAAGCAATCGAAGAACTAGCAAGAACAAGGATGAAGCACACACATAGGTTGAGGTTTTGAACTTGTTTACTGCTGCTCTAGCCGAGTCAGGAGAACAAGGATATAGTTCCACACATGGGGCAACTAATCTAAACAAAGCCTAAGCAAAAGAGAGGGAGCTTGTCCACTACATATAGTCATGAGATGGCTGCTAGGAGGTGGCCTCACGCCACTTTAGTTACAAGGGAACTCAGCCCAACATTGATGGTGGCGCAGCACTCGAAGAGGCCAACACAGCTGGACGTTTTTGCTTTCTGTTGTTGACTCGCTTAGAATTTTAATATGAGGCTGGATCCTTTGGAAAGAGGACGAAATTTCCTTTCCATCAAGTGCTCACATGCCCCAAACGGAGTCCGTTTGCATTCTCTGTGTCCGTTTGAATTCAGACCCGTCTTTGGAGACCTATCTGAACCCTTTTGTGTTCACACCTAGCCTCTTTGTGTTCACACTTTCCATGTTGATTGTGCTGCACGAATTTAGAGTGCTCCTTTGCATGTTCATTGCTTGGTCACGCTTGTCATAGGTCGGCATAGCTTGATCGAACATAGAATAGCTCGGCGTCGCTTGATATTGCTCGGTGTAGCTTGATGTAGGTTGACGTTGCTTGTTGTAACCGGGTTGAAGCACAGATCCTTGTTGCTCCATACCATGGTTCCTCGTCTGGCGAATCATTAGGCAGCGACCTATCCTCTAAGTTATAATGAGATAATCCGAGGAACGAATTCACCTGTTGTTTTAGTTGTCTAGCTCGTTCCCTTGTAATAGATCCTTCTTTAGGAGACAGTGGTGGAGTTATGTGCATATCCGACATGGTGATGTCCTCACCAGGCTCCCGGGCTCGGGACTCGGCCGGTGCGCGGGAAATCCAGCCAGCGCCAAAAAGGCGTCGGTTGGTGCTGGATGTTGACGACGATTCGGGCGATGGGTTGGCCAGAACGGACGTCGCGCTTGCCCGTAAGTCGCCATGCCTTTTAGTTTCTTTCTTCCTTTTCTCCGCATATCATGGCTCCTAGGCTGATCGGGCGTGCTTCGATCGCTTCTTTCTTTGTTCTCAGTCGCCCTGTCTCCCCAAGCGGGGGATCTCATCCTGGTGCGGCCGGAGGAAGTGGCCCGAGGAAATGACCCCATCAAGGATGAGCCCGGGCCTCGAGGCTCGGGGCCCTTCGTCCTCCCGTAGGTGGCACGCAATGACGTGCGCTCCCAGGCCGTGTTCGTGGAGGTGGAGACAGACGACGGGACATCGCTCCTGGCGCCGCTTTGTGTAGAGGGGTGGACCTCGATCGGGTGGCGCCCGATTGACTTCGGCGGTTTATCAGATCTTTTTTCGAAGGGCAACCTACCTGTCCCTCCACTAGACACGGGCGACACCGTCCTCCTTGGCCGGAACTGGCCCGTCCGGGTCATTACAGCCGCCAGCGTCGTCCCGGTGCGGCTGTGGAGCGTGGCTCCGCTGGTTGTCGCGGGATGGATGGATCGTTGCGACACTAGCGTGGGTCGAGCACAAGCTCTTGCTCGCCGCATGGCGCCAGCGAGAGCCCTTCCGGTTCCGACTAGTCCTTGGCCAGTCGCTTGAGCAGTGGCTGGCGAACCGGCTAGGGGCTAAGCCGAAGGTAGACGCCGGGGTGCAAACTGATTTCGCCCCCGAGCCATGCCTTCAAGCCGTTGGTGCTGCCGGGCTTATAGGGGAATTAGCCGAGCCAACAGAGGAGACGGTGCCAGGAGCGGCCGATGGGGGCCTAGGCCGAGCCGATGGAGGAGACGGTGCCGGGGGCTACCGATGGGGCCCAGGCCGAGCCGGTGGTGGGGGCGTGTGAGGCTGCAGGAGAAGCGGCCGAGCCTTTGGGAGGTTCGACTGAACCTGTAGGGGGAGCGCCCGAGGAACTGAGCGGCTCGAGCGAAAGCTCGGGCGACCTGGTGATGGCGCTTCCTGCGCTCAAGATCGCTTCCCGGACTCAGTACGATTCCATGACTGCGGTGGCCACAAGGCGGGTAAGTGCTTTCGAGCTTGACTTTTGTGTCGACCCTTCCTGGGTTCTTTCTTTTCCCTTAGCCTATCCTCTTGGAGCAGTTCTACCGCGAGGTCGTCGACATCGCTTGCTCGTTTGGACCTGAGCTCGATCTTTGGCGGGAGGTCTTCTGAGCGACAGCGCCTGTTGAGGACAGATCGAGGCCAAGACGCCTGCTGCTGCTAGAAGAAGCTCGCTCGAGCTCGGTCTAGGTAGTGGCTCTGGAAGCTCAAGTCGCGGTAGCGGAGGCGGCCTTAGCCGCGGCACGGGATGACGCCGGGGAGGTTTCCCGTCGGTCGCTGGAGGCCCTTAAGGCCGAACGCGACCGTTACCGAGCCGCTGGAGGCGCCCGGTCGATGCCACGCCGCCGAGGTGGCTGTCTTGGCGAGAGGAGGCGACCTCCTTGCTGCGGAGCTTTCCCGAGCGAAGTTGGCTACAACCGCGACGGAGGATCTGTTGAAGACCGACCGGAACACCGTGCGGGATCTGGAAACAGCCAATGAAGTCTTGCGGACTGAGGTGCGGACCGCTCGGGATAGGGCAAAAGACTTCTTCGATCTTCGGAGCCAACACGACGAAGTGCTGGCTGAGCTTCGGAAGCTCAGATGCCAACCTAAGTCATAGGCCCTTGTATTTTTCTTTTCCTTGGGCAGTGATCCGACTTGCCCCCTTTTCTGTAAATACTTTTGAAAATGGCATTGACTTGTTTTGACCTTCGCTCCCTCGGTCCACCCTCTCCCTGGAATGCCAAACGTCGACTTGACTGTTGTGCCATGTCCCGAGAGACATTCGCATCAAATCTTGGAACAGTTCTGAGTCGGAGCTACTTCCCGACGCTATAACTCCTAGGATCGCTTCGACTTCCTGATCTTGGCTACAAAAAGAGACCGACGCTGCGGCCACTTTTCATTCCAAACTTCTTCCTTCCGTACCCCTTTCCTCTTCTTGCTTTTGTCTTTGCTTCCACTAATCACGATGAAGAGTTGGCGGAGCTTTGGGTGCTGTATGACCTCGCGCTCGCCGAGGTCACCGAGGAAGAGGCCCGTGCCCACGACGTCGCCATCGTCGAGGTGCTGATCGAAGTCGTCCCAAAGCTTGCCGAGGTGGCCGACGTGATTGTCGACGCACTGGTCCGCGCCCACCGGGGCTTTGTGTGATTGGCTTGTAAGCCATTCCGCGGTCTTTTAATAAAGCTGTTTTGTTGTTGCTTCCTTCTTTTGCCGTTTTTCCTGCGTGCAAACGAACACAAGTAGTCGTATAGGCACGAAAGGATTCGAAGGTCGTAGCATAGTCCTATCGATCCTAGCCCCCGAGCCATGGTCGAGCTTCTGAATAGAAGCTCAGGCGTGGCTTAGAGAAGATCAAAAGTGCTTGCTTGGGTACCTGACCTTGGAAAATCAACTTTTAAGAAGTCGACTTTTTGAAAAATCGACCCTAGCCCCCGAGCCACGGCAGAGCTTCTGGTTCGACAGAAGGTCGGTTGTGGCTTAGAGAGATCAATTTTTGAAAAAATTGACCCTAGCCCCCGAGCCACGGCAGAGCTTCTGGTTCGACAGAAGGTCGGTTGTGGCTTAGAGAGATCAGTTTTTGAAAAATCGACCCTAGCCCCGAGCCACGGCCGAGCTTCTAGTTCGACAGAATGTCGGTTGTGGCTTAGAGAGATCAATATTTGAAAAATCGACCCTAGCCCCCGAGCCATGGCCGAGCTTCTGGTTCGACAGAAGGTCGATTGTGGCTTAGAGAGATCAATTCTTGAAAAATCGACCCTAACCCCCGAGCCAAGGCCGAGCTTCTGGTTCGACAGAAGGTCAGTTGTGGCTTAGAGAGACCGCATCCTTGAAACGGAGGTCGTGGCCCTTGCTCTGTTTCTTTGTAAGAGGCAGAGTGTTGGACGCTAGAGTTATCCCGGGCTGTGACAATTTTTTGCGAGCTTATGATATAGGGCCAGAAAGCGTGTGCCCGCGCGGGATCTTGCCTGGTGCGATGGATATCGGCTTATCCGTGTGCAAGGGAATCCCAGAGGTTAGCTTCTGCGTAGCCACTATTCTGCCGATGTGCACTGAAACAGCCCAGACTTTCTCCCAAGCCCGATCGTGGGTTTAGGTCGTCGGGGTTGTTTTGGGGACTTTCTGGGGAGTGAAAAGATGGACAAACGGAAAAGAGAGGGGCGGAAGGAGACTTATGACCTTTGCTCAGGCGTAGAATCTCCGGAGTTGAGCGATGTTCCAGGAACTGTTGAGGACTCTACCATCCGGCATAGCCAGTCTTACAGCCCCCAGACACGTGGCTGATATGACCGTGTACGGACCCTCCCACCTCGGGGTGAGCTTGTTGGCGTGGGCTAGGTTCTGAACTCGTCTTAGAACCAGGTAGCCCACTTCCAAGGTCAGTCATGACCTTTTAGCCACATGCCGTCGTGGATTCTTTGATGCCGCCACTCGCAGTAGTGCTTGCTCGCGGCATGACTCGGATATGTCGAGATCCAACAGTCGTTCCTCGTCGTTGTTGATTTTACCTGCAAAATCAACACGAACTGAACCAAGCGTTAGCTTGGAGAGTAAGACCGCTTCCGAGCCGTATACGAGCCTGAATGGGGTCTCTCCAGTAGCCCGATTGGAGGTTGTCCGGGCTGCCCAAAGCACCGAGGGTAGCTCTTCTACCTAGTTGTGACGCTGTTCAACGAGAGCGTCGTAAACTCGGCGCTTGACGCCCTGCATGATTTGCCCATTTGCACGTTCAGCTGCGCCGTTGCTCTGTGGGTGAGCCACCGAGGCTAGGGCGACCTTCATGCCGAGCTCTTCACAGTAGTCCTAGAGTAGCTCGCTCGTGAACTGTGTCCCATTGTCAGCGATTAGCTTACTCAGGATGCCGAACCTAGTCACGATGTTGTTCCTAAGGAACCTCTTGGCCATTTGGGCTGATATGCTCGACACTGGTTCGGCCTCGATCCACTTAGTGAAAGTGTCGATGGCAACGAACAGGTACGTACATCCCTTTAGACCTCTGGGGAACGGACCAAGTATGTCCATCTCCTAGCTTCGTACTCCCGTCACCTCCTTCGAACTCGAGGTCAAGGTCCCCGTACCCTGGGCATTCCTTGTCCACCGAGACCTTAACGCTATCAGTTGGCCATGGGTGAGCTGTCCTGACTCCACCGGGTAAGCCATGCTTTCAGCCGCCTTGAAGGACAAGTTCCGTGCTTCGACGTGCAGCTCACAAGGTGTCCGCTGTGTGATGTCGTCCACGGGATAGCGTCCCAAGTCCTCTTCGGGTAGCCCACCGGAAGCGCAGCTGCTCCGTTGCGCGGAGGGGCTGATGACGTTAGGATTACTAGGAAGTTGTGGAGGGCCCTCCTCTCGCTGTTGGCTCAAGGCTAGCTGCACCTCTCTTCGGACCGTTTCTTGTATGCTCGCCTGTGTTGATCTGAGGACATCTTGCGTGTTCTGGTGTTGTGCTGTCGAGCCTTGCCTCTCGCTTCGAGTCTGTAAGTATCGGCGTCCTGAGCGAAACCCACCTTCCACTGGACGACACCAATGCCTCGTGTACGTCCAGGGTGCTCCGGGTTCTGTAGGGCCCTTGTTAGCTCATCATTCTCTCTGTCTGGCACGAAGGTGCCGTGGGCTGACTCATCGTTGGCCTCTTAAAGCCTTCTGGTGACTTCTCTGATCTTATCACCAGACACCGCCCTACCGTCGTCATCAAGGCCGTCGTCATGACCAAAGAACCAATTTCTCGATCTGTTCGACCATCTCATTGTTACGGGTTCAACACCCTTCACCAGCAAGTCATGTTCCCTCTTGTCCCATTTGGGTATCGTCTTGCGGTAACCACCAGGGTCGAGACGGTGGTGGTATTGCTTCTTTGCTGCATTCTGCTTGTTCTTTTCAGTTAAACTCTGACCATGTTCCGAACTCTTGTACCGCACGAGTTCATCCCATTGATCTTGAAGCTTTGGGAACTTATTGAAGTCGAGGGTTAGATTCTTCCGAACATACGCATTGTTCAACTTCTTTTTGAACGTCTAAAATGCCAGCGTCATCTTCTTCAATGTGTAACTCTTCACCTTCTATTCGGTTCCTTCGGGGAAGGTAAATATCTCCATCATATCCGTCCATAGCATGTTCTTCAGGTTTGCAGGTACGTCGTCCCATTTTGCAATGCTAATGGGCACGTGGTCCCTGATGATCACGCCAAATGTCAATCTGAACGGTCCAATCGCCTTGTCTGGCTTCATAGGCTCGCTGTCCTCGCCGACTTCAGTGATTATGTGTCTTGCTCTCGACTTCTTATTGTCACCTCGTGACGTGATTGTCTGGTAGATTGACTGGTCTCAGTGTCCTCGGTCGCGGCGGCCTCGATGTCCTCAGCAGTATTGGCGGCTTGGGGGCCCTCACCGGCTGCCCCAAGTTGATCCCTGAGGTCGTTTGCCGAAAAATAGCCTTGTGCAATTATATCACTCATTATGTCGTCGTCATCAGACCCTCCACTAGCCGTTGTAACAGAAAAAGACACTGAAATCTAACAAAAAATAATGCTGTTGCCATAACAAAATAATCTTGCGTATAAATATAAGGCATGCATGCTATTTTAATGAGGTGTTTTCTCATATACCTCTATTTTTTCTTTTCAATCATCTACATTTATTCATTAGTACACAACATATTCTCTCTCTTTTTTTATGACAATTTATATAGGAGATGTATAAGTCATTTTTTTACTCCTTTCTCAAATTTATCACCACCTTAATACCTAACTTAACAAGAATCCAACATTCACACCATACCCAAATCCATTAAGCAATGATTATGCTTAAGTTCTATAAATTTTAAAGAAGTGACCTGCACTAGCAACAATCAAATAGGTGGCCAAACGGGCCGCCTGTGCCATAAACGGTAAAAATACATAGAAATATGATGAAATTCACATAAGAGGTACACATGGTTGAAACATATCATTGGCGAGCACAAAACATATCAATCGTAAACATTATCAACTGCTTCTTGCAATTCTTACTGTACACTTATCCTTGGCAAATAATATGCATATGTCAATGGGAAACTCATTCCGAAAATCAAATGGAAAACAGACCTGGAAAACAGATTTAGAAAATTAACATTACATATAAGCTTGTTGATGTTAACATTGCATATAAGCTTGCATTATAAAATTAACATTGCATATAAGCTTGCATATTAACATTCTATCATAAAGCCAACAATCTCTCCAAAAATCTGTTGTCTCCCATTACCAAGTAACATTTGTCTAATAGCAAAATAAGTCTTTTTCACTAATATTGGGCTTACCAGCGTGGAGGCGGCGTCGTGTAGGTGGCATTCGAGACGACCGGCGTTGGAGAGGAGAGGCGTGGAGGTGGCGTTGGATAGGAGCGGCGTGGAGGCGGCGATGGAGAGGACCGGCGTGGGGGCGGCGTTGGAGACGAGCGGCGTTGGAGAGGAGCGACGTGAAGGCGGCGTTGGAGACGAGTGGTATGGAGGCAGCGGCGTGCAGATGGCAGCGTGTCGATGTAGAGTTCGGAGCGCGCGCGAGAGGTTGTAGACGGCGTCCTCACCGGCGGCGGCGTCGGAGGCGACGATGGCAGCGGCGTCGATTTAGGGTTGGAGCGCGCGCGAGAGAGGATTTGAGAGTTGTCTCCAAATCTCCGCGTGAATCGAATATAAAGGGTATGCCTTCAATCCTGGTTGGAGACACCAACCGGGATTGATGGGGTCTCCCCAGCGCTGGAGTCCTCACATAGTCCCGGTTGGTACCAGGATTGATTCCCCCAAAATAATTTTCACAGGCAACCGCCTCTGGAAATTGCCCCCTTTCTAAATACTCCCTCCATTCCAAAATATAGGACATATTTTAATTTGAAAAAAGTCTTCCAAGACAAACGTTGACCATTAATTTCTCTTATTACATATTGGCAATTTCTATAATATCACATTGTATTCAAAGCAATTTAAAAAGCCAACATGTTGATATAACTTTTATCCATTAAAGATGCATAACATTTGGCAAAAGATTTATATTATTTATTCCAAAATACCAACGGCAGAATTACATAACATGCTTTAATTTACATTGTCGCATTACATAACATGCATGCTAGCCGTCATCCTCATCCTGATCATCTAGGCCTTGGTGCTCATCCCAGCAGGGGCACCGGCAGTCCTCGCCGTTGAGGAAGTAGGAGGAGGGGAGGTCCTCCAACGTCAGGAGGTCCCTAGCCTAGGCGAGCTCCTAAAAATTTTGCAAAAACCTTAAATCGATCAACCACGGAAGAAATCGATTCAACAGGGCACCTGGGATGGCTATCGCGGCGGCAGCATTGCCTCCAGCTCTGTCCAGGACTGAGGCTGAGGCGGAGACGAAGGAGGCGGAGGCGGCGGCGGTGGTGGCGGAGGCAGCGGCGGGGGCAGCGGCAGAGGTGGCCGTGGCCGTGGCTGAGACCCCATTCGACAGGTTTTGAGGCGGTGTGGCATGGTGTATGGCTCTGAGAGAACAGGTGAGTGCCTGGAGGGACATATATAGGGGCGCTCGCGCGGAATATCGAAGGGCACGATCAATCCCATGGATCCCATTGATCGACAACTACGAAGAATAGTGCAGTCAACTGTCCAACTTCCAATGTAGTCAGCTCAAAAGTCACGGAGATGAAGTTAATGATGTGAAATCAATAAATACACTGAAGCAGATGCGAAATCAATAAATCAAGCAAGAAAACCAGGAAACCATGAAATGCACTGAAGCAGGCAAAGTTTTGTATCGGGCATGAGGAAGAAGACCAACGGCCGGACATATAGTCCTGGTTGGCAACACCAACCAGGATTGATGGTACACATAGTCCCGGTTGGAGACACCAACCGGGATTGCTTCCCCCCAAAATAAGAGAAATCGGCGGCGCGAACGAGGCTCGAACCCACGACCTTGCATGGGGAGCCCGCGCTCAAGCGCACGCTACTAACCGGGGGAGAGAAGAGAGTTATGTCGACTTGACCGGGTGCGAATATTTTTTGTACCCTTCCTGCGTGAAGGGGATGAGGTCACGGACATGTGGGCCCATCTCTTGTGGGTCGAAAAAATAAGGACAAATTTTATGGGTCCAAAAAATGTAATGGAGTTTTCTATAGTATCATAATTTATAGTTTCTACAGAATGTTTTGTACTTTTGATTTTTAATTTTTCGTACATGAATGTATTTGTGAATAAATGTATAAAAATTTGTACAATTTGTTGAAAATAGTAATAGGCTCAAAAAATGTGAGGACAAATCTTATGGGTCCAAATATACATATATTATAGAAAACGTACATATATTATAGCATGGGTTTATAATAATTTACAATAATGGTACCCCGTACAATATCTCACAGGGTTACCGCAAAAGATGATAATTTACAAACATTAATTTTCAATAATATACTAATTAACTAATTAATTTCTATTATTTTTTAGGTGTTGTCGTCGTCGGCGTCCTCCTCCTTATCGTCGGCGTTGGCACCATCGTCGGAGGCGTCCGAGCCATCCATGTCGTCGTCGTGGTCCTCCTCCTCCTTTGGATCGTCTTGGTCGTCGTTGTCGTCGTCCTCCTCCTCCTCGACGACGTCCTCCTCGTCGAAGTCCTCCTCATCCTCGTCGTCGTCGGACAGCTCGTCCGACACCTCGAACTACGGCGGGTTGAAGACGGACTCCTTCCTCGGCTTGTGACGAATGATTCGCTTCCGAGGGGGACTCTCGTCGTCAGAAGACGGCCGCGGCGGTGGATGCAACGACGTTGGTGGCGGTGGAGGCAGACCCGCCGGTGGGGCAAGCATCGGTGGTGGTGGAATGGCAGTGGAGATAGAGGCGGCGGTGGGGAAAGAAGCGAGGAAGCCATGGATCGAAAAGGCAGAAGAAGAGGCAGAGGCACGCGGTAGAGAAAGACGAAGAGGCTGAGGAAGATCGTCGGTTTTAAAGAAGAGGAAGAGGAAGACAAATAGGTAGAGGCGGCTCCTCAGTTCGCACCAATATTGCGTTGTTTGGAATTCCCACACCAACCGGGATTGCTTCCTCCAAAATTGAGGTCACGTATCTCGTGTGGGTCCCACATGTCAGTGGTAGTAATTTGCCATAAATTACTCGAAAATTATAGAAAATTGCTGGGAGCCTATACAAATTAAATTAAAATATCACAAAAATCATAAAAATGTGAAAAATTGAGTTGGGAGCCTTGTAATTTCTCATTAATTTTTCTACAATTCTTTGATAAATGTAAAATTATTAAAGATTTAGTACAAAATGTAAAATTATCAAAGATTTACTCAAAATTCTGTAAACTTTTTTACAAATATAAAATGTTATCTATTTGTTAAAACTCTAATGCTGCTGTCATAAGAAAATGCCTTGAAATTTTAAAATTGCAACTTCTTTGTTTTTACAAGTGATCCTTCATTATGATCGTGATGTCCATAGGGAGCTTCCTCCTCATCATTGAGGGCACTAATATCTACATTCACCGAGAAAGGCAGCAGCTCGTCGAACTGATTATACTCTTCTTCGTCTGTGACGCCCTCAACTCCGTCAATCCTTCTTTTACCTGGAAGAACCACGTGGAGCCTTCGCTGATCACTACCGCTACTCTTCTCCTTCTGCCGTTTGTTTTTGGTAGACCTTGTCTTGCTTTTAGTAGGCTTGCCCTTCTGCTTTTTCAATTTGCTACCCATGTCCATCACATAGAATACCCGTGTGACATCACTGGTGAGCACGAATGGTTCGTCCCTGTAGGCCACTTTCTTCAGGTCCACGGTTGTCATACCGTACTCATCGATCTCCACGGACGTTAGTTTGACCCATTGGCACCGAAACAGAGGGACCTTCAAAGGTCCGTACTCGAGCTCCTAGATCTCCTCTATGAAGCCATCGTAGGTATCTATCTTTCTATTTTTGTCCAAGGCATCTATACGGACGCCACTGTTTTGGTTAATGCTCTTGTTATCCTGTGCTTTCGTGTAAAAGGTGTACCCATTTATCTCATACCCTTGCCATGATATGATTGTCATGGATGGTCCCCCAGCTAATAGTTGCAACTGCTTATGGACTCCCTCCTTACCCAACAATTGCTTTTGTAACCACCCGCCGAAACTCTTCACTTGCTTGTTTGCGATCCAATTATCTGACTTCCCTGGGTATTGGTCGCGTAGAATGTTCTCGTGATCATGGACATACTGAGCCACTAAAGCTGCTTGTTTCAACACTGTGAAATGTGCTTGTCTACATAAAAGTATATCCTAGCAAGAGGATTCTTTTCTCCCTAGAGTACCTTTTCCCGTAGTCTCCCCTCGTAGCGTGATACAGGGACGCCAATCGGATTCAGATCATTAATGTAGTCGACGAAAACTCAATAACCTCCTCTGTGCCAACACCACAGGCAATGCAGCCTTCGACGTGACCGTTACTGAACATACTTCTTCAGGACACCCATGTATCTCTCGAAAGGGAACATACTGTGCAAGAACACGGGTCCGAGAATTTGTATCTATTTGACCATGTGAACCATGAGATGGACCATCATATCAAAGAAGGATGGAGGAAAGATCATCTCAAGTTTAACCAAACCAAAGACAATGTCATCCTGCAGATTAGATAACTTATCTGGATCTATGACCTTCTGTGATATCGCGTTGAACAAACGAACACACCTTTATGATTGTCCCTCGTACCATATCCGGCAGAATGCCTCTCACCGTCACTGGGAGCAATTATGTCATCAACACGTAACAATCATGGGATTTCAGGTTTACGATTTTATTCTTTTTTATGTTTATCAGTCTTCTTATGTTCAAGGAGTACCCTGATGGGACCTTCACACCATTCAACAACTTAATTATTTTTTTTCTTTTCCTTACTTAGAGTGTAGCTCGCGGGATGGAGGTAATACCCTTTCTCTCTCTGTTGCGGATGTAGGTCTTCCCTGAGTCCTAATAGTTGATCCTTTCGTGTTTGAAGTGTATTTTTCGATTTGCCATACATATCGAGGAAGCCTAGTAAGACTCACACAGACATTCTTCGTGATATGCATAAAGTCCAGTGAATGACGCACCTCAAGGTCTTTCCAGAAAGCAAGTCCTAAAATATTGACTTCTACTTCTAAATTGGCTTCTTCTTAGCATCCTCATTCGGGAGTGGCGGGACAGGTTTGCTACCAGGACCCTTTTCAAAAACTACTTCCAGATCCTTTTCCATAAAAAATACATCTGCCCCATTATGATGCTTGGGCTTCTTACGTTTCTCTTCTATTCCATCAAAATTAACACTGTTGCTCCGTAACAGGTGCCTCGGATTGAGGAACCTACGATGGCCCATGTACACAATCTTTCTAAACACTCGATGCAGGCTTTATATCCCTTGATAGATAAGCCCGACATGTTACCAAGTGCAGGCCAGTCATTGATGGTTATGAGTAGCAATGCACGGAGGGTGAAATAATCTCTTTTGTACTCATCCCATACACGTACACCATCGTTCCACAGCGTTAGCAGATCATCAACCAACGGTTTGAGGTACACGTCGATGTCGTTTCCAGGTTGTTTCGGGCCTTGGATAAGCAGCGACATCATAATGTATTTTCGCTTTTAACATAGACAAGGAGGAAGGTTGTAGATACATAGAGTCACGGGCCAAGTACTGTGACTGCTGCTCATCTCGCCGAACGGGTTTATCCCATCAGTACTCAACCCAAACCTTATTTCCTCGGATCCTCGACAAAGTCCGAGTATTTTCTATCTACTTTCCTCCATTGCGAGTCGTCAGCAGGGTGCCTTAGCCTTTCGTTGTCCTTACGATCTTCTTTGTGCCAGCACATCATCTGGGCATACGCTTTGCTCGCAAATAAACGCATCAACCGGAGAATTATAGGGAAATACCACACCACCTTAGCAAGGGTCTCTTCTTCTTACGCTGCCCCTCTACCTCACCTGCGCCATCATGCCTGGTTTTAAACCCAAAAGTTTTGCACACCAGACAAGCTTCCAAGTTCTCGTACTCATTGCTATAAAGGATACAATCGTTACGACATGCATGTATCTTCTGTACCTCCAACCCCAATAGACAGACAACTTGCTTGGCGTCGTACATAGTTTCAGGCAACATGTTACCTTCTGGAAGCAATTTCTTTAGCAAACATAACAACTCATCAAATCCCTTATTAGACAAATCATTGACCGCCTTCAATTGCATCAGTTCTAGTGTGGTATGCATCTTTTTGTGGCCCTGTCGGCAGTTTGGGTACAACAGTGTCCCATGGTCCTCCCACAAGTGCTGGAACTTTTCATAATGCCTTTCATCGATGTATTCTCCCTCTGCATCAAGCAGCATCTGCTCTAGGTCATCATCGTCAAAATCACCCATTGTATCTTCGAAAGCACCGTGTTGGCCATCGTCCGGGTTATTGTTTCCAACTCTTCTTCTCCTTCACCATCTTCCCGTATAATTTCTTCTTCACCGTGCTTGGTCCAAGAGGTGTAGTTTGGCATGAAACCTCTTGAGAGCAAATGGAAGTGAAGGTGACTGGTGTTTGGCCACTCCTTCTCATTGTAGTAATCTATGCATGAACAACATATGTAGCCTGACGTCGTGTATGCATCGGCCGCATGAAGAAAAGCTTGCAAACTCTGCAAGAACTCCGGGGATCGTCGATCCATGTACATCCATCGCTGATCCATCTATATTATGTTACATCAAGGTAATTGTTTGCTCATTCTCCAAAAATTAATTATTGAACATTTTCCAAATTCCAGAAAATGAAATTTATTGATAAAATATTTAAAATTTTCCGTGGCTAAATTTATTCGTACCTAGGGCAAATTACATCACATATTTTTCATAGCAATTCTTATTTCAAAGCCAGTTATAAACTTAAAATAAATTTATTTCATTACATATTTTGTAAAGAACTATATTTTCATACAATTTTTTTCTATAAAATGATTATTTGCTCCGGTATTCATACTGGACAAGTTATTGCAACCTACATAAAAGAATTGATCTATGAATTGATGTATATCGAAGTCTAGATTCAAAATTCTTCATCCATCGATGGATCTAGATTGTACCTTCAATGCGAGATACATCATAATCCCACAAAAAATCCAACAAAAGATTGAGCTAGATCTTTACATTCATAATCTTTCAATGATCATGGCAAAAGATCAAATTTTCTTCATTTTTCAAGTAAAGAAGAAGCTCCATTGAACATCCAATGTAATGAGGAATGATGCACTAACCTTGATTAACTTGGCTTGGAATAAAATGACCAAAATTTTGAAATTTTGGCAGCACCTCCCCTTTCTTGAAGCTCTTGGCCGCCGGCACTACTGTTCTTTGTCGGGCAAAGTGGGGACTGCGAGAGGAAGAAGGGAGAACAAATATGGCATACTAAAACCGGTTGGAGACACAGACCGGTATTGTGCCGACCTTTCCACCTGCCACAGGAGTTCAAATATGGTATACTAAACCCAGTTGGGCACAGAGACCGGTATTGTGCCCGTCTTCCCGCCTGCAATAGGTTGAATATGGCATACTAATCTCGGTTGGGCACACAAACTGGTATTGTGCTCCCCTTCCCGCCCGCAGGCTGTTGCAGGCACCATCAGTCCCGTTGATGTCTCCAACTGGGACTGATCCCGACCTGTGCCTAAACTTACGTTCAACCAGGACTGTTGTGAATGTTAGTCACGGTTCATGCCTAACCGGGACTGATGAGTCGGTATTAAAGGCTAGTTCTCTAGTAGTGTATGGATGAATTAGTGCGCCTCCAATTAATCAAGGAACATGATCTCTTGTGAGACACATGGAAGCAAAGGGCCATGCGTTTACAAAATTTACAATCCAAGTAGGTATCCATGTTGACAACTAGCTGGTGCTTAGCTGATAGAAAGAGGCTAATAGTAATAGGAAAAAAAGAAAAGAAAGAAGAAAATAAAATGATTCACTTATAGTCACTAACCTCATGTAGCTAGGGATGAAAACGGACCAGATCGGATTGGATATGGTCTATACTAGTTTCGTTTCCGCCTTTTTACACGGACCCGGATCCGGATACAGAATCGTCATATACAAATACAAATACGAACCATGTCGAAACCGGAACCGGATCAAATACGAGTTGAAACGAATACGGGCACAGATATTTTATCGGAACATTGAAACCACACAAACTATATGGCTAGAAATAATGAAATCACATAAGCATATCAATTAATTAGATGATTCAAAATTTTAGCTAAAATGACATAAACAATACATGGCAGCACATGCACATCCACTCAAAGGTTTTCATGGTTCACAGATTTAGAATAACACAAACATAGTTCATGCCTTTATGGCAATTAACGAAGTTCACAAAATATATGGAACACATAGTCCATGACATAGTTTATAATGAAAGACATGATTCATCAAAAGTTAAACATTGGAGCAACACAATGACAAGAAAGATGAAAAGGCCGTAGAGGGTAGCGCATCTTCATCTTCATCTCCATCTTCACTAGAGGACAATAACAACTACAAACAAGTATGAAGTATCATTTAATATCTAATAAATGGATTCAACATTAAAATTTATTAAAAAAAGTTAATGTGCCTTTTACCTTAAATGGTTTGATCCAAGTCGTCAAGCACCTCCTCTTCCTCATTGTCATTCCTATCATTTTGTCCCTAGAGATTTAAGTCGTGCAAACACAATGGATAGTTATACACTTACACATGGTAAAAGTGCTTAATAAGTGAACATCATTTTGTAGAAAATAACAAACCGTTGTCATCAAGCTTGCGAAGCGTCACTCAATGCTCTCCATATCCATTTCAGATATAAGAGATCCACCAATTTTTCCTCCTGTGTATAGTTCCAAAAGATTAAATTATTGCATATAATAGAAACAAATAAGGCACAAGTCACAAGTGTTTAAATTAGTAATATCTTTCCTATTTGCCACATTCCAATTTTTGGTGCAAATCAAAGCTTGAACTATCTTAGGATCTAAGCGACTACGGAATAGATCAACAACACATCCACCGGCACTAAATGCCGACTCCGAAGCCACAATGGCCACTTGAATAGATAAGACATCTCAAGCAAATCTAGATAGGATTGGAAGCTCATGTTGCTTTACCTTCCACCATGACAAAATATCAAATTCTTGTCACAGTTCTCCCTTTCAGCTGAAACCTCTTACTCCTATTCTAATCACTATTAGCCCCAAACTGAAGCATTTGTGAGTTGATCAGGCACTTCTGCCATGCGTCATCACTCACATTGTTTCCCATCCATTCGAGATTTCGAGGAACTTGTCTAGTAGACAAACATTTCCATATGCAGGTATACTAAATGTCTACATCCCCAACCAAACATGCAGCACGGGCTATACCGGAATATAAGAAAACAAGTTCAAATCACCAACAACACCATGCAAACAGGCGAATCAAAAGAGGCCATACAAACTAGGGTTTATCGATTGGACCTTCCAGCCCTCCAAATCTCACCACTCCTATCTCAGAAGCGGCCATACATCTCAGTGACCATCATGCAACTATGCAAGTAGAAGCTGATTCACATATCATGCAACTATGCAAGAAAAGAAAATGGGGCCCACGTGTCAGTCTTTCACTTATAGTCACTAACCTCATACAGCATAGTTATCTTGGTGATTAGTGCATCAAATGAAGAAACAACTGGCGTACAATAATTGCCCGAGTAGGACCAAGTCTAGGCACAATCACTTGTGATCGATTATCATCAGCCAAAAAAAGGTTAAAAGGAAAAAAAAGAGAGCTTGCGTGCTGCACCAGCGACTGCTTCCACGTCCAGTACCACGTACGCGCCATGCATGCCCGGACAGGAGGTACGCTGTTATCGTTAATTTCCCATTTACCGGGGTTCCACGTCTAGCCAGTAACCACCCACGTCCAGGCCACGACGTAAAGGTTAGCCGGTTATTCAAGTGAACGAAGAGTAAAATCCACAGCTTGTTTGCACTTTAAAAAAAAGCTAAGCACGAGCGACCAAAACCTCACTTACAGCCAAGCAACCACCTCCGCTGCTTCTATAAATAGGAAGGAGCAGCAACGCGGTGAGGATGCCGGACGCTTCAAGGTTACACGCTGGGAGATGCTGCCACATACGCTGAGAGCACACATCATCCTCTAGGCTTGAAGCAAACAACAAGAAAGAAGGTAAGAGGGTGAGAATCATAATCCTTCCTCCTCCCTCCACTATGTATCTCTTCCACATTCTTCCCTTTGTAGGCTCAATTTGCCTCTTTGGGAGTCTCTCTCATGTGCTTAATTTGTCTCTTTTGGTTTAAATCGAGTGTCATGTGACTTTAAATCACTACTACAGAATGGCTCATCCCTGACCCCTCATCACTAGCGGCTATTTTTGTCACCACCAGTGATGAGGGTCACAGGACCCCGCGGCTTGGGACAAAATACCAACCGCCAGTGATGAGGTTGTACGGCCAACCGCCAGTGACGAATACATATCACTGGCGGTTCACTTTAAAACTGCCAGTGAATGATACATATCACTGGCGGTTCACTTTAACACCGCCAGAGATAGTTTTGTAGGACAAACCGGCCGAGTTGGCGGAAGCGGAAATCGCCATCGGCGGTTAGTGTTAGAATCGCCAGTGAAAGGAAACTATCACTGGCGGTTTTAAAGAGAACCGCCAGTGATAGTTAGCATATCACGGGCGGTTACAGAGATAATCGCCAGTGATAGTTTTCACTACATAGTGCCGACCCTACCTCCATTATTGGTGCTCTACTAACTCTGTCTTCTTTCTGTTCGACTGTAGCGACGGATGTGGCGGCGGCTGTAGCTAGAGTTGCTTCAATTCCAACTGTTTTTTTGAAGATCCAAATGGTTTTTGAAGATCCAAGTGGTTTTTTGAAGATCCAAGTGCTAGAGGTTAGTGATGCTTTTTATTTTTCTTTATACATCTTGTTTTTGAAGATTAAAGAACCTACTCTAGATTAAGTGCTTTGAGATCTAGATATATTAATATTTGCAGGTTTTTGATGTACATAGAGAGTAGGATAATTAATATCTTTGACTTTGTGATGTGTTTTGCTTGTGTAGAATGCGAGAAAAGCAATTAATGGGATAAGTAACAATATATTAATATGTTCATGAGTTTGTAGTCACAATTAATGGGATAAGCAACAATTGATTTATATTAATATATAGGAGGAAGTAATTATTTTAGCTAGTAATTATTTATAATAATTATTTTAGCAAACTATTTTTCATACTAGCTTTGTCGTCCTAAGGTAAACTTTTATTTATAAAGTCTTTTATTTCGAAAGAAGTGTAACCATGTAATAATTAAGAAAACCGTGGATACATTTTTGCAGATAATGAACAGATCATGGATGTACATAGAAAATCGCACGACGGAAGAGTACGTAAATGGAGTGCAAGGGTTTATGAGAGCCGCGCTGGCAGATATGTAGGAGAGAGGGGTTGACTTGATATGTTGTCCTTGTGTTAATTGCGATAACTTGAAATTATATAGAAACTCATCTCAAATCGAGTTTCATCTCATTAAGCGGAGTTTCAAAAAGGGTTACTCCTTTTGGACGTGCCACGGCGAGACATAGAGTACAACTGAGGGTGAAGATAACGCCTTTGAAGTAGTGGATAGTGATGATGCATGTGTCGAGCATGATGATATCGGTGAAACATTAGATGAGGAAGTTTACGAGTTCGATAGAATGATGCGTGACGTCGAAACAGACTATGGCACTACGGAAGATTCATTAAATTCAGAAAATGGTCATAGGAGTTCGAGAGGCCAATCTTTCATGGTTGCAAGGTGAAACACACTTTATCGGCTACTGTACTTGCACTCATACAATTGAAGGCTAGGAACCGTTGGTCTGATAAGAGTTTCATGGAGCTCTTATGACTACTAAAGGAACTTCTTCCCCAGAAAAATTTGATCCTAGAAACAACATATGGTGCCAAAAAAGTTATTTGTCCCTTAGGATTGGACGTGCAAAAAATCCACACATGCTCCAATGACTGCATCCTATACTGTCACAATTATAGCAACCTGCACTCATGCCTAGAGTGTAAAACATCCCGCTATAAGAGAAATGTCAAAGGCCGTAACGATGACGAGGATCAGGATGCCGATCTTAATCGAGGAACCCCAGCAAAGGTTTTGTGGTATCTGTCAGTCACTCCTCGTTTGACACGATGGTTTGGAAATGAGAAAGAGTCTAAACTTCTCAGGTGGCACTCAGAGTATCGTCAAAAAGATGGAAAGTTTAGGCACCCTGTAGACGCTCCGTAGTGGAGAAACATTGACTACAAGTTCCCTGATTTTGGTGCAGACCCTAGAAATTTAAGGTTTGGATTGAGCACAGACGGCATGAATCCATTTGGAAATTGGAGCAGCAAGCATAGCACATGGCCGGTGAACCTATGCATATATAATCTTCCTTCTTGGCTCTGCATGAAAAGGAAGTACATTATAATGTGCCTACTAATCCAAGGACCAAAGCAGCCCAGCAATGATATAGATGTGTATCTTCCCCCATTGGTAGAGGAACTACAGATGCTATGGAACGAAGGGGTCAGAGTATGGGATGCGGATCGACGAGAGAACTTCACGCTACGTGCAATATTGTTTTGCACCATCAACGATTTTCCCGCACTTGGAAACCTTTCAGGCATGAAAACAAAAGAAAGTAAAGCTTGTCCTCACTGCTTAGATGATACAGCAAGTGTGTGGCTCAGGAATTGCCGAAAGACTGTATATGCGCCATCGACGGTTTCTACGTGTGAATCATCCATATAGTAAGATGGTAGCAGTTCGATGGAACCAGGGAAAATGAATCGGCTCCACGCATACTTAGTGGAAAAGAAGTGTATGACATGTTTACAGGCCTGCATGTTAAGTTTGGAAAATGTGAAATGGGGAGAAAGAGGAAGAAAACAAAACCGAAGAAAACAAAGATATGGAAGAAAAGGTCAATTTTGTGGGATCTACCTTACTAGGAGGAACTATATGTTCGACACTGCTTGGATGTGATGCACATGGAGGTTAACTTTTGCAATAGTTTGGTTGGTTCATTGCTTCATATGAAGGACAAAACGAAGGATGGACTAAATGCACGGCTCGACTTAGTCGATATGAATTTAAGAAGCGAGTTAGCACCAATAACTAGTAGTACAGGCAGGACGGAACTCCCTCTAGCTTTCTTTACTCTATCCAAGGCCGAGCAAAAAGAATTTTGTCAGTGCTTGCATGGTGTAAAATACCCATCCGGGTACGCTTCCAACATGAAGAGGATAGTATCCATGAGTGACTTGAAATTGTCTGGAATGAAGTCACATGACTGCCATGTTTTAATGACTCAGATGATTCCCGTTGCAATAAGGAGTATATTGCTTCCGGACGTCCGACGAACCATCACAAGGCTGAGCTTGTTCTTCAATGCAATCCATCAGAAAGTCATCGATCCTGATACTGTTAATTCGCTACATAACGAAGCAGTAAGAAATATATGTGATCTCGAGATATATTTTCCCACATCCTTCTTTGATATTATGGTACATCTCATGGTTCACCTTGTTTGGGAGATTAAGTTATGTGGTCCGGTGTTTCTACGATACATGTATCCGTTCGAGAGGTATATGGGGATTCTAAAGTCATACGTACGCAACCGATATCGTCCCGAGGCTAGCATTGTTGAAGGGTATGCAACAGAGGAGGTGATCGAATTCTGCATTGATTACATGTCGCAAGTTGAGCCCATAGGTGTGCCCGTATCCCATCATGAGGGTAGGCTGCATGGTATGGGCACACATGGCAGAAAACAGATCACACCCAACGGAGACATGTACCGTAAAGCGCACTTCATTGTTCTGAATCACATGACGGAGATGGCCCCTTACATAGAAGAGCACAAGGATTTCATATGCCGCCAGTACCCAAACAAGACGGAGGCTTGGATAAAAAAGGAGCATAACCGTTGTTTCAATGATTGGTTCAAGACACGATTCATCGGAACACAGTGTTCTGATCTACTCTTATGGCTAGCAAAGGGACCAAGATACACGGTGGTGACGTGGTAAGGATATGACATAAATGGGTACACATTCTACATGATATCTCAAGACAGGAAGAGCACAGTGCAGAACAGCGGCGTTCGTATAGATGCATATGAGGAGCACAACCAAGGCCTAGTAACACAATGTAACAGCTCGTTCTATGGTTTCATTGAGGAGATCTGGGAACTGGACTACGTGATTTTCAAATTAACCCTTTTTCGGTGCAAATGGGTCTAAAGTGGAGGGGTTAACAAATCTGATGAGTTTGGTTTGACTATCGTGGACCTCGCTCGAGTGGGATATAGAGATGACCCTTCTGTCCTCGCAACCCAAGTTTTACAGGTCTTCTATATCATAGATTCTGCTGATAAGAACAAAAATGTTGTTCTTAGTGGAAAAAGAAGAATCGTTGGAGTCGAGAATGTGGTGGACGAGGAGGATTACAACCAATTCGATGAAATACTTCCATTACATGATGAAACCGACCCAAAATCAAGTGAAATGGCCAATGCAACCACCTATGTGCGTAACGATCATCAAGAAGGGCTATTCGTTGAGGACTGATTATACTGTTTTATTTGTATCGTATATTTGAGTTATGTAATCCCATTTTGTAATGTAATCCTATTATAGAATGTATAATGTAATCCAGTATAATCCTATTATATAGTCCTATTATAATCCTATTATATAGCCCTATTATAATCCTATTATATAATACTATTATAATCCTATTATATAGGCCTAATATAGTCCTATTATATCCTATATAGTCCTGTATAGTTCTATTATATAGCTCTAATATAGCTATCATAGACGGTTATCTTGTGGGCCGCCAGTGATATACTATCATTATCACTGGCGGCTATTTAGTGAACCGCCGGTGATGGTCCAGCACCACTGGCGGTTATCATATTAGCCGTCAGTGAGACTGTCACTACCACTGGCGGTTATTTAGTGAACCGCTGGTGATGGTTCACTACACTGGCGGGTATGGTATGAGCCGCCAGTACAGTTTTCACTTTACATATATATCCCATCCGCGCCAAACCCCAAAATTTCACAAGTCCCACGCACTCTCTTGTTACTGAGCCCTAGCCGTCGCCCTCTCGTCTGCGTCCTCCGGCTCTCGTCGCCGCCGCCCTAGTCGCCGCCCTCGTCGCCACCGCCTTGATCGCTAAGCCCTCGACGCCGCCCTCGTCGCCGCCGCCGACCGCCACACACCGCCCTCGTCGCCGATCCCTCGACAGGAAGTAGATGGCTTCCTCGACGTCTGCGTCCGCCAGCTCCCGTGCCACGCCCTCTACCGCCCCACGCTCAAGGTCAGCCCTTCTCACCGGCTCCAGCGCCACGCCCTCGCGCTTTGTCTCCGCTTGCCAGCTCGGTTCGGCGCACTGTAAGAACTCTCTGTGGCTTCTTTTATTTTATCACGTGTTGTGCCAACCGAAGTGGATTTGGGGACCTTGTACTTGGTACAAGGGGTTGATCTTGGCTTCGGTTTGGGGAGCAGTACGGACTGTGGGCTTTGGATTTACTGCTCCATGATGATGCTTGAGATTGAGGCTTATTTAATCTGTTAATTAATGGATTTTGTTAGACCTAGATTAGTACTGCTCTTAGCTGATAATTTGGAGGCTTAATATGTATAATTTAGTACTTGAAGTTAATTTATTTGGTCAATATACTGCTGCACTACTTATGTTCAAGTTTGGAGAACTAATATGACTGCTTGGGCCTGATACTAATTGATGCAGTGTGTTAGCATGTTGCTGTTCATCTCAGTTTATGGACTGTATATGAGCTGAATTGATACATTGACCTTTTAATTACTGGTTCATAGTCCTATTGCTTAGTCATACACATAACTGTGATTATATCTTCTGTGCAAGAGCAGTGCTAATTCTAGGATGGTAATCCTCAAATTTCAGATTATACAACTTGTGAAAATATAGTCCATCTAGAAGTTGGACGGCTAATTCATTTAGCAACCCTTCTAGCAATCTGGGAGCAATCAATTACAAATAAAATCTGAGTTTAGCTACTGATTTTATACCTGTTATACTTGCTGTTTTGTCATGGTTACATGCTGGATAATCATTTTTCTAGTTGCCCTAATGCTGTCTTTAAAAGGAATTGTGATTATATTTAATTTCCATGATATTATATTGCTGTTAACTATATATGGAATTATTTCTGCTATCATTTTGCTCATTATGCATATTTACAATAATTCTAAAACAAGATATGAGTAAATAAGGATACTATACATGCTATCGAATATATTGAAAATTAAGAGAGTAGAGAAAGAAAAGACCACTTTGTAGAATGGACCCTGAGGCCACCCCTCAAGCAGGGGCAGCGCCCGAGGCCACCCCTCAAGCGGGGACCGCGCCCGAGGCCACCCTAGCTGAGAAGAGAAGGGTTAGCAGAGGGCCAAGCAAGCTCAAGACCGATATCGTTCATACCATCACAGAGGTCCGGATAAGAGGTATACCGGTCCATCCCACGAAAGCTGCATCAGCGCATCGAACAATGTGCGGGGTGGTGGCTAGGGCACGAGTCCCATGCCCCACCAACACCTGGAAGGACCTCACCGCTTAAGAAAGGGACCAACTATGGGAGGAGCTCAAACGATCATTTCAATTTCATGAAGACTCTCTTCCTGAGGTGCGGAAGAACACCCTGAAGCGCATAGGGATCGCCTGGAAAAATTGGAAGGTGGATCTTGTCAAGGATTTCGTCAATGAGGAAAAGACCCCGTTTCAGAAATACCCTTTCATTACGAATGAGGTGTGGGAGGTGTTCAAGAGGATGAAGACAACGAAAGAGTTCAAGGGGTCCTCCATCAAACACAAGGCCATTTAGGCCAAGAACACCCACCCCCACAGACTCGGCACCGCTAGATATGCGGCAAAAGAACGCGAGTGGGAGCTGGTCGACTGCGCCAGTTTGCAATCTAAAGCCGCCACAAGGCTCACCCACATGCGTGCTGACCGCTGGATCAGGGCTAGGGTCAAAGTCACACTGACGGGGCCAGTTTTCTCCACGCTTGAGACTGCTGAGGTGGTTCAAAAGCTGGTAAGTGCACAATGACCCTTACAATGTTTACTATCGTAACACCCCAATTACAATTTCTCCATGTATTGCAGATTGAGTATGACACGCAAGCATCGCAAGGCTCCTTTGTCGAAAACAGGGAGCGAGACATCTTAACTCAGGCCCTAGGAAACAAGGAGCACCCAAGCCGTACGCGGGGCATCGTGGTCTACGTTTTGTCAGGAAGGAGGGGTTCCCAATGACTATCTCTACTACAAGAAAAATAAATGTGTACATAACTTAGAGGATAAAATTCAAAATAGGGTACGTGCAGAACCTGAGAAGATACGAGCAGAATGGGAGCCTCGGGTACAACAGTTGGAGAAACTCATAAGGAACAAACCCGAAACCAACCCTAATACATAAGCTCTCGGTTGCACCCCTACATTTAAAAGTAGCTGTGCTTCCGCGCCTTCGCCCGATAAGGCTGGCCCAACGAAATACCCGGTGGACGACATAAAGGAGATTACCCATTGCTTGCTCCAAGTTTCGTATAGCACCGGTGTTTCACTCGAGGTGGCCCGCAGTGTGGTGTACCCCTGCATTTTGGGGATGAAGGTTCATGGTGCGGACTTGGCAGCGGGCTACGCGAAGGTCCAGGTAGATGTTGTTATGGACAACACCGCAGCGAAGATCCCACTTGTGAATCCCCCAATGATGAAATCATAACTGTTAGGGATGCTGTCCATAGTTTCGTCCAGTGGCCCAAGAAGGATATTACTCTTCTACCAAATCTTGAAGAAATCGAATCCGGCGACGTTGGACCCATAGATCCGATCCGCAACGATGAAGAGGAGAGAGAACGAAGAAAGCCATGTCTGTGGCAGCCCCTCAATCTTTGAAGACAAGCTCACAGAGCAATAAGCGTGCTGCGTCCTCACCACTAGTGCGCTATTGCTCCCCAAAGAAGGGAAAACGAATCATCCGTCAATCTTCAGCGCCTAAGAGGAAGATTCACTGGGCGTAGAAAGGGAAAAAATTTCAGATGGAAGAACCACTGCATACCCTTGCCGCATTAAAAGACATGGGTGCGGCCTGCCAGAACCTACATGATTATTACCTCAGTAACTCACACCTTCCCGTGAAGGAACGATCATCCAGTATCGTGGGTGAGGTGACGGGCAAGTATTTCCTAGACGATAACGATAGTTATCTTACCATAACCTTCGAGGACCTATGGTATATGTTTCAATTGCAGGAGTTGGACGCCTCTCTCATCCGCTGCTTTGTAGTGTAAGTGTATACAAGTCTTGCGCATTGTCAGTGTATATTTCTTATCAACTTATACACTGATCACATATATCTTACTTTTCAGCCAAATGTACCTAATTGCCAAACGAGGTCAAGTCCAGACCGGTTTTCTTGACCCTGGCGTTGTCACCCAGGACAACACAAAGGCGGATAGAAAAAATACCGGGCAATACCTGAAGAGGGCCCTGACTAGAGGACAGGACAAAGCATATTTCTTGTTGCCCTTCAATAAATATTTTCATTGGATCTTGCTGCTCATAGAACCTACCGAAAACAAGGTTGTCTACCTCGACTCGTTGAGGATGAGCCCCACACACGAGTGGGAAGATTCAAAAGGCCTACTCAATGCGGTGTTCAAGAGTTATGTCAAGGGGGGGACAGGCACAATGCTGCGATGGGCATGGAACTTAGGAATATAGTGAAATTTACAGTAAGTGTCTATTCACACTTTTTCTTATTATAAAATGAAAATTTTTTTAGTGCCCGCTCCACTGATTATTGTGCCTTGTCATCTTTATACTTCCTTATGTAGTGCCACCAGCAGCCCGGAGGCCATGTTTGCGGCTTCTACATTGCGCAACATATGCAAATCATTCTAGGGTTACGACCAAATGAAGATCTGAACATTGGAGATACAAACATCGATTTGAATTCTGTTGCAAACATTAGAGATAGTTTGGCTACATTTATTAATACCCAAGCTATTGACCCAAATAGTCGTGTAAACAGTGGACACCTATAGTTAACTATAACAGACATATTGTATGAAGTATATATTGTTATATTAATATATGATATGTTCCTTTGAATTTGATGTTGTTCTTATTTAAATGAAATCTAGATGTATATAGATGAAATCTAGATGCTTATTGATGTATATGTATATGGATGAATATGGATGAAATCTGGATATATATGGATAAAATCTGTTTATTTGAATTCTGAATGTATATGGATGTATATGTATATGGATGAATCTGGATGAAATCTGTTTATTTGATGTATATGTATATAGATGAAACTGGCCACCATTGGAACAATATGTTTGAATGTATATGTATATGGATGAAAAACCAAAACCTGGATGTATATGTGTATGGATGAAATCTGTTTATTTAAATTCTAGATGTGTATGTATATGGATGAATTCTGGATATGTATGGATGAAATATAGGGCATGCTAATTATTTTTTTTGACCCTGAAAAGATATCACTGGCGGTTCATATAATAACCGCCAGTGATATGCACTGTCACTGGCGGTTCTATATAAAAACCGCCGGTGCATGTCTACATATCACCAGCGGTTTTGGTTAAAACCGCCAGTGAAAATCTGTTATCATCGGCGGTTCTAACAACAACCACCGGTGATATTATTAATATCATGGGCGGTTCTATTACGAACCGCCAGTGATAATGTATATCACTGGCGGTTCCACACCCGCCAGTGAAAATCCTTGATTATCACTGTCACATAATCACTGTCGGTTTGAAAACCGCTAGTGATGTGAGTTCAGAACCGCCAGTGATGACGTATTCTGCACTAGTGAATTCTCATGTGGTCCATCAGCCTCTTCTGGCTCAAAGCGAGGGCTATGTGAGAACAAAGTATAAAAAAAATCTGTCATATGTTTGATTTGCCATTCGGTTCAAAACAAAAGTCATTCAGTTCAAAAAAATCTGTCATATGCTTGATTTGCATGCTCCAACAACTCATTTTTGCATGTTTGATTTATGTTGCATATACGTACTCTTGAAAACAAATTTGCAATGCATTCGGCTAGGGAAATTAGTCGTGCATATGCATGCTGCAAACCTGACCAAAGAAGTTTGCATGAGTTGAAAGTATTATTCATGAATTAAGAAAGTTGATTCATTGCTAGCATGCTTGGTTAGCTCGAGAAATTAACATGGTGCGCATGCATGTATAGAAAAGGAAAATGTGTGAATCAACGCCACGTACATTGCCCATGTTTTGCTCTGCATGCAACCGCATTGATTAACTGACTAGTAAAGTAAAGCATCAATCAGCATACTATACTGCCATATATAATTAATTGCAATTGCTAAAAATTTTCTTCACTATTAACATGGCCGTATGGTATTATTAGTCACGGCAACCCAATGTTCAAATAAAACACTCATCGTATGCTTGATTTGCCATTTGGTTCAAATCAAGGGCCATGCGGGAGTTAAATCCAAATGAAATTGCTTTTCGTATGCTTGATTTGCCTTAATTGGTTCAAATCAAAGGCCATGCGAAAGACATAAAACCTACTAGTAAGCGTGCACGTGCAAGGCACAATTTGTAATCTTCGTAATAATACGTTGTAATATGTGTTTGTCGGTGATTGATACAATAGGTGGAGAGCTCCTAGACATCGTTGGCAATCATACAATAAAACGAAAAAAATGTAGATGTATTGGTGGTAGTTGTACAATCGATCGATGTTCGAAGACAATAATAATACATATTTTCATCTTCTAACATGTCTTCCAACTTGAAAATAATAAACAACAAAGTATGAAGCGAACAATTTTATGAGCTACAGTGCAGCTTACATGTAAGAAATAAAAATATTAGAACACGATAGATAGAGTGAATTATAATATATTTAATCATTGAGTTATGTGAGGCTCTCACAGAATTGTAGGTGATACCTTTAGTCTAAAGTGAGCAGGAGCAGGTGAACACTATCCAAGAACCAGGGGCATCCTAAAAATATTCAATTAGCAAATGTATTGGAATAACAAAACGGTGAAATAAGGGATGTACATTGTTATGTGCAAAATTTAAAAAAACAGAACTAAAATTTAATGACCAAAGATTAACATTCGCGATGAATGAAAGTATAATGGAATAAGTCTAAAATATTTTAGATTGGGGAGGATAATTAAACCATATATAGTTTGAATAGGGGATGGAGGCACGGTTCGATTTTATACAAAGCCATGACAAAAACAGATAAGTCAGTTTAGTGAAATAACATTTAAAGACAAAATTCAAAGATAATCTAATTAGTAGATAATTCATATTAGTCAAATAGCAACTTACATGAAATTTAAAATACTGAAAGACAGAAATACTTAAATACATAGATTGAATTACACCAACACATCTCTATATACAATGTTTTTTGTGCTTCTTCCTAGAGGGTCGATATCATCTCTTGGTTTTGCGAGAACTCTAGTCGTCGCTCTCGATTGTCACGGCCCTTCTTGACTAACCTTGCGAGAATTGGTCAGACCTGCACTAGGCCCTGGATTAGTAGGCTAGTGCAACAGTTACACAGCTGAAATCAATTCATACATCGGGTGTCCAAATATTACATAATCGCGATCGTCAGATCGCATTAGTAGCAAATGACATTAAGCCTTAGTTACAGTCCAGTGTTCATCAGAGTAAGCGAAAGTCTTCAAAAGATGCAACTTGCAAGTTTTTCAGAGAGAACAGCAAAATCACACCAGCAGTTGTGCAACAACACACGACTGGCGGGACGCACTAAGCCCTAACTTCGAGTATCTACTCCTGGTCCAGAAATTGAGGATCGGATCTCCATCCTCATGATAGTCGTAGGCATCTTCTTCAACTGGGTCCTCCATGTCTAAAGATAGATAATTATGCGAGGTCAGTGTCATCCAAACACTGGTGAGCGTTAGACCCAACCCAATGCATTTAGTGATAGAGGTTTTAAAGGAAAAGCTGGGTTTATTTATTTGTAGAAAAGCCAGTTTTGGGAAATCAAAGCCTATGACTTAGCAGTTTAACCAAATTTCTATATCCAGTTAAATATTTCTCATAATTCCATTTCAATACACAGACCAATCCCATGGCAGTTTCCATGCACTCTGCCAAACGATCTCCTCCCACTCCCGCTATCATCTTTCAAGTGTAGCGCACTTGTTGTGGATCACATTCCCTAGCAACGCACCCGGTCTCGTCCTAGCTGGGCTGCCGACCCATGCTAGACTCACAGCTCTCTGTAAGAATGAACCTAGATCATCCTCGGATGACGACATGAAACTGTCTTTACCTCAAGCCTAGCAGCAGACAGGGTACGCCCGTAGGTCGTAACTACCCCTGAATCCCCAATACTTGCACTACCGCGCGATGGCCGACGCGTTGTGGTGTTAGAAACTATCTCCCGCAGGCAGATAGTTAGTGACGTCACACCGTGCATCCCTGATGCACCTGTCTGGGGGAATCCACGATTCAGCCCAGCTAGTCCACGAAGGGCCTTACCCTTGTGCACTTCCTTCTTCGGCTAAATTGCACCCTCCGTGTGAATCACACTATGTGGCAGAACCCCTTTGGGCAGCGCTTGGCATTACGCGGATCTCGCCGTGCTCCTCTTCGATGCACTACATATGTGGGCGATTAACTCCTTAATTCACGTAGCCCAGCTACTTCATCTCTTACCCAATGCCAGACCCAGTTCGCATTGAAACACATCGCAACCATACACACACTGGCATGCTAGGCCCAAATTCCAGTTAACCATATTCATTTTCCGATCATGTCCGGTGAATATCGGTTCACCGTTCCGAGGCGATTCTAAGACTAGAATTAATAGTTGGACCTGAGCAATGTCTAAGCAAGATTTTAACCAAGACTTAGGAGTCTAAATGAGTTTATTTAACCTAACCAGGATAACAAGGGTGATCATCAAGGCAATCAATAGTATGGTCAAATGACAGGCAATATCATCAGGGTCAAACAATAACAAATAATAACGTGGCATGATATATCATGATTAAGGAAGCAGGCATAAATAATTAAAGAGCATGCAATTTAATACTGTAAACAAGATATTTGAGAAATCTGGGATTCAATATGAACTATTGAATGTTAACCCGCACTAGGGAAGGTGTAAGCCTTCCCTAATAAAAGTAAACATCCTGTAGGGAAGATGTTAACTCGCACTAGGGAAAGTTTAGGCTTTCCTAGTAAAAGTAAACACCTAGTAGAAAGGTTGTTAACTCGCCTTGGTCTTAGGAATTGAAGTCCGGATTCTGTGTGGTGTCCTCGAACTGTCCTTCCGGATCCTCTACGTCTAAGCGGAGAATCAATATTTCATCATAAACACAGTGCGGCGAAGAAAAGCATGATGCATGAGATGCAATTGAAATTGCTCGTATTTGGTCGCCTATTGTACCCGGTTTAACTATATAGATTCCTATAAGGTGTATGTCGAGGAAGTTCCATGATCCTACTAAGAAGTGCTAATTTCTAGCGTAACGGTAGCGGAGTGCTTATAAGATGATGCACCTAAACATATGTATATATATATAATAGTATAATTTCTACCCTAATCAGCCCAATAGGAGAAAATAGGGTTTTATTATGTTTAAAGTATTCAAAAAGCCAGAATATGTTAACAAACATCCTTGTTCAAAAGTATTTCCTTCATCAACTTATCTTATCATTTGTATCCTACCATAATAGGAGGTTAAGTGCGTGTGGAAGATGTAATCATATGTTTTATATATATATATATGTCTGTGTGTGTGTGTCTATATATATATATATATATATATAACCATGAGATTACATATTGTAGACTAGTTAAAATAAAAGCTTTACTGTTGTAAAGGTATGGTGAAATAATGTCTTGAGCAAGTAGATTAATTTAGAATAACAAGGTTTTTGACTAACTAATTTAACCATGATTATTAATTAGGCTAAATATAAAATAAAGTGCGATTAGGAGTCATACTATAAATTTCATATTTTTCCTAAGTTCAAGGGGTTATTATACACAATCCATGATTTTCTCATAATTTTATTAAGTGTGGATCTATTTTTAATTAACAGAAAACCATTTCTGTCATTTATCATTATGGATTAATACACTAAATGCAAGTAACTGGAATTAATCCAAGGTAAGTGTTCTATTACTGCTTATGGTATTATTTTTAATAAATCCATCATAAGCTCTAGTATTTACCATAATTTTTTTAGAATTTTAAAGATCTCTACATATTTTAAATAAATCATTTCTAATTACTGTCATTGTTTTATTCACAAATTTGGGAAAAAATCGATCAACAGTGATGGGCCGCCCTGCTATCTCGCAGCCGGACTAGTCACGCCGAAGGCGTACTTTCTTAAGGTGCATTCGTGCGAGGGAAGCGCCAGCGAGTGGAACGCTTCCACTTAATCTGACATGTGGGACCGAGGGCCCACATGTTAGTGACACGTAGAAGCTGCGGTGGAGTTTTTAAACCGGTGAGCACCCGATAGCTAGGGCCCGCCAGTCAGTGATCGACTGTGGTAAGATCGCATGGATCTCGGCGCTGATCGGATGGCTCGCTGTCATCGTCTTCCTCCGGCCGACGTGCGCATGGCCGAGGCTTGGCCGACGGCTAGCCGGAGCTACAGTGCTCCGTTTGGGGAGTTCATGGGTGTGTTAGAATCAGTAGGTTAGCACGCATCTAATAGTGCCCTCGCCGAGTTCGAAAACGGCCGGACGTGGGTGGAGCCATGCGCGGCGGCGGAGTCTAACGCCGACGAGCATGGATAGAAGAACTAGAGGAATGTTCATGGGAAAATAGCGCGCGCATGAGCTACTAGAGGTGTAGTGAACGCTTACCGAGCAGTTATTCGAGGTCGGAGCGGCTCGGGGTGGCTTGTCGACGAGGAGGCCGAACAGGGGTGGCGGCGCGCTCACGGCGCAGAGAAAAACCGACGAATCCCTAGGCAAACAGAGGTGAGCATAGTGTGTGGTGAAGCCACACGAAGCTCAGGGTGCGAGGAATTGCCGTGAAGCTCACCTGAGGGGAAGAAATCAGGAAGGGGGAAAAACTGGGCGGCCGACGACAGCGAGAGCGATCCGGCGAGCTCGGAGCTTCACGGATCGATTCCCTCAGACAGGAGTACTGCGAGAGTATGGCGAAGCAAGCGTGAGCAAAAGTGGAGGCTGGAAAGCTCTGGATTAGGCTGTTGACAAGAGGGTGAAAGAAGAAAGAAAAGAGCTGATGTGGTTCGGCCGTATTTGAGCACGAAGCAGCGGAGCTCAAGGACCAACGGTCACGAGCATGGTGAAGACGGTTGTATGGGAGCTCGGCGTCCCATTGGTGGACTACGGCGGTGGATCACTCGCGCACGGCGAGTGACCGAGCCGGGCTGCGAGGTAGCTTGCGCAAGGCGGCAATGCCAGCCCGAGGGAGCGGCGGATGCCAGAGGCATCGATGGCGTGACTAGTGCGGCCATTGAGCTAGTTGGGCGGTTCCTAGAGCGGCCTGTCATCGCCTTCCCAACAAGGCGGCTTGGTTGGCCGCGGCTGCAGAAAAACGGCGGCAAGCAGTGGCGGGGTGTCACTTCAGCATAGGAGCAAGGTCCACATTGACCAAGCGACATCCACAAACTGCCAGGAAGGGATCTTTGAGGGAGATTTGGCTAGGGAAGGTCAATGCGCCGGTGATGATGGAGGCTTGGCTGTGGCAGCCAAGCTGCTCGATGAATTGCTCACAAGAGCAAGAAAAGAAAGAGGATGGCAAGTGGGTCCCACCATGGTCAAATTAGTCAACAATCCGGTCAAACTGTTACTTAGGGTCCAAATTAGTCCTCTAAAATCTTTGCAAAACATAGCTCAAAGGAATTGTCATAGCCTTGCAGAAGTATTTTCAAAAATATAATACAAATTTTGGGCTGTTACATCGATACACCTCTCGATAATGCAACATAGAATTGGCAATGCGAGAAAACCGGCTCGAGAAGGTAAATACCAACATTAGGGATTGTCTACCCTTGAGCCTTATTGATAGTCATAGCAAAACTAAGACTGATTGTAAACTGCTTTCTCTTGAATTTGAAAGGCAACGAAAGATCCTCTGAGGGGCACATTGGGATGCGAGGTATGAAAACCCTATTTCCAGCATGTAGACCTCCAACAATCTCAGCATCAATTGCATTATTCTGACATGCTTTGATCATCAGTCTTGTTCCATTGCAAAGTCCGTTATGGGGATCGAGATTCCTTAGTAGGATCACATGGCAATTTACTTTAAGCTTCAGAACATGTGGAGTCAAACCATTTGGTGTGAGTGAGTTGAGAAACTCATTAGGGTAGTGATTACACGGATCGTCCTCAACCGTGTCGAAGCTATAGTAGATTCGTTCCTCTCCCAGAAATCGATCGATCATAATTGCATTTAACTCGTCCACATACTCGTTCTTAGTTGCAAATATGGCACGACTACTCATGTATGACGCCGATATTGCATTATATTCAAGTGATGGGAAGACATCATCAATCAAGTTGTTAATTGATATTTCACTTGCAGTATACGAAATCACAATGTCATCAGGAAGGCGTACATAATCAACTTCGAATGATTCTTCGGTGCCATTGCCAATTCTTAGAAGGAAATCAGAGAACCACGAATCAGACTATGCTCTCATGTTGCGAGTGAGACATATTTTACATACTAGTAAGCGTGCACGTGCAAGGCACGTTTTGCAATACTGCATGTGGGATAGATATAATTGATGATAACATAATAAAAAAAATATATTCAATTAGCAGATGTATTGAAATAACGAAACGATGAAATAAGGGATATATAGTAAGCGTACATGTGCAATGCACATTTTTTACGATATATGTTGTAGGAACTATATAGTCATTATTTTCAAATTTAAATATTAAAACATTATATCTATTGTATGTATATTCCGACCTAAATATATGATTCCATCTTGTTACATTCAGCTAAACATCGATGATAACCTTATTGACTTACATGGAAAAGGCCCTAGTGCTACAACATAGCTCTAGATGCCAAATATTACGGGCCATAAGTGCAACACGGGATGTACATGATCACAAGAGAATTAGCTTGTTTGAGGGGCCTTCACAGCACTGAATTGCCTTCTATCTTGCCATGCACCAATAGAGAATTGCCTAGTTGGTTGATAGTTTCAAGATGACGCTTGGTGAACGGGTTGTTCCACATGAAGGTATTCATAGCTGGAGCAACGAAGGGTGGTTTACTGTAGTCCCATGCTCTCACTATGCATGTCAATAGGTTGTCGCACAACCCTGCAGCAATCTGAAAAAATTAATGTAATGTCACTTTTTGTAGGCAATGCAACCAACTTGTTCCCTAACAAATTTAGTGAATTCCACATCAACTTAATGGTTTATACAGAAGAGAAAACATACCTTAGCCAGGGTATTGGCTGATAGTGGAGCAATCACCATGATATCTGCCCATTTTCGCAGTTCAATGTGTAAAACTTCATCTCCTATCTTCTTCCAGGTAGACCATTCATCATCATCAGTATAAAGAATAACATCAGAAGGCAGAGATGATCTATCAACAAAGTGCAATGATGACTTTGTGGTCACAGCTCGAACTTCCGCCCACTCAGAAAATGATGTCTGCAACCCAAAATGCTTAAAACAGTCAAACTATGTGTAGATAAATGAAATTAGCATAATCAAAGCTAGGGTTTGAAATTTCAATTTTTTGCCAAAAAAACATTGTGCCCTGCCCCAATTCATCAATCTAAACCAAAATATTGTTAAAGTTAGGTTCGCACCTGTGCCGCGCCAAAGAGATGCTGCTTTGGCCAAGGCTCTCCCCCCTCCTCCGAAAACAGATGTGCCTGAAAATGTTAAACTTGGTCATAGTGCTGAAAAAATAGCTCATCAGCAGCCTAGGCAATGTAAGATACTGTATAAGTTCTTTCCTAGGCAGTGTCAATCTCTAGCTCCTAAGTTCTATGACGAAGAAAGCTAAGGCCAAATAAGAAGCTGAAACCTGCTGATTAGTTTTATGCAACTTTTTTTCTCTAGCTTCAATAACACTTCAAGCACTAAAAGAGCTGCAGCAAACGTATACAATATGATTTGTTTTGCACAGACCAAACAATGCTAGAACACATGCAACATACTGTCCTACGGACTAAACCTGCATACATTATATTGCTATGTGTGTCTTAATCCCTACCATGATCCATTGTCACACCGAACGCAGAGCATCTTGATTTCAGTTTTGCTTAACAGGGACACTACAGCGGCATTCCCCAGCTTCGTTTTCAATACACAAGTGGAAGATTAATGTGAAGGCTGTTTCAGAACTGCTACTGCTCTCAATAGAAAGGTAGGTGGATGTTTGAGTATTCAGAGCAGAAGCTGCTACTGTTTCAGAACTGCTATTGCTCTCAAACTTGAACAATCAGAGCAGAAACTTTCTGCCGTTAAGGAAAAGCAATGTCAGTATGATAAGGCATGCAATGATGTGTTGCCATAGATCTTTATGAGATTTGCAGTGACCCAAGGTTACTACACAATTATATTCAAATGTGAGAACCAGTGATAAGTCAGAACCGGTGACAATTATATTAGACATGAGATCACCAACACCATGAGTAGTAGAACAACCAAGCTTAGGGAAAAAAGTAAGTTAAGTAGGATATCATCCAAAGCAATTATAGAGAATAAATACACATGACCCAGGGGTACAAGAGATGAGTAGTTGATATGGTTGTGACATTACCTCGAACAATGGATGTGTTATGTCATAAAAAGATAATATTAGCATATAGGCACATACATGATATGTCATAAAATATGTTTTAATAGAAGAGAAAAGGTGCTGAAAAATGATAGACAACTATGATGTGGTAATGTCATTAAAAGCCAGTAGCTAGTATCAAACTCTTGCATTTCCAATCAAAAATCGATGTTGGGTTTCTATATAGTTTGTCCTTTGGGACTTCAAATTTTCTCCATGTTCTGGCATGCTCATTGTCTACTTGGTTCAGACCTTATAAATGCACAGCTAATTATGAGCAATGGATAATGGTATTTATGAGCAAAAAATTAATGTTTCCACCACCTGACCTATAGTTCATGCGGCTGCTCTAACTGATTTGCATAATTCATTCATGTAGTGGTGGGTTCTCAGCACGCATATTCAGTAATCACATCATAATAAATCAATATTACATGTTTAGTTTCAATCGTTAGCCTGAAACATCAAAGCGTCTTAAGCCCTAAAACTATGCATGATACCGAATAGCACACATTTCAAAGAAACCACACCCCAGCCATAAGGCCTGATAAAAAATCACCAAACATGAACCTTTTTTACTCAGTTCATTGGAAGATGCAATATTATATGAGTCACTTTTGTTTCTTGCAATGTTTGAAGAAAATAAAGAAGATCGATGGCTTAACATGGTTTGTCGACTACAGAACAAAGAAGTGTCCTAAGGTTCTCTCAAATCCTTTTTTGATTCAGACATATGACTGTCATAGGTCTTGTATAACTCAAATATCCGAACCATTCAGTTTATAACTTCCAGCATTCAGATAGACAATGGCTAGAAACAAGAACCCCATTGAAATAACATAATTAATTCAGTAGCATAATCAATTGAGCACAGTGAAGAAAGATCATCTTACTAACAAGCAAGATCCAACGGCCTTGGCAGCTTGATTCCCGAAACTTTAAAGATCATCTTACTAATAAGCTTGATGAAGAAAGATCATCTTACTACACATCATTCAACAGGTTATAGGTAGATTAACGATGACGGCAGAAGAAGGATTGAGGACAAGGCATATTTAAGGTAGGTACCTGTCCTTCAGCAAGTCGAATGGTGCTTCCTCCAAAAGAACAGAGTAATACCAACTTTAGAGAAGCTGCAGATGCGTTGAGGAGCAAACTGACCTAGAAGCTACGCTGGTTGAGGTGCTTGACGGAGAGGACAACCAGGCCGCCGGCGGAGCGGAAGAAGTAATGGGCGGCGGCGGTTTTGGGGCGAGGGGGGCCATGCGCTGCGGGGTCATATGGCGATATCGGGACGGCGGTTTTGGGCCGCGGAGGTGGTCCGGTGTGGTGCGGGGTCAACGCACGGAAGCTCCAGTAAAGGAGGTGGTGGGGGTGGGGCGGTTCCGGGGAGGCCGACCTTGCGGGGAGTTGCTGGCCGCAGCTCCGAGGTGCGCGCGGCGGGTGGTGGGGGTGGGGCAGTTCCGGGGAGGCCGACCACGCGGGGAGTTGCTAGCCACAGGTTCGAGGTGCGCGCGGCGGGAGACATATCGGGGAGGCGGCAGCGGGGGAGGGGGAATAGGCGGTGGTTCAGTGGGCCGGGAGCGGGGGGGGGGGTACGGCGGGGGAGGGGGAGGCAGCGAGGGAGGTGGGAATTTGGGCGGCTCCGTGGGCTGGGCGCGGTGGTAGGGTTCCGGCGGGGCGGCGGTTGCGCGGGACGGGGTGGGGGTTCCGGCGGGGCGGGGGAGAGGGGAATTTGGCGGCGGTTGCGGGCGGGAGGGGGGTCCGGCGGGGGAGCGGGACGGGGTGGGGGTTCCGGTTTGGAGTGGAGGGCGGGTGGAATTTCGGCAGCGGCGCGGGCGGGACGTGGGAAGGGGATTTTGGCAACGCTGGCGGGAGTGGGGGTCCCACGTTGAGGAGATTGGTCCCAGCGTGGGGCAATAGCCTCCGTTGATCTGATCGAACGGTCCATATCGCGAGTTGGATCAACCAAACTCGTGCTTTTAAAGTAGTAGAGATACCTGTCCATAGATTAGATCTCTGCAGTGTGGCATCAGTGATCTGTGCTCTTGTTCCACGTCTAACAACCGGGAGAACCTACCTAAAATCACCACCGAACACCATGACCTTACCCCCAAACGGAGATGCACAACCTGTCACATCTCGCATGGACCTATCGAGTGTCTCCACTGCTTGACGTTTTGTCATTGCCACCTCGTCCCAAATTATCAAGGACGTCGTCCGAAGCAGTTCTGCAGTACCACTCTGCCTGGTGAAACTGCAAACGTTGTTATCAGATATATTGATTGGAATTTTAAACCTCGAGTGGGCGGTGCGTCCACCAGGCATTATCAACACCGCTATACCGGATGTTGTTGTTATTCCAGAAGTGGGTACTGAACAACATTAGGCTGTAAGATATTAGAAAATAAGTTACAAAGTGGTTCAAAATAAGATATCTATGGAAATTTTAATATAGAATGGTTTACATAGTGGACATTGTGTTTGTTGTGGACTATCACCAACAGATCGGGTCTTCAATTTGTACTCACGCCTCTTTCTAAGCAACTCAGCCTTCTTAGTAGTATCCATTTCAGCGTATTGTTTCCTTCGACGTTCAGAGGATCGATCACTTCTCGGTAAAGCTGTGAATATAAAATTGCGAGTATAACCACTATTATATATCTCACATATTTTATATTTGATATAAAAAAAGTGTGGTTGTACCTGTTGAACTACTCGATGGCATAGGAGATACATTGGGCGAGGAAGCGTGATAGTTTGTTATATCTCGGAGAGGAGCCTCTTTAGAGACATCCATACAACTTAGTGGTCACTTAGACATGACAACTGTAAATTCCAAAGCACTATGAAAAACTACAAACTACATACACTTATTGTTAAAGGTTTATTTAGTGTCTTGGAGGTGGGTAAATAAAGAAGTATTGGTGTGTTTTAAATATCAAATATTCTTAATATTTTTTCAGTTTATTTTCAACCTAATAGAACATAAAGTCCAATAAAGTAGAACAAAACATTTTATTTCTAATTGACCCAATAATATGCACACATGGAGCATTGTTTATCAAATGGTTGTATATAAAAGAAATAACATAGAATAGTTATAGGTATTATGAAAGACAACATTACTCTTAATAGTTTAAAATAAAGGGTATTTCAGAGAATAATACCTGAAATGGAATAATGGAATGTATAATTAATGCTGCAATTAATGCATTATCTAGTTTCTTTTGAATCAATGCATTCAAACCTCTTCCTGCAAAAGAACACGACGATGATAATAAATTGGTGGAGAATAAAAATGCTTGTATAAAAATGCAATAATTACAAACATAGAAATAGCTACATAATATAATCATAAGCGTGGATGCAAAAATCAGACTGCATAAATGGAAGCCAATGACCTAGTACACAATGAATCCATCTCATATTAACATAAATCATCCATAACTGTTGCTGTTGTCACACCATGATAATGCACGGAGCTAGGGGATGTTACATTGAAGTGCCTGTGTTGCGGGAATATCAGGAGCGAACGCAAATTTAGTATGTGGTGTGGTCTCCAACCGGCCTATTATGACACTTAAACTTGTTAGGTGTTTCTATAAAAGAATATTGCATCTAATATGTAATATTTAGTAGGGTGTTAAATGAAATACCATATTTGATATTTTTTTAGCATAGTGGCAAGAAGGACATGTCGACAAGTCCTGGCAGCTGACCAACTAATCATATGCTGGGTTAAATGCTCATCCTAAACTTGAACAACAATCAGATTAAACCTACCGTTAGAACAAAAGAGAAATATTTTCTTATTATCAATGTACCAATTGATTGTTTCTTTGATTATGAAACACACACACACATATATACCTTATGTCAATGAGTGTATACTCCCTGTTGGGTATATGGCGTGCAAATGTTTCATATTGTTGGAGATCACTAACATGCACGACCACTCCAGCTATGTCTGTATAAATTATTGTATGTTCATTTATTGGTAGCGAAAATAGATTTGTAATTGACTTGGAACGATGACTTCGGTGGTTTAGCCGACGTGTGGTATTATGCATACGGTGGTTAGCCGTCGCGAGTTATTGGTCCTTCGGTGGATTAGCCGTAAGGAAAATGCTTTTGGTAAAAACCACGATTTGTATCGTGAGCCAGCCTTTGGGCATAAACCGGCTAGGGCTGGATGATTTAAATGTTTTATCAATTAATTTGATTACTCCACCTCTTCCCCAAACTGCTTTAAAAATTTTAGGCAAACTATTTCAAAACTTGCTTTTCGCAAATGAGCCATACCTTTTCCTTGTCTAAACCATGCATATGCACATGTCAATTGACTTGTGAGTATTTTCACCAATACTCACCCTCGCGCTTTGCAGCGGGGCTGCGCATTCCGACACGCAGGTGCGGAGTACCAGTGCGATCCCGAAGATGGAGACCCCGAAGCCTACGTCTTCGCCGACGGAGTCCAAGACGAGGAGTTTATCGACACCTAGGGTTGCGTTCCTCCAGCTTTGCCTGTGGGGATTGTTTTGGTGTTCCTCTTTTGGAATTTCAGCTGTAAAATAAAAACTTCCGCTTTTGTAAGGCCTTCGAGCCAAACTTTGTAACCACGCCATGAGGCGCACTCTGATGTAAATTTATGTAAATTAATCGACATGGTTGTGATCCGAATTCTGTTGTCTGTGTGTGCTAGCTACTGATCCAGGGACTAGCACAGGTAAAGCACAGGTGGGACTTCACCTCCGCCAGGGGGGGTCCCGACAGCAAATGGCTCGACTGATGTGCGGGTGGTGAGATGACACTCGTAGGAGTTCTCAATGGCTCGATATTGCACATCTCCCTAGTTAGTTTGGAACGAAACATTATGAAGAATATATTTGTAACCTTCACTTAATGCTATTCTAAACGTAGAAACATTTTGTCCTCCATGGGCAAGAGCTTCAATCTTTGTTCCCTTTAATTTACAAGGAATATGGACACGTAGTTAATGAATAGTTTCACTATAAGTTCTTATTATAGTTTCACTATAAATTATTGACTTAAGTTTCATCCATTAAGATGAAGCGAAGTTTGTCACCATTATCTTCGGTTCAAAATTTCACCTCCACCTGAACACATACACTCAAAAGTCTTTGTAAATCCTCAAACCGGATTTCATCGAATTCTTTGAATCTAAAACAATGGGTTTCTCTTACTATTAATTTTGCTTTTCTATTTAAATTCTAATTTTAAAATGGCAGACCATTAAAGTTGAACTCACCGAGGTAAGATCGGGGTTTCCTTAAATAGAGCATACGTCCTCATACGCATGGGTTAACGGGCACAATTAAGATAGCCAACATTTAAAACTAAAATTAATTTCTTGTTGTTCACCTTTGGATCAATAACTTAACATCCATAAGAAAAAAAGACATAGATCAGTAACTTAACATCCATAACAAAAAAAATAACATAACCATCTGTTTTATCCTAGGGAAAAAAAGAGCATACCACTATGCTCTACAGAATTTATGTTGATATAAATGGCTATAATGTTAACCGTGTAAACCGTGTAATAACAGTCTGTCCTGAGTCTTGTTTAAAATGTAAATGGCAAATCAATAGGATTTAGGGTCCAATTTGATTGCTAGAGCTGCATTACTTCAATATAGGAGCATACTGTTATTGTATGTTTTTTAAAAATATATTATTTATAAGCTAACATATACATAAACTTCTGCAGGCACTCCTAAAAAGAACTTTGGAAGACTATAAAAGGGCTGGCTTTGAAAGAATGTTTAGTGGCGAATACAAAGCCTATAAAAGAAGTTAGCATACTGTTCAGCAAAATTTATAAGACCATCCAACCATGTGTATTGGTAGTGTGCAGAATCTCTACACAAGCAACAATGTGCGCCCAAAAAAAGGAATTATCAACAAAGTTAGGAAGATAAAAAGAAGGTGCACTAAGCAAGCACATAATCAAATTGTTTCTTATTAGTTCTTACGACAAAGAAAATCAAGGAGAGGCATACGTGATGAGTGATGATGATAGTTGCAGGGCACCACGAACCAGGGCACCAATCAAATAACCCACAGCCTGTTTCACAATAATAAGTGAAGTTAGCATGGCATCCAAAATTGATCAATGAATGACACAACTTAACATTGTGATGTAAAGAATTCCAAACCGCACATGAAACTGATCAACTTAACATGTATGCTGATGATTTTGAGCCAAAAATCATGGCCAAGCAATATGTATGGAATCAATCTGAAATATGTGATAAGCTGAAACAGTAACATGTCTAGGTCCATCACAAGCTCCGACTGAGTCGTGCGGTAGAGAAACAAATAACATAGCTATTAGAAGAATACAGCACAATTTAAATTTGTAGATGGAACAAAAATTTTGGCTATGAATAGATGTGGCAGTATCAGAGGGTTGGCTCTAATAACCTTAGTTTTTACTAAACTAACGCCCCACAGTGCAATGTCCTATTGCACACTTTTGCATCCTATTGCTGACCAAAGAAATGGGCTAAGTACCAAAGCTAGGCAGCTAACTAAGTATCTGTCGATGCTATTTTTTTAAAGTCATTAAGTTTCCACTCATGTAACAGGAACATATAGTGCTCTAAAATAAAGAAATCTGAATGGAATCTGGAGTGATCGATCTAACATGGCAGTACAGTACATTCAAGAAAGCAAGATGACTCTTATACGGTACAGTAGCATTATAACTGCTGAAAACAAAATGATAACCAACCATCAAAATACTAGGTTTCCAATTCTCTAATAGCCTATCTGGATTCAGCAAAGAGAACTTTCACCGCAACCTCTCGCCCATTTCTAATGGTTCCCTGAAACATAAAAATCTGGTAAGCCATGCAATAACTGACAGCTGGGAGGAAACAACTTTGAAAGATCATCATAGCCCTCCACTCGTATCCCAAACATATAGAAATGGCAATCTTCTCAGATGAAATACCTGAACGCCCATTAGTAGAAGTTTCGAGCATCCAATGTGTGCAGGAAATATCAGTTTCCACTTTGTTGCAGTGATAAGAGTGTATTCCTCCTTTAAAAACAAAATCACACCTAGATACAAGACACATGAACAACATCTATACAAGTCACTCCTAATATTTCAGCGTAGAAATTATTTGATGAAATGTACAAAGTAAATAAAATGTCATCTTCCAACACTACTGAATTTTTCAAGTTATCTTTTTATTTGATTATTTGATACAACAAACATGTAGTTCAAGCTGTGATATACAAAATTTACTGTTTGCTAATAATTTGACATCAAGCTTAGGGCAACCTTTTGGGAAATCCAACAGCAGTTGACAACTTTGATGAACCATTAAAGTTTCGTTGTTCATGCTACGGGTGTTAGGTTTGACAAAATATGCAAGGTAAATTGAACATCCTCCTCTAGCGCCGTTGAGTCTTTCAAATATATCTTGTTTTCATACAACAAATTTGTAGTTCAACCTATTATTCGGTTATTCCCTTCATAATATGTCAAAAATTTGTTTAGACCAGCCTACGATTGCCTTGCTTTAATGGTGAACACAAATACAGGTTCGGTTGCTTCAGAAATTAAGTTGCAGTGGAGGAGAGTGGTGACAGGAAACAGGACTATCTTTTCTTCTTAGATTGACAAGCGCCTAATGTTCTATTCTCAGCATGCATGGTATTCTAGACTGAAATAAAGTGAGAACCATGCTTGATTCTAGACTGAAACAAAGGGCTGCTGCATCAGATACTATATTATACTCAAGATAATATATTCAAATGTGAGAACCAGTGATGATTGATAAGAACCAGCAGTCCATTTCAATATATTCTAGCAGCTTATTGACATGGAGTTATTATTATGAGTCATGACTTTCTTTTTCCTGCATTGCGCTTGCGCAGCCCCGTGCTATTCTTGTGTTAGTTATATAACAACAAAGTCTTCTTAACAATATTTTCTGGCAGCTTATTTGAATTGCAGATGTCAAAGCAAGTCTTCTTAACAACGTATTACTATCTATGTATCATTTATTAACAGCATGAAGAAAATTTTGCACAAGAGTAACTACTGCAGTTCACAAAAATTGCAAAAGGCTAGATTTTAGAACCTTAGGTTTCGACCATCATGTTTTCATGCTCTACTTGAAGCTACTGTCACACCATGTATGTCTGAAAATAAAAAGAAAATATGGGTTAGATTTTTGTCACAATGTGTTCACAAAAAATAACAGAAGCGGAATGAACATTGACAAATAAGGATAGTTGTTTAAATGCATTTTGTAAGGTGATGTTGTAGAAGAACAAAAGGTCTCTTTGGAGGCATCCAATGATAGATTGAAAAGGTAGCATATTAGGCTTTGTTTGGCACAGCTCCAGCTCCACCAAAATTGGTAGAGTTGGTAGAGCACCCTATTCCTAGCTTCAGAAATTCATGGAGCTGGAGTTGTGGGTACATTGAGGATGTTTAGGTGAGTCATCTTATTTATATTTTAAACTAAAAATATAAACTTAAGTCACTTTATTTTAACCTACAAACTCCATATTTGAGGTGGAGTTGGGAGCTGGAGCTGTGCCAAACGGGACCTTAGTTTAAAAAGCAAATTCATATGGAGGGACCGTTTAAAAATAGCAAAACATGTTTGCCACCTGCTAGGTGCTAACCACTTATATCTATCTTAGGCTCCACTCTGGCACTGGTTTTGCTCCCTTGCGCATTGAAATGTGGGGAGCTTGGGGTTAATGTGTGTTAAAGAAAAATAAGATTGCTTTATTGATGATAGATCTTTGTGTGATGGGTTTATATGATTAATTATCAAGAAAAGGCTTATATGCTACTGTGGAACTGCAGGATCTAGGAAGGTGGCCCATGTGCAGCAGTTTGAATTTATCAGGGAACGGTTTAAGGGTATTGGCAAGGACTCTATAATACTGAGCTGGCTGGTAAGAAATCCATCTCATGTGATTCAGTAAAAAAGAATGTGTTTTGTATGAACTGCTCTTAAATATATGAGTCATACTTGAGTCATCTTTCTCAAAGTAAATAATTATCGAGTGCCAGCTAAACCTACTTACTTAAACCCTTTCTTTCAGCATTCTTTTGTCAAGCAGTTTTATGAGTCAGTTAATAAACCGGACTACACAACAATGCGGCTTGGTTTCATCATGGTAAGAATATCTCAACAATATGCCAACATTCTGTTCTCTTTCATTTGTTCAAAGGCTAAAGAATTGTACATTGATGGACAAATTCTGAGAAATCATCAATCCTCGGATTAATTGAGAGGGGAGAAAATGGAAACACCTTAGTTATAAGTCAATAACTTATTGACTTCAAAATTCCAGCTGAAGGTGTCATTTCAGCTGAAGGTGTCACTACTACATATAACTTTTCCATCTGGAGGTGAATTCAGCAAGCTGAAGGAGAGTGGGTTGTTGCAGAGAATTGGGATGCAATACCACTAGAGAAATCGAAATTACAAAAGGTATGCTAACATGGGATTCCTAGGACTTTCTTGTGGATTTGCAATGCTTTAATATGGACTTTCTTCTTTTGGTATCTCAATTCCTAATTTGCAATAGAATACTTGTTGAGAACACATAATTGCAATAATTCATACTTACAATGGAGGCAGGCACGCCGTGGCAGATGGTGCAGCAGTGTTGAGGCTGAGGCAACCTGGGGGCGGCGGTGGTTCTGGACAAAGGAGCAGCATCAGGTGGCGAGGTACTGATAGATGGCAGCGGTTTTGGGGCGAGGGGGGCCGTGCGCTGCAGGTCATATGGCGATATTGGGCGGCGGTTTTGGTGCGCGGAGGTCGTGGGGTGTGGGGCGGTTCCGGGGGGAGGCCGACGCGTGGGGAGTTACTGGCAGCAGTTTGGACGTGCGCGCGGCGGGAGTTGCTAGCATCTGGCATATTGGGGAGGCGGCGATGGTGGGAGAGGTGAAATTGGGCGGCGGTTCCCCTGGCCGGGCGCGGGGGTGGGAGGTTTGGTCGTGGCTTGGCTGAGGAGGGAATTTGGGCGGCGGTTTGGCTTGGTGTGGGGGTGGGAGGTCCGGCGATGGGCTGTGGGAGGAGGGGAGTCGGGTCCGTGGGGGCTGGGTGTGGGGGCGGCGGTTTGGCCTGCCGGGCATGGGGCTGGGTGTGGTCCGCGGGGGCTGGGTGCGGGGGCGGTGGTTTGGCCAGCTGGACACGGGGCTGGGCACGTGGGTTGGGGTCCTGGGCATTGCGTGCGGGAGGGTGAGTTTGGTTGATCCAACTCACGAGATGGGGCGTTGGCTTGGGTAACGGAAGGCTGAGATCGTTTGTGGGTGGACAAGGGTAACTCGTGCTTTTATAGTAGTAGAGATGACAAAATCATGTTGCATATATATGTTCTCAAAAATGAACTCGCATAAAGATTAGCATTTAAATCATATATAAGATGTAAAATGGATTAGCCTAAACGTTTGTGAGGGTTAATTACATATATGCTCAGCTGGACGATAGCATTTTGCACATGCATGGCCGTAGCTGTACGTAAGACTCAACTTGTACATCGGACTCATAACACATGATCTATATACACATCAAAACAAAATAATTCGATTAGGACATGTGCATGACGCATGGCTGCATGCTAGTGTATATGCACATGCTAAAAATCCAAGCAATTGCCCGGTATAATTGATTCACCTTTTGGTTTAAAATAAGGGACATGCGAGGGCTAAACCCGTATAAAATCACTTATCGTATGCTTGATTTGCCATTCGGTTCAAATCAAGGGCCATGCAGTGGTTCAAAATTCCAAAACAAAGATGTTTCTAGATACTCGAATTAGCTGGACTATATATTCCTATGTATCTTAATTTGGGTAGAATTCGCCTCATACGGTTCCATGTTTATTAATTAACCATGAGCGTTGTTCTTAATCTATAAAAAGGGGTTATTAGTGCAATGGTAAATATTAGTCGCATGCATTGGGACGTATAGCTACAAATGCTAATCTAGTGCGTATACATGGCGACATGTTGATCAAATCTACACATCCGTGTGGTTAAGACGCTAATAAAGGTGCTTAGTTATAATTCTGGCAAGCATATACACACGCATCAATATGCTGCGCACATACATGCTTAGAATATGAGCTATGTTCACGTAAAAAAAATGTTAATTTGTTATAACAACGTCCTGTCCAGTATGCTTCGATCAGACGTTGCATAGACATGGGCTAATAGTTAAGCATGTCCACCTTAAAGTTCGTGACACGCATGGTGATGCTATCTACATGCTAATCATGTGGTTATCATATAAATGAAGTTAAAGCCAACATCAATATATTCAATTCACACATGAATTGAATAAAAAGAACTAATGAACGCTTACTAGTCAATTAACTCGTGCAAGTTATAATAAAAAAAACATGAATCAAGATAAGATGCTGATGAGACCATGCTCATCATAGATAGAACCAACACCACATACATATGGTCATTACCAAGTGTTGCTGCAATTACTTCGGCTATGTCGGCATCTTTCACTACATCTATGACAAGTTTGCGACAGTTCACGGCATCTTCTACTTCGTCTACGTCTAATATGGTGGCTCCATCAATGTTACTTCATCGACCTCCACCTTGGCGGTCGATCACACAGATTGCCCTCCTCGGCTTTTGGACATGGCGCTATCACCTTCATCGGTTCGGCCACCACCTTGGCGCCTCCCATGCTTGACGGCGTATTCAAGAAAGGCGATCTCCACCTCGTCCATTCCTCAGGTCATACAAGTCACGTCGCTCCAAGGCTGGCCCAAGAGAAAGCCCAATTTGGCCATGAGTCCAGTTCGGCCGTCTGCAGCAGACAACTTCAAACGGGCGCCCAGGACACATACGAAGTCCGTTTTGACGTTCTACCACTTCACGGAAAGCTTAGGAGATAAGCTTTCCAATGGATCTTGTCTCATTGCAAAATTCCTCCTAGAGCGTTGGAAATCATCAAAACAAGATGCTGCGTCATCCAGTTGGGCCAAAGCGGGCCTTGTAAGCTTATCGGGCCCAAGCCCACGTGGTGGGCGCCTAGGAAAACCCTAGGACGTCCAGCACATCCCTCTAGCCATCTCCCTCTTATAAATTCAGTAGCCGTCATCGTGTAGACTGGGGTTTTGTTAGATTTAAGTTTAGCCTTTGCTACTTTTCTTGTAATCACGCGTGTCGGTTAGACCGCTCAGACATATTACTAGTCTTGAACCCCACCTACTCGTTTGTGCCTAATTCATATTTGCAATTTCAGATTGCGTTTATCTTGTTCTTGCTCGTTCTTCGATTGCTTGCAGGAACAAAGACCTTCGTGGTCGAGTTGATCGCGCCCCATGAGATCAATAACCCTCTGAGTTGGTGTATCGATTAGCTAAGGCGCAACGTCCTGGACGGTTGTAGTCGGGCCGTCAACGTCGATTCCTCCACCAATCGATAGTTATCCCTCTCATCGAAAGATCGGGACCCCTGTTGTTATCAGATGCCTTGAAGTAAGCATCTAAAAATCTAATAGCCATTCATGTTGCGTATCAGAACATATGCATATGCTTAAAATACATGCCAGGCTATATGGCTAGAAATGTATGCCCTTAGCCTGAATATTTATATACCTAAAATATATATGTGATTGCATCGAGACCAAAGGGATGTATAAAAACAAATCCAATTTTAAAATTGTGCTGTAAGCTAAGATTCGCTAAAAAGAATCTACAATAAAATCAAAGCCTCCGATCAAGCATCCATCCACAATGTCGAGAAGACAAAAGACCTTTTTATTTGTCTTTTGTAATTTTCCTTATGTTGCATTTGATTAAAATCCATGTACGAATTCTTAATCAGGGGTTTTCTCCTTGTGAGATGTAATTAACAGAATTTTTATGAAAATGTATAAGTTCTAGAAGTTTGTTACTCGCATTCCCTGAATATTCTTACTCGCATTATTCAAAAATTAAATAAATTTGTATCTAATGACATAGAACTGGGTTAAATCTCGTTAAATTCAAAAACACATGTATTTTTCACGTCGTCAGCTAGGTGAAAGTTGGAGACTGGATCTGGTCACCATAATTTTTTGATGATATCTCTATGCTCAGGATGAATTTGTTCTTGTTACTAAATTGTTCACCTTCCTTCGCGTCAATTGATCTAATATGTCCAGTTCACTATTTTGGCCATAACTCCCACATAAGAACTCAAATATTTACGTTCTTGTGCTTTCTGGAAAGCTGATGAAATTCTCTGCAAGTTTGATGTAAACAACCTTGTCTAATTCAGCTTAGAAATTTGTTGTACATGGGTTTGAATCTGACTGCTACTTTGTTGTGAAAATATGTAGATCTGTTCTTGATAGCTCATCTATCCTTTGCGAATACTTTGCACCTATGAAGACTAGCTAATCCGTTGCATAGGGCTTTACTCAGTAATATTGATCACACGGTTGAAAGAAATCATAAAAGAAGTTTGAAATCTTTGTTAAAAATGGTGACATAGCTAACTATCTCAACAAAAGAGCAAAGAAGAAAAGAAAGATTTTTGTGGCTGATTGCTATTTGTAAGAAAAAAGAAAAGTGAAGAAGAAAGTTTCTGAGATTAGTTGCACCATTATGAGAAAATCATTCTTGATGCGCAATCTTGTGCCCTACTAAATATCTTTGCAACTAGTTAGTGTCTTTCTATAACCAACGCAATAGAGCTATTTTGTGATATCTCAATCTTGCTCTAGCTCATTCCTTTGATTGCATTTGGTTCCATCATCCTTGTGTATGTGTTGCTGTGTTCATCACTTAAATCTTGTTTTCAGTAACTAGACATTGATTTTTGCTTGTATATTTACTTATCGAAACAACATGAAGAATTCAGGTTATGTAGGACATACACTTTTCCTTCCAAGCTCCACATATAAATCCGTTGTATGTTTTGATCTCAGCTGTGAGTTCGTTTAAACTCACCTTGTGTTGCCTCACCTCTCAAGTGTGAGCTCCTCAATCAATCAGCAAAGGGTGAGTAAGAATTTCAGTGGTAAGGACAAGTGAGGTTGAGAGAATTATCCATACATCATATTGTCTCTCTTGCTATTTTGCATAACTAACCATGTTAGGTCAAGGAGACAACGTGGTGAATGAAGGACGTGATCCTGATGTGCCAATAAATTAGACTGAATATTGTGCTTTGCGAGATACACTACAATGAGAGTTCCACATACGAAACGATTAGATCAGGGAAGAAGTAAATAACTCAATTCAAGACCTTCAGATTGAAATAAATCAACAACTTGTTGTGCTACACACCAACATAGTTGCTAACATTAGAAAGTAACTACGACCTCAACAAGTAGAAGATGATCCTTTTCTTGATGAGACCGATGAGGAAGCCGCTGCTCGAAGGGCTCGTGTTGCTAATGCAATTCATCGACCCATTGGGCCCACAATAGGAGGTGATGATAATGGTCCATGAAGGGGCCATGGTCGTGGCATGGATCGTGGGGGTTCTGTACATGAACCCATTCGCAACAACCTGGCGCCCCTTAATGAAGGAAACTGGCGTCACAACCGCAATGAAAACGATCGTCACGAGGAGGAAAGATCTAGCAAACTAAAGTTTTCTATGCCTAAGTTTGCAGGTTCCACTGACTCGAAGGACTACCACACTTGGGAGCTGAAAGTTGACAAAATCTTTCAGTTGCACAACTATATCGAAGAAAAGAAGCTTGCAATGGCATCGCTTGAATTTGATGATTATGCACTGGTTTTTTGGGAGCAAATTTAGAGCCAAAGAATAGAACATAGCGAGAATCCCGTTGCTTCGTGGGCTGAGATGAAGGTTGAAATGAGAGCAAGTTTTGTCCCTCAACATTAAAAACATGATCTATTTGATAAGTTGCAGGGTTTGAAACAAGGAAGCCGCATGGTGGATGATGTAACAGTCCAATTTGGGCCAAATTTTTAATTTTAAAATTTTATGTGCAAGAAAATATTTTCTTGCTAAAAAAATTCGAAATGCAAAATTTCGTCATGTATTTTTCCTATTTTCTGAAATATTCGAACCTATTTAACTAGCTTGTAGTTTAGATAATACATATATTTTTTTGGATTATGAATAATAACGGAACGATAAGATTCAAATTATAAAACACGTTTCATTTCAAATTCAAAATTTTAGTTGAAATTTCATAATGATAGTAAGAAGGGTATATATATATATATACACACACACAGACATACATATACATATCTGTAGCAACACACTGTTGAAACTTTTCTTTTTACTAATCAACCTGCCAGGTGGACCCCACATTGCAGCTATCTCTCTCTCACCCCCCACCTCTCTCTCTGTAACACCCCATTTTTTGCTTACGATAAAAATAATAACAAATCATCAGTCAATACACTATTTGAAATAAAATTCGGACAATTCAAAGAAATTATGTATTAACATAAAATAGAATCATGTCCACATATATTAATTAAATTGTAACAATGGACCTATTTGTAATTTAAATTGTATGTTCTAATAATTTTAAGGTTTGCCAACAATGAGGAGCATTAAATATTATTTAATGCTTGCGTAAAATATATATTTTAAGACATCAAAACAAATCAAATAAATGAAATAATAACATTTTTAGTAACTCAAACATATTTTTATTATGCCCTCCCGAGTATTCAAAGAACTTTAGGGACTAAAATATAAAAGTCTCGAAATATCTCTTAGGCCCTTATTCTAATTCTAATTTGCTTCTTGACAAAGAAAACCTAAACCGACTAGATTACTTCGCAGCTAAGTAACCTGCCCACAATATAAATTTTCTGATAACCAAAACTATTCGCGACTAATAAAAACATAATAAAATGATTTAGATATTTTAGGAGATAAATACTCATGAAATCTCAAAACTAACTATAAAAATGGAACCCTCACAATTTATGGAGCCCGAATATATTTTTATTATAGTTTGTGAAGACTTTAATGTCCTGATGAAATTATATAAAAACATAAGGACTAAAATGTAAAATCACCTAAAAATCTTCCCCCATCCTTATTCTTCTTCCTGGTTGCCTTAGAGCTCACGCACAGCGCAGAGCAGAGCAAGAAAACGGGCAAAGGAGAGAAGAGCAGTGCGGATAGAGAGGGGAAGGAAGAGGAAGAGAGAAGAGAGAAGAGAGAAGAGAGGAAGAGGAGAAGGAGGCCGGCGGCGGTCTCCACGGGCGCGCTCCGGCTCATCAACAGCGGGGCCTGGCACCGAGAGGCGGCGACGTCCTAAGCGGCGAGAGCGGAGGCTGCTGGGGCGGCACGGAGGCGGAAGTCGGCGCGGCCTCAGACAAAGCCGTCGCGAGCGAAGGCCAAAGCGGCGGCGCGTGTCTTGCGGCTCGGCGGCGCGCAGAAGGCACATGGCGGACGGCGGCTCCGGCTCAGCCGGCGACAACGCACAAGCACGAGCGAGTGTAGGCGGCGGCTGCCGGAACGGCTAGCGGCGACGGCACGTGAGCTGCGGTTGGCGGTGCACGGAGTTGATGGCGCCAGGAGCTTAGGCGGCGTCGACAGGGCGGTTGGAGCAACGGCGAACGGCCGCTGGATAAAGGCGGTCTGAAAGAGTCGGCAGCTGCGGCTTGGCTCGCTTGGCCCTGGGCGGCGCGCAAGAGATGAAAGGCGACGGCGTGTGCGGGTTGAGGACGTCCGTGGCGGCCACGCGGTGGGGCCAGCAACGTAGTAGCCCAGCAGGGTATCCGCGGAGGAAGAGGAGAACAAGGGCGCCGATAGTGGCCTGGAGGTGATAGCTCGGCCGGCAAGGTCGGAGCTAGAGGCCGAAAAAGGCGATAGAGACGAGCCCTGGCGGTGGTGAAGCCACGCGAGAGGCGGTTCAACATTAAGCGATGGTCCGGACGAGGTACGGCTACGGTAGTTCAGCACCGTCATGGTGGTGATAGCGAGGCAATGGTGGCGTGCCCGTAGCAATCGAAGCAGCAAGCCGACTGTGGCAAATAGGGCGACGGATTAGGTCCGTTATTGTTTCTATTTAATTCCAAACCATTTTAACGACTAGATAAATCCATAATATAGTTTTTGCACTTATTTAGAATGCTTAACGATCTTAAAAATATAAGAATATATTCCTGTAAAATATTATGGATACATTGGACCCTAGCAAAATTTTAATTAGAACCATTTCATTATTTTATGTTCAAATAAGAATATAAATAGTTTCCTTTAATTATTAATAGTAAATAAAGGGTTATAATAATAATACTCCTTTAAATATGAAAAACATTGAGAATATCTCCTAACTTAAAACCATACTTCTACAAATAGTCTAAAACTATAAGCTTAAACCACATGGGTAGACAATGCGCATAACATGAAATCATAGGCACTATCTTAAGCATGCACAATATAAATATGCTAAAAGCGCATGGAACTTCCTAGACAAGTAGAAGATCTATGCTAAGATAATCGGTAGAATAACCCCTGTGAGGAGTGTCACCCTTAACCACGTGCATTACATGCATCAAGCATATTTCATCTTTTATTTCTTTATCGATGCTATTTGCTTTCATGCGATAGAATCGGACAGCTCGGAAGAGAAGCTGGAAGGCTAGACTCAAGACATCGACGCGTTCGGTGCAGGCGAACCAATACCTCTAATTCTTTCTTCTTTACCCAGTTTTACTTAAATTATGTTGATTTTAATATATTAGATTGCATGCAATATGATTTTCCAAGTATAATATGTTGGAAACAAAGGCCACTAGAGCAAGTCTAGTTATTCCATATTATAAGCAGTGTTAATAAATACAAACCACTCCTTGACATTTCCTTATCCTATCCATTGATAACTAAGGTATAGAGGTTAAACTCCTTGACTAATAAGTCTTTGAATTGGCTTAGACATGCTTTAAGTCTAGAGTCCATGGGCTTGACCTTGGCTGTTAAAGATACGGTACTAGGATGACGGGTCAACCTTTGTAACGGCATAGCCCGCTATCAACATTGCAATGCAACGGCATAGCACGCTATCAACGGTACAATTTCAACGGCATAGCCGCTATCAACGATGCAACTTGGCCCAGACAAATACCGTATACGGAGTAGGTACCTCAATGGTACAGTCCCATCATTGCCATGGTTTTGTATCATGAAAGGAGTTAGTCTCTCTATACCCGCTTCGACCGTTGTAGAGATGTACCAGACGCCCTTTTGAATTAAGACTACACTGTCACTGTATCAGTGCCTTTGACAGTCTATTCAGCATGTGCGTATCCCGAGTACATGATTATGGTGATGTGTTGTGCCCTGTTCCCGAGCATTCCTACACTCGATAAGCTAAAGAGATAGTCCATGCATTCGGGTACCATTTATGCCTGAGTGCGAATATAGTCAATAATCATTTGATTCCTGTGATTGAGATTAGGATCTGAGGATCCTGGCCTTTGTTGAGCTTAAGGGGATCACGTCTCTTGGCTAAGAGGGTGAGTCTACCACCACTTACCTGGGGAACGGGTGCCAATTGTACTATGGGCACGGGTCCGCCAGAAGCTGGGAAACGTGTGCCAATTGTTGTATGGGCACGGGTTCGCCAGAGCCTGGAAAACGTGCACCAGTTGTAGTATGGGCACGGGGTCGCCAGAGCTTGGGAAACGTGCGCTAGTTGTAGTATGGGATAGGGTCGCCTGAAGAATGGAAACGTGCGCCAATTGTAGTACAAGCACGGGTTCGCCATACTGTTGGAGATAGCTCGCCATGGCGATGGGAGCTAGTCTGCCATTTGTGGAGACCATGACGATGGCTATGGTATGGATCTGCCATATGGGACACGTATTCCTTGGCTAAGGATACGGTGTCGCCACTGTGAAACCCTCTGGTTATAAAGAATCGGTATATATAGCCCAGTACGTCTTTGGTTTATGAAAAGGCTAAGTCTTATGATTTTAAGCAAACTTGTGAACCCAACCTCCACCATAAAGTCTTGCATCATTGTTTAGCAATAAGTGAGGTCTTGGTTCGTGAGCACGGTTTGATTGCACGTTCACACTTGCACCCACTTACCTTTTTAGGTGGCGTCGAGGTGGAGCTTGGCCTAGATGACATCGACAAGGAGGAGAAGGACCAAAAGATTGACGTACAGGCCAAGGGTTAGGTGGGACTTCAGTCGCTTGCCTGTTTGGGTTGGGCACAGCCTCGAGACCCTACTCTTCTTTCTATTTCTGCTTTGCTGTACTCCGGTAAGAGTTCATTTTTGTTTTTGTAGATTTGGCCTTTTCGGCCTGCAAAAATGAGCCATATTGTAATTGAACTCTATTGTATTAATAATTTTTATCGTAGGTATGAGATGATTCCAGCATTTTGTAAAAGGTGACGTGCTAGCAAGACAAGATCCTGGGCTAGCACAGTTGCACTGAGGTTCCCGGTGACCGGGGCTGACAACGCTGGTATTAGAGCATATGACTGTAGGAACCCTACCTTTGGTCGTTAGCTAAGGACTTTACGTTTTTTAACTAAATACAACTCTTAGAAATTTTTCACAATTTCTACTGTTAGCTCATCTTCTTTACCTTCACTTATCTATTTAAAGTATCATTTGTTTCCTTTTCTTACCTGACTTACTTCCCCTTACCTTTCCTTTACTAATTTTGAGTTTGGTTTTTGCAAAATACATAGAATGACGACTATCATATCTGAAGAGGCAACTACATTCTGTCATGTCGAGGACATTGATAGAGTGCTCGACGCAAATATCTGAACCCCAAAGTGTCTCTTATAGTTCCTTCGGTACCATCGAAAACTGAAATTTCAGAAAACCATGCCAGAGCTTATTCTTTTCTAGCTGGTAACGACCTTTGTTTTCCCAATACAGAGGATGTCCCCATTACTTTATTTCTGGGATATCCCATCTTTTATCGATTTTTGTTGTGCGGGAGACTATTCTCCATGTGATCACTCGCCTATGCTCTATCATTGACTTCGTTTGTACTTTTCCTAAAGACCAAAAGATCAGTATTGTTCCACCTACCAAGTAGACCGAAAGGATAAATCTGCCTGGTAGAGTTGTTGGTGTATATCGACATTGCAAAAGCTAACCAAATGACATCATGAAAGTACCTAGATGTTCCGAAGACAAAGGAGCAAAAGGTAAAAGATCTATGCCTAGAAGTGTGTTGCAGAAGGTCATGTTCGTCACAAACATGCTGAGAAGAAATTCTTTTGTATAAGCAGTTTCAACCATATCTAGGTCCTAGGATCGACAAGCAGCTTTCCTAGAGCATGGAGTTCTAATCCTGACAATAACGTTAGCTAAGCTATAACAGCTTAAGCACCCTTGTCCAAAGACCACTACTCTTTTGTCTTGTCACTAGGAGTTGTGCTGCCAACCAAACTACCATTTAGTCATTGGGAGGTAGCATCCCTAGTGCTCTTGTGGCCATAGGTTTTGCAATCCTTGTGACCAATATCCCTATTGTCACATTTTGATACCCCTATTATTTAACCATAGTCCTTGTTTTGTACTAAGCCTACAAGCAGTTTCTCTAGTACTCGCATGAACCATCTACGAGTACACGAGTTGCTTGCAACTTGGTTAGCCTAGTTATTGCCATGTAGACGTTGGGACAAGAAATTGCCCCTACCCCTTACAAGATATACTTGTTTGTATTAATTTGGATCACCTGATTTCCTCTTGAATACTTCGGATTATCTATCCATAATGGATTAGCTAATCCCAATAGGCCTTTAGCCAAAAAAAAAAACCTACCTATTTTATAAATGTTAAATCCATTTGAAAACATAACAATTTCTACTGCTGGTTCACTCTTCTTACTCAGATATCTTTCCCTTATCTTCATTTTTGTACAACCCAAAAAAATGTTTTACTTCAAAAAGAAAAAGAAGAAAGAGCACCTAAACCAAATAAGTTATGAGCCTAGGTCACCCCATTACCCCTAACATCGGAAAAGGCACCACGGGATCATTACGGCAACAAGAACACAGTATGCCCAGGTGGAGCTACTACCAGAAACAAACTACCAGGATGACCTCTACTCCCATGACCAGCTAAAAAGAAAATTATCTTCAACACTGTTACTACTTAAGGATCCGTCCACTCCTACAACCAGTAGCATTGCTATGTCCACAATGTTCTCATTGTAGTATGAAGGATTACCTTGTCAATGAATGGCCATTACCCATTGAAGATTAGGAATACAAGGAAGAAGACGAATCTACTTCTTCCCGAGAAGACAAAAAGGAGATTGCCCCAGAACAAGATTCAACAACCAACATTCCCAAAAAGACTAGGACTATCGTAGGAAACCCTAAGACCCAAGATTTATACTAAGATTAATTAAGCCCCTAAGTAATATATTCTTAGTAACCAATAACCATTGCTAGAGAGACAAGACTAGCACCTTCCTATGATGAAGAAGGTGTATAAGTCTAGATCTCATACCATATCGTTTGCAATCTAACTAACATTTTGCAACACTTTAAAAATATATATATATATACACACACACACATATATATATATAATAAATTATTGCTTATTCCTTATTATTAGGTATTGATCTGAGTGATTTGGTTTTCTTGCTTCGTTTCTGATTGTTTGGCTTTCAACTATGCATATCATGGCACACATTTTGGCCTAATGTCTAAGAAATCCTGGAATGATAAATCATTTTAGATGCCAAAAAGGGCACTTGCACGACTGGTGATACCGCCCGAAGAAGTTAGTGGTAATCAGAGTCTTGTCCTAAGGCAACAATTCCCATTTCTCCTCTACTGTTGAACCCATCTAGGACGGAAGTCTTGGCTCAGCAACCCCTATTACTCTAGGACATCTCCAGGACATCGCCAATAACTCCAAGGTGATACGTAGGAATGGTGGAACAATTACGTTGCCACCAAGAACGAGTTTGTAGAAACCAAAGCTGTGACCTTTGGAGCCACTCGGAAGCGCAAGACACTAAATCAAGGAAACTTGCCCATTAGTACTCGAAAAAACCTGAGTCTCCCTTGACTCTCATTGCATCACTTCAAAAAACCTAGGAACCACCCGAGAGAATAAAGAGCTTTTAGTGTGACCAGATAGAATACCATTTTAGCAAATACCCTATAAACACCCTTTTCTCAATCTTTGGACCTGCAACCACTTTAAGGCAAACAGTAGAGGTCAATGAATCTACAGATATCCTGAAGTGTCACTTCCATGAAAAGTTTGGGCACTTTGGAAGTCAACAGCCCAAAGAAAACCATTCCCCAAAGCTTATCTGCAGATTCTCCGACTGCGGATTTTGCAAGCTCCAACCTTGACTTTTTACTTGAAGGCTGAACAAAGCCCATTGCAAAACCGAACCCACATGAACCTGTCATGTCTCTTCCCGACAGAGCTTTATTGCTAACAACTTATCTCACCACGGCGATTCTCCATCGCTGCGGAAAACTTGGGTACGATGTTTTGTTCATGTCTACCCAAGAAAAAAGGGGATAAACCAACTTGTTTCGCTTAACCATGTTTCGCACTTCCATCCTAAATTTGCTCTCAACTAGAGAAGTGCGCAATTTGTCACTACCTTGAATTGCTTCAAGTGTAGCAAGCCCAGACCTTTTGTTGACCATTACCATGAAGGGCATACCGTCTCAATACCCTCCATTCTGCCCTTAGTTTAAGGATGATAGGTGTCAACTAATTAAAACAAAACGAAGTTTCCCCAAGCCCACCAAGGATCTACATTGTCACCCTAGGATCATAATCTTCAGAGCCACCACATAGAATGGACTGCCATACTGCATTTCCATTTCTAGGTCCGCTAAATCTCGGGGACGAGATTTTCTTTAAGGGGGGTAGGAGTTGTAACACCCCATTTTTGTTTACGGTAAAAATAATAGCAAATCATCAGTCAATACACTATTTGAAATAAAATTCGGACAATTCAAAGAAATTATGTATTAACATAAAATAGAATCATGTCCACATATATTAATTAAATTGTAACAATGGACCTATTTGTAATTTAAATTGTATGTTCTCATAATTTTAAGGTTTGCCAACAATGAGGAGCATTAAATATTATTTAATGCTTGCATAAAATATATATTTTAAGACATCAAAATAAATCAAATAAATGAAATAATAACATTTTTAGTAACTCAAACATATTTTTATTATGCCCTCCCGAGTATTCAAAGAACTGTAGGGACTAAAATATAAAAGTCCCGAAATATCTCTTAGGCCCTTATCCTAATTCTAATTTGCTTCTTGACAAAGAAAACCTAAACCGACAAGATTACTTTGCAGCTAAGTAACTTGCCCACAATATAAATTTTCTGATAACCAAAACCATTCGCGACTAATAAAAACATAATAAAATGATTTAGATATTTTAGGAGATAAATACTCTTGAAATCTCAAAACTAACTATAAAAATGGAACCCTCACAATTTATGGAGCCCAAATATATTTTTATTATAGTTTGAGAAGACTTGAATGCCCTGATGAAATTATATAAAAACATAAGGACTAAAATATAAAATCACCTAAAAATCTTCCCCTTCCTTATCCTTCTTCCTGGCTGCTTTAGAGCTCACGCACAGCGCAGAGCAGAGCAAGAAAACGGGCAAAGGAGAGAAGAGCAGTGCGGGTAGAGAGGGAAAGGGAGAGGAAGAGAGAAGAGAGAAGAGAGGAAGAGGAGAAGGAGGCCGGCGGCGGTCTCCAGCGGGACGCGGCTCCGGCTCAGCGATGACGGGCTGGCGCGGCACCGAGAGGAGGCGGCATCCTAGGCGGCATGAGCGGAGGCTATTGGGCGCGGCGGCAATGCTGGGCGGCACGGAGGCGGAAGTCTGCGGGCTCGCTCGCCTGCGCAGCGAGCAGAGGCCAAGGGCGGCGCGCAGCGTGTGCGCGCTCGGCGGCGGCAAGACAGGGCACATGGTGGGCGGTGGCTCCGGCTCAGCCGGTGACAACGCACAAGCACGAGCGAGTGTAGGCGGCAGCTGCTGGAACGGCTAGCGGCGACGGCACGTGAGCTGCAGCTAGCGGCACGCGGTGTTGATGGCGCCAGGAGCTTAGGCGGCGTCGACAGGGCGGTTGGAGCTGCGGCCGAACGGCTGCTGGATTAAGACAGGCGGGTGCAAGATCGCAAAGATGGCAACTTGCTTGGCCTGGCGGTGCACAAGAGATGAAAGGCGACGGCTTGTGGGGGTTGAGGATGTCCGTGGCGGCCACGCGGTGGGGCCAGCAACGTAGTAGCCCAGCATGGTTGTCCGCGGAGGAAGTGGAGAACAAGGGCGCCGAGAGTGGCCTGGAGGTGACAGCTCGGCTGGCAAGGTCGGAGCTAGAGGCCGGAAAAGGCGATAGAGACGAGCCCTGGCGGTGGCGAAGCCACACGAGAGGCGGTTCAGCATCAAGCGATGGTCCGGACGAGGTGCGGCTACGGTAGTTCAGCTCCGTCACGATGGTGATAGCAAGGCAATGGTGGCGTGCAGTAGTAATCGGCGACAAGTCGATTTGTGGCAAACAGTATGCACGGATTAGGTCCGTTATTGTTTCTATTTAATTCCAAACCATTTTAACGATTAGATAAATCCATAATATAGTTTTTACACTTATTGAGAATGCTTAACGATCTTAAAAATATAAGAATATATTCCTGTAAAATATTATAGATACATTGGACCCTAGCAAAATTATAATTAGAACCATTTCATTATTTTATGTTCAAATAAGAATATAAATAGTTTCCTTTAATTATTAATAGCAAATAAAGGGTTATAATAATAATACTCCTTTAAATATGAAAAACATTGAGAATATCTACTAACTTAAAATCATACTTCTACAAATGACTCGAAAACTATAAGTTTAAACCACATAGGTAGACAATGCGCATAACATGAAATCATAGGCACTATCTTAAGCGTGCACAATATAAATATGCTAAAAGCACATGGAACTTCCTGGACAAGTAGGAAGATCTATGCTAAGATAATTGGTACAATAACCCCTGTGAGGAGTGTCACCCTTAACCACGTGCATTACATGCATCAAGCATATTTCATCTTTTATTTCTTTATCGATGCTATTTGCTTTCATGCGATAGAATCGGACAGCTCGGAAGAGAAGCTAGAAGGCTAGACTCAAGACATCCACGCGTTCGGTGCAGGCGAGCCAATACCTCTGATTCATTTTTCTTTACCCAGTTTTACTTAAATTATGTTGATTTTAATATATTAGATTGCATGCAATATGATTTTCCAAGTATAATATGTTGGAAACAAAGGCCACTAGAGCAAGTCTGGTTATTCCATATTATAAGTAGTGTTAATAAACACAAACCTCTCCTTGACATTTCCTTATCCTGTCCATTGATAATCTAAGGTATATAGGTTAAACTCTTTGACTAATAAGTCTTTCAATTGGCTTAGACATGCTTTAAGTCTAGAGTCCATGGGTTTGACCTTGGCTGTCAACGATACGGTACTAGGATGATGGGTCAACCTTTATAACGGCATAGCCCGCTATCAATGGTACAAGGCAACGGCATAGCAAGCTATCAATGGTGCAATTTCAACGACATAGTGGCTATCAACGATGCAACTTGGCCCAGACAAATACCGTATACGGAGTAGGTACCTCAATGGTACAGTCCCATCATTGCCATGGTTTTGTATCATGAAAGGAGTTAGTCTCTCTATACACCTGCTTCAGCCGTTGCAGAGATGTACTGCACTTCTTCGAATTAAGACTACACCATCATCAGACGGTGCCTTGGACGATCTATTCAAGATGTGCGTATCCCGAGTACATGATTATGGTGATGTGTTGTGCCCTGTTCCCGAGCATTCCTACACTCGATAAGCTAAAGAGATAGTCCATGCATTCGGGTACCATTTATGCCTGAGTGCGAATATAGTCAATAATCATTTGATTCCTGTGATTGAGATTAGGATCTAAGGATCCTGGACTTTGTTGAGCTCAAGGGGATCACGCCTCTTGGCTAAGAGGGTGAGTCTACCGCCACTTACCTGGGGAACGTGCGCCAGTTGTACTATGGGCACGGGTCCGCCAGAAACCGGGAAACATGCACCAGTTGTTGTATAGGCACGGGTTTGCCAGAGCCTGGGAAACGTGCGCCAGTTGTAGTATGGGCACGGGTTCGCTAGAAGATGGGAAACGTGCGCGAGTTGTTGTATGGGCACGGGTTCGCCATACTGTTGGAGGTAGCTCGCCATGGCGATGGGAGCTAGTCTGCCATTTGTGGAGACCATGACCATGGCTATGGTATGGATTTGCCACATGGGACACGTATTCCTTGGCTAAGGATACGGTGTCGCCACTATGAAACCCCCTGGTTATAAAGAATCGGCATATAGCCCAGTACGTCTTTGGTTTATGAAAAAGCTAAGTCTTATGATTTTAACTTAAAAATAAGCATATTTGATTTTAAGCAAACTTGTGAACCCAACCTCCACCATAAAGTGATGAGACCATGCTCATCATGGATAGAACCAACACCGCATATATATGGTCATTACAAAGTGTTGCTGCAATTACTTTGGCTATGTCGGCATCTTCCATTACATCTACGACAAGTTTGCGACAGTTCACGGCATGTTCTACTTCGTCTACATCTAATATGGTGGCTCCATCAATGTTACTTGATCGACCTCCACCTTGGCCAGGTCGATCACACAGTTGCCCTACTAGGCTTTTGGACATGGCGCTATCACCTTCATCAGTTCGGCCACCACCTTGGCCGCCTCCCATACTTGACGGCGATTCAGAAAGGCGATCTCCACCTCGCCCATTCCTCAGTCATACAAGTCACGTCGCTCCAAGGCTGGCCCAAGAGAAAGCCCAATTTGGCCACGAGTCCAGCTTCGGCCGCTTATGTGCGGACAACTTCAAACGGACGCCCAGGCCACATACGAAGTCCGTTTTCGACGTTCTACCACTTCACGAAAAGCTTAGGAGATAAACGTTCTAATGGATCTTGTCTCATTGCAAAATTCTTCCTGCAGCGTTGGGAATCAACAAAAAAGGTGCTGCGTCATCAAGTTGGGCCAAACTGGGCCTTGTAAGCACATCGGGATCAAGCCCACGTGGTGGACGCCCTAGGAAAACCCTAGGACGTCCAGCACATCCCTCCTAGCCGTCTCCCTCTTATAAATTCAGTAGCCGTCATCGTTTAGACTCGGGTTTTGTTAGATTAAAGTTTAGCCTTTGCTACTTTTCTTGTAATCGCGCGTGTCGGTCAGACCGCCTGTATTACTTATCTTCGGAATACCACCTACTCGTTTGTGCCTAATTCATATTTGCAATTTCAGATTGCGTTTATCTTGTTCTTGCTCGTTCTTCGATTGCTTGCAGGAACAAAGACCTTCGTGGTCAGGTTGATGCGAGATCAATAACCCTCTGGAGTTGGTGTATCGGTCGCTAAGGCGCAACGTCCTGGACGGTTGTAGTCGGGCCGTCAACGTCGATTCCTCCACCAATCGATAGTTATCCCTCTCATCGAAAGATCGGGACCCCTGTTGTTATCATAAAGTCTTGCATCATTGTTTAGCAATAGGTGAGGTCTTGGTTCGCGAGCGCGGTTTGATTGCACGCTCACACTCGCACCCACTCACCTTTTTAGGTGGCGTCGAGGTGGAGCTTGGCCTGGATGATATCGACAAGGAGGAGAAGGACCGGAAGATTGACGTAAAGGCCGAGGGTTAGGTGGGACTTAGTCGCTTGCCTGTTTGGGTTGGGCATAGCCTCGAGACCCTACTCTTCTTTCTGTTTCCGCTTTGCTATCCTCCGGTAAGAGTTTATTTTTGTTTTGTAGATTTGGCCTTTTCGGCCTGCAAAAACGAGCCATATTGTAATTGAACTCTATTGTATTAATAATTTTTATCGCAGGTATGAGATGATTCCAGCATTTTGTAAAAGGTGCCGTGCTAGCAAGACAAGATCCTGGGCTATCACAGGTGCACCGAGATTCCCGGTGACCGGGGCCGACACTCTCTCTCTCTCGGCTCTCTCTCTCTCACTCTATCTCTCCCGAACCTCTCTGCTCTCACTGCTCCCGTTCAATATCTCTCGTTGGACTCTCCCTCGTTCCCTCCTTTGCCCACCGGACCGAGCGCACGCCCTCTCTCTTCTCTCTCTCTTCCCCGTGGAATCGCTAGCCTGAGCCGGCCACATCGTGGTGCCCTAGTTCTGCACGGCCACCCCGTGGAACTTCGCTCTTGCACGCCACCTTCACCGCACCTCGATTTCTTCCTCTCGGCCCAGTCATGCATGATGGACGAGCCTCACTCCTGCTCCCCTACCGCATTCCGACATATTAGCTCAACCCAAGCTCCGCGCAAGCTCATTTTTCCATTTCCTCCTGAAGCAAGAATCCGGTGAGAACTTCAGCGTCGCGATTCCGTCCACCCGATGGACCATTCCGCCCCTTCCTGAGGTTGTTGCATAGCTTTCCCTCTCCTCTACGACGTCCTCGAGCCAATCGAACTCGGAGGCCCTACCGAGCTCAGGCTATCGCTCGGACCGCCGTCGACCATGTTTTTTCCCTTTACTTCTTCTCTCTCCACGGTGAGCCACGGTTCAATTCCTTGCACGCAGAGCTCCCCCAGGGCATGATAATCATGTTCCCAACCTCCTTTTGTCCCAGGTCCCACTGGAGTGTGCTGTCACCGTGCTCTTGCTTCGGCCGCCGCCGACCTCCGTCGCCGGGACAACGAAGCCCTCCTCCGGCCGCGCCGACCCTATAGGTATGATCCACATTCCCCGTCGATCCCATACGAACACTCCTTTGAGCCCCTTAGGCCCTGCCTCGTCTGTGCCGTGCATCGCCGCCGCCGCCTTGTTTGCTCGTCGCGCCGCCGCTTCGCTGCACCGTCGGCACCATCGGGTGCGGATCGGCCCGTAGTTCCCATTTTAGCCATCGGACCGCGCCGCCGTCTCTTCCCCCACCGGCGCCGACCTCCCTCCCTGGCACCCGTGGCCGTTGCTCGTGTTCGAACCAAGTAAGAAGAAGGAAGCTCGTGTTCACCGGACATGATTATACAAGGACATGGATAACTGGATAATGGGCCTGGCATGCCAGTGTGTGGTGTTTGATTGTAGTTATGGTTGTGGTTCTGTACGGACAGGGTCCGATACAGTGGTGTAGCAGAGGCTACGTGAGCGGAAGAAGGAAATTATTTTGGGCAGGGTGGACCCAGTGATAGGGTGGAGTGCGGGCTCGCCCTAGCAGGAGCGCGGAAAAACACGCGTAGCAGGAGAACGCTGCCACTAGCCTGAGGGGGTCGTTCCAACACAACGCGTGGCCATCGCGCGGTAGTAGGAGTTGGGGGTCACATGAGGTGGTTTGCGAAACCAGCCCTTGGACGGGACACCCCACTCTAAGAAGGTCTAGCTTGGGACGTCACCCTCGCTGAGGGTGATTTAATCACACTTACTAGACTGGCAAAACCAGTAGAGTTGTGGTTCACAACGGGTCGCCAACCAGGAATATGATGGCGGAAGGAACGAGATGTTTGGCAGAGTGCATGGAAGCTGCCACGGGATGGGATGGATTATGGTGTAGAATTTAAACTCTGAAATAACACATTGAAAGTAAAAAAACAACCCCCCAACCTTTCCTTTGGAACCTCTACCATTAAATGCATTAGGTTGAGTGTTAGCTCGCCAGTGTTTGGATGACACTGACCTCGTAAACATATACTCTTTTAGATGGTGAGTATAAGTAAGACAAAGATGCCTGCCATGAAGACGATGAACAGGAGTTTGCTGACGATCAAGTCGAGGCTTAGAGCGTCTCTCCAGTCGATTGTTAGGCATAGCCGGCAAGAGACTCTTTTGGATCTTTTATCGCACTCTGATCTTTTGTTTTTCTTAGGCCAATGTGCTGTGTTGTAATATTTTTAGCCTTCGGGCTTAATCTGGTACTTAATGTAATATAAATCTTCCACTTGTATGAAATGATCCGGCTATTTAAATGGTGTGCACTAGTGTACTGGTCCAGGGACTACTGCAGATCAAGTGGTGGCGAAGGACAGGCCCCACAGCGCTGGTATCAGAGCATACGACTGTAGGAACCCTAGACCTTGGTCATTAGCACTCCGTAATTTAAAACCAAGAAAAAGTATTTTCCTAAATACTCTACTTTGTGAAAATCTGCTGTATTCTTTCCTGCTGAGTTGTATTCCAACTCTCTACCCCTTTTAGAACTTTTTCGAAAACTCTTCTCTCATGTCTCCTCTTACCTGACATTTTCAGCTTCTATCTTGTCTCATATTTTGCTCACATAACTTCATATGTCTTGTTTATTTCTCAAACAAGAGTCACTTCTAAATTCTCTCCTGATCTAAAGGTCTAGTCGACCCCTCTCTCATCATTAGAGACCTGAAGCTACATGCCTCGACAACATACTCAAAGAACTTCAAGAAATGTAAAGAGACATGATGATAAAGAGCCAGAAGACTCCTCAATCAGCCATCGCCCCTACAACGGACTGCAGTGGATCTAAGAAGACGTCGGCACCGCGACCAACTCAGAATATGTCAACACATCACATGGCCACCTATAGGCAACTATATCTCAATATCTCCAATTTCTCTACTCTAGTTTGAAGAAATTGCACACAATATCGGTTGGTAAAAAAAAATTTGATAATAAGTTCCCCGCAATCTTAAGTGTGATCCCTTGTCTTATAGGGCATCGCCTTAAAAGACTTGTTAGTCTATTAACCTTCAAACTTGTCAAGTCCGTTGTAGGTATGTGAGATTGGTTTAGATAATCTTAGCCTCGGGCTGCTATTACGACTCTTAGTCAAAAGTCACCCTACCCTAGAATCATAAATTATTGATTGTAAGCTGTAGGACACCCTAATTAGAAGAATGGTGTCCCGCCCCTTACAAGTTTAAATTTGAGTCTGATGAATACCATTGGATCTTGTTTACATTTGTTAACTTGGTTCTTCTGCATCTGCATATCATGCATATAGGCATGGGACTAAAGTAGCTAATATTCACCCTAAATGCGAGAGAGGTCTCTCAAAGGATCAGTGTTGACAAAGGTTACCGTAAAAATAATAGTTTATGGTAGCCGTAAAAAAATAGTTTAGGGTAACACCTCCTCTCCCACTAGATATCCTTAGTTTGACCATAGTTGAACAAAATAAACTCAATTGCTCCAAAGCCCCCGTAACCATCCATCTAAGACCCTCTGGAGCAGCATTTTGATTTACACCTATCTTTCTAGAAAAAAATTATTGTGTAAAATGATTTACTCTCAACACATTTACAAACCCTGGCCAAAAAAATTAAGAACCTGTTTGAAAAACACGGTTTCAACTTTTTGAGACTTTGTTTAAACTTATCCCCTTTTGCTAAGCCCCAAAGATTTGTTTGATATTTTGATCACTAAAAATATTTTTCTATGTGGTATCTTTAAAATATGTATGTATAAATACGTTCAAAGGATTTGGAAAACGAGCTTCACAAAAGTGTTTTTTTGGGGCAATGTTTAGAAAGGTTGAAAAAGGTATTTCAAGGCAAAAGTTTTAAAACAAAACTTATTTTGATGTCATGAGTTGCTTTTAAAAGAATTCTCTTATTCAAACTTTTTCTGATTTAAATTTTAAATTTCCCTGCCCTTCCACCCATATTTTCTCATCTCGCTATAGCCTTTAGTTTTATCTCAAAGGAAAATTTCCAAATTGTGATTTCCAAACCTGTTTGCAAGCAAGGTGTGATAAAAGATATTTATTCTCCTACTCAAAATTGCTCACTCTGATCAGGCTCCCTTTCAAACCCAATTTATTCTCTCTCTAGAATTTTTTGGTTTTTATAATTTAAACTGGCAGGGAACAAACTCATTTTCAATTTTTAAAATTCTTAAATAATTTCAAAACAGGATGCATATGCATGATGCATGATTCAAATTTTGCAAATGAGGATGTTACAATTTTATCAAGCACACATTTTTCCTTGTTACAATTTTATCAAGCACACATTTTTTCCTCTTGTTAAAAATAAGAAGAAATGAATTTCTTAATTCCTTTTTTTACATCCCTTTACAACTTGCAGCTAGCATAAACATGGATTAATATTAACTAAGCACAAAATTTAAATGGCGATATAAATCCTTTTGTTTGGTGGTTCACACAACAAACTAGTCAGTCACTTTCGGCAATTTGGGGAGCTACTCGGAACATCTGCTAGTTGTAGATAAATTAATAGAAGATCATATTTCCTCCCCCTACAAATGAGATGATTAATTTTCAAATTACACAAGACGCATATACCTATCCGTTGGCATGTGGGAGGCGAACCTCCGCAGGCTGATATGCAAGAGGAGGGTTGTGATACTCGAGAGTGGCCTTGCCCCCTCGACCGAAGCCTGGGCGTGTCGAGGGAAGAGGGTTGGTGCTGATGACGGATGGTGACGCAGGTGTTTTTATCCTGATTCGAGCCTCCACTGTAGGATAACAGCCTTACGTCCAGTTTTCGTTTAGTATCAGGCTTTAACTAGTACAGGGGGTGAGGCCAAACTTCAGGAAGCTCGGGCTCGAGTACAATAAGTGCTCCAGGCACTACGTGTGTTCCTAAAGTGACTGAACGCGAAGAATTATCACCTAGAACTAGTAATCCTATGCAGGTGCAAGTGCACCTATTCTATGGTGCCTTCTCTTCTTTGTCTGTGGCATGTGCCCTCCTTTTATAGGCGGCTTTCGACCATTGTAGTGTGACTTCGGTTCGGTACGGAGCACCTCACTATCCTCTGGTCACTAGTGGTGCTCTTCCATTTTGCCGGGTCTTGGCGTAGATGATTTTTAGAATCTGTTGGTTATTGGGCATGCTTTCCCGACTCACTGGGCTCATCGTTTCGACCGCTAAGTAGCAATGCATGTCTTTCTCTTTAAGGACGAACGGGCAAGCTGACCTTTGACGTGACCGACCACCAACCCGCCAAATGATCGTGGCAAAGCGTGGCATTAGTATCAAGGGTCGATTTAACTCATGGTGACAAAGCGGGCTCATGCATCTCGCGCCGACGGCATGGCATAGTCGCGCTGGGGCTCGAAAGGCCGCCTTGAGTTTTGAAAGCTTGGGAGCTAAGAACCCCGAGCGCTGGGGTAGGATGCTTTCGGCGCGAAGCTACTAAGCTTCATGCGGTTCTTCCTTGGGCCAAAAGGTAAATGGGTCAGATTCCATGGGTGTACTACTTTCCCCAACTTCTAGCCCCCGGGCCTCGAGTGGGACAGGATGGCCTAATGAGAGGTTTTTGACAACTGATTCTTGGCGAAACGTCGCGCCTCACGTGCTACCTTGGTTCCGGCGGGAGTTCTAACCAAGCGTAGTTATGCACGCAGCTATCTTTTCTTCGGTTTCCGTGCCTTCAGCGGACTGGCGCCGGTTCGCCTCCCACGCCGGTTATAAGACGCGGTTTCCTTCCTCACGTTGCCTTCTTTTTCCCTCCTGCGCCTTTCTGTCTTCTCGCTCTTCAGTCTCTCACTCCCCAGCCTCTCGCTCCCCAGCCTTTCTTTGCCAATGGTGCCCGTCACTCAGAGCCTCACCTCCAATGTGGTCCTAAAGCAGCTGACCGCGGACGACTTTATTGACATCGGCGGCTGGAGGGCGGCCGGCGCGGAGGCCGTCTCGCTACCCGGGGACGATGAGATCGTTTCCTTCGAGCTCTTCGCCATCCAAAGATTCCGGGTCCCGGAGTCCGATTTCCTCGCTGCCGTCTTGGTCTAGAGCGGGATCGAGTTGGTGAACTTCAACCCCAACTCGATCCTGTCCCTAGCGATCTTCGCGCACTTCTGCGAGACGTACGTCCGCGTCGAGCCGACGGTGAGCCTATTCCTCCATTTCTACGAGCTTACCACGACCGGAAGGAGTGACATGGCTGGTGCGCTTACTTCAAGAAGCGCCTCGACATGAAGCGTGGGTACCCGTCGTTCAAGGCCAAGGACAACGTCGGCGGGTGGGCGTCGCAATGGTACTATGCCAAGAAGCTCGACGGATGCGGGCTTTGGTTCTCGAACGCGAACCCCAGAAGGCTGACGCTGCAGCGTCCCGTGCTGGAGCTGGCGGAGGCTGTTTCCGCGACCACGATCCATAAGCTGGCCGGACAGGGACTGAACAGCTACAATATCGTAGCCGACTTCGTTAGAAACCGAGTGAGCCCGCTACGAAAGCGGGAACTCCCCTTTTTCAACATCCGCAGGTGGGACGACCTCACCCATGAGGGAAAAGCGCGTAAGTCTTCTTCGACCTTTGGTTCTTTGCTCTACCTTTCCGCCGGCGCGCCTTGATGTTCTCTCCTTCTTTCTGTAGCCCAAGTCGTATGGCTCCTGCTTCCCGCGAACCACAACGAGCTGGCGTCCGGAATGTTCTCCGTGAGGGCGACGAGGTTTGTACTTCCGCGAGCTCCGCGCCCTTGGGCGACCTTCCTTAAACCCGCGATGATCCTTCCCGGGTTTGCATGCAGGAGGAAGAGGATGAGGAAGCCAGGCCCAGCGCATTGTCACTGGTTTCGCTTCAGAGGTCGCCTCGCCGGTGAGCTCGGCAGGCAGCAGCAGCCATGAGCCCCCGCAGCAGCACACCAGGTCGGTGCGCAGCGCAGCACCGCCTCAAGGAAAGCAAACCGAGCTCCCGGGATAAGGACATCGGTCTTGGGCGGCCGTCTCGCCGCCGCCGAGGCCGGTGGCAGCACCCGGCGCTGCCGTGGTTCCAGACGCATCGCCCGCTAATGGCTCCCACGACCGAGAGTCCGCGGGGGCGCGGGATACCCAGCTGGTGCCGAACAAGCGTTGGCTGATGCGGGATGGAAAGCCCGTGGACGCCGGGTCGGCCGAGACCGACCTCGACCTTGCCCGTAAGCTAGTACACCTTAGCCTTCTTTCTTTTTCTGGTGTCGTGTGCCCCGAGCTAATTGTGGGGCTAATCCTTGTGGTTGCCAATTGCGATGTTCGTGGGGGGCGAAGAAGGTCCTTCCGGTGCGGCAGGAGGAGGGGGCCCGAGAAGTGTAGCTTTCTCGGACTCCAAGAGATGTTGGGGCTTCGGGGTGTACTTCCTTCCCCCGGTAGTGCGCAGCGATGTGCGCTGCCAGGTCGTCACCATCGAGGTGGAGGCCGACTGCGGGACGACGACCTTGGCGCCACTCCGAGTGGAAGGGCGGACGAAGTTGGGGTAAAGGCCCATCGACCTCAACGGGCTTGCTTGAGTTCTTCTCATAGCACGGCCGGTCGATTCCGCCATTAGACTCGAGCGACATACTCTTGTTCGGCTAGGATTGGCCAATCCGGGTGATCACCGCAATCGACACCATCCCGGTGCGCCTGCGGAGTGTCGCCCCGCTGCTTGCTGCGGGCTGGATCGTGGCAACGCCCGCGTGGGTCAAGGAGAAGCTCGCGAATATCGGAACCCGCCGGGAGGAGTCCATCTGGTTCTGACCTCTGCCTAGCCAGTCCTTCGCCGACTTGGCGGTAAGTGCCAAGGTGGCTAAGCAACGAGCGGACTTCGAGATGCAAGTAGATCTCGCACCTGAGCCGTGCCAGCTGAATATCGAGGCTGCCGAGCGCGCGGAGGAGGTGGTCCCAGCGTTGGACGGCGAAGCCCAGGCTGGGCTTGCGGAGCAGGTGGTCCCGGCCTTGGGCAGCGAAGCCTAGGCCGGGCTTGTGGAGGCATCCGAGGATGGGGCGAGCAGCCTGGAAGGCGGCTTGGGCGAGCTGGTCACGTGAGATCCGCGCCCAGATGTGTCGCCCAGGCCTCGCTTGAGGTTGAACTCGCAACGATTTTGAAGTGGGTAAGTGTCTCGAGCTCGAACATAGTCGCCTACTTTGTTTTTTCTCCTTTCTTGAGTTTGTTCTCCTTACGTAAGCCTACCGCGAGGTCATCGGTCGTGCGTGCGTGTCCTTGCCCGAGTAGGAGGCCGCGTTGGCGGAGGGCATATCCTGGTGGCAAAGGAGCGAGGCCACACGCGGCGAGCTGGAGGAGGCGCGCCTGACCGCGGGTCAGACCGTGGCAGCAGAAGCTCGAGCCGCGGCGATGAAAGCAGCCTTTACCACAGCGCGGGACGACGCGGGGGTGGTCCCTCGGTGGGCGGAGGAGGCACTTCGGGCCGAGCGTGCCAGTTCGAATGAGCTTGAGGAGTGGCTTCGGTCGGAGGCGGCACAGTGCGCCACCGAGGTTGTTAAGGCCATGGAGGAGCGCAGTCGCCATGTCGAGGAGCTGTCCTGGCTCAAGTCGGCGGCAGCTGCGACAGAGGGTCGCCTGAAGACCCACGAAGACTCCGCCCAAGAGCTGGAGGCAGCCAACACCACGTTGCGGACTGAAGCGCGAGCCGTCTGAGACGATTGGAGAGCCCTTCTTGTGCTTCAAGACTCTTCATAACGGTTGCGCCGACCTTCAGAAGCTCAAAGCGGCTTGGCCTTTAGGCTCTGTACCTTTGTGGATAACATGGTCCTTGGTATCCTCACAGAGACAAATTAGATGGACCACCTCATGGAGCAGGATCACATCTACCATCTAGAAGACGGGCCTGCCCCGCATGAAGACCCGACTTGTATCACAAGAAAGGCATTAGCTTGTAATCCCAAGACTTACGTGCTTTCGGCAAGAAAGGATAGAGATAGACTTCCTATCTCTATCCCCAGTTTCCATAACCAACTAGGATACTTATCTGTAACCTACCTCTCTCCACTATATAAAGGGAGGTAGGGCCCCTAGTTCAAGGAACAAGATGAGAGGAGAGATCACATCGATCCATAGCCATCCTCAACATTGATCCATCGAGATCAACCCCAATACAATCCACGAGCATAGGAGTAGGGTATTACCTCCACCGCAGAGGGCCAGAACCTGTATAAATCTGTCTCCTATGTTACCATCAGGTTTCGGTCTTACGCATAATCCCATAAAGTATATTGCCGACATAATTCGTCGATAGTTGGTGCGCCAGGAAGGGGCAGCGCTAAGATCATCTTCATCAAACTCGATGGCATCTCTCGGCGGCAGCGCCGTCGCATTCACCTTCGGCCAAGTTTTTCGTTTTAAAGGCTTGGATTTCATCATCAACAATCTCGGCAATCTTGCCCTCGAAGAATTGGATCAGATCCGATCGGAAGACAGCTTCAATCGCGAAGCGAGCGCAAGAAGAAGCCATCTATTCGCGTTCAGAATCTGGACAGAAATTGCGTCACAATTTTCTGTTGACTCAGAAGAAATTTCAGGGTGGTTTTGGTTGCGTTGGAAAGCTTATCTCGTTATCTTTGCAACGAGTACAAGATCATTGAAAACCGAGTTCGAATGTGACCGTGGCGACCGTTTGAAGACAGACTGCACAGAGGTGATGTGAATCCCACGTGAACATGGAGCTCGACGTGAATTTCGCTCGGCACATCGGCGATCCTCGGTGCACCTCGGCAAGGGCATGGCGGACCTCGACGACAAAGCGGATCTCATCTCGGAGATCACGGCGAGTGATAACAACAGGGGTCCCGATCTTTCGATGAGAGGGATAACTATCGATTGGTGGAGGAATCGACGTTGACGGCCCGACTACAACCGCCCAGACGCGTTGCGCCTTAGCGAATCGATACACCAACTCCAGAGGGTTATTAATCTCATGGTAGCGATCAACCTCGACCACGAAGGTCTTTGTTCCTACAAGCAATCGAAGAACGAGCAAGAACAAGATAAACGCAATCTGAAATTGCAAATATGAATTAGGCACAAACGAGTAGGTGGGGTTCAAGACGAGTAATACAAAGCGGTCTAACCGACACGCAGCGTGATTACAAGAAAAGTAGCAAAGGCTAAACTTAAATCTAACAAAACCCGAGTCTAAACGATGACGGCTACTGAATTTATAAGAGGGAGATGGCTAGAGGGATGTGCTGGACGTCCTAGGGTTTTCCTAGGGCGCCCACCACGTGGGCTTGGGCCCGATGTGCTTACAAGGCCCGCTTTGGCCCAACCGGATGACGCCGCACCTTGTTTTGATGATTCCCAATGCTCCAGGAGGAATTTTGCAATGAGACAAGATCCATTGGAAAGCTTATCTCCTAAGCTTTCCGTGAAGTGGTACAACGTCAAAAACGGACTTCGTATGTGGCCTGGGCGCCTGTTTGAAGTTGTCTTTTGCAGACGGCCGAACTGGACTCGTGGCCAAAGTGGGCTTTCTCTTGGGCCAGCCTTGGAGCGACGTGACTTGTATGACCTGAGGGAATGGACGAGGTGGAGATACGCCTTTCTTGAATCGCCGTCAAGATGGGAGGCGGCCAAGGTGGTGGCCGAACCGATGAAGGTGATAGCGCCATGTCCAAAAGCCGAGAAGGGCAATCTGTGTGATCGACCGCCAAGGTGGAGGTCGATGAAGTAACATTGATGGAGCCACCATATTAGACATAGACGAAGTAGAAGATGCCGTGAACTGTCGCAAACTTGTCGAGATGTAGTGAAAATGCCGACATAGTCAAGTAATTGCAGCAACACTTGGTAATGACCATATGTATGTGGTGTTGGTTCTATCTATGATGAGCATGGTCTCATCATCCTCCCTTTCTTGAAGTGGAGTCGTCCTCGACTCCATCATATTGTCCTGCAAAATGTTAGTAGCGACACGAAACAAAGCTACATGCATATCTTTTGCAATCAAATCAGTGGCTTGAGAATCACAATTACCCAAGCACTCCCTTTCTTGAAAACAATCATATAGATTATAAAGGCAATTAGAGGTACTTGATATGATATTGAAATTATCTAATTGATCACATTGTTGCATAGAAAATAGAGGTTTCAAATCTAAACAAATGTAAACTCTATGCACTTTATACTCTCCTTTATCATTGTGTTTGCCAACAACATGAAAAATATTTCGCGATAACCATGGCAAATCAGAATGTACAAAAATCCTCTCCTTTAAACTATTTAAATCACATAGAACATCAAATTCAATGTAAGCTAAAATATTTAAAGATGATATCAATTTAGGCTCATCTTCCTCACTAGCAATGTGAATAACATGTTTATGCTCAGCATAATTGTTTTGTTCTAAAATAAAAGTTTTATGTTCATTCACTAGTTGTGGCATGGATATAAGTGAAGCATTATCACACAACTCTTCTTTATCACAAGAGACAACAAGTAAATCATCTTGTAACAAACCAATATCAACTGGTGGTTCCACTAAAGGTTGCTATATGACAGCATGAGTAGTGGACAATTTCAGCATATCAAAATCATTCTCACCTTGTGTAAGCACAACACCTTTTATACTACCTTCAAAGTCCTCATCAGTGGTTGTAGGTGCAACTTCAATTTTCAACTCTTCACATGCGTATGGAGCAACAATGAACTCTTCTTTCTCTATGCTTTCTTCTCCACCTTTTTCTCGATGGTGCTCACTTTTCTGCAAAATGTTAGCTACAAAAGAATGTGCAACAACAGGCGCCTCAAATGAAGCTAATGATTCTTTCAAGATTCAGAAGTATATTTTCAGCTCTACAAGCACATTTAATCAAGTCCGAAAGAGAACTAAATGTTTTATCAACAAGAACATCCTGAATTTCATGATTAAGTCCACGTATGAATCTAAACTCGGTAACTTCTTCACATTCTTGTAAACCACAACGCAATAAACAATTTTGCAATTCATGATAGTATTCTCTAACAGCTTTTAAAACCTTGTTTTAAGCGTTGAAGTTTAGTAAGCAAATATTCAAAGATCATATTCGTGAACATAATCATCTCTCATAAGTTTTTTCATGGCACTCCAAGTTTTAGGTTCTTTATCATGTCTAGATATATGCTTCCACCAATATATCGTGATCCGATGTTAACGCTTTAAGCTGCAAAGACTAATCTTTTGTTTTTCGATAAATCATACTTTGCAAATTCTTTGTCTACCGCTATTTCCCAATTAATATATGTATTAGGATCAAACTTTCCAAAGCAAATGGAGGCAATTCAGACTTGATTTTACCTTTTTCATCATCGCTGATGAAGCCGTGGTGATGTTGATGTCACGATTCCTTGTGGATTGTCGTAAGTGTTTAAGGAACACGTGATCCAAAGATTGTATTCGGCGCTTCGCAACGGGATTGTGGCACGCCATTGTCTTCATATCCCGACATGGTTAGGTGAAAAACAAGAGAACAAGCACAATAATATGATCACAAATAGTATGTCCCTAATAGCTAATAGGATGTGGTTAAACAAGTCGCCACTCTCAACCCGTTCTTTCAAGTTTTTACCAATTCTTACCAAGCTTAGCGAGAGGTGTCAAGAACCGACGAGACAACACTCGGAGATATGGTGTATCGATGCCGTCACAAGTGCCTCGTTGGTAGTAGTATATGTGGAGCTGTAGGAGGTGAGCACAATCCAATGGAAAAGCTTAAACCACGTTAGTCCAAAATAAGTTGAATAAACGCTCAACGCGATCTTCAGGCCGGTCCTAGGACAAACCGTATTAGAGACGCGAGCCGAGACACAAACGATGTCACCAACTCAATAAAACACAGCACCTAGCTAGGAGCTCCTTCTCTTTTTTTTCTTTTTTTTTTCCTCTTTTTTTTTGTGCGGCTTTTTTTATTGCACTTCCTTTTTTTCTCAAACTTTCAAAACAGGACAGCCAAGCAGTTATATTGTTCGGAAAATTCACTCAAGAAAAGCTCCGAATTTGAGGAAGGTCTCCATGTCAAAGTTGTAGATCTTTTCGTTCTCATCAATTTTCATATATGGAACAACCAATTTGGAGTTTGGAAATAGGATATATGGGCCCCTAAATACAAGCTGTACAGAAAAAACTGAGATGAGACAGATCTAGATCCAACGCAATTTTGGGGTGCGAAGATTGCTTTTTCTGGAATTGGTACAATGGACAAAGTTGTAGAGGACCTTCTTAGCTTTCCATCAAGTACAAGAACACCCAAAACGGATAAGGGAATCAAGAGATATGGCTGTTTTACCGAACTGGGATCAGATTGATCCAATTCGAATCCGACTAGAACTCGACAATTCCCAAATTTTAGCAAATTGAAGATGGCCAAATTCAGAGATCACTCCAACTAACTTTTCCTTGGATATTTCGTGCTGATTCCAGAAAGTCCAAAAACGTCAAAATCCGAGTTCAGATGGAAGACTTATGATTGGAAAACCGAATTCGTAACAGATTGGATCTCTAGACAGCCCGAAATATATTGCAAGATATCTCTATGTTGGAGGCCGAATCAGATCTCAGCTTGAAAACAAAAGTTGGAGGAGACATTCTAAGCTTTCCAAAAAGTCCAAGAAGTCCAAAATCCGACTTCGTATGAAGGAGAAACGGCCAAAACACTGAACTGGACAGCAGCGGTGGTGACGAAAAACGTGACACGAACTCGAAACTCTAGGGTAAAGACTCTAAGACCAGCAACCGACTCGACGATGCAACCGTAAACTCAACAAGTGTGGACTACGAAGCAAAAGCAAGGCCAAACTGTCTTGGACGAGGGAAATTTTTTTTTTTTTTTGGGCAATTTTCTGGACTCTAGGTAAAACAAGATACAAAGGTAGAAATCTCTCACCAATCAACCTAGTGCTCTGATACCACTTGATAACAGCAGGGGTCCCGATCTTTCGATGAGAGGGATAACTATCGATTGGTGGAGGAATCGACGTTGACGGCCCGACTACAACCGCCCAGACGCTATGCCTTAGCGGCCGATACACCAACTCAGAGGGTTATTGATCTCGCGGCGCGATCAACCTCGACCACGAAGGTCTTTGTTCTCGCAAGCAATCGAAGAACGAGCAAGAACAAGATAAACGCAATCTGAAATTGCAAATATGAATTAGGCACAAACGAGTAGGTGGGGTTCAAGACGAGTAATACAAAGGGTCTAACCGACACGCGTGATTACAAGAAAAGTAACAAAGGCTAAACTTAAATCTAACAAAACCCGAGTCTAAACGATGACGGCTACTGAATTTATAAGAGGGAGATGGCTAGGAGGGATGTGCTGGACGTCCTAGGGTTTTCCTAGGGCGTCCACCACGTGGGCTTGGGCCCGATGTGCTTACAAGGCCCGGCTTTGGCCCAACTGGATGACGCCGCACCTTGTTTTGATGATTCCCAACGCTCCAGGAGGAATTTTGCAATGAGACAAGATCCATTGGAAAGCTTATCTCCTAAGCTTTCCGTGAAGTGGTAGAACGTCAAAACGGACTTCGCATGTGGCCTGGGCGCCTGCTTGAAGTTGTCTTATGCGCGCAGACGGCCGAACTGGACTCGTGGCCAAATTGGTTTTCTCTTGGGCCAGCCTTGGAGCGACGTGACTTGTATGACCTGAGGAATGGACGAGGTGGAGATACGCCTTTCTTGAATACGCCGTCAAGATGGGAGGCGCCAAGGTGGTGGCCGAACGATGAAGGTGATAGCGCCATGTCCAAAAGCCGAGGAGGGCAAGCGGTGATCGACCGCCAAGGTGGAGGTCGATGAAGTAACATTGATGGAGCCACCATATTAGACGAGACGGCGTAGAAGATGCCGTGAATCGTCGCAAACTTGTCGAGATGTAGTGAAAAATGCCGACATAGCCGAAGTAATTGCAGCAACACTTGGTAATGACCATATGTATGTGGTGTTGGTTCTATCTATGATGAGCATGGTCTCATCAGCGAGGCTCCTACACCGTTCCAACTTACGGCTCCTGCGACGCCCCGACTGGCGTCTCCTGTGACGCTGACTTGTGGCTCCTACGCTCCCCGACTTGCGGCGACGACGACAACGACTATGCCGCACCCACTCATTGCTTCGGCAACAACGACAAACCGTGACCTTCGCCAAGACATTGAAGCTCGGCGACGGGAGCAAGAAGAAGATGAGAGACGTCACCATGATGACGATAGAAGAGGCTTCGGTCGAAACCGTGACAGCCGACTTCCTTGGCAGGTTTCTCGTGCACGACGCCGAGGACAGTCATGCTGACTTTCTAGGCCGGCTTCTCATGCTCTACTCTGAGGACAGCCGCGCCGACCTCCTTACGCCGGCTTCTCAAGACGACGCCGAGAATACCAAGGCCGACCTCCTTACGCCGCTTCACGATCAGGCCGAGGACAACCATCGACTTATCATACGGCTTCTCTTGCTCGACGCTGGGACACCGGCTGAAGTTCCTTTAGGGCTTCTCGCGCAAGATGACGCCGAGGACGGCCAGACCGACTTTCTTACGCCGGCTTCAAGACGACGCCAAGGACACCATACGACAAGGTGATATGATCGGGCTCGCTTCACTGGCCCGAGGACTACACGATCAACAAATAAGTTCTCTATTTTTATACTCAATTACATCATTATATTTATCTCTCGATTTGCTACTTAGTTGGTATCCAACTAAGCAAAGAAGTCGTATTATACTCTAATTTGGTGCATTATCTGCACCCATCTCTTTTCGAGTTTCTTTTGTTCTTTTCCATGTTGACTTTTACCGATTTCGACTGTTACACATTCTGAGTAATGAAACTTTGATTTCTATGCAAAATTTGGGTTTCCTGACGTGTGTCCGGAGACAGAGCTCTACGTCAACTCCTAACGCTAAGGGACTTGATGAGCTATGCGGAGTGCTTAACAAAAGGAATTAAACATACTCGGAGAAGCGTAAATCAATAGGAAAAGATAAAAGGACGACAATTTGATTGGACATCATGCATATTGCCTTACAATCCAGTTTTTCTCTATTACTCGTGTTTTTCATTGTCTCCAAGGTACAATGCAGGATAATACGAGATGGTTTTTATGGCATGGCTGCACGCCTACGCTAGCACCCCGAGTGCATCATACGGCTTGGCTGCATGCCTACGTCAACTCGGCACGGCTTCACGTCAACAGCTGCGCCCCGAGCGTAACCTTTGGCACGGCTGCACGTGTACGCCAGCATCCCGAGTGCATTATACGGCTCGGCTGCATGCCTACGTCAACTTGGCACGGCTTCACGCCAACGCCAGCGCTTCGAAGCAACCTTGGCGCACGGCCAAGACGCTACGCCAAAGACTTCGAGTGCATTATACGGCTCGGCTGCATGCCTGCGTCTACTTCGGCATGGCTATATGCCAACGCCAACCGTCGAGAGCGGTCAGGGGTCGGCGCGAGGCCATGTGCTCTCACGTCGGCGCACCCATTGTGCGCTCTCACGCGCCATCCGCAAAAACAATACAGTGAGTAAGCATGCCTCATGTTAGGCCACTAGCTAGTGACCACCATGTGAAATCAGATGTTAAAAGCTATTAAGGGTTTAGATTCCGAGCATATGCTCATTGAGCTGCTTGCCCAACACCATTGGTTATGGGTGCACTCGGTTAAACCTAATCCTGTGATATGCCTCATGCGAGGTCAATTGTTGCCTCATGTCAGGTCAATTGCCGGTTACTGTACGAGTCAGAATCAGATATCACGAACAGCTTTCGAGATGACCACTCCGGTAAACCATAGGTACGCTCTCCATGAGCCATAAGCCGAATCCGACATACTGGGGCGGGTACTGCCATATACCGGTATACCCTCCGGGGTCAATTGCTAGATTTAATACACTTACTCCGGGTACCGCAAGAAAACTCAGAAGAGATTCGAATGGGTCTCCCAACTTGGCACGGCTGCACGTCTACGCCAGCACCCAGAGTACATCATACGGCTCGGCTGCATGCCTACGTCAAACTCGGCACGGCTTCATGCCAACGCCAGCGCCTCGAGCGCAACTTTCGGCACGGCTGCACGCCTACGCTAGCACCCGGAGTGCACCATACGGCTCGGCTGCATGTCTACGTCAACTCGGCACGGCTTCACGCCTACACCAGCGCCCCGAACGCAACCTTTGGCACGGCTACACGTCTGCGCCAGCACCCGAGTGCATCATACGGCTCGGCCGCATGCCTCGCTAACTCGCAAGACGGCTTCACGCCAACGCCAAAGACTTCGAAGCGCATCCTTTGGCATGGCTCCATCGCTCCGCCAAAGACCGAGTGCATCATACGGCTTCATTGCATGCCAACGCTTACTCGGACGGCTTCACGGCAACGCCAAAGATCCCGAAGCGCAACCTTTGACACGGCCAGACGCGTCACGCCAAGACTCGAAAGTGCATCATACGGCTCGCCGCATGCCTCGTCAACTCGAACGGCTTCACGCCACACCAACGCCTAAACGCAACCTTTGGCACGGCCAGACGTTTCGCCAAAGACTTCGAGTGCATCATACGACTCGGCTGGATGCCTACGTCAACTCGGCACGGCTTCACGCCAACGCCAGCGCCCCGAGCGCAACCTTTGGTACGGCTACACGTCTATGCCAGCACTCGAGTGCATCATACGGCTCGGCTACATGCCTACGTCAAACTCGGCACGGCTTCACGCCTACGCCAGCGTCCCGAGCGCAATCTTCGACGGCCAAGACGCTTCACGCTTAGCACCCGAGTGCATCATACGGCTGGCCAGACGCTTACGCCAACTTCGGCATGGCTTCACGCCAACGCCAGCGCCCCGAGCGCAACTTTTGGCACGGCTACACGCTTCACGCCAAAGACTCGATCGCATCATATGGTTGGCCGCATGCCTCGCCAAACTCGCGACGGCTTCACGCCACGCCACGCGCCGAAGCTCAACTCTTCGCAGACGGCTGCACGACTACGCTAGCACCCCGAGGGCATCATACGGCTCGGCTGCATGTCTACGTCAAACTCGGCACGGCTTCACGCCACGCCATTGCCCCGAAGCGCAATCTTCGCGACGGCCAAGACGCTCACGCTTAGCACCCGTGAGTGCATCATACGGCTCGGTTGCACGCATACGTCAACTCGGCATGGCTTCACGCCAACGTCAGCGCCCCGAGCGCAACTTTTGGCACGGCTACACGCCACGCCAAAGACTCGACCGATCATATGGTTCGGTTGCATGCCTACGCCAAACTTCAAGACGGCTTCACGCCACGCCAGCTTCGAGCTCAACCTTCAAGACGGTACGACGACTACGCTAGCACCCCGAGGGCACCATACGGCTCGGCTACATGCCTACGTCAAACTCGGCACGGCTTCACGCCTACACTAGCGCCCCAAGCGCAACCTTTGGCACGGCCGCACGTGTATGCCCGCACCCCGAGTGCATCATACGGCTCGCCGCATGCCTCACGCCAAACTTCGGCAGACGGCCACGCTAACGCCAGCGCCCGAAGCAACCTTTGGCACGGCCAAGACGCTTCACGCCAAAGACCGAGTGCATCATACGGCTCATTGCATGCCTCGCCAACTTCGGATGGCTTCACGCCAACGCCAAATACCGAAGCGCAACCTTTGGTACGGCTACACGTCTATGCCACCACACGAGTGCATCATACGGCTCGGCTGCATGCCTACGTCAAACTCGGCACGGCTTCACGCCTACTCCAGGCGTCCCCGCCGCAATCTTCGCGACGGTCAGACGCGTCACGCTTAGCACCCGAGTGCATCATACGGCTCACCGCACACCTCGCTCAACTTCGGCATGGCTTCACGCTAACGCCAATACCAGCGCAACTTTTGGCACGGCTACACGCTTCACGCCAAAGACTCGATCGCATCATATGGTTGGTGCATGCCTACGCTAAACTTCGGCACGGCTTCGCCCACGCCAAATACCGAGCTCAACCTTTCGCAGACGGCCAAGACGACTACGCTTAGCACCCCGAGGGCATCATACGGCTCATTTGCATGTCTCGCTCAAACTCGCGACGGCTTCACGCCACGCCAGGCGTCCCCGAAGCGCAATCTTCGCCGCACGCTTCACGCTACCACCCGAGTGCATCATACGGCTCGGCTGCACGCCTACGTCAACCCGGCATGGCTTCACGCCAACGTCAGCGCCCCGAGCGCAACTTTTGGCACGGCTACATCGCGTCACGCCAAAGACTCGACGATCATATGGTTCGGCCGCATCCCTACGCCAAACTCGCAGACGGCTTCACGCCACGCCCGGCTTCGAAGCTCAACCTTCGACGACGGTACGACGACTACGCTTAGCACCCCGAGGGCACCATACGGCTGTTGCATGCCTCGCCAAACTCGCGACGGCTTCACGCCTACGCTAGCGCCCCAAGCGCAACCTTTGGCACGGCTGCACGTGTATGCCCGCACCCCGAGTGCATCATACGGCTCGACTGCATGCCTACGACAAACTTCGCACGGTTACGCTAACGCCAACGCGCCGGCGCAACCTTTGGCATCGCCAGACGTTCACGCCAAAGACTTCGAGTGCATCATACGGCTCGGCTGCATGCCTACGTCAACTCGGCATGGCTTCACGCCAACACCAGCACCCCGAGCGCAACCTTTGGTACGGCTACACGTCTATGCCACCACACGAGTGCATCATACGGCTGTTGCATGCCTCGCTAAACTTCGCAGACGGCTTCACGCTTACTCCAGGCGTCGAAGCGCCAATCTTCGCCAGACGCTTCACGCTTAGCACCCAGAGTGCATCATACGGCTCGGCTGCACGCCTACGTCAACTCGGCATGGCTTCACGCTAACGCCAAATACCGAGCGCAACTTTTGGCACGGCTACGCTTCACGCCAAAGACTCGATCGCATCATATAGTTCGGCCAGATGCCACGCTAAACTCGCGACGGCTTCACGCCTCGCCAATACCGAGCTCAACCTTCACGCGGTCAAGACGACTACGCTAGCACCCCGAGGGCATCATACGGCTCGGCTGCATGTTCACGCTAAACTTCGCAGACGGCTTCACGCCACGCCAGGCGTCTCCGAAGCGCAATCTTCGCCGCAGACGCTTCACGCTTAGCACCCGTGAGTGCATCATACGGCTCGGCTGCACGCCTACGTCAACTCGGCATGGCTTCACGCCAACGTCAGCGCCCCGAGCGCAACTTTTGGCACGGCTACATCGCCTCGCCAAAGACTCGACGCATCATATGGTTCGTGCATGCCTACGCCAAACTCGCGACGGCTTCACGCCACGCCAAATAATTCGAGCTCAACCTTCAAGACGGCCGACGACTACGCTTAGCACCCCGAGGGCATCATACGGCTCGTTGCATGTCACGCTAAACTCGATGCGGCTTCACGCCACGCCAGGCGTCGGCGAAATCTTTCGCCGCGGTCAAGACGCTCACGCTTAGCACCCAGAGTGCATCATACGGCTCGGCTGCACGCCTACGTCAACTCGGCATGGCTTCACGCCAACGTCAGCGCCCCGAGCGCAACTTTTGGCACGGCTACACGTCTACGCCAGCACCTCGACTGCATCATATGGTTCGGCTGCATGCCTACGTCAAACTCGGCACGGCTTCACGCCTACGCCAGCGCCCCGAGCTCAACCTTCGGCACGGCTGCACGACTACGCTAGCACCCTGAGGGCACCATACGGCTCGGCTGCATGCCTACGTCAAACTCGGCACGGCTTCATGCTTACGCTAGCGCCCCAAGCGCAACCTTTGGCACGGCTGCACGTGTATGTCCGCACCCCGAGTGCATCATACGGCTCGACTGCATGCTTCTCGCCAAACTTCAAGACGGCAACCGGCTAACGCTTAGCGCCCGAAGCGCAACCTTTGGCACGGCCGACGTTCACGCCAAAGACTTCGAGTGCATCATACGGCTCATTGCATGCCTCACGCTAAACTCGCACGCGGCTTCACGCCTACTCCAGCGTCCCGAAGCGCAATCTTCGCCGGCCGCACGCTTCACGCTTAGCACCCCGAGGGCATCATACGGCTGTTGCATGCCTCGCCAAACTTCGATGCGGCTTCACGCCACGCCACGCCGAGCGCAACCTTTGGCACGGCCAGACGCCACGCGAAAGCACCCCGACAGCATCATACGGCTCATTGCATGCCTCGCTAAACTTCGGCGCGGCTTCACGCCCCGCCGCTTCCAAGCGCAACCTTTGGCACGGCCACATCGCTTACGCCAACACCGAGTGCATCATACGGCTCGGCCAAGCATGCCTTACGCTAAACTCGCAGACGGCTTCACGCCACGCCCGCGCCTAAGCGCAACCTTTGGCACGGCAAGACGCGTACGCCCGCACTCGAAAGTGCATCATATGGCTCGATCGCATGCCTCGCCAAACTTCGCAGACGGCCAAGACTAACGCCAATACTTCGAAGCAACCTTTGGCACGGCCGCACGCTTCACGCCAAAGACTTCGAATGCATCATACGGCTCGGCTATATGCCTCGTAAAACTTCGGACGGCTTCACGCTAACGCCAATACCGAGGGCAACCTTTGGCACGGCCAGACGCCACGCAGCACCCCGAGTGCATCATACGGCTCGGTTGCGAGCCTCGCCAACTTCGGACGGCTTCACGCCAACGCCAAAGACTTCGAGCGCATCCTTTGGCACGGCTCCATCGCTTCACGCCAAAGACCGAGTGCATGATACTGCTCATTGCATGCCTCGCTCTACTCTAAGACGGCTTCACGGCAACGCCAAATACCGCGCAACCTTTGACACGGCCAAGACGCTTCACGCCAAGACCGGAGTGCATCATACGGCTCGGCAAAGATGCCTCGCTAACTCGAACGGCTTCACGCCACGACAAATACTTCAAGCGCAACCTTTGGCATGGTCGCGTGTGTACGCCCGCACCTCGAAAGTGCATCATACGGCTCGATTGCATGCCTCGCTAAACTCGCAGACGGCCAAGACTAACGCCAGCCGCTTCGAGCGCAACCTTTGGCACGGCTGCACGCCTACGCAAGCACCCCGAGTGCATCATACGGCTCGGCTGCATGCCTACGTCAACTCGGCACGGCTTCACGCCAACGCCAGCACCCCGAGCGCATCCTTTGGCACGGCTCCACATCTACGCCAGCACCCCGAGTGCATGAAACAGCTCGGCTGCATGCCTACGTCTACTCGGCACGGCTTCACGGCAACGCCAGCGCCCCGAGCGCAACCTTTGACACGGCTGCACGTCTACGTCAGCACCCCGAGTGCATCATACGGCTCGGCTGCATGCCTACGTCAACTCGGAACGGCTTCACGCCAACGCCTGCTCCCAGAGAGCAAATTTCGGCACGGCTACAAGCCCACGTCTTCGTTTCAAGCTTACAAGGTGATACGCCCGAGTGCTAAAAACTCTAAAGCAAGGACGACATTATCATCAGCAAAGCAGTTAGGTTTTTCATCATCATAATCTTTTTCACATATAGACTCATGTTATTTTTTGACTTTCTACTTGATTGAATTCCAACTAAGCAGTAAGTCGGGGGCTACACATAATTGTGTGCACTTGCTTGCGTCTATCTTTTTCATAGTTATTTTTTGCTTTTGTTACTTAGTGATTTAAGTGAAATCCGAGTGCGCTATAAATCTGAGTATTGAAGCTCTGAACCCATAATATAGCAAACTCTACGTCACCCAAACACGTGCCTGGGATAAAAAGCCATGTGCCAACTCCCTACACTCGGGGGCTAGACTAGTCGGGCATAGTGCATAACAAAAGGAAGAAAAACCACTCGGGCTAACAAAAATCATCAAGTAAGAAAAATAAAAATGGCTATTTCGCACAAAAAGGTAGTCGGATTTTATATCCGACCAAATGTTTTTATATTCAGATACTGCCTAAATCCCACATGTACATGTTACAGGGGTTCAAGGAAGTGTTTACGCTATAAGCACCGACCGTGGCACAGTTACGTGTCAACACCCGCGCCCTGAGTGCAATCTACGGCATGGCTCCACGCCTACGCAATCTTCGGTATGGTCAAGACGCCTACACCAAAGACTCGAGTGCATTATATGACTCACCAAGATGCCACGGCAATACCGAGCGCAAACTACGGCTCGGCTTCTCGAGCACTGCGTCGAGGACAGCTATGCCGACTCCTTACGCCGAATCACTGTTCCGCCAATGACGAGGACGGCCACCCCAACTTACGGCTTCTCGCGATTATGCCGAGGACAAGAATACTGATTTACTACGCCGACTTCTCACATCATGCCGAGGACGATTCGCCGACATTCTACTCACTCATGACGTCAACCATCGCGCGACTTCCAGACTCCAAGAAATTGGGCCGAGTCACTGAGATTTCAACTCAAAAGCTCTCTTGAGCCCTTCACAGCCTCCTTGCATGCCAATGGAGCACTCGGCATAGCGAAGGTTCCAGTCAGAGTGCTCGACTTGAAGTATGACTTGGTCGACACAAATCCGAGAAGACATCAACTCGGCTGTGAAAGCACTCGGGGCTACTGTGGATAACATGGTCCCCGGTAACCTCACGGAGACAAATTAGACGGACCACCTCATGGAGCAAGGTCACGCCTACCATCTAGAAGTCGGGCCTGCCCCGCATGAAGACCCGACTTGTATCACAAGAAAGGTACAGTTGTAATCCGGTACTTACGTACTCGGCAAGAAAGGATAGAGATAGACTTCCTATCTTTATCCCTAGTTTCCATAGCCAATTAGGATACTTATCTGTAACTCTACCTCTCTCCACTATATAAAGGGAGGCAGGGGCCCCTAGTTCAAGGTACAGGACGAGAGAAGAGATCACATCGATCCATAACCATCCTCAATATTGATCCGTCGAGATCAACCCCAATACAATCCACGAGCACAGGAGTAGGGTATTACCTCCACTGCAGAGTGTCCGAACCTGCATAAATCTGTCTCCTGTATTACCATTGGGTTTCGGTCTTACGCATAGTCCCATAAAGTTTATTGCCGACATAATTCGTCGACAACCTTGCTCTTGTAATTTGCACTTGAAATAATACGTCTCTTTTTGTCCCCTTTTCTCTTAATAGTGTAATTTGATCTTGAAAGTGGTACACTCCTTGTTTGTCCCCTTTTTCCTGCATTCACTGAACGAGCACAACTGCGAGTAGTCGTAAAGGAAAAAATGACTTAGAGAACGAGATATGCGCCTATTGACCCTAGCCCTGAGCCACGGTCGAGCCTCTGGATAGCCAGAGGGTCGGACATGGTTTAGAGAAATCGATCCTAGCCCCCGAGCCACGGTGGAACCTCTGCATAGCCAGAGGGTCGGGCGTGGTTTAGAGAAATCGATCCTAGCCCCCGAGGCCACGGTCGAGCCTCTGGATGGCCAGAGGGTCGGGCGTGGTTTAAAGAACGCGACCTTAGAACGAAGCTCGTGGCCCTTGCTCTGCTCTCTTGCGAGACTCGAAACCTTGAAACTCTTGAGTTGTCCCGGGCTTAGGCAGCTTATGCAGGCTTATGGTATGGACCGGAAAGCATCTGCCCGCGCGGGATCATGCGTGGTGCGATGAGGATCGGCTTACCCGTATGCAAGGGAACCCCGGGGGTGGAGCTTCTGCATAGTCGTTAACCTGCCAATGTGTGCTGAGGTAGCCCGAGCTTTCTCTTAAGCTCGATCATAGGTCAGGCTCCTAGGGGATTGCCTATACGTTCGAATGGAATAAACAGGAAGGTTAGAAAAAGGAACTTACGACCTTAGCTCAGGCGTAGAATCTCAGGAGCTATTGAGAACTCTTTCGTCCGGCATAGCCAATCTCACAGCCCCTGGGCGTGCAGCTGACACGACATTGTATGGACCCTCCTACCTCGGGGTGAGCTTGCTAGTGTGCGCTAGGTTCTGAACCCGTCTTAGAACCAGGTCGCCAACTTGCAAAGTCCGGGTATATACCGATTTTGCCGCATGCCATTTGTGGGATTGCTGGTATGCTGCCGCTCGGAATAGTACTTACTTGTGGTAGGACTCAGATAGGTCGAGATCCAATAGATGCTCCTCGTTGTTGTCGATCTGACCTGCAAAATCAACACGAATTGAACCAAGTCTTAGCTCGGCGGGTAGGAATCCGAGCCGTACACGAGCCGGAAGAGAGTTTCTCTAGTAGCTCAATTAGAGGTCGTCCGGGCTACCCATAGCACCGAGGGTAGTTCCTCCACCCAATTCTAGCGCTGTTCGGCGAGAGCGTCGTAAACTCGCCGCTTGACGCCCTGCATGATCTACCCGTTCGCACGTTCGGCTGCACCGTTGCTCTATGGGTAAGCCACTGAGGCTAGGGCGACCTTCATGCCGAGCTCTTCGCAGTATTCCTGGAATAGCTCGCTCCTGAACTGTGTCCCATTGTCGGTGATTAGCTTGTTTGGCATGTCGAACCTTGCCACAATGTTGATCCTAAAGAACCTCTTGGCCGTTTGGGCTGATATGCTCGACACTGGTTCGGCCTCGATCCACTTGGTGAAAGCATCGATGGCGATGAACAAGTGCGTGCATCCCTTTAGGCCTCTAGGGAAAGGACCAAGAATATCCATTCCCCATGTTGAGAATTGCCAAGTCAGCGGGATAGTTTGTAGCTCGTACGCTGGTTGGTGGGACATCTGGGCATGGTATTGGCAGGCCGAGCAACGTTTCACCAGTGCTCTTGCGTCGGTCATCGCAGTGGGCCAATAATATCCCATGCGGAAAGATTTGCCCACTAGGGTTCCGTAGGAGGCGTGCGCCCCGCAGATCCCGTCGTGTATGTCTCGGAGGAGAAATTTGGCTTCCTCCTGGGTCATACACTTACAAAATACGCCGTTAGAACCCCTTAGTACAGCAAGCCCCCGAGTAATTGGTATGGTCGGGCTCACCTTTGAAGCCGGGATTTCTTAGCTGTGTCCTATGGCAGTGTCCCATGCGCCAAGAACTGGACGAATGACATCATCGAGGTGTCACGCTGCCCTAGGAACGTAACGGTACCGGTCATCTTGGTCGAGGTAAACGTCTTCTCGGGGGCCTCCTCTCCGGAGGGAATGGAGGGCTTTAGTAGGTGTTGCACGAGCACCCCCGCCGGGGCGGTTTCTTATGAGGAGCCGAGCTTCGCGAGCTTATCGGCCAGGCTATTAGCCAGTCTGGGAATGTAGCACACTTTGAAATTCGAGAAGTGTTTCTCCAGCTTCATCACTTCTACCAGATATCGCGCCATTGAGTCCTCGCAAAGACCTTTGAAACTCCTGTTTACCTAGCGATTTACCAATCTGCGAATCCCCTTTCATTGTCGGTCATTTTATGTTTGAAGCGAGGCATGCTCAGAGGCCGACTATGAGGCCTTCGTACTCCGCAGCATTGTTCATTGTAGGAAAATAGAGCTATATTGCGTGCTTAATCTATTCTCCTTGAGGGGAAACGAGAACGAATCCGCATCCTGATCGCTTGAACTAGCGCGACCCATCAAAAAACATGGTCTAGTGCTGATTAAATCTTGGTCCATACACAGCTGATTATTACATCAACACTCATCACTTAACCGCACATCTCACTATTTTATACATACAACCGGAAGACTATACAATTAATTTACAATATTACATTTATTAAATACACTCTAAGTCTTTGAGTGTCTTCTTTCCTCTCCATTCCGCATCCAAGAGTTGCTGCCAATCTTGTTTATCTCTTCGGCCATACTTCTTCCATTTCCGTTTAGAATCCCTGTGAAATAAGCATAATGATAGACAGACCAGTCTAGTGGTGAGGATATTTACAAGACCGTCAGATCGGTAGCTTAGAGCTCATCGGGACGCCAGGCCGTCCGGGGCTAGCCGGCCTCCCTCGCCGCTACAATGTCATTACTCGGTAAAAATACAAACCTGTTCAAAACCACATTGTAACATAAACAACCAGAATGCTCTGAGATAAAAGCCAGCCTGTGAACATAGCACCAATTACCACAGTCCAGTCCTGCACAACAGAGAAATGAAGGGCACACGTATCAAGTACTCAAGCCTCAGCAGTGAGCACAGCCAGCAGCAGACCTAAGACAAGCCTCAAGTTCCCACACGGCCAGCACCCCTGCCCACACATATGCCACCCAGCACTGCTCATAACAGCTAGGAAACCACGGTTTCCAAGGAAAACCAGCAGCCAGCCCACTACCCACAGTTTCAATACAGCTCACAGTTTCCACTTCAGGAAACCAGCAGCAGCTAGCACATATTACTCAGGACTGCACCGGCCACAACCTTCTCTAGTTAATTCACCCCCAGCTCACACAGTTCCCATACTTACCATTTTCAGCAAACAACCAGCAAAAGAAGCCCCGGGACACCCCCATAGCAGCACTTACCATTTTCAGCTGAAAGCCACAAAAAAAGAAAGCACTAGCTTGGCCATTCCCCTTTTTCCACCCCCAACCACCACTAACCCAAAAGAGAGCCGTTTGGGCGTGCTGTAGAAGGAGATGGAAGTGGCTAGCTAGAAGAGGAGTTGCTACTCCCAGAGGTCCGGAGCTCAAGGAGGAACAGCAGCCCAGGAGGAGGAGAAGAGGAGTTGCTGCTCACAGAGGTCCGGAGCTCAAGGAGGAAGAGCAGCCCAGAGGAGGAGTAAGCGACCATCACCAACAAAGAATAGTTTCCTTCCAAAGAACCCGAGTAAGTTTATTCCACCTTTTTGGTAGTGCAATCCAGCAGCTTAGATTAGACATGCAAGACTAGAGTAGAAGGGTCCCAGTAACACTTTGTGCATGCAACCCATTAGCATACATGAAACCCTCTAAAGTGGTATTCCATAAAATGTAGCATATGCATGTTATTCTAGCAGCATTTGCAGCAGCCACTAAATCACAAGATCATGCATCCTATTTTGCTGCTTTAATCGGAAACCACAGTGAGCCTAGGCAAAGTGCATGGTGGTTGCCATCTGTGGCTCCTAGCAAATCTATTCTAACTCCTCGGCGCCATTTCGATCTCTGGAAGCTACAACCGAGACCATCCATTCCATGCACTTAACCACAACCCACGGCATTAAGCACCCAAGTGGTTTCACCACCGATAATCGTAGCGAGAACCCCAAACCCTGCCCTAGGGTCATCGTGTGGATAAATGCAGCTCACTCAGAGTGCTTTTCCAGCTACCAAACCACAGTATTAAGCAAAAACTCATCTATCAATTTAGGGTTCCTATCAAAATAATCAGTTCATAGCAGCATAATAATATTCAAAGCATTATCTAGCCTTTCTAAGAATTGCACATCATCACAAACATCATCACAAGCCATTGCTCAGCCTCTCCACCACTCAAATCAAACCAATGGGTCGCATCTCAATAAATTAGGGTTCATCCGTAGAACAATTGGGTAAAAGCTAGGATTGAGAGAGAGGACGGGGGGAGGAAGCTTAGCTCTGTGCTTGGAGCAGGGGAGGAGGAAACACTGCCGAGGTGCTGCGCTCGCCGGAGAGGAGCCGGTCGGGCCGCCGTCGGCCGGCGTGGCCGCGTCTCTAAGCCGCCGCCGTCGGGAGAACAGGAGGAAGATAAGGAGGTGCGGGCGAGAAGCTGCAGAGGGGTAGGGAGAGGAGAAGAGGAGAAGATCACCGGAGCCGCGAGGTCGGGTCGTCGCCGGTCGGCGTGGCCGCGCCTCTGGCTGCCGTCGTCGGGAGAGCAGGAGGGGAGGAACGGGTCAGGCTGGAGAGCCAAAAAAGGGGAATTAGGGATTTGGTAGAAGAGGAATAATAAGATGAAGGGGAGAGGGGGGTCGGCTGGGCTTGTTTGGGCATGGGCCGGCCTGTTTAGAAGTCAGAAAAGAAAAAAAGGCCATTAATCATATTTCCTCTCTTCAATTTAACGTGTGAAAAATAATTGAGTATTGCACCGTACACTTAAGTATGTATTTTCTGGCTCAATTAAAAATCGACATACTCCTCTCCAAAATCATCCGCTGAAAATAACCCTAACTTCTACACATTCGCATATATACCAAGAAATTCTATTTTATTGTATTTTGTTCTGTTTCCTGAAAGCTATATAATTTAAATTCAGGGACCACTGTAAATCAAGCTTCCGCGAGTGAACGTGTAGATAACAGCCAAGCTGGTTTTTGGTGCTATATTGCAGGCAAGTATTTCCTTTGCTGGTTAGGGTAGTGTATTTCAATTCTACCGCATATTTTGTTATTATTGCACCTGTAGCATCTATTGCATTTGTCATGTTATTTCTTAAAGAAAAATTTAATTGCTCTTGGATGAAGGGATTAACGATCGATCGGAAGCGATCGAGTCGTTAGAAATATTTATTGGTGGGTGAAGGGTGCCTTGGAAAGGTCAGAGGAGAGGCGGGACCCTTCACATGGTATAATATAAGGATAACATCTATCACTCGGGCGTTGAGCCGTAATAAACAGTATCAACCTTAGTCTCGCGATGCGGTCAGAGAAGGTTGGTCTATGAGGCAGTTACATTCTCCACGTTGGGTAAGTAGATAGTTAGGAGGGGTGGGTGAGCATACCCAGGGTGAGCGGACCAAGGCTTCCCCGGCCATAAGGCGGCTATATTACCACAAGAGGCTACTCATGTCGATGTGAGTGAGTAGAACGGTTGCGAGAGTAAGTGTGGGGACGGGGTTGTGAGTAAGGTGCGTCAAGAGCTCGCACTTGCTTAAGCAACTGGGTTGGACATGTAACCTGCCAATTAGAATGAACACTCTAAGTCTCGACTTGTAGGGACAACTATGGGTAAAGTGGTACAAACCTGCTCAGGTAAAATCATGAATTCATGCCTGTCTTCTGGATTGGAGGCTACGGAGGCTAAGTCCGCCTCATATACGAGTGTTAGTAGCTTTTATAATTTTAAAAATAGATCAACTCTTTTTTAAATCTGTATTTTGTTTAAGTAAAGAGGATAGCAAAGGAAGCATTACCAAACAGAATAAGGGAAGAGGTTTTTTTTGTTTTGCTGCTATTATCGCTTGCTGAGTACTTGTGTACTCACTCTTGCTATTACCCTCCCTTTTCTAGATACCAATGTCAATAAGGACGGGGTCTTTTGTTATGAGATCATGGAGGGTGAGGATCCTCAAGGTGTTGAGGAAAATCCTGATGACGGGGACCTCCTAGAGGACTTCCTTTAAAGAGGTCCAGGCAGTAGTAGATCAAGTGTCAGCCACCGCTTAAATAATCAGTCACCAGGAAGGTGGCTTATGTGTAATTAAATTAAGTTTGGACTCTTTTGTAATGATAAAACAATTGCCGCCATGCGTGGCCTCATGATGTAATAATGCATGATACTCTCTGATTATTGTTCTGTTGCAATACTCTGATCCAGGCAGCGCATTCGAAGGGACTTTGCAGATGAGATGTCCTTCGGGTGTATATGCCTAAACCCACACAATTACTTCATGATTTTGGCCTGATGACGCCATTAACATGTGGTAATTGGGCGGGTCGTCTCAGGTGGTATCAGAGCAAGGGTTGCGAGAACCACGCTGGCAACATAGAAGTAATATTTTGGAAAATAAGATCAACACTAAAAAAATTGATTTCAGTTCCAACAAAATTTCACTACAAAAAAAAATATATATATATATAAACTTAAACCTTGGCATTTTGCATTATGTTAGCTTGGATTGCATCTTTTCATTTGGCAAAGCAAATAACTGGCATTTTGCATGCGCATTAACACTTATCTTCCAATTAGTAGCATACATACCATAGTAGTTGAACCAGGAAGCAGCTTGCATCATTCACTTGACATCTATTTTGCTAACTGAAAAATTTAATGACAGGATGGAGAGACCGACGTTGTTACGGGTACCTTTCCTATCCCTCCCTCCGTTGGCACTATTTTATTTGATCTTGGTGCCACGCACTCTTTCATTTCCCAGGAATTTACAGTCACAAATGAATTGGAATGTATACCGATGAGTAAACCAATGTGGGTTAGTACCCCCGCCGGGATATTAGAAGTAAGTACCTTAAGAAAATGCCAAACCATAATAATTAATGGGATTCAATATTGTGCCAGACTGCATGTCATACCACTGGTCGGGTTGGATGTAATTTTGGGAATGGACTGGCAAGCCTCAAACGGCGTACTTCCAAACTGTGAACATAAAACCGTATCCATAAAAACCCCCGATGGGTCCCGAACCCTCTGTCATGGGATTCGATCCAAGAGTAGGGCCACTGTGAATTCTTTAGCTTCCACACCTCCTGAGGAAATATCTAAGATCCCTATCGTATGCGAATTTCTAGATGTGTTTCCGGATGAACTACCCGGTATGCCCCCAGATCGGGACGTAGAGTTCTCTATTGACCTAGTTCTGGGAACCACTCCCATATCAAAGAGACCCTATCGAATGAACCCAGCCGAGTTAGTCAAACTGAAAAAGCAGCTGAGTGAGCTAGAAAATAAAGGATTTATCAGGGAAAGTGTGTCCTCATGGGGTGCCCCAGTTCTTTTCGTGGACAAAAAGGACGGTGGCATACGACTCTGCATTGATTATCAGGATTTAAATAAGGTCACAATCAAGAATAAATACCCCTTGCCGCGCATAGATGATCTGTTCGACCAACTTAAGGGTGCCAGTGTATTTTTTAAAATTGATCTGAGATCCAGATATCACCAAATCAAAATCAAACCTGAAGATATTGAGAAAACCACTTTTGTCTCTCGTTACGGACACTATGAGTATACTATCGTGATAACAGCAGGGGTCCCGATCTTTCGATGAGAGGGATAACTATCGATTGGTGGAGGAATCGACGTTGACGGCCCGACTACAACCGTCCAGGACGTTGCGCCTTAGCGACCGATACACCAACTCCAGAGGGTTATTAATCTCGCGGACGCGCGATCAACCTGACCACGAAGGTCTTTGTTCCTGCAAGCAATCGAAGAACGAGCAAGAACAAGATAAACGCAATCTGAAATTGCAAATATGAATTAGGCACAAACGAGTAGGTGGGGTTCCGAAGACGAGTAATACTGGCGGTCTAACCGACACGCACGATTACAAGAAAAGTAGCAAAGGCTAAACTTTAATCTAACAAAACCCTAGTCTAAACGATGACGGCTACTGAATTTATAAGAGGGAGACAGCTAGGAGGGATGTGCTGGACGTCCTAGGGTTTTCCTAGGGCATCCACCACGTGGGCTTGGGCCCGATGTGCTTACAAGGCCCGGTTTGGCCCAACTGGATGACGCAGCACCTTGTTTTGATGATTCCCAACGCTCCAGGAGGAATTTTGCAATGAGACAAGATCCATTGGAAAGCTTATCTCCTAAGCTTTCCGTGAAGTGGTAGAACGTCGAAAACGGACTTCGTATGTGGCCTGGGCGCCTGCTTGAAGTTGTGCTTTCTTGTATGACGGCCGAATTGGACTCGTGGCCAAATTGGCTTTCTCTTGGGCCAGCCTTGGAGCGACGTGACTTGTATGACCTGAGGAATGGACGAGGTGGAGATACGCCTTTCTTGAATACGCCGTCAAGCATGGGAGGCGCCAAGGTGGTGGCCGAACCGATGAAGGTGATAGCGCCATGTCCAAAGCCGAGGAGGGCAATCGTGTGATCGACCGCCAAGGTGGAGGTCGATGAAGTAACATTGATGGAGCCACCATATTAGACGAGACGAAGTAGAAGATGCCGTGAACTGTCGCAAACTTGTCGAGATGTAGTGAAAGATGCCGACATAGCCAAGTAATTGCAGCAACACTTAGTAATGACCATATGTATGTGGTGTTGGTTCTATCTATGATGAGCATGGTCTCATCATCCTCCCTTTCTTGAAGTGGAGCCGTCCTCGACTCCATCATATTGTCCTGCAAAATGTTAGTAGCGACGAAACAAAGCAACATGCATATCTTTTGCGATCAAATCGGTGGCTTGAGAATCACAATTACCCAAGCACTCCCTTTCTTGAAAACTATCATATAGATTATAAAGGCAATTAGGGTACTTGATATGATATTGAAATTATCTAATTGATCACATTGTTGCATAGAAAATAGAGGTTTCAAATCTAAACAAATGTAAACTCTATGCACTTTATACTCTCCTTTATCATTGTGTTTACCAACAATATGAAAAATATTTCATGATAACCATGGCAAATCGTAATGTACAAAATCCTCTCCTTTAAACTATTTAGATCACATAGAACATCAAATTCAATGTAACCTAAAATATTTAAAGATGATATTAATTTAGGCTCATCTTCCTCACTAGCAATGTGAATAACATGTTTATGCTCAGCATAATTGTTTTGTTCTAAAATAAAAGTTTTATGTTCATTCACTAGTTGTGGCATGGATATAAGTGAAGCATTATCACACAACTCTTCTTTATCACAAGAGACAACAAGTAAATCATCTTGTAACAAAGGAATATCAGCTGGTGGATCCACTAAAGGTTACTCTATGATAGCATGAGTAGTGGACAATTTCAGCATATCAAAATCTTTCTCACCTTGTGTAAGCACAACACCTTTTATATTACCTTCAAAGTCCTCATCAGTGGTTGTAGGTGCAACTTTAATTTCCATCTCTTCACATACGTATGGAGCAGCAATGAACTCTTCTTTCTCCATGCTTTCTTCTCCATCCTTTTCTTGATGGTGCTCACTTTTACGCAAAATGTTAGCTAGAAAGGAATGTGCAACAACAGCGCCTCAAATGAAGCTAATGATTCTTTCAAGATTCAAGAAGTATATTTTCAGCTCTACAAGCACATTTAATCAAGTCCAAAGAGAACTAAATGTTTTATCAACAAGAACATCCTGAATTTCATGATTAAGTCCACGATGAATCTAAACTCGGTAGCTTCTTCACATTCTTCTAAACCACAACGCAATAAACAATTTTGTAATTCATGATAGTATTCTCTAACAATTTTAAAACCTTGTTTTAAGCGTTGAAGTTTAGTAAGCAAATATTCACATCATATTCAGAACATAATCATCCTCATAAGTTTTTTCATGGCACTCCAAGTTTTAGGTTCTTTATCATGTCTAGATATATGCTTCCACCAATATATCGCATCGATGTTAACGCTTTAATCGCAAAGACTAATCTTTTGTTTTTCGGATAAATCATACTTTGTAAATTCTTTGTCTACCGCTATTTCCCAATTAATATATGTATTAGGATCAAACTTTCCAAAGAAATGGAGGCAATTCAGACTTGATTTTACCTTTTTCATCATCATTGATGAAGCCGTGGTGATGTTGATGTCACGATTCCTTGTGGATTGTCGTAAGTGTTTAAGGAACACGTGATCCAAAGATTGTATTCGGCGCTTTTTAACAACGGGATTGTGGCACGCCATTGTCTTCATATCCCGACATGGTTAGGTGAAAACAAGAGAACAAGCACAATAATATGATTACAAATAGTATGTCCCTAATAGCTAATAGGATGTGGTTAAACAAGTCGCCACTCTCAACCCGTTCTTTCAAGTTTTTACCAATTCTTACCAAACTTAGCAGAAGGTGTCCGCAACCGACGAGACAACACTCCGGAGATATGGTGTATCGATGCGTTACAAGTGCCTCGTTGGTAGTAGTATATGTAGTCAGAGGAGGTCGAGCACAATCCAATGGAAAAGCTTAAACCACGTTAGTCCAAAATAAGTTGAATAAACGCTCAACGCAGATCTTGTCTTGGTCCTAGGACAAACCGTACTAGAGACGCGAGCCGAGACACAAACGATGTCACCAACTCAACAAAACACAGCACCTAGCTAGGAGCTCCTTCTTTTTTTTTTTCCTTTTTTTTTTTTGTGCGGCTTTTTTTTATTGCACTTGCCTTTTTTTCTCAAACTTTCAAAACAGGACAGCCGGGCAGTTATATTGTTCGGAAAATTCACTCAAGAAAAGCTCCGAATTTGAGGAAGGTCTCCATGTCAAAGTTGTAGATCTTTTCGTTCTCATCAATTTTCATATATGGAACAACCAATTTGGAGTTTGGAAATAGGAGATATGGGCCCCTAAATACAACCTGTACAGAAAAAACTGAGATGAGACAGATCCAGATCCAACGCAATTTTTGGGTGCGAAGATTGCTTTTCCTGGAATTGGTACAATGGACAAAGTTGTAGAGGACCTTCTTAGCTTTCCATCAAGTACAAGAAAGCTCAAAACGGATAAGGGAATCAAGAGATATGGCTGTTTTACCGAACTGGGATCAGATTGATCCAATTCGAATCCGACTAGAACTCGACAATTCCCAAATTTTAGCAAATTGAAGATGGCCAAATTCAGAGATCACTCCAACTAACTTTTCCTTGGATATTTCGTGCTGATTCCAGAAAGTCCAAAAACGTCAAAATCCGAGTTCAGATGGAAGACTTATGATTGGAAAACCGAATTCGTAACAGATTGGATCTCTAGACAGCCCGAAATATATTGCAAGATATCTCTATGTTGGAGGCCGAATCAGATCTCAGCTTGAAAACAAAAGTTGGAGGAGACATTCTAAGCTTTCCAAAAAGTCCAAGAAGTCCAAAATCCGACTTCGTATGAAGGAGAAACGGCCAAAACACTGAACTGGACAGCAGCGGTGGTGACGAAAAACGTGACACGAACTCGAAACTCTAGGGTAAAGACTCTAAGACCAGCAACCGACTCGACGATGCAACCGTAAACTCAACAAGTGTGGACTACGAAGCAAAAGCAAGGCTAAATTGTCTTGGACGAGGGAAATTTTTTTTTGGCAATTTTCTGGACTCTAGGTAAAACAAGATACAGAGGTAGAAATCTCTCACCGATCAACCTGGTGCTCTGATACCACTTGATAACAGCAGGGGTCCCGATCTTTCGATGAGAGGGATAACTATCGATTGGTGGAGGAATCGACGTTGACGGCCCGACTACAACCGTCCAGGACGTTGCGCCTTAGCGACCGATACACCAACTCCAGAGGGTTATTAATCTCATGGACGCGATCAACGACCACGAAGGTCTTTGTTCCTGCAAGCAATCGAAGAACGAGCAAGAACAAGATAAACGCAATCTGAAATTGCAAATATGAATTAGGCACAAACGAGTAGGTGGGGTTCCGAAGACGAGTAATACAGGCGGTCTAACCGACACGCGCGATTACAAGAAAAGTAGCAAAGGCTAAACTTTAATCTAACAAAACCCGAGTCTAAACGATGACGGCTACTGAATTTATAAGAGGGAGATGGCTAGGAGGGATGTGCTGGACGTCCTAGGGTTTTCCTAGGGCGTCCACCACGTGGGCTTGGGCCCGATGTGCTTACAAGGCCCAGTTTGGCCCAACTGGATGACGCAGCACCTTGTTTTGATGATTCCCAACGCTCCAGGAGGAATTTTGCAATGAGACAAGATCCATTGGAAAGCTTATCTCCTAAGCTTTCCGTGAAGTGGTAGAATGTCGAAAACGGACTTCGTATGTGGCCTGGGCGCCCGTTTGAAGTTGTGCTGCGCGCAGACGGCCGAATTGGACTCGTGGCCAAATTGGGCATTCTCTTGGGCCAGCCTTGGAGCGACGTGACTTGTATGACCTGAGGGAATGGACGAGGTGGAGATACGCCTTTCTTGAATACGCCGTCAAGATGGGAGGCGCCAAGGTGGTGGCTTAACCGATGAAGGTGATAGCGCCATGTCCAAAGCCGAGGAGGGCAAGCGTGTGATCGACTGCCAAGGTGGAGGTCGATGAAGTAACATTGATGGAGCCACCATATTAGACGAGACGCGAGTAGAAGATGCCGTGAACTGTCGCAAACTTGTCGAGATATAGTGAAAGATGCCGACATAGCCGAAGTAATTGCAGCAACACTTGGTAATGACCATATGTATGTGGTGTTGGTTCTATCTATGATGAGCATGGTCTCATCATATCGTCTCTTTCGGCCTCACAAATGCCCCAGCGGTATTGATGAATCTAATGAACAAGTTATTCATGAAATTCCTTGATAAATTTGTTATAGTATTCATCGATGACATCCTCGTATATTCCAAGACTCCAGAAGAACATGAACAACATCTAAGAACGGTCCTCCAAATTTTGAGGGAAGAACCAACTCTATGCCAAGTTTAGTAAATGTGAATTCTGGCTACAGCAGGTATCTTCTTAGGTCACATGGTCTCGGGGAAAGGAGTAGAGGTTGACCCTACCAAAATCGAGACCATTAAATCATGGGAACGTCCCACCACTCCCACTCAAATCAGGAGTTTCTTGGGTTTAGCTGGATACTATCGCAGGTACATAAAAGGATTCTCTCAAATAGCCTCTCCGCTCACCAGGTTGTTAAGAAAAGAACATAAATACATTTGGACTGATGCCTGCGAAACTAGTTTCCAAAAGCTGAAACAGCTACTCACAGAGGCTCCGATTCTAACACTACCGGAGGAAGGAATGGAATATGTGGTGTACTGCGATGCCTCTAAGTCCGGGTTAGGTTGTGTCCTAATGCAAGGGGATAAAGTTATCGCCTATGCCTCCAGACAACTCAGACCCCATGAAGTGAATTACCCAACTCACGATCTAGAATTGGGTGGTATAGTGTTCGCTCCCAAAATCTGGAGACATTATCTCTTCGGTACAAAATGCACTATCTACAGCGACCACAAGAGCCTCAAATACATATTCACCCAAAAAAATTAAATATGCGACAAAGAAGATGGTTAGAGTTGATTAAAGATTATGATTTAACCATTAATTATTACCCGGGCAAAGCAAATGTGGCAGCTGATGCTCTTAGTCGCAAGTCACATTGCAATCAAATGCTTAATAGAGATTTTGATTCCACGTTACTTCATAAGCTACAGAAAATGGAGATCAAATCGGAATACTTCCATACTTGCCACTATCTCTGTTCAGCCCATGTTATTGGAGCAAATTAAAGAAAAGCAAACTGCAGATGCCTTTATTTTGGAAGATATGCGCAGAATTAAATCCGGCCAACCTTCCGAATTCGAACTGCAGGGAAATGAGGTTTTAACGCTCCATAGGAGAATATGCGTCCCTAACTTGCTTGAACTCAAAGATATAATTTTAAAGGAAGCCCACGACACCCTATATTCAATGCATCCGGGTAGCACCAAGATGTATCGAGATGTAAAGGGGACATTTTGGTGGAAAGGTATGAAGAAAGATATAGCTGAGTATGTCAGTAAATGCGATACAAGCCAAAAAGTAAAAACAGAACACCAAAATCCTGCTGGATTATTCCAACCATTAGGAACTCCTGATTAGAAATGGGAAGAAATTTGCATGGATTTTATCATCGGCCTACCCCTCACGAGCTCTAAGAAAAATGCAATTTGGGTAGTAGTGGATCGCCTGACTACTGACCGCGGGTCGGTATTCACTTCTAAATTTTGGAAAAGCTTACAAACCGCCCTTGGAACTGAATTAAATTTTAGTACCGCTTATCATCCATAAACTGATGGGCAAACAGAGTCTGTTAATCAAATGTTAGAGGACATGTTGAGAGGATGCGCTCTAAATTTCGGGAGTTCATGGGACCAAAATCTTTGCCTAGCAGAATTTGCCTATAACAACAGTTACCAGTCAAACATTCAGATGGCACCCTATGAGTCCTTATATGGCAGAAGATGTAGATCCCCCATTTGCTGGTATGAGGTTGGAGAGAAATCGTTAATAGGACCAGATTTAGTACATCAAGAGGAGGAGAAGGTTAAGATAATTAAGGAGCGACATCGAATTGCTCAAAGTCCACAAAAGAGCTATGCAGATAAACACCGGAGGGGCCTTAAGTTTCAAGAAGGAGACTATGTATATCTAAAAGTATCACCTATCAGAGGGATTCGCCGCTTTGGTATAAAGGGAAAATTAAGTCCTCGTTATGTGGGGCCTTTCAGGATAATACAACAAAAAGGAACCTCCGCTTATCAACTCGAATTACCTCCTCACCTCTCTCAAATTCATGATGTCTTTGATGTTTCACAACTTCGAAAATGCCTCCAAGATCCTTCTTATCAAATTTTTTATCATGATATTCCCCTACACCCTGATCTTACCTATGAACAGGTGCCTCTAAAAATTTTGGCAACAGAGGACAAAAAGCTTAGAAACCGATCCATTCGTTTCTGCAAGGTGTAGTGGAAAAATCAACCAATTAGTGAGTCCACGTGGGAAAAAGAAGAGGACTTAAGGGCTCAACATCCTGACCTATTCAAGTAAGTTGATTTCGAGGACGAAATCCTCTTTAAGGAGGGGACGATGAAACACCCCGTGGTCTTAATCCACGTTTAGCCAGAATAAAATAATACGTACACATACATATATATATTTATATATATTTTATATATATAAATAATTGAGCAGGAATATGTCGGGAAAAATCAATTATATAGGCAAGTATATGTCGGGACCCCGGTTTTTACCAAACCGGACCCCTCTATATTACTGGTATGAGTCCCAAGAATTAGTGCTTATACCCACAGTGAAACAGAATCATGATACCAAAACAAAGCTGCATTAGCTATTAAACTAATTCAGAGTGCGGCGGAGCAATATATTACATTAGCGGAGAAATATAACACATATTAAAAAGGAGCAAATAGTTTCAACCAAAAGTAGTGTCCCATCACGACCACAGGCACACGCTGAGTGTGAAACGGCTAGTAGTCCAGAGCATCATCCGAGAAGATCTCAACGTTAACCTGTGTCTCCTCGTATTCTTGACCTGCTCATTAAATGAACAGCCCCGCATAACATGCAGCGTTAGCATTTGACTGCTAGCAAGTGCTTCCTTGGAAGGGCCAGTTTAAGGTTATCTTAATATAGCTGATGGTTAATTTGCATAAAAGCATTTCACTTAGAATTGTAAAAGCATTTGAGAAACATATATTAATAAATAAAAATTCTCAAGGAAACAGAATTGAAACAATTATCCTCTCAGGTCACAAGTTCTCAACTCATTATCTCATTCCTCCATTCTCAAATCTCAATTCTCATATAATAAACTCATGATTCCTATCTAGCAATGGCACACACGCCGGAATAACCTTACCCATGTCATATTAAAAATGGTGATGCTACGTTGTGAAAGACCGCTGAGACGCTCTCTAACCGGGAGGTCGGCCATTTAAATGGGTTTACTCTGCAGAGGTTGTACGCTTTACCCGCAAGATACGATATCCTCCAGTCGAAGGATAGTATAACAAAACCCTTCAGAAAATTAATCTCGGGCTTACCACAGTCATACCTGATACTCACAGGTAGCCAGAGAAATGCTTCCGCACAAGTCTCTGGCAATACCCCGGTGATGTTTCTCAACTTTCTCTCTGTACTCATCCACCGTGCAAGGACAGTGAATAATCCCGAAATTTCTTTTCCTTTAGATTAGACCCGTCCCATACCGGGCTTGCGGTCGCACGAGTTTATCTCAGTTAAATGTGTCATAATCGTCGGTCCTTAGTCTCGGAGCGGCAACTAACACAAACCCGATACTCATACTCACATGCATCCACCTTACAAGCCATCCGCACCCGATCCCATTTATTAGTTGGTCAAATTTTAATTAATGCTGAATAAACCAAATCCCACCATAAACCAAAATATCACCTCTCTTATCATATGTGTACTGAGTGGGGCTGGATCTTCGGTAACCTACCTGAGCATCTCTAAGCATCTAGTATATAAAAACAGTGGGTATAGTATCATACGTTACCCTAGGGTTGAGGGTTTATCGGTAGATGCGTATGCCGGATGGACATATGCACTAGGTAGAACTATTCATTCATACGTCATTTTAATTCACATAGCAATTTTGGCAAAACTATAAAAGTGGGATTCTAGAGAAAGACTTGCCTTCAGGGTAGTCGGACTCTTGCGGTGCGTCGGCGGCGTCAAGAAACTCTCCTTCGGTGATCGAATAATCTATCGCACGCAAAACGAGGAAAAACAACCAATCAATAACATATATAGCAATATAATTTTAAAAATTATACAAAAATTACAGAACATAGATATGATTTTTAAGATTGGATGAGCCTAGAGCGACATTAGGAAGGCTATTATTTGCTGAAATTCCCCAAAAATGGAAAACAGCACGGTAGCTGCGGGATCCATCTATCAGATGCTGACCCATTGGGTCTGTTCACTGGATAAGAGCAAGAAATCGCTGGCTTGGGGAGAGAGAAAACAAAAGAGGAAGTGAGAGAGAAAAAGAAAGGAGAGAGAGGAAAGGGAGAAGAGGGAGGAAGGAGGAGAGGGGCGGCGGTTGGCCGGTGGCGCTCGGCGATGGGGTGGCGGCGATGGGCGGCGCGACCGGCCGGCAGCAAAGACGCAGCCTTGAGGGCAGGTGTCGGCGATTTGCATCGGCAATGTATTTTAGGGGCGATGCGAAAGATCACAACTACGATGGTAGCACAGGGAGCCGAATTTATATAGGTTCGGGCCCTCGGGGGGAGGTAATACCCTACTCCTGTGCTCGTGGATTGGATTGTATTATGGTGGATGATGATGATGATTGTGACATGTGGAATTGGATGCCGAACTAGGGTTCCGGACCCCCTTTATATAGTACAGGGGGTCGGGTTACAGATAGAATCCCTAATCCGCATATGGAAGATACATATATAACCGATTCAGCTACACCTATATCTATGTATTCGAGTAGGAAACGAATCCGTTTCCTTGTAGATCATGCCAGGCTGCACCGTCCTCCAAGCCTGCATTCTGGAAGGCCCAATTGACTCGGCCCAAGGAGGTGGTACGTCCTGTTGTATATTTTCGGACACCCAGGGCCCATGTTTTCCACAGTAGGCCCCGAGTGCTTCGGGACTGGGTTGTCTTGATTCGGGGTTCGGCTTGCAATCCTTCAAATGTTTGCCCGAGTGACACACTCTTCGTCTGGCTGACGGAATCTGCTTGCCGAGTAACCTGCTGATCAAACAACACAATTGCAAAGAACTCGAGAAAAATTCTCAAGTTTATTAAAGATGTCTGGTACCCAGCCCGAAGGATCGGAATGCTGGCTAATGGCCCCACGGAGAGGCATACCAAGAGAATGGATTTTGCCTAGTATGCAGTGCTACCCAGCGTTATCCTCCCTGTTACAGCTTATGGCATTCAAGCCTGGCTTGCAGAGCTCGACATTCGATCCAGCATGGGATATGCCACAACCTGTGTAGGGTGTTCAGGCGCCTTGATCTGACTAATGCGGACACAAGCTAGTGATCCCCAGAAGAATACACCCGCCTGCAAGTAGAGGTCCTCTTAGCGGTGTTTGTCTTGGCGACAAACGATCCGGAGATGTGCCACTGAGACCCAGCTGAAGAGGTAACTCTTTGACGCCTAATCCGATTGTAAAATTGGACTAGCCATTGACCCCAAGGAGTATGCCAAGAGCTGGATTGATTTTTACCCAAGTGGTGCTTGTCTTGATGACAAACGATCCGGAGATATGCCACGGGGCAATTTTGAAGAACTTCTGATGCGCGGTTCAGCTTAAAAAGCCAAACCGACTATCGTCCCCAGGGGCACATTAAAAGCTAGGTCACGACTTTGGGAAGCGCCCAATCTTCGAATTGAAGACTAGCAGTGAGCCCAGCAAAGGGCGCGCCATTTTCCGACTAAGCTGACCTGAGTGACGCTTGTAGCCAAGTGAATCGTGTACAGCTCACGGCCCTTATAGAGCTTGTCCTCAGGAACTTAGATCTGTACCCAAGTCTTGAAATGATAATTTTTGGGCTTCATTTCCTTCCCGCCTTGCGTGGAAACGAAACGTTGCCTGCTCCCTTTTAAGTGAAGCCAACCGGGGAGTTTGAACCGGTATGCTCGCACTGTGCGCTTAAACCGTTCACTTCCCCGAAATCCTCCGCTAGGGTTTTCGTGCATCCGCCGCCTCCAAGTGATCCTAGCACCGCCGCCATTGCTAGGCTTCAGATCCGCCACATTCCAATGGCAGGGGACTGGGCAACCTCAAACACCACCGATGAGCGGTTGCAGGCCCTTGTTGACGCCAGCGTTCTTCCAACGCCAGAGCTCATCGATTGGCGCGCTGCCGCAGGTAAATCCTCCCCCACTCCTCATCAAGTGGAGATTGTGGTCTTCGAATCCTTCTTCTCCCGCGGGTTCGGACTCCCCGCATCCTCCTTTCTTCGCGGTTTGCTCCACATCATTATGGGACTGAGCTTTTCCATTTGAATCCCAATTCCATCCTTCAACTTTTAATTTTTGTTCATCTTTGTGAGGCTTTTCTGGGGATCGCTCCCCATTTCACCCTTTTCCGTCATCTCTTCTTCTTGAAGGACAACGCCCTTAAGACTGTCGGCGGGGCCGGATTCCAACTCCGGAGTGGCCTCAAGAAGGAGTATTTTGCCTTGCCGCTTCGGACTTCTTTGAAGGGGTGGCATCAGGATTGGTTTTACTGTTCCAACCCCTCCCCCCCAGTCTTCCTTGCTTTGATGGGAGAAAGCCCCGAGCCTCCTCCTCTTGGAATTCTCCCCCTCTTTCCTCTGAAATGGGTCAGGTGACCGAGTTGCTCGGCTTGATCCAACATCTCAAAGAAGAGGGGTTGACCGGCGTTGCTATTGCTGTTTCCTTTACGAAACGCCGTGTGCAACCACTCAAGGAAAGGATCAGGCTCGGGTTTGAGTACACCGGGCCATCCGACTCTACCAGAGAAATGGACATCCCGATCTCCAACTCGGACACCATCGATCGACTCTCCGAGTTCTTCGCTCCTAGAACTATTTTTTCAAATCCTGGGGGTCCCAGGAGTTTCTCTCTTAACCATCCACCTCCTGAGATAAGATTCAAGTATATATTCTTTACTTGCGTTGAACACCAGGCAAACCCGCTGCTAAAGCTTATTTGGGGATGCTGTGTTCCTATGTAGGTTCGCCAAGCTTTCGTGTTCGCGGCCCCAACTCCTGATACTCCTGCCAACAAGGGCGAGAAGCGCCCAGGGGAAGAACCTGAAGACACTCCGGTTGCCAAGAAAGGCAAGGGTTCGGCTCCCCTAGTGGAGGAAAATGCCCCGCTTGGGAGGATGCGCCCATGGTCGGGGCCAAAAGTGGGCGAGGCTTCCGAAAAGGGAACGGGCCAACCAACTTCGGCTTCCAGGTGTAGTCAGGGGACTCACCCCCCAAGAACGGGCGGTAGTGCAACGCCAAAGGGGGGAAAAATTCAACCCCCTAAGCTAGGCCGAGAGGCCCACCCGACGCCTCTTTGGGCGGGGCTTCCTCCCGGAAGGGCGCCGGCATCAAGATTAAGACCACCAACCGATAGGCTCAACTCCGCCACCCTTCGACTGTCTTCCTTTGCATTTCCTGTGACCGAAATATTCCCTATTTTAGGAATCCATCGGTAGAGGTTCCGTCAAGTCGCCTAACCGAGCCGGCGTCAGAGCCTGTCAAGCCGAGTCAGGGGCTCCTCCTCCATCAGCCGATGCAATGCCCCCACCAGCAAAGCCAGCGGAAGCCGCGTCGAGAACCGGGCTCGGGGGAGGTGCTACCGCCGCGGCCTCTGACCCGAGTCCATCCACTGAGGGTGGCGTGGGGTCTGAGCCAATAGTAGAGGGGATCCTCCGCCAGCCCCCACCTCCCCCAAAGGAGACTGAGCCAAAGCTCTCAGCAGGCTGGAGGGATGAGGCCGGGAACTGGGCCCTTATTGATGACGAGGCCGAGGAAGAGATGAGGAAAGCTTTCTTCGAGCATGCCGCTGAGTGCGGCCGAATGGCTCGGGTAAGCTTTTTGATTTGTAGAGTAAATCTCCTTTTGCTCGAGTTAGGACGGTGACCATCCTTTGTCTTCGCAGGAACTTGGTGAATACTCCGAGAGGAAAACCAAGTTCCTCAATTACTTCCTCTCTCAAATAGAACGGATTAAATCCGTGGAAGGGGAGGTCATCGGGGTCCGGACCGAGGCAGCCAAGGAGCGCCGGGAGCTGCAGGCCCAGATTAAGGAGCTGCAGGACGAAAAGTTCGACCATGCGGGCTCCCTCCATTGTAAGTACCCTGACCTAAGTCAGAATTTGCTTGTCTAGTGTGTGACTGGATGACGTTGTGTCCCGCATCATGTGCAGCACGCGACACCACAATCGCCAGACTTCAAGCGGAGAAGCTGGCCCTGGAGAAGTCGGAGGCCAAAGCCGTCGCCGAGTTGGATGGTAAGCCCCCAAACCCGACCGGCTCTGAACCCCCAGTGTTTACATGGTTATGTAATCGTGTACTCCCTGTTTTTTGACAGAGCATAGGAGGAAGACGTTGGCGTAGTATGACGTGATTCAGGAGAACGCCAAGATTGCACAAGCGCGATATGATGAGCTTTTGGTGGCGGTGGAACCCACTCATTGCCAACTTTATGCTGACGAAGTCGAGCCGAGCTCTCGGGCCGAACTGATCCAGAGGTGGCCCGAAGCCCCCGAGCAACTGAAGGTGCGGCTCAGGGAAGTCGGCCTGACGAGTTTCAGTCAAGTGCGGGGCATCGTCAAGTCGCACTATCCTCGAATCGATCTTGACGCTGTCAAGGATGGTTTCGCCTGCTCGGAAAAGAGGGCGATGGCGCTGCTCGAGGAAGTGAAGCCGACAGCCGAGTGCCTTTTAGACAACTTAGAGTTAGATTTCCTGTAAAAATATAGGAACTTGTAAATTATCCATGTATATGACTTCCATTTTCTACATGGCATATGCTAACCATCTTTCCTCTACTTAAGTTATGGCTCTGGCCCGAATAAACTTCTAGGCTTCATTATAGACTTAAAAGAGAAAAAATCGATTTGGTATTGGTTAGGCGTAGACTACACCAAATTAGGTGTAGCCCCCGACTTACTAGCTTCGAGGTAGTAATGTCGAGTTAGACAAAGATTAGGTGCGCGATTGCGCACCTAATTAGGTGTAGCCCCCGACTTACTACTTAATTGACATACAAATAAGTAGCAAGTCAGAAACTGAATTGCATAAGCGTTAAGACAATGTGAGCGAAAACTTATCTTTATTTTATTGTAAACATGGATTACAATAGTCGTTTTGGTATAGCACTAACGCAATTGCTCGATGTTCCATTGCCCAGGCGAGCCCCCGGGCGTATCGCTGAGTGATGTGAGGACGTCCTGATCTACTTGCGAAAGAACGTCGAGCGTCTCTTGCCAGGCCTGCTACCTGACCTAGTTGGCTTCTTGCTTGGTAGAACGCCTTCGTTGCGGAGGTGGTGGCGCAGACGATCTTGTCCAACTTCCGTACGCCTCGATGGGTCGGGCGAAGTCACAATTTTTCCTATCAAGGAGGTGGGAAAACTTGACGTCTCCACGGATCGTGATTACGCCCCGCAGACCTGGCATCTTCATAACCAGATAGGTATAGTGTGGGACAGCCATGAACTTGGCCAAGCCCGGCCTTTCCAAGATCGCGTGATACGCAGTCTCGAAATCGGCCACCTCAAAGCTGAGGTTCTCCGTCCGGTAATTATCCCGAGTGCCAAACATGACAGGAAGAGTGATCTTCCCGATTGGCACCGATGAGGTTCCTGAATTATACCATGAAACGGTGCGTCTGTCGGCTGGAGCGCCGTCCTTGGGATCTGCATCTCGCCCAGAGTTTTAGCGAAAAGGATATTCAATCCACTCCCGCCATCAACCAGGACCTTGCGCAGTCGGACGCCCTGTACCACAGGATCCAGGATGAGTGGATATCTTCCTGGGCATGGGACGTGATCTAGATAATCTGAGCGATCAAATATGATCGGAATTTCAGACCACCGGAGATACCCGGGGGTCACCGGAATAGCTGCATTGATTTTCCGATCGGTAAGCTTTTGCTTACGCTTGGACTCATATGCATCCGATCCCCCGAATATGTAGTTGAGCTCTTGCTCGGTTTCTTGATAGGCGTCGCCCTCAGGAGGGTCGCGCTTTTCATCCTGCTTGGCATCTCTCGGAGTGTCGCTGTTGTGATCCCCAGCAAACTTCTTCAAGATGTTGCAGTTCTTAGCCGCATGCTTCTCGTTTGGATGGAAAGGACACGGCGCCTCCATGACTTTATTGTAGTCAGCGGGTCGGAGCGGCCTTAGCCGTCCCAGATCCGCGACCACTACCATCTCCTCACCCTTGCGCTTCTTGTCCTTTTTGGAGGACGACTCGGGCCTGTCCTTCTTGCTTTCGTGCTTGCTTGGGTGATCCTCTTGACGCTCAGCAAGAGCATCCGAGGCGGTAGCATATCGATCCACCAAGGCGAACATCTCCTTGACAGTAGTCGGAGGCTTCCGGGACATCTTCTTGATTAGATCGGGATCGCGAACTCCTTTCTGGAAGGCTGCGACGACGACCGCCTCTGAGATCTTCCGGATCGTGTTTTTCTTCTTGGTGAAACGTCGAATGAAATCCCTTAACGACTCATCTTTTTTCTAATGAGTCTGATAAAGGTCCCATTAGGTCCCAGGCTTTTCTAAGTGCCCTGAAAATTGGCAACGAACTGGTCGCAGAGCTCTCCCCAGGAGTCAATCGAGTTCTCTGGAAGGCCCGCGAGCCAGTTCTGAGCCGGAGGGGTTAATATGACGGGCAAGTAATTTGCCATCACGTCGTATCCTCCACCCGCAGCCTTGATCGCCAAAGAATAAATCTGCAACCAAGCGTCCGTCTCGCTCCATGCGTCGGGCTTCGATGTCGAGGCGGAGGTCACGGCTCGCACTCCGGCGGGCGTCTTGCCGCGACTCCGCGTGTGCCGATTGCGCCGAGTACTACTCGTAGCAGTCTGGCTCCTCGTCGAGTTGGCCGGTTGGTCCCGAGTGCTTTGGACAGCCGCTGCCGTTATCATGGCCTTGATTTATTCCATGATTGGCGATGCAGGGTTGTTCTCTCCAAGTAAAGGGCCAGCATTGTCCAGGAGAGTCTAACAAGCGAGGATGTTCTGCTGTGGCGTACAGAAGACCGAGTGATCTCCCATACGGACTTGAAGCAGTTCCTCCCGGACTTCCCTCGCACGACTGCATAACTGGTCGCACAAGTCTTCTCCGCCTTCGCGGTTTGGTTCGGCTCTTGCCTCCCCTGCAGTGTGCCGGGCCGATCCCGAGGCTTGGCCGTCCAGCATGTAGACGCCGAGAAAATCAGGGAACCTATTGACGCTCTCTTTCGACTCAGATTCTGAGAAGGAAAGGCTCAACCGGTCCTGATTCGTTGGCTCGTCGATGGGAGTGATTATGACTCCCACCTCACGTCAAGGGATCTCTGGTCATCGGGATCCGACCGAGTTTCGGCGAATCGAATCTGCTGAAAACTTTCAAATTGATTGACCGATCCGAATGGCATAGCCACTCGAATTTGGCTGGCAGAGTTGTCCCGAGCCTTGACTCGGAAAGCTCGCCCTAGTGTGTATGTGTCATGCCCCGCTCCTTGGCCCGGATTAGAAAAGTCGGCATGTTATCCAATGGAAAAAAGCGGCTGAGTTTTTGAGTCCGAACGGGGCGGTCCACGACCGAGGGATTGTAACTCCTAACTGGATCTGAGAACGATCATGGCCAGGAGTCGGATCGCCACTCGATGCTTCGTCAACATGAGGAGCTGGCGAAGAGAGAAGCTATGGATCCCGATCGTAACCGAAGGGAAACCCAGCAGTTGGCCAGTCGGAATCATCATCATCAGATCGGATCTCCTCTGAATCAGAATCCAGGGAAGAGATCCCAAAGTGGTGAGGATAGGTCGGAGTCGCGTACCATCTCCCCGTGTCGTGGACGAGCGAACGTTAAACTCACACAACCGAAACTTTCCAAAGTCGCCGGCCATGAAGCCGAGATCTCTGAGGATGAAGCCTTGGCTAGGAGCGTAGGTGAAGACGAATCCGTCAATGGAAGCCACCGAAGTCGACGTAGTTGATCGTGACCCTAGTCCCTACCTGGCGCGCCAACTGTCGACGATTTGCGTCGACAATGTATTTTAGGGGGCAATGCGAAAGATCACAACTACGATGGTAGAACAGGGAGCCGAATTTATACAGGTTCGGGCCCTCGGGGAGAGGTAATACCCTACTCCTGTGCTCGTGGATTGTATTATGGTGGATGATGATGATAATTGTGAGATGTGGAATTGGATGCCGAACTAGGGTTCCCGGACCCCCCTTATATAGTGCAGGGGGTCGTGTTACAGATAGAACCCCTAATCCGCATATGGAAGATACAGATATAACCGATTCAGCTAAACCTATATCTATGTATTCGAGTAGGAAACGAATCTGTTTCCTTGTAGATCATGCCAGGCCACACCGTCCTCCAAGCACATATACAGAAGACCCAATTGACTTCGGCCCAAGGAGGCGGTGCGTCTGTTGTATATCTTCGGACACCAGGGGCCCATGTTTTCCTGTTAGGGATAAGGAGGCGGCGCTGGCCGAGCAATGTGAGGCTGCTTGCTCGCTGCTTGCTCAAGGCGGCGGGCTTGGCCGGCGGTGGCAAGACGGCTCCCATGCAGTAGATTCAGGCGGTGGCGAGGGCGGCGGCGGCTAGTCTGGGCGCTCTCGGCGGCGACAGCCTTGATGAAGCAGCGCAGTGCAAGAATGCCGGGAGGAGGCATAAGCGGCCACGGTGGCCGGCGGGCAGGCTTGCTGTGTAGGAGGCGACGACAATGGCGGGACCCGGTTAGGCGGCGTGAAGCGAGAAACGGCGCTGGCGCTAAAGCGGCCGGGCCGGCTACAAGGTCGAGCAGCGCGGCGGTGAAGCTCAGCGGAGGGGAGCATGGTGACCTGGCCGGCGGCTTGGCCGGCGACACGAGGCCGACGGGGCAGAGCGGCGCTAGCAAGGGAGGAGCTAGGCCGCTTCAGCCACGACGACGCGAACTACCTCGTCAAGGACAACAACGGCGCTGGTTGCTGCTCGGCTTGGAGCCTTCTTTGATGTTTCTTCATCTTTTCCTCGCGCGTTGGACAGCGTTTGCGAATTGGGGTTACAATTTCTGGGCTGTGATGCTTTGCGGTTTGGTTGGCTTCGGCAGCAAGGAATAATAATTTCTTGCAGGTGGACACGGCTCGGCGAAGGCAGTGCTGGCGCGGTGCAGATGGGCACATCGGTGAGCTTAATGATGAAGAATCATGAAGAAGATGAGAACGAAACGAAATCAATCATGAAGAATCATGAATAAGATGAGATCAGAAGGAAAGGTAGAAAGATGGAATTTTTCTTGTTTTATTAATTTATGAAAAGGGGAAAATGTAAATATCTGAAATTTGGAATTAAGTTGTTTCTTTAATAAAATTGAAAAATTCATTTTGTTTGTTGTGATGAATAAGCAAAGTTTGTTTGTTTATTTATTTATTAATTTGGGTGTGACAAACCTCCCCTCCTAACAGGAATCTCGACCCCGAGATTCGGACGAAATAGGTCGGGGATCTCTGCATGCAGATCTTCTTCTCTTACCCATGTTGCTTCTTTTTCTGTATGATGGCTCCACTAAACTTTGCAGAATTTGTTTTTACGACTTCGAGTGCATCTTTCAGCTTCTTCCAAAATTTTAATCGGATACTCAGTATAGGTTAAATTTTCACGCAAATCCATATTTTCCAGTGGTGCTTGCTTTTCGGGCACGCACAAACACTTCTTTAGTTGAGACACGTGGAACACATCATGCACATCAGACAACTATGAGGGTAGTTCTAACTGATAGGCCACGGCTCCTCTTTTGGATAGAACACGAAATGGCCCAATATATCTTGGTGCTAATTTTCCACTGACACTGAATCTGCGAATGCCCTTCATTGGTGACACTTTAAAATATAAAAAGTTATCCACATTGAACTATAAATCACGACGACGATGATCAGCATAACTCTTCTGCCTTGATTGGTGCAAACGATTGGTAGCATGTGCGTTGAGCAAACGATTGAAGTGTTGTAGAAGCCGTCTTGAGCGAGGTGTGAGATTTTCTTCTTGGTTTTCCTCGTTGCTTCCTTTTTCATCTACCATGGTTAGTAATAATAGGAAAACACACAAAGATATGTAGTTTCCTATCTACTACTAATTGGTGAAATTGATCAGGTCACTCACTTCCAAGCTCTTACCAAGTTCTTACCAATTCTTAAAAATGCATAAGGGTGCAACCGTAATTTGGTTAAATGATAAACCGATCTCAAGAGTGAGTAAAGCGATTGCAAGACTATCACCTGTGAGGTTAGTAGAAAGTGGAGCTTGGACAGGCTATGTATATAGTAGCAAAGGATATCAATCAGTTAATCTCAGATTTGCACAAATTGAATAACTGTTCAAAACTAGCACTTAGCCTATGTTGCTGATCAAACAAGGATGGAAAATAGGCTAAAGCGAGTATATGGATATGGATACAAGTGGTAAACACAGCACAATTTAAGGATATGTAATTTGGAATAGGAAAAGACAATATTGATCCAACTTTGTAAATTGCTGTTTTCTGTCCACTTGACAGCAGATTGGTATTTTGGCCGTAACTTTTTATCAGGTGCCTCTTTTTCTATGATTCTTTTTTTTCCTTCTTCCTGACAGCCGTTCCAACAACTTTTACTTTGGGCCAACTTTCTGAAAACCAACCGAAAAATTCGTACAAAATTCACAAGTGTGCTCAGTTGCAGATTTCAGAACAGCAACTAGGTCTGAATCAAACATTCATAACGTCTTGCTGCCTTCATGTATGAACTTGAAATTTGGCAGAACAATAGAGCAACAAGTCGTGGATCTGCTCCTTTTGGTTTCACTCAAAAAGGATAAGGCAATTGGGATTTATGGTGTTTTTGGTGGCGACTGCACAAATGGAAACTTTCTGCCCGAAATTGCTATTTTTTTATTTTTGAGGGATATGAAAGGACTTTGACGTGGGGAGATGAATAGGGAGATGAACAATGAGATGAACAGCAGCAAGACAATACTAGAATGAACACAAACTCAATTTAGCAAACTAAAATTAACCGATTGAAAGGCACAACGGGGTTTGGACAGCAGGATACAATCTTTTTGTGGGGCAAATTTTCTGGACTCTAGGAAGAACACGATGAAACGACTAAACAAGATACAAGAACTCACCGGTAAACCGTCGCTCTGATACCAAATGATGCACACACGGGCAGCCCGATCTTCCGGTGAGGGGATAACTTCGATTTGGCGGAGTATGACTTTGACGATCCGGCTACGAACCACACAAGGATAAGCGCCCGCAATCGCTAAACCACACTCCTGATCGTTATCAACCGTGCCAAGACACGGATGACCTGACCACGAAGGTCTATTCTTGCAAGCAATCGAAGAACTAGCAAGAACAAGGATGTAGCACACACACAAGTTGAGGTTTTGAACTTGTTTACTGCTGCTCTAGCCGAGTCAGGAGAACAATGATATAGTTCCGCACATGGGACAACTAATCTAAACAAAACCTAAGCAAAAGAGAGGGAGCTTGTCCATTATATATAGTCATGAGATGGCTGCTAGGAGGTGGCCTCACGCCACTTTAGTTACATGGGAACTCAGCCCAACATTGATGGTGGCGCAGCACTCGAAGAGGCCGACACAGCTTGACGTTTTTGCTTGCTGTTGTTGACTCGCTTAGAATTTTAATACGAGGCTAGATCCGTTGGAAAGAGGACAAAATTTCCTTTCCATCAAGTACTCACACGTCCCAAACGGAGTCCGTTTGCATTCTCTATGAGCGTTTAATTTCAGACTATTCTTTGGAGGCCGAGCTGAAACCTTTTGCGTTCCCACCTTGCGAAGCGTTCCCACCTTCGAGTTCCCACCTTGCTTTATGACTTGTGTTGATGGATTAATGCTCTCTTGATGATCCTTGCCCAGGTTCCTAAGTATGAGAATATTATGAAGTAGCGGTCTATTTTCCAATGTAAAATTATGCGATCCTAGGAACGAATTTACCTGATAATTTAATTATCGCGCATGAGCTCGTGTAATTGGTCCTTCAATGTTGGTTGAAAGTCGCTGGCCACTAGGAGAGTCTTTGGATATTAGTGCCATGGGTGTATCCGAGGGAGCGATGTCCTCATCAATTCATGTGGCTCTTGCAGGATTATTTTCTTCAATTCTTTATTATCTGGTACAAATAATCTCTTCTTGTACCAAATTACTCCCTCATTATCCACTGAGAATCCTGTAGCTTTACCTTCTTGCATTTGAGCTTTAATTTTAGAGCTTTCTGGATCATTCGTTGTGCTTCTTGAATGTGTTCATCAAGTGTAGACCTTAGGATCATTGCATTCAACATACCTGTCTTCACTATACATAGATTCAACTTTTTCATCTCCTCACACAATTCGGGACTATGACTTTTCCGGCTTAATGCATCAGCAACGATATTAGATTTACCAGGATGATAGTGAATACCAATATCATAATCTGCGATCAATTCCAACCATCTTCTTTGTCTTAGATTCAAATCTGGCTAGGTGAATATGTATTTCAGACTCTTATGATCCGTGTAGATTTCAGTCCGATTCCCAAGAAGATAATGTCTCCAAATTTTTAAAGCATGCACAACTGCAGCTAGTTCCAAGTCATGAGTGGGATAATTTACCTCATGCAGTCGAAGTTGACGAGACGCATAGGCAACTACTTCTTGCATAAGAACACATCCTAGACCATGCTTTGACGCATCACAAAATATTTCAAAATCTTTCTGGTTGTCAGGCAGAAAAGTATTGGGGCAGTGGTCAGTCGCTTCTTTAACTCTTGGAAACTATTCTGGCAAGCTGTGGTCCACTCAAACTTTTTCTCCTTCTTAAGTAACTGAGTGAGAGGTCTTGCGATGCGTGAAAAATCCTCGATAAACCTTCGGTAGTATCCGGCCATACCAAGAAAACTTCGGACCTTTGTTACAGACTCTGGTGACTCCCAATCAAGTACCTCTTGTACCTTATTAGGTAACACTGCAACGCCGTCGGCTGAAACAACGTGTCCTAAGAAAGAAACTTCACTTAACCAAAACTCACACTTGCTAACTTTTACATACAACTTATGTTCTCATAGTTTCTCCAATACCAAACGAAGATGTTCAGCATTCTCTTCTTCACTCTTTGAATATACCAGGATGTCATCAATAAATACTACTACAAATTTATCCAGATACTCCATGAAAACCTTATTCATCAAACTCATGAAGTGAGCAGGTGCGTTGGTCAGACCAAAAGATATCACTATATACTCATATAAACCATACCGTGTGATGAATGCGGTCTTTGTTATATACTCTTTTCTTATCTTGATTTGATGATAACCAGACCTCAAATCAATTTTTGAAAATACTCGTGCTTCTTTCAACTGGTCAAACAGGTCATCAATGCAAGGCAGAGGGTATTTATTTTTTATTGTAACTTCATTCAGTGACCGGTAATCCACACACATATGCAAGGTATTATCTTTCTTCTTCACAAAAATTATTGGTGATCCCCATGGAGAGAAACTTGGTCTTATAAAACCTTTTCCTTGCAATTCCCTAATTTGCTTCTTCATCTCAGCTAACTGGTTAGCAGGCATCCGATATGGCCCCTGTGATATTGGGGCAGTACCTGGGACTAACTCTATCACCGTCACGATCAGGTGGCAAACCAGGCAAATCTTCTGGGAACACGTCCGGGTACTCACAAACAATAGGAATTGATTCTGGAGAAGGGTTTTCAGGTTCTATTCCTCCAATTTTGCACAATCAATCTTTCCTTGGTGTTTTGTCAACCAGTCCATACCTAGGATTGCATCTAACCCTTGTGACTCAATGAGGATCAGGTTTGCAAAGAACTCCACTCCATTGATTTTGATGGATACTTTAGGGCAGAATTCATTAGTGAACATATCTTTTCCCGGGGAATGCACTAGGAGAGGGGTGTTAAGTGTACTTGTTTTCCATTTGTTCTGTTCCACTAAATTTCCCACTATGAAAGAATGTGATGCTCCAGAATCAAATAAAACTGTAACAGGGACTGAGTTAACCAGAAACTTACCCAACACAACGTCGGGTGCAGCTTGAGCATCCTCGGCAGTGACAAGGTTCACACGGCCTCTTCCAACGGACTGGGGCTGTCTCTGAATTCCTGGGACTCCACGTCCTTGGACTGGGGCAGGTGCACGACCTGGGATAATCCCTTGGTTGCTTTGCAATGGTGTGGTACTTTGACGTCTTTGTGGACAACTGCTGGCATAGTGGCCCATCTGTTGACAGTTAAAACAACGGATAGCTAAAGTATCCACTGAGGTTAAAACAACAGATAGCTGAAGTATCCACTGAGGGTCTTGGCGGCTGTCCAATGATGTTAGGACACTGTGTCGGCATACTGGGACGAAAGGCCTGAACTGGAGTTCTGGGAGCATTGGGAACAAATGAACGAGGCCGATATCGACCAAAACGAGGCCTAGAACTGCTGGCTTGCTGCTGAGCTTGAAACTTCCTTTTTCTAGCCTCATTTATGTCACATTGAGCATCTTCTTGAATTAAAGCCTTGTCCACAATGTTTTGGAAATTATTCAAATTGGGCAAGAGCAGGGGTGCCTTCAGTACAGGGTCCAAACAATTTAGAAAACGGTGACTTTTTGTAGTCTCATTACTGACCTCTTCTGGGGCATAACGGTATAGCTGGATGAACTTGTTCAAATACTCTGTAACAGACATATTCCTTTGGCGTAGTTGCCGAAATTTTTCTCTTTTGAGTTCTCTTTTACCCTGAGGGATATGTGCTGAGCTGAAGGCAGTCTCAAATTCATCCCAAGTGATATTGTTCTGATTGTCTCACCAAAACTAGGGAATTCTATTTGCCAGTTCTTTTTACTGTTTAGTGTGTGTGAGGCTCACTAATGGTTTTTGTATGGAGTTGATCTTAATCCTTGGTTGCAGGGGATCTCGAGAGCACATTGGTTGGTTCTAGTGCGTAGTAGAGTATGCTTTGAGCCATAGATAAAATTTCTAGAGCTTGTGCTGGTCTCAGGAGTGTGTGAGAAGCTACTGGAGTATGGGCAAAGAAGTGTGTACTTGGGCCAGACCGTCCGGGCAAGGGGCCGGACCGTCCGGGTGCAGTTGACTTCACTCGGTTTCCAATCAGTGTCGTAGCTCTGGTGTGTTGGGGCCGGACCGTCCGGGACAGGGAGCCGGACAGTCCGGGTGACGTTGACACCTCTCAGCCTTGTGTGTTGATAGGCGGGCAGCGGGCGAAGGGGGCCGGACAGTCCTGCTCGATGGACTGGACTGTCCCTTTTGTGGAGGCGTCGCTCAGGTTCGTCGTGGGTCTGTCTGGCGCACCGGAGCGGCCATACGGGCGAACAGTCCGGGATGAAATGGCTTCGCTCGGTATACTCTAGGTCGTTTGCGAGCAATGTAACAGGATTCCGGACCATCCGGCCCTACTATCCGAACAGTCCGGCCACTGTTGGGTCTTTTTGGTCCCGTCCTGTTTTATATTTTATTTTTACAGATCTAAAACTCGGACTGTCCGGTCTGAAGTTCGGACTGTCAGCGTACCGTTCACTCAAGGTCGTGCACTAGGGTTTTTTGTCTGTCTTACTGTGGGGGATAGCCACCCCACCCTGAGGGGAGCGATTTGAGGGTCTCATTTGCTAGGTTAGCCACAAGTTCATCCTAGAGCTAAGGAAGAGAGCTCTCCCATGGCGATCTAGGGTTTCCTAGGCCTCCTTGAATGGGATTTGGTGAGGGATTGGTTCTACGGTTGTGCTCTTTTTGATTCTCTTGCCAAGGTGAAGGTCTTCCCAAGTTTTCATCGTTCTTGAGCCTCCGTATGTCGGAGGGGTGAAATTCGCCATGTGTCGGCGGTCAATGCCGTGTGTCGGTACCATGGTGTGGGGTGCTTATCACGTGTGGGAGAACTCGCCCCCTTGTGAGAGGTTTGGAGCTCACCTCATCGTTCGTCGGTGCAAGGGCTACCACGAGTGGATTGAGCATAGGCTTGAGAGGGAGCCGACTCTTGTTCGTCGAGGTCTTGCCTCAACGGGGAGTAGGAGTTCGTCTCCGAACATCGGAAAAAATTGTATTGTCCCCTTTACGTTCTCACTTTTAATTTCCGCAATTTGCTTTCTTTACATTCTAGTGCTTGTGTTCCTACTAGTGCTTTGCTAGGTAGCTTGGGTCCCTAATTTGATTAATTAAAGAAAAGAACAAAAAAATAAAAGTAGGCCAATTTACCACATCTTGGCCATAAGGTTCCTACAAGTGGTATCAGTGCTAGGTTCTCTATTTTAGCTTCACCGCTTAGAGATACCTTCGGATGGGGGTAGTGTAGCTTCAAATAGGATACCTATGTTCAATGTACTAACTTCCCCTACTGGAAGATTCGCATGAGAGTCTATTTACAATCTCTAGGGTATGAAGTGTGGAATGCTACAGAGTCTCCTTTAGGTATAAAAATTGATGAGAAGGTTGGTACCACCGATGAATAGATTAAGAAGCTAGATATTGATGCTAAGGCGATCAATGCCATATTCTCAGGTTTGAGTATGGAGGTAGTTGATCGTGTTAGCAATCTCACTTTCGCTCATTTTGGTCTACTTTAGTTGAGATTCATGAGGGTACTTCTTCAGTGAAGAAAGAGAAATTTGTTGTAGTGAAGGAAAAATTTGATCAATTTAAGATGTTTCCAAATGAATCTGGTAATGACATGTTCACACGACTTAACCCTATTGTCAATGAGCTCAAAGGGCTCGATGCTGGTGTATCAGATCTTGATGTTTGTAGAAAAATGATCAGGGTTCTTCCCAGAAAGGATTACCGAGATATCATCACCTACCTATCAAACAATGGTGACCTGCAGAAACTCACTCCCACAGGACTTCTTGGGAAGCTCTCTGCTCATGAGATGCTCAGAAGGAAACGACTTCTGAGCTGGTCAGAAGGGCAAGGGTATTGCTCTTAGTGCAGATGGCTCTAAGGGAACCTCAGCTGACTTCAAGAGTGGGTCAGGTCAAGATGACACTAGCAGTGAAGTCGAGGAGTTGGCCATGCTCATGAAAAGGGTAGGCAAGATCATCGGTAAGCATGGATTTGGAGATAAGAAGAAGTGGAAGTCAAGTGATTTTCAGTCCAAGAACACCTTTGCCTTAGTCAGAAGCTATGAGTGCAATGAGAGGGGTCATATTGCTTCAGTCTGTCCAAAGAAAGGTAAGGGCAAGGTCAAGGAGAAGGAAAAAGATAGTGATGAGAAAGACAAGTCAAAGCACAAGGACAAGGAGAACGGAGAAGCTTCTACAAGTCTGGGTTCAAGGGATACTCCAAGAAGGGCAAGAAGATGGCATTTGTTGGAGAATGAATGACAGATGACAGTTCAAGTGACTCTACTTCCAACTGCACTGATGAAGGAGAAGACTCAGGGAATCAGGGTCTCGCTGGATTGGCAATTGCTCAGTCTGTTCCACCACCTCCAGCCTTTCCACCAAGACGCTTTTTGGCTTTGGTTGATGATGAAGGTTGGGAGTCTGATGTTGAAGCTGATTCACCCACTCTGGATATTTCTCCTCGATGCTTGATGGCTCTACCTAATGATGAGGTGAGTGATACAGAACCCTCCCATGAAGACTATGTTGAATTAATAAATGATATGACTATGCAATTGCAAAAGGAAAATCTGAGATGCATTACTATGAAGGAGAATTTAGATGACATGACCTCCAAGTTTGAAACTCTTGCATCTAGGTTTGATGTGCTAGAAAAGGATTATGAAGAGTTTCTTAGTTTTCATAGTAAAATAATTGATAAGTGTAAACTACTTGAGAGTGAACTTATTGCCTTGCAAGAGTCTGTTGACGACATTATTTGTGCTCACGCCATTCTCAAGAATGATCATGAAATGTTTCTTGCTAAGTGTGTTGCTTCTAATGGTTCTTGTGTTATTGCTGCACGTGATGAATTGCTTGATGCTTCCATTAGTGATGCTGTGCCTGATAGGGTTGATTACTCTACTAGCTGTGATGATTTGATTGAGCTCACTATGGTTGCCTCTAACTCTAATGGTTCCACTAGTAATGCTAGCATTTGTGATCCTGACAATTGGAAAGGTGTCTTAGCTGCTAGACAACTTGCAATTGAGAATGCTGATTTGAAGGCTGGTCTAGAAAAATTTGATAAGAGACTTGGGAAATGCTATGAGGGAAGTCCTGCTTTGAACAAGTTGCTCAAGGACCAAAGAAAACCCTCCCACATAGGCGGACTGAGTTTTACTCCTGAGAAGATATCAAAAAGGAAGAAGAAAAGGAATGGTCTTCGTGCATCTGTCAAAGAGCAAAACTTCCATCATAGGGTGGGTTCTTTTTAGCTTTTGTTATCTACTTATCTCGTGTAACCTCATCACTTCGAGAATTTTTCGAGAGCTTTAGAGAGCTTATAGACACGCCTACGAGATAAAAAAAATGACTCAAAAAGTAATAAAAAAAAGTGAGATAAGTCAAATAAGACACGGTGCACTTCGCCTAGGTCGGTGCACGACTGGTGCGGAGTCCTATCACCTAATGCCGCAAAAACGTGGCGTGAGGCAGGCTCTCATGAAGGGGACATGCTGCTACCGGCCCTGATGGGCTGGGGCACCAGTTGTGCGCGCAGGACCTGTCCTCCTCTTCGGACGGAGCCACGAACGTGGCGGGCCATCCGGCTGTGGACTTGGCAGAGGCGCCTCCTGTCCCTCCATGAGGGTCTCACTAACGTGAGTCAGTGAGACGCCGCCCTGGCTGGGCAATGCGGAGGAGCGAACAGCTGCTCCCGAGGCGGGTGGTGCCTCTACCTCTAACTCGTCAGCCTAGGTCTCGACGAGGAAACTGGCTTGCCACCTCTCGTACGACTCGTCGACGTCGTCAAGATCATCGCAGTCGTCGAAGTTGAGGTCCAAGCCACCGCCGTTGTCATACGACAACAGAGCCATCCTCAACTCGATCGAGGGGAGAAGGCCACAATCAGGCACCACGGTGGGTGCTAGTTGTTAGCGTCTGGGAGGCGAACCTCCATAGGATGATATGCAAGAGAAGGGTTGTGAGACCCAAGAGTGGCCCTGCCCCCTCAACCAAAGCCTGGGCGTATCGAGGGAAGAGAATTGGTGCTGATGACGGATGGTGACACAGGTGTTTTTATTCTGGTTCAGGCCTCCACTATCAGATAATAGCCATACGTCCAGTCTTCATTTAGTATCGGGCTTAAACGAGTACAGGAGGTGAGGCCGAGCTTCGGAAAGCTCGGACTCGAGTACAATAAGTTCTCAAGACACTATGTGTATTCCTAAAGTGACTGAACGTGAAGAACTATCACCTAGAACTAGGAATCCTACGCAGGTGCAAGTGCTCCTATTCTATGGTGGCTGGGTGCTGTTGCTTCGCGCGTCTGCCTTCTCTTCTTTGTTTGTGGCCTGTGTCCTCCTTTTATAGGCGGCGTTCGACCACTGTAGTTTAACTTCGGTTCGGTGTGGAGCACCTCACCATCCTCTGGTCAATGGTCGTGTTCTTCCATCTTGGCGTAGCTGATCTTTAGAGTCCGCTGGTCATGCTTTCCTGACTCGCTAGGCTTAGCGTTCCGACCGCTGAGCAGCAATGCAAGCCTCTCTCTTTGGGGCCTAAGCCATGTCTCGAGCTTTGAAAGCTCGAGAACTAAGAAGCCCGGACGCCAGGGTAGGGAAGCTCGGGTGCTAGCTTACAAAGCTCGGCGTGAGCTTACGAAGGTCGCGCGGGTCCTTCCTTGGGCCAAAGGCAGGCAAATGGGCCGTATCCTCATGGGCCGTGTACTTTCCACAACACTATCCTAGAAACAAGGATGAGAAAATGAAGAACAAAGTAAATTACCGTTACACCCAGGGGCCCGAACGAAACCCATCATAAGTACGGGGGGCAGCGTGCAAACTCCAAAGAAAAAGAAAAGAAAGCAAAGAGAAAGAGGCTGACCCCTTCATCATTCTTCCGCTCTGGTATCTCTACCACCCATGGCTCCCATGGCGCACTACAGTTTTGCACAAACGCCCCCACATCATCTCAGAAACACACGCAAGCCCTAGCCCTCGCAATAACGTTAAGTAGCTGCTAGAGGGAAGAAATTTTTCAGAGTGTAGAAATGTAAAGAAATTTTAGAGTGATAGATAGAGTGTGTAGGGAATAGTGTTATAGGTTGGGAAACCACACCGGTCACGTGTCGGCTTGGGCCGCGCGGGTGCCGCGGGTAGGGCCCACATGTGGACCTGTCGAACTATATGCAGGCACTATGTAAAAGAGAGGAATCCATCTGTTGTAAACAGATCAAAAATAGCAATAAAGATTTTGCTCTCTATATCGGTGTTCATCTACTTTATGCATTGTTCTCATTCTCCGCCTACGACTTGTATGCGAATCTACAACCTCGGACTACACCGATAGCGTGGTTGTTTAACATGTTATCAGCACGAAGCTCTAAGGAACTGCAAGCTGCCAGAGATTGAACAACGATGACCGAACGATTACATCGACGATCTATCAACATCCACTCGTTATCACGCCGACAGATCTAGACAGACCAGCCGCCGATCTGTCCTATGTGACAGTCGTCGAATCCCTACTTCGCTCCACAAAGATCGAAGGTATTAGATTGAATTGAATTCGTGAATTCTTGAATCAATCTGTAAAAAATAGGGGGTTTTGCACTATTTTTTTACGTCCTCGTGTCGCGCTGGCCATGCGCCGCCGCCGCCGCGCGCAACCTCGCCACCGTGCTGTTCGCATGAACCGGCCGGTCGCCGATGTCGTTGCCGTGCACGTCTTCACCGCCTGTCCCCGCCGCGTCCTACCGCCCATCACTGTCACGCGCGCCCTTGATGCCACATGCCCTCGCTTGTCATCGCGCATCCTGGTCTGGCCGCCGCACCGTCTCCTCGCCTACACTGGCACCACCTGGGCCGACCGCTGTACCACTCCACCGCGTGACGTCGCCCGGCCCGCCTCCATCTCAGCCTCACCGCCTGCACTGGCGTCGCCTAGGCCAACAGTCCTGCCGCCACGCTATGTCCCTACTACCGTGCTATAATCACCACCCCAAACCAGCGCCACCTTCGCCGACCCTTGAGCTACGTGCACCCCGGTCATCACACTCCTCCCCGCCACGCAATGCCCCTGCCATCGGGAAGCGGTCTCCACCCCTCACCGGCCTTCGAGCCACACCAGAATTGGCTGTTGGCCTCGGCGTCACCCTGCATAATCCCACCGTCCCGCCATCGGACCCGCCGATGGCGGCTAGGGTTCCCCTAGCCGCCTCCAAGCATGGGGGACTAGGTCAAGCTGAGACGAATTGGGCCGAAATAGGCCGAATGGGCTTTGAAATTAAGAAAAGAAAAAAGAAAATATGAATGGGCCGAGGGGAAGAAAATAAGAAAAGAAATAAGAATTGGCCCGCAAAATTTCTAGAATAGGCCCTGAATCTTTCGGGAATTTTCTGAAAATTCTTCAAAATTAAAATTTTTGCACTAAGTCCATTGGGATTTGCAACATTGTTAATTTATGTATTCTGGCATAGAATTATCATGAAATTGCTATTATAATTTCCTGTTATTATTATTTTGGCATGTTTATACTGGAAATTCCAAGAATTTACGTATAGATCCATGTCACACAACACACACTGATTACCCAAGTAATCTTATGCTATGCAGATGCCTGGCATCGTCAGCCGTGAGTTTGAGGAACCAGGCCTCCATGGCCAAAATTGCCTTACTTGGTGACGTGAACATAAGAATTCCATCAATTTATGCATTCTATGATTCCTTTTGTAATATATATATTGAGCTAACAAGGAGAAGCGTGAAAACAGATGATGAATAAATATACTATGCATATACGTTGTTCTCTTTGTTTAATACACTTTCAGGTTATCAAAAGCCGAGGACGGCTTTTCATAAAGAAGGGGAGTATGATGAGGACATCACTAGCAAGGATATGAACAAGGCTCCATCTACTCCAACCACCACAACTTCATCGACATTGTCTCCGACGACATCGTCGCATCCGTCGATGTGGTCGTTGCGTCTGTTAATGTATCAAGCCATTCGAGCCGTCTACACCAAAGGTCCAGCAAGGCCTACATCAAGCTAACATGAAGGCCCAAAAACTCCCTACCATCCGGTCCCACTCTGAGTCCATGTCCAATCCATTCGCGAGTCTAGTTTGGGCTGGACCGACTAGTCTGTTTTCAAACGGATGTCTAGGCCACAAACGAACTCCGATTTCGATCATCTACCACTTCACGGAAAGCTTAGGAGATTAAGCTTTCCAACAAATCTGGTCCCACCGTCAAATTCATTCGAAGTTATCAGGAATCGCGAAAATAGTATATATGACAGAATCTGTCGGGTGCTGCGACACCTAAACTTGGGCCGGTGGGCCATGTATCTAACATAGGGTTGTGTCCAAACCCTAGCCGTCACCTTTATATACTCCGTAGCCATCGATTTTAGGTTTTGGGTTTTTTTCTTAGATTATTCTGCCATCACAGTTTTGTTGATCTTCGGTTTGTGAGAACCTCAACTTCGTGTGCTTAATACAATCCTCAATTTCAGATTGCTTCTTCTTCGTTCTTGCTTGTGTTCTCGATTTGCTAGCAGGAATAAGCCTTCGTGGCGAGGTCAACCGTGTTCGCGCATGGTTAATAACCAAAGGAGCTGTGATGTAGCGATTGCTGGGTTCGATCGGTTCTGATCGGAAACCGGATCGTCAACATCGAGTCCTTTACCAATTGATGTATCATCTACCTGTCAGAGGATCGGGCGCCGTGCTGCATCACTTGGGCATCGAACGTGAAAATTGTGCTTGGTAGTAAGAGTCTCCGTACCACCATTGGCTTAAAAGTGGGACCTACTTCTCCAGTGCAGAATGATGAAGCACTGCATTTTATCAAGCACCACCTGTCCAATAATCTAAAGAATGAATATATGGCCATTGAAAGCGCTATTGACCTTTGAACCGCACTCCAGAAGTGGTTCGAGAAGCTCAAATACACTTTACTGCCACAAGCACAACATGTCTAGGCACACCTAAGATTTGCATATTATAGAACCGTGGCCGAATACAATTCTGTTTTGCATAGGATTGTCACAAACCTCACTCTCTGTGGTAAACAGATATCAGAAGAGGAGAAAACAGAAAAGACACTCTCTACCTTTCACCCGAATGCCATTCAGAGTGCCTGTAACTACCGTCAAGACAGTTTCACTGATTACAGCGAGCTAATTGACGTCATGCAAGTTACGAAATCTCAGGATGAAATCTTAAAGAAGAATGTCGTCTCACAAGCACCTGGTCAAAGCGTTGAAATCAACGCAAGCAAGTACCAGACTGAGAAGCCCAACCGCAAAAGAAAGGACAAAGGTGAACGGGGAGAGGGTTCGGCCCAAAAGAGAAAGAGAAAGTCCGAATCCCGAGGAAGGAAAAGTCACCACCAATGCCATATGGTCAATAAGACCAAGTGTGTCTCAAATGTGGCACATGGGGGCATTGATCTAAGATCTACCGTAAATCAAAAAGGCGATCGCTGAATACCAGGCCAAAAGGAAGGGCAAAGAAAAGATGGAGACGCACCTCACTATCATGAACAATGATGCCTCCCTAGACGAAGATGACATTCTAGGAGAGGAACTTAAAGAATTGAGGGTATCTAAGAAGTCTACTGAGGAAAAAAAAAAAGCTACTACCAATAAGGTAGCAATAGCAGACGATGCCATGGAGAAAGAGATTGCTGCAAGCATGTTTCACTGAGTCTATCTAGTGCATTGTTTAGCAGTATTAGTTTATTTTGAATTTGTGTGGTTGCATTAGTAAACATTCGTGATCCTTTATGAATGATGAATCGTAAACTTCAGGGGGAACAGACCCTTAAATTCTCGTGATTATAATGCATTTTATTTCCAGTATATTATATGAATGATTGCAATATGAATGATAATCTAATTGAAATTATATGCATTTATGTAGTGCCCATATGGAGGAGATATGCATAGTTGATAGTGGAACAACTAATAGCATTTTAAGAGGGACTAAATATTTTGAAACTATTAAGAAGAACATTGGCAGTATAACCCCAATTGCAGGAAGTGGTTCATGTACTGGCTCTGGTCATGCCACAATCATAGTGCCTATGGGTACTCCACTTAAAATTAATCAAGCTTTGCTATACCCTGAATCCACTAGGTCTCTCTTAAGCTTTAAAGATATCCGTGCCAATGGTTTTCTCGTTGAGACCACTGAAGAAAATGGTAAAGAATTCTTGTGCATTGTGAAGCATAATGGATGCGAGAAAAGAATTTTAGAAAAATTTCTTTCATTTGAAACTGGGCTATACCACACAAGAATTAAAGCACCTGACAACTATACTTCCTAAAAACTTCTTTTAGAAGTGCTAAACTTTTCTCTCTTTGGTATAGTAGACTTGGACATCCTAACTTATGGATGATGAGAAATGTCATTACCAACCCTCAGGGTCATAGAATTAGTGTAAAGAACTTCCCTAATTAAGAAGACTTCATATGTTAGGCATGTGCCACTGGGAAAATGATCACTAGGCCCTCGACCATGAAGGTGCAAGATAAAATCCCCGTGTTCCTTAAGCGTATTCAGGGGGATATTTGCGGCCCTATTCTACCTCTATCAGATCCTTTTAGGTATTTCATGGTGCTTATTGATGCTTTCTCGAAGTGGTCTAACGTAAGTTTACCCTCAACAAGAAACCACGCATTCACGAAGCTAATCTCTCAGATCATAAGAATTAAGAATGCATTCTCGGATTATCACGTGAAGTCCATTTGCATGGACAATGCCAGCGAATTTACTTCGAAGGCATTTTATGATTATTATACGGCATTGGGAATCAAAGTAGAGCACTCATTGTGTAATTTATTATGGACTTCTCGTATATAATTCCACCAAATACGTGTTGGGGCCATGCCATCCTACAAAATACGTGGCCATGTCTATACTCAGAATGGACTAGCGGAAGCACTGATTAGGAGATCAAATTCATAGCAAAGCCGCTCTTGTAGGGTTGTAATTTACCAAATACGTGTTGAGGCCATGCCATCCTACACGTAGTAGCATTATTGAATTACAGACCATCAGCATACAACATCCAATCATCAATGCAACTTGTTCAAGGGATCACACCGAAAATTTCTCATTTATGAAAATTTGGATGCATGGTGTATGTACCGATACCACCACCACAGCAAACAACTATGAACCCTCTTCGGAGGTCGGGGATATACGTTGGTTATGAGAAAGTGTCCATAATCAAGTATTTAGAACCCTCCATCGGTAATTTGCATACCTCCTGTTTCACTAATTGTATCTTTGACTAGGATAATTTTCCGTCATTAGAGGAAGATAAAGAACCCTTAACAGAAGAATACCACGAAATCATCTGGCAAGCCACAGGCGTTCCCACGCATGATCCCCATACTAGAGAAGCAAATGAGGAGGTCCAGAAAATCCTCGATTTACAGAAATTAGCAAATGAACTGTCCGATCACTTTTGTAATTCGAAGGATGTGATTAAGTCGCATGTGCCTACGCACAATGCACCAGAGAGGGTAGAAGTACCAAAGAAAATTATAAGCACCCCTCAATCTGTTCAGAGGCCTTAAAGAAAAAGGACCGGAGATCTTTTTTCTCAGCCCCCTAGTATCCAGAGATGTCTGGGTAAAAGGAGGAATGAGAGCTTATCACAACTAGTCATGAAAGTGCCCTGAAAGAAAAAGAAGGGGAGCTAGTTGAGACCTGGCAACTCTGGTAAGAAGCAGCCTGCTAGCGAGGCGCCCCCAGATTTGAATATATTGGTAATGATAGAAGAAGAAAAAGTCGATAGAAATGTGAGTGTGTACATCGACAATAATAAGCTAAAAGAACTTGCTCCCGTGATAAAAAAAAATAGTGGTGAAGAGCAAGTAGAAACGCACGAAGCACCCCATGACGAAATGGCCATAAACTTTATAGAATCAGGGAAAATAATAAATAGAGCAACCGCCAATGTCGACATATACTTTGCTAAAATGATTGCTGAGCGAATAGATCCCGATCTAGAGCCAGCATCTCTTTTTGAGTGTAAGTACCGACCAGATTGGGCAGAATGAAAGAAGGCAATCACCGCAGAACTAATCTCACTGAACAAAAGAGAAGTGTTTGGCCATGTATGCTTCACACCTTCTCATGTACGTCCTGTGGGCTATAAATGGGTCTTTGTTCAGAAGAGAAATAAAAATAATGAAGTGGTATGGTACAAAGCAAGGCAGGTAGCTCAAGGTTTCACTCAGCACCCAGGCGTTGATTATGAACAAACATATTCCCTGGTCATAGGCGGTATAACATTTAGATATCTCATCTTAATGGTAGTGAATATGAACTTAAGAATGAAACTGATGGATGTGGTCACAGCTTATCTTTACGTTAACCTGGACTCTGAATTGTACATGAAAGTACCTGACGGCATGCCAACTCCGAATAAAAAGAAGAAGGAATTATATTGTGTAAAATTACAGAAATCCTTATATGGATTAAAGCAGTCAGGAAGAATGTGGTATAATCACTTAAGCGAGTTCTTGAACAAGAAAAGCTATACAAATAATGAAGATTATCCATGCGCTTTCATACAACGATCCCAAGATGGATTTTGTATAATCTCAGTGTACATGGATGATTTGAATATCATCGGAACTGACGATGAAATACAAGAAGCAAGCAAGTATTTGAAATCTGAATCTGAAATGAAGGATTTGGGTAAACCAAATTTTGCTTGGGCATTCAGCTTAAGCATATGCTAGATGGAATAGTCGTACACCAGACTGCCTACACTCAAAATGTGTTGGAAAGATTTAGCTTTGAGAAGGCATACGCATGAAGAACCCCAATGGTCGGACGGTCACTACAGGCAGACCTAGACCCATATAGACCAAAGGAAGAGTGGGAGGAAATCCTAGGATCGGAATTCCCATACTTAAGTGCCATAGGAGCGCTCATGTACCTAGCAAACAGTACATGACCTGACATTGCATTCACTGTAAATTTATTAGCAAGGTAGAGTGCAGAGCCAACAAAAGGCATTAGAAGAAGGTAAAAGACATCTTCCGCTACCTACGAGGAACAGTCGATCTTAGATTGTTTTACAGAAGGAATCAAGATATGACTTTGGTCGGATATGCAAATGCGAGCTATCTTTCAGATCCGCACACCAGTAAGTCCCAAACAGGATATGTTTTCTTGTGTGGAGGAACTGCAGTATCATGGAAGTCGTCAAAGCAAACACTCGTGTCAACGTCGACAAACCATTTAGAAATCATTGCATTACATGAAGCACCACGTGAGTGTGCATGGCTTCGAAGAATGACATTCCATATCCTCTAGTCATGTGGATTGTAAATAGAACGAATCCCTACTATCATTTATAAAAGATAATGCAGTATGTGTGGCACAAGTGCAGACTGAATATGTGAAGAACAACTTAACGAAGTATATAAACCCTAGGTATTTTTATGCTCACGAGATGCATAAGATGAATAAAATTAATATTTAGCATACTAAATCGTGAGAAAATCTCGTGGATTTGTTCACTAAGTCCCTACCTACGTCTACATTTGAAGATGCATTAGAGGCATAGGAATGATGAAACTTAGAGGAGTGCAGAACTTAGGGAGAGAAAATTCACTTATTTTGAATTAAATGTTGAACCCAAAGTTCGAGTACCCAACTATAATGAAGAAGAATAAACAATGTTGGGTGGATTTGTACTTTTTTCCCCTTAAGTGAGTTTTGAAGGAAGTTTCTCATACGAGATTTTTAACGAGGCAAATCCGTGCACACAACAAGCGTATGCTATGTACTCTTTCTCCGAGAATTTTTTCTACTGGTTTCTACGGAGTTTTGATGAGGCATATGCATCACGCGACAAGGTCCAAGCGGTGTGTTGGGAAACCACACCGACCACATGTTGGTTTTGGCCGCGCTGGTGCCGTGGGTGGGGCCCACATGTGGACCTGCCGAACTTTATGCCGGTACTATATAAAGGAGAGGAATCCATCTATTATAAACAGATCAAGAATAGTAATAAAGATTTTCCTCTCTATATCTGTCTTCATCTACTTTGTGCATTGTTCTCGTTCTCCGTCTACGACTTGTATACGAATCTACAACCTTGGACTATACTCAAAAGCGTGGTTGTTTAACATTATAGAGTAAAAATTTGAAGTAGTTGCTCGTGCAATTTACATTTACCCCCTCACTCCCCGGCCACGCTGCTCTTTTTTCAAAGGGAAAATTACATTCATGCCATTATAGAGTTGGCTTATCGCAGAAATGCCATTACTATTCCGTTAATACCTCGTATGCTAGCATGAAGTGTGTTTTAGCTCAGATCTGCCATTATCAGCCTCTCCGGGCATTTCCGGCTGCAATACGCGCCCGATACGCCTTTTTTGCCCTGACATGTGGGTCCCGCGTATACTCACCCGTCGTTGGCCCGGCGTATACTTGGTTGGACCGAACCCGTTGGGGTGTCTCGCGCTGCCCAGACCCGGTCTCAGCCAAAATTCCCCATTGCTAGGGTTCCTCTGGCGACCGGTCGAACGGCGAGCGGCGACGCGTCCTCTCCACCTCCGGCGAGCAGCGACTTGGTGCGACGGGTGGCGTAGCACTAGGGTTCGTCTGCCAGCGCCAGCTATCCATCCCCAATGGATCCCCCGAGTAAGTCTCTCCTGTTGTAACCCTAGGTCTGAGACGATGGATTTTTGTCAGGGTGTTGTGCTGTCAATAGTCGATTTGGTAATTAGAACATACTGATTTGCAAGGTAGAGCTAGTTCTTCACCTATTGTTTTTGCAATTTTCCTCTTATTTAGGTTTGATGCGGTAAAAAAGATTAGAGTAGTATTTACTGTGGGGGCCTTCTCCACAACCGAAGATTGTGGTAGAAGAAGATATACAAAGGCAGTGAAATTTGAATGGAGTTGCAGAATTAATGAGTTCAGTGTGCACAATGCAGTCTCTGAGCTGTCCAATCATCTTTCATGGGGTTCTAATCAGTTTCCAACACTATGGTTTTATGATCAATCTAGTGGAGAAGAAGTAAGGTTTGAACATGAGAACCAAGTGCCCAAAATGTTGGAAATGCTGGTATGCTCCAGAGTAGTTGATTTCTTTGTAGCTATTTTGGATAGACCAGCATCAAAACAGCATGATGTTCCTGATACTTCTAAGTAACCCGAAGCAATCCATGTAGATCCCTTTGACAACCCTGAGGAGTATGTGGGAGTTAATGATGAGGACCTATATGTGGGTTCCCAAAACATTCATGGTGTCCATGAGGAGGTGGATGTTGATGAATGCCCTGATTCATGTGACCAAACAAAGGATGATGTAGTGAATGATGCAGACCCAAATGAATTCATTGTGGGTCATGACCCTGAAAACCCTTGCATCAAGAAAGGTGCAATTTTTCCTGACATGATTTCATTCAGGAAGAGCATAAAACATCATGCCATCATGGAAGGTTTTGAAATAAGCACAGATAAGACAGATAAAACTCGATTCATTGGTAATTGCAAGCAAGAGGGATGTAATTGGCGCATACATGCCTCTAGGCTGCAAGATGGTGTTTCTGTCATGGTATGTGCAGCATACCATTACTTATCTCGTACTCTTGATTAATTTCAGATGAATTACACTTGATTAATTTCATAACTCATTAACTAGAATGCATGATTTCCTATGTGTCTTGCAGATAAAAACCCTGGTAGAAGAGCATACCTGTCCAAGCACTAAAATGGTTAAGGGAAGATGGCAACACAAGGATGGGTATCTGACAGGCTGATGGATTGGGTGAGCAAGAACCCAACCAAGGGGCCAAAGGAAGCTCAGCTGAAGATTGAAGAGGATTACAAGATCAAACTTCAGTACCCAAAGGCCTATAGAGGACTGCAGATTGCTTTGGAGAAGGTACATGGTAATTATGAAGAGTCTTTTCAGATTCTTTTCAATTGGTAGGCAGAAATAGAGAATAGGTCCCCTGGTTCAGTAGTTGAGATAGAGTTAAAAAAGAATGGAAAAAAATATGTTTTCATAGGATGTTTGTTGCATTGAAACCATGCATAGATAGCTTTGTGGCTAGTTGTAGGCCCTACATAGGATTAGACTCAACCTTTTTGACTGGAAAATTTAAGGGCCAGCTTACATCAGCCACAGCTGTAGATGGCCACAACTGGCTGTTTTATGTAGCATATGGGATATTTGATTCTGAGACAGAGTCCAATTGGGAGTGGTTCTTAAGACATTTGCATAGATCAATTGGGTCTCCTAATGGCATGGTAATCAGTAGTGATGCATGTAAGGGCTTTGAGAAGGCTATTAGGAAGATATACCCAGATGCTGAGCACAAGGAGTGCATGAGGCATCTTTATAGCAACTTCATGAAAAAATTCCATGGTCAAATCTATTCTATCAACTTGTACCCTGCTGCTAGAAGCTACACAAAATCTAGGTTCAATTGGCATATGGCACAGATAGCTCAGCATTCACCTGAGGCCATATCTTACCTAGAGAAGCATCACCATGGGATATGGTATAGATCTGGATTTTCAGAAGTGTGCAAAGTAGATTATGTGACAAACAATATTTCTGAGAGTTTCAACAATCAGATGAAAGGCATCAAAGCCTTGCATCTGCATGATTTAGTTGACAAGATTAGAGAGGTTATAATGGAGAAGTTTGTTGTGAGAAGGTCAATTGGCAATGGTTTGCAGGGCACTGTGTTGCCATCTGTCATGAAGGACCTGTATGCCTTGAGCAGGGAGCTAGGTAATCCTAGGATATGCAGGACTGATGATGATGAGGCAGAGGTGACCATTGGTAACAATGAAGATGGAGCATGGAGGCATAGTGTCAATATCAGGGACAGGGTCTGTACTTGCAAAGATTACCAGCTTTCAGGAAGACCCTGCAAACATGCACTTACTTTCATTTGTTCTTTGAGGGGTGCTGTGCTTGACAATTATGTGGATGAATGCTACAGTGTGCAGAAGTTCAGGGCTGCCTATGCAGGGTCCATACCAACAATGCCAGACAAGGATCAGTGGATCAAGGTGGATCTTGACTTTGTGGTGCATCCTCCAAAGCAAAAAAGGGTGGCAGGAAGGCCAAAAACCCAAAGAGTTAAAGCCTGTTTCGACCCAACTAAGAAGAAGGTCAAGTGTAGGAGATGTGGTGCATTTGGCCACCATGCCAAGACTTGTAAATTGCCTATGGCTTCTGAAGATGATGTACCAGAGCCAAGACTTGTAAATTGCCTATGGCTTCTGAAGATGATGTACCAGAGACAAGCTCCCCAAAAAGGTAAATCTTACTTTATTTTCTTTACAATTCAGCATCCTAAAGGTGGATCATATACGATATGTGTCATAGTGCAGGAGGAAGACAACTGCCAAAAAGAAGAAAGGTCCAGTTGGGGAGACTGCTTCAACATCCATGCAAGCTACTACAACACAGGAGCCTACACCAACTCCATCAACTCCCACAAGGCAATGCACCCAGGCTAGCAGTGTCACCAGTGTCACTCCTACAAGGGCAGGCAGGAAGACTCCCAAAAAGAACAAGTGGACAAAAAGAACAAGTGGACAGAATGGATTCATCAGAACAAATTTCATTAACTCCTTCCCTATAGCAAATGATGTTGAATTTGTGCTGTGATGTAATAGTCAACAAACTTGTTATGTGATGTTGTGTGATATTCAGCAAACTTTGTGCTGTTCTGTTCTGTTGGAAGCCTCCCTAGAATGGGGGTTTGTTTTGAACAATTGTTATGGTTTATGTTATGTTCTGAACCAGTTATCTGATATGTGTAATAGTCAACAACTTTATGTTTTGTTCTGAACCAGTGATGTCATGACAATTGTTATGTGTTTGCCAGCAGTATTATGTGCTGTAGTCTATGCTTTTTTCTGTTATGGTATCTATTTGATATTGTCAGTCTTTGGAGCAACATGATTTTTTTGTCTTATGGTATTATCAGTCTCACAATTCAAAACAAATTTCAGGTCATACAAGTTACATTCCAAGTCACTTGCATTCCACTCATACATTTCTCTCCACATACAATTTAGGTCACATATATGTCAGGTCACCTACATTTCATTGGATACAAAGCAATCAAAATTGCCAATGTCACAGTTAAGATTGAAAAACCTACAAATATCATCTTCTCAATGTGACCCAACCTCCTATCTACATCTCTATGCTTTGAGACCAACAGTTGGAACATCACATGAACATCACTATTGTTCTGACCGGGCAGGACACCACCATCAAAAATTTCGGAGTCCTTCGAAATACATCCAAGTTGCTCCACAAACATTGCGTAATCGTCCTCCCACATGAAGAAGCGGCATGTGGAATCATTCTACCAACAGAGACAACATCAATGTCAACATATGAACAACAAATAATGGGAAAAAAAACCAAAATTGACCCAAAATTGACCAACCATATGGACATTTCATGAACATACCGGCACATTGTTCCTGCATTTGAAAAAAAATCCGCCCAGGATTGCGTGAGCTCTTGCTCCTTAGCTTCAAAACACGAACTTTGCACTTCGGGCACTCCACCAGGGGCAATTCATCGTTGCCAGCTGTGTGCGACAATGACAGTTGAGAATCCATGCCAGTCTTCTTCAATCGGGCTCCAATCCAATGCTCGGCTCCTTCAATCGCGCTCGGAATCGGGGGAGAAGTGCGGGCGGACAAACCGTAGCAATTGGGGATGGATAGCTGGCGCTGGCGGACGAACCCTAGTGCTGCGCCACCCGTCGCACCAAGTCGCCGCTCGCCGGAGGTGGAGAGGACGCGCCGCCGCTCGCCGTTCGATCGGTCGCCAGAGGAACCCTAGCAATAGGGAATTTTGGCGGAGACCGGGTCTGGGCAACGCGAGACACCCCAACGGGTTCGGTCCAACCAAGTATACGCTGGGCCAGCCACGGGCGAGTATACACGGGACCCACATGTCAGGGCAAAAAAGGGGCGTATCGGGCGCGTATTGCAGCCGGAAATGCCCGGAGAGGCTGATAATGGCAGATCTGCGCTAAAACACACTTCGTGTTGGCATACGAGGTATTAACGGAATAGTAATGGCATTTCTGCGATAAGCCAACTCTATAATGGCATAAATGTAATTTTTCCTTTTTCAAAATAAAGAACAGGCCATTCGAAAAGAAGCAAAGTAAGCGCACCACCGCGTCTCATCCTCCGCCTCTCCTTTCCCCGCCCGCCCGCACGTGCCGCCGCCGCCGCCTCGCCCCGCCGGGTTGCCGCACGACCGAGGCGCGACCCGGCCGCTGCGGTTCGCCGCCCGGCGAGGACGAGGAGGAGGAGGAGATGTCGGGGCCCCTCGATCGGTTCGCCAGGCCATGTGAGTTGCCCCTTTGGTCCTCGGTTTTTTTGGGATTCGAAGTGAGTCTTGTGCATCTGCATTTGGCGGATTTTGGAGGGTTACAGTTCGAGCTCTGTGGGAGTTGGGACTTGCATATGCGCAATTTTTATGGATTTTACAGCTTACTTGTTTATTTTTCATTTCGGGGGTGTGAGGGAGTTCTTACATCTGTGGTAGGTGAGATTTTCAGTGAAAATTGGAGCTATCCGTGCTAGTTATGATGAAAATTTGGTGCTTCCTGCCCAATTTTGATGTGATCGTCGAATTTGTGGAACAAAAAAAGCAGCTGTCTGTGCTCTCCGAGACAATTCCTGTATCTCTGGGTTGCACGCCGACATGTTTGCTAGAACCCCACGAATCTTTACTTAATAGCTGCGAAGTTCAGGGGACGTTTGTAGACATGGATTTGTTAGTTTCAAAAACCTTGGAACTCTAGTCTTACTTTATTGATTAGAGCAGGCGAAACCAGACAAAAAGATTCTTGCTTTCCCTTCGTTTTCATTTTGATTCGATGGGTTTCTAGAGAACTAGAGAAGCCTGTCTGACGAGGTGATCACCGCTAATCACTCCCTGCTACGGCTTCGTGCTTCCGCTCGAAGCAACGCTGTACGGATCCCGTCTTATTATTGGACTGCGCCGTGCTACAAGCCTACAACTGGCGCCCTGGCGCTGAAGTAAGGACAGGACACCAAGGTAGGGCCAAGTACTGTTGTGGTAGAGAGAGTTCTTTAACTGGTGACCACCTGCAGGTTCTTGTGGATGAGTGGATCTATGCAGTATTGGCCATTTCAAGTAGTACTGGTGAGGTTGTGGGCTTCATTGGGCTGTTTACATTCTTGTGCTGCTCTGCTCTGATTTTGCGTATATCACGTGCTGCGATCAGTTCTTGCCATGCAGATCAGGGGTGTTCAATTAGATTAATTGGAAGTATCAACCTGAATGGGCATAGATTACGGTTTGTTCATCTTGTATTCTCACCGTGATTGGCAGTGGGGGAAGATTTCATGGCAGGTTTGGTGTGTTGCACGGATCCTACTTTGTGGACTGACTCAATGACCTAGTGGCCATTTGGGTGGGCGAGCCAAATTGTCAAAGCCTTTGATTATGCATTTTAGCTGGAGGGATGGAGATATTACCTATTCATTAATGCCAAACCTTGAGAAGTTTGATAAGATGGTAAAGTTGGTTGCTAGGCAACTGTCCTGCCTAAATAAATGCAGTTATTTGGTTTGAAGGTTGGTTAGCTGCTTGGAGTAATGTTTTGTTGCTCCACATGCTTTGCTGCCATTGTTTCAAACATGCCATACTCAAGGATGTGGAACTGAACTTCAATTATGAACCTAGTGTAGTGTTACCAAAAAAAAAATATATATTTTTGCTCATATAGTTATGTTGGATCCGATCCCTATTCTGTCCAACTGTGTTTTAAGTGTGATTGTAGGCCCCAGCATCTCCCAACTGACAATACCTCACATGTTATGTGAAGAACAGTAGGGCAGTACACATGTAATTCAAAAGGACAATAACAGTTGAACTTAGAAATATTTTGTGGGGGTAGCGGGAATCAAACCCATGTCATTAGCTTGGAAAGTCCAGGGATTATAGTCGATGTTGGTTGAATATTTTTAACGTCTCTAATTCAGAACCAAACATGAAATTTTTATTTCATTCAGCTCCTTTATGGATATTCTCACCACCTAACATCTATGGCAGCTTTTCTATCTGAATTGAACAAAAGCGCTTCGCTTTCTATATGATCCCTATATAACAGGAGATAGAAATTCTACTAAATCTATCTAATCTACTTTGTTCCCTAATTTTATCCAAAAGATCATGAGGAAAAGAATTAGGTTTCCCCTGAGCTAAAACAATGTGCTGATGGTTCGTTAACTAAACTACCTTTTTTAGCTATTTGGTTTCCACTTTATTTTTTTTAACAAAATAAGATTTAGAGCATGTTCAGAGTGGCTTAAACTTAATTGAAAAGAAAAGGATTTTTTTTTGGTCCATTTTTTTAATCATGAAGCCTGCTCTGAAAGCTCTTAAAAATAACATAAACAAAGCGGATCAGCTTCGAGAAGTAGATTTAAGAACCTCTCGAACTCCAACTTAACATTCAGCATATTTCAGCTTAGCCACTCTGAACATGCTCTTAGTTATGATTGGAAATAAACATTTTTGTATCGTTATCAATAGATCCTTTACTCATATTTCAAAAATTGGTATAGCTAATCCAATGCAAAAGCATTCATGTTATGATCTTCTACATCCTAGCTCTACGTGTTTCTCATCTGGATCATGTTCTTCATTTAGCATTCAGATCGAATGACTATGAAATTATGTCGAATACTTACATATATTATGGGTAACATAGGAAACTCCTCTATTTTTCCCAGGGGTCATAATTACCACTGCCCTGACCTCAACAGTTTTTTTATTGAGGTCTATCTCAAAGAGGTAGCCAAATTGGATTAGTGATAGGTTTCTAGGATTTCCAGGTTTCATCGTAAACCTAATTGGTTACTTCCAATTACTTAAATCTGTTAAAGTAGAAATGTATAGGGTGTTTTCTACTTATTTTCTCTCACACATGTACATGTACATATGGCCCATTTGGGCCCAATAGTGAGTCCATGCTGCAACTCAAACGTGGTATCAAGCCACTAGGGTTTCCCCTCCCTTGCACTTGCGACCTTGTCCCCTGTCCTCCTTCTATTACTCCTATCATTTGCAATTAGGTCTATAAGATCAAGAATCGTTCTGACGGTTCCCGAGCGCTTTAAGGCGCACCTTGTGGCGCATGGTTCTCAACAGGAGTATGGCTATTACTTTGAGGAGACTTTTGCTCCTGTTGCCCACCAGACCATCGTTCACACTCTTGCTGCCGTTGCATTGCCTCTATTCATTGGTGGACCATCTCCCAGCTCGATGTGAAGAATTCATTTCTTCATTAGGTTGCAGGTTGTATTTAGAGATTAACAACTTTGATTTAAAAAGTACGGGAGCTATTTATCAATTTAATTTAGAAAAATAAGCACCCAAATCCTAGCCGGAGGCTGGCTAGGCTAGGGGTTCCACCAACTAAGAAAAATGAAAGTTATGAAATACTTCAGCAAAGCTTAAAGGAAGTAAAAAATTTTTGGTGTACAGTAACATATCTTGAAATTCCTGACACATATTTATGGTTTCATCTTTCTGTTTATTTCTATATTTCTGTATGGCCTACTTATGATCATTCCAGAAATTATTATTAAAACATCTCTTTTGCAAGATATAGAAATGAAAGGCTTTTTGTAAGCATAGTAATGTATGTGTGCCATATTATATTGTTGTTAGCACTAATATGTCTTGTTGAACCTTTAGTGCTTATTACATGGACCCTAATACTGGCAATGCATTATGTTAACAACAGGCTCTCTCTCGCATTTTCTAGCTAATGCATAGTGCGTATGGTTAATCTTAGCCATGTCGTTATCAGGTTTTGAGGGTTCATCAAGCCATGATGAACGGAAAGAACGGAAATCAGATGTGGACAACTCTGAGGATGATAGAAGAACAAGAATGGGGTCCCTTAAAAAGAAGGCCATAAATGCATCTAATAAATTTAGGCACTCGTTAAAGAAAAAAAGGAGGCGAAAGAGTGAGAGTCAAGGAAATTCTATATCCATTGAAGATGTAAGAGACTTTGAGGAGCTACAGACAGTTGATGCATTTCGGCAGTCCCTGATATTAGATGAACTGCTACCTGCAAAGCATGATGATTATCATATGCTGCTACGGTAATTTGTTGTACGATTTCTCTTCTTTTAGTGCATCTTTGTGTCCTTATTACTGAACATGTAAACTGCAAATATTTTAGTAGCTTGAAATTGGAATTTTCTTCTCCATCCTATCTTATATCTTGAATGTTTTACCCAACATAAAGCTGCTGAACTGCACATCAAAACTTTCCTCCTTAATTTGCTAATTAACAGTGCCACATCCTCAGATCTCTACTTAACTTGATGCCTGCTTTCGTTTCTGAACTATATCATATTTACAACCTTTTTATCTATGTTAACTCTTATCACATGCTTAACTGTAGATACTTCATTTATCTTACGGAACTCCTTTCGTTCTATATTTCAAATAGATTTTTGAAGGCAAGGAAGTTTGACATTGAGAAAGCAAAATGCATGTGGGCAGACATGCTTCAGTGGAGGAGGGAATTTGGCGCTGATTCTGTAGTAGAGGTGATTATTTTGATTCTTGTTATCGAAAGTTTTCTGTCATACTTTCTTCTACTTGGGCCAAATAAACTTGTTTCACATAACATAACAAAAGGTTTGCATAATAGCGCATAACAGACATATACACATCAGTATTACAAAATAGAGATGTTTTTTAGGTGATGATTTTAATTCTTGTTGTCAAAAGTTTTCTATCTTTCTTTCTTTTACTTGGGCCAAATAAACTTGTTTCACATAACATACAAAAGGTTTTGCATAATATTGCATAATAGACATATACACATCAGTATTACAAAATAGAGATGTATTTTAGGTTTTGTCTTCATGTATGCTGGAGTTAAATAGTTAATTTGAGTTGCTAGTTAATGTCTGACTCGAAAAGGGGTCATTGTGTACTCATTGAGAAAACTATGCGTTCTGACTCATGAGTGTAACTCTGAGCATAGCATATATCTAATCCAGAATAGCATTTTGGATTACTCCCTGTTCTGTACAGCTTTAATCCTATAGCTGGATTAAAGCTGTACACATAGGCATTGCTTCAGCTTACCATAATCGACAGAAGACTGTTGTTGATTACCTTGAGTTTACTGTAAGTTCTTGAAACAGGAGCATGCTTGCCTCTTGTATTGAACTACATACAATTGTTCCAGAACCTTAAGCTAATAAAAAACAAGGACCATTTTTTCTCAATCAGTATAATCTACTTTTCTAAAAAGTTCTCCCGCAGCTGTTTCGCCTGATGTTTGCTTTGTTCTACATGAAACACCTGCATTTTGGTTCTTCCCCTTGCCAGCTAATTTTTTTTTCTTATATAATTAACCAGGATTTTGAGTATACAGAACTGGACCAAGTTCTACACTATTATCCTCATGGCTATCATGGTGTTGACAAAGAAGGAGGACCTGTTTATATTGAAAGGCTTGGAAAAGTTGACCCAAACAAACTTATGCATGTAACTACTATGGATCGTTATGTGAGGTATCATGTGAAGGAATTCGAAAAGAGTTTCTTGATCAAGTTCCCAGCTTGTTCAATTGCAGCAAAGAGACACATTGATTCAAGTACAACGATTCTAGATGTCCAAGGCGTGGTATGTTCATATATCTATATCTCCAAAAAGAATATTATATTTGAGGATAACATCTGCTTCATCAGATTATTACTGATAATGTTATAATTTTCTTTGCAGAGCTTGAAAAATTTCAGTAAGACGGCAAGAGATCTTATGATGAAGCTACAAAAGATTGACAATGATAATTACCCTGAGGTTCGACCTATACTACTACTGTGAGAATGGACTTCTATTCTATGGTTTTGCTCGCTTACCTAAAGTATGTTACTCAATTGTGTTTTCAGACATTGTATAGAATGTTCATAGTCAATGCTGGCCCAGGCTTCAAGATGCTATGGAGCACTGTCAAATCCTTTCTTGATCCAAAAACAACTTCAAAGATACAAGTGAGAAGCTTGTCTTTTTTTGTCCTTTTTTGTTGAATTTTTCTTGATGAATACTGTTTCAGGGTCCTTAATTTAATTTTGTTAGGTCCTTGGAGCTAAATATCAGAGCAAGTTACTTGAAATAATTGATGCGAAGTAAGCATTAGTACATTTTAATTTGATCTTTATAAAGTTCATCCTAACTTTCTTCATTTGCAAATCTGTAGTGAATTGCCAGAGTTTCTTGGTGGCTCTTGTACTTGTTCAGAGGTTGGAGGATGCCTTAAAGGTGAAAAGGGGCCCTGGATGGATCCAAACATATTAAAGGTCTGTATTAGTTATAGCTATCTTTTTTCTGCTAATCAGCCTGTAAGCTCATATCCATCCTTACTGGATTTCAGATGGTCATTAGTGGCAAAGCTCGCTGTAAGAGGCAAATTGTAACAGTTTCCAATGATGATGAGAAAGTAATTGCATATGAGAAACCACAATATTCAACAGTAAGATCGTGCCATTGATATTTTCATTTCCATTTCAAACAGATCAATACAAGAAATAATTTAATTTTCTAAGCAGATAAAGGGTAGCGACACCTCGACTGCTGAATCTGGTTCGGAAGCTGACGACATTACATCTCCAAAGGCATTAAGTACTTACGTTACTAAGCTGACACCAGTTCATGAAGAAGTAAGCTAATTTGTGAATTTGAGAAGAATTGGTTGTGCATTTTTTTCAGTTAACCATAAGGCATAATGCCAATCCTATGTACTTCAGTATCACTTTCCATGAATATTTGGTCCGTGCTGCTTTAGTAATTAAGTGAGTAGATGTAATAGGAAGGGTTAATCTTACATTTTTCTTTAAAAAGCACTGTACACCTTTGCCATTAATGGGCATACCTCCTGTCAATGGTGAAAATGTTAGAGAATTTAGTGATATTTGGGGGCTAGCTAGCCCTAGCTGTCTGGCCTCAACCCTTCTATCTGTTCCATTGCTTAACATAATTTCAGTATTTTAGGACAGCCTCAAAGGATACTGTAATACTGCTATCATTTCAATGAACAATATATATCTGAATTTCGCTTGATTAATTCTCAATGCAACATTAGTACATCACTGCTTTCGTCCGTAGGTGTCTAGTTCTGCCAATGTATTTAGTGTGATATATTATTCCTGCAGCAGGCTAAATTGATGAAGGCTGCAACCATTTCTGCTGGTCGTTCTGAGTATGATGTATGTGTTCCAATGGTTGATAAGATTGTGGATGGAAGTTGGAAGAAAGAAGGCTCTAATATTTCACAACTTGTACCTAAAGGTTTCTATAGTTTGCTGCATCTCTTTATCCCCAAAAAGGTTCTACATATCTCTGTTGTGTGTGCCTTGTGTTGAATAGAATGTTTTTTTTATTCTTACTGACTATGAGTTCTGAATTTTGGATATTTATGCAAATTAGGGCCATGTTTCACTGAGGCAGCCAAATCTCCAGAGAGTCTGTGTGCTCGAGCAATTGCATTGCTTATGGCATTTGTCATGATGGTTTTCACAGTAGTACGTGCATTTTCTAGTCGCGTTGTGAAGAGATCACTGGACAAAAGTTTGGAAGTGGATGACAACTATTCTATGTATTCGCTGGATTACTCAACTACTAAAGAAGAATTTCGCCCACCTTCACCTGCTCCTGGATTCACAGAAGCAGATGTTCTTTCATCTGTCCTGAAGAGACTTGCAGAGGTCCAAGAAAAGATTGATATTCTTCAGTCGAAACCATCAGAAATGCCTTCTGAAAAAGAGGAGTTGCTTAATGCTGCTGTACGGCGCGTCGATGCATTAGAGGCTGAACTTATTGTGACTAAGAAGGTAATCATATTTATTGACTGTCTTCATGTATCGTTCTTTAGAGAATCCAATTTTTTGCGTCCAGTTCTATGATTGGATCCTTTGTTTTCCTTGTATGTTTCTCTCATTGGTGGTGGTTGTCCCCAGGCATTGTATGATGCTCTTATGAAGCAGGAAGAGTTGCTTGCATATATCGACCACCAAGAGTTTGCTAAGTTTGAGGTGAGACCAGGATCTTCGTCATTTTCCAAGGCCTACAAATCCAGTTTTCCTTAAACCTAACCTGCCTTGTGTTTGAACTACTGCAGAAGAAGAAATTTTGCTTCTGAAAGAGACTTCACCGTTCAGGTTACGTGCCCACCGCTTAAGAGTAAATATTTTGGTGTGCAGCAACTCTTTTAAATGATGTCCCTTGGCAATCTGTAGCTGGGTTGCAGCTCCGGCATGTAAACTTGTATCCATTATCTATGTATGTACAGCTGAATACATCCAATTTATGTGTAAATGTCAAATCGGTATGCTCTCTACAAGCTTAGGATACGATGAGCAGGGATTTGAAAAACCATTCGCCTATCCATGGTTTTTGAGCTGCTGCCGTTCGATTTAAACCGGTCACTTTGATTAGCCGTTTGGTTTTTTTTTTGGTTAGCCATGGTTTTTGCGGCAAGTTGGTAACTGTTTAATAACCCTAGGCCCAATTTATTGGGGCAACTGGAGTAGAGACCTAGCAGCGGAGCTCATTTGTAGGAGCTCATAGGTCGACATAGAACAAAGATGCAATTTTTTTGCATGGCTTTTTGTGCGAGGTAAATCCATACGGCCGACCGCTTGGTCAGGCATCTGCTCAATTGTGCATTCGCCATTTCAAACTGGAACAAGGTGTTCTCCCATGTTGGCTTTAAGCCTGCCACAATCAGCCCCAATTTACTCCTCTGTGCTGTTCGGAACATCTTAAAAAAACTTTTGGGAATATAGATGGTATCCTCGTCTACACCATTTAGAATATTTGGAAAGAAGAATAGAAGGGTATTCCAAAGCAAACAAGAATCAACAACAGAAGATGTTTTCAATAGAATTCTGGGCTGACTGTTTTGTAGGAAATAAGGTGGACACAAGTCCTACAAGTCGAGCAGCGCTCGGTTGACGACGGCCGCCATGGACGGCTCCTTTCGGCTCTCAGGATAATTGGTTCGATATCAAATGCTTGGTCTAGATTATAATAATATAAATCTTAAACAGATTGGAACGTTGGAAAGGATATTTCTACATGATGTTGTAAATCGTAACGCTCCAATGATTAGAAGTCAATAGAGCGGATGATCAGGTGGCACGAGAAGAGGGAGCATAGAAAGGAGATGTGTATCTGTTGAGATGTGTGTCTATTGTTTCTCTACGCCTTACCAAGGAAGAGCGGTATGAAAAAGGATATAAAAGATATATCAGTTTCAATGCATGGTCGTGAAAAGGTGATAGAAATACTAATCTATTATATTATTAAAACTGAGTTGAGAGGATTCACCACGTTCGCTCTAAAATATAAAAAATTCTCACGTCAATCAAGGAGAAAAGGAAGATATACACCATCGATTATTGTAGTTTGAATTATAATGGTATAGATATAATAAAATTAGATATGAACTATTAGAACTTACCATGTACAATACGGCACGGCTATATATCCGTAATGAAATTCAATATGTACTTTACATATGTTAGAACTTACAACCGCTAATTCTACATTTCTACTTGACGACGTAATTAACGGATCATGTGATTGTGCTCTTCGCCATGCATGTCGTCCAGTGGCCATGGAAAATGTACCAGATCAGGAGCATATTCTACTTTCAGCAACACAGTATGTAACGGTTAGTGACGTTCATATTAACTAGAAATGATAGTGCGCGCCCGTGCGCGTATCCCGGTTGTTCCGGTAGGTGCAAAGTGCATGGTTAGATTAAAGTGTTTGAGACAGTGTAGAATTGCGTTTTAAAGCACTAAAAATAATAAGCGAAAATCAACCACGTTAGCAGAAAAATGTAAATGAGGCTTCAAAAATAGCATAATGCATGCGAGCCACTATTGCCACAAAAAATCACACGAGCCACTATTGCCACAAAAAATCACAGGCAAATTGGTAAGTTTGCAAGTTGCCTTTAGAGAACCATATAAACAAATGCCGGAGCCTCTCATTGAGAAATTCACAATATATAGATCACACCATCGGTCCTTAAGTTTTTATACAAAGTCAGTAGCAGGACAGGGAACAGAGAAAGTTGACAAAACATATACCGAGTAATTTGTCTTCTAATAGGATGTTTCCTTTGCGCCATTAGAGATGTACCTACCATGAACAATGCAAATCATTAGGCTTTCACTGTGGACATATATAACAATTACAGTAGATCCATATGCCCAGCACAATTAGAGATGCACCTGGGATGAACAATGCAAATCGCCAGGCTATCACTGTGAATGCATAAGAGAAATACAGTGGATACATGTGTTCAGTCTTTCTATTGTTCATGAGGGTAAGCCCGAGTGATTTCTCTGTGATCTCTCTGTTAGGATCATTTTGCATGCATTCAAACAAATCAACTCCATGTCTAAGGTTGCAGTATAGCAGCCGTAGATAAGCACAACCTTGTAAAGCATACAAAATTAGAGGAAACATCTCACCAGAAAGAGCAAGTAAAACATCATTTTCTAGCAGCCGAAATCGTAAGCACATCCAACTATTTTACTGACATTTGAAAACAAAAATAGCAAAAAAACGATGGTACATGCCTGTAAAGTGACGTCACATGTTGCAATGGACGGACGGTTCGACCAAATTCTGAACAAACTTTTCCTAAATTTTGCCAAAAAATTCCGAATCTTCGGGCAGAATTTTTCTGGTAACAAAAAAAAAGGTCAAAATGACCTAAAAAAGTCCACAATAAGCTCAGACTGTCCATATGTCCAAAATAAAATCATACTTAGCAGTGCGTATAAGTCCAAATAAGTTCATACTTAACATTGCCCATAAGTCAATAAGTTCATTGTCCATACTAACAGTGGCCATAACAAACACAAGTGCAGTGCATGGTGTGTCCATGCTACAAACACAATGATGCAACATACAGCAGCATTTTTAGCTTCATACTCCATTCAGCACACCAAAAAGGGACCAAAAACACATGCTCAAAGCCTCAAACTCATTCAATGCCTAGGTTCAGGACATGTCCAGCTCCAAAGCGCTTGGATTTAGTGGCCTGCAACAAAATAAGTCACATTTTATAATTCAAACATAACGGGGATTGAGCCTAACTGTAATTTTTCTAATATCCATCATATTTGGCCAAGTCATGCATGTATTTCAGCAAAAGCTTGGTTTTTTTTTTGTCCTTCTCATTGAACATCTCGCTAATTAAAATGCAAAGATTGAGGTAGAGAAAAGATCTATATATATGATCGTTTTTGTATTTCAGCAAAAGCATGGAGGCTTGTTACATCAATCTATATATATATGCATACACTGACTGAATGGTACTCTTGTTGTCTAGATAGAGAAAAGATACCGGGTCAACAGATTATACTTTATAATGGAAGACATAATAAAGTGGAGCTAGCCTCTGTACTATGGATCCTAGCATTAAAATTCCTAGTTGTTTTTGTCTTCAAAAGCTGATTTCAGTGTTGCTTTGGTCAGGACTGATTTGATTGTGTGTAATTGGCATGTGGTAAAAAATTCATTAGTGAGCATGTGTAAAATGTAAAGTGACCTCCTGTCAGCAGTAAATCAAGCATGTCCATTAGTGATACATGGAAGATCAAACAGAAAAAAACACTTGTAGTAGAAGCTAGTAAAACCACCTCCACATGTTGGTCTGGTTCTAGCACTACCACTATCGACATTAACCTCGCTATAGTACCACTGCCTTCACCAGAGCCTGCGCCATCCATCATCTATACTTATATAAAAGAAAAACTTACCCTGCGCCGACCGCAAAAAAATCAGCTGACTTTGGGAGATCAATCAGTCAGGTCTATGTTCCAGCAAGTGATGACAAGCAGCCTGAAAGAAAAATTCTGCACGTTGATATCAGCAAGGAAGTTCGTTTCTAGTACATGTTCTTAGTGTATGTGCAAAGCATCTACTTACAGTTGCTGAGCGTCTTTCAGTGAAATGCTCACACCTTTGCAACTCCTTGTAAAGTTCATCTTTTGCAGCATACTCCAAGGTTAGGTAAATACGGGCCTACAGAAGCCATATGACAGAAATAATGACCAAACTACCTCGATCAATGAAGCGAAGCATGAAAATACAGCTGTTCTGTTAATGCAATTTTAGCATCCATTCAGACCAGTCGAAGAAAATATTTCATCCAATTGGTAATGTTAGGCTTCAATCGGTGCACCTCTTCAATAATAGTTTAGTAGGATCATATCAGCATGCTCACATATAAGGATTCAACAAAGAAATTGTATGGTTTGGCCGTGAAGAGATATGTAACCAAGCACAAAATGGCCGGAAAAGTTGACAATCTTCAACTCAGCTGTTTAACCTAGTAGTAAAAATTATCTAACCCAATTGGTCTACATACAGCCTATGCAGCATTGGTCTACATACAGCCTATGCAGCATCCATCGACATGATATAAATAAGACAGAAAAAGACCACCATTACTCATTAAGCATTGCTAATTGCACAACCACCTTTCATCAACAAATCCGAAGAAAAGATAATCTTCTTCTTCCTTACCTGCTTGTGTTGGTCATCTAAATTATATCATTGCATCTCACTTGCAGTTACCATGAGCGGCTCTAAGCTCATCCTTACCACTTCGAAAATAATGCAGTAAAAGATCATCCAATACAATAACCTTCTTCCTGCTTCCTGCATTAGCATACAACATAGGTGAGATATAATAGAAGGCTGGATTTACCTAGTGGCAAAGAAAATTACCAAATTAAACATTAAGGACAACAACAGGAGGGCGGGGAAGCGAGCGGAGGCACTGAGGGAGGAGGAGGGCGGCGAAGGAAGCGGAGGCGACGAGGGAGGAGAGGGCGACGCGTGCCTAGCTAGGTCCGGCATAGCTGTGGCTCTAGAGGCCAAATCCGGCGAGGAGCCGCGTGGATCTGGGCCGGAGTCGATGTCACGGCATAACGGCGAGTGAAACAGTGGAGGAAGTCTTGAAGGAACGACGTGGAGGCCGGATCGACGAAGACGGCAGGGGAAGGCGGAGGGTCAAGCGCAGATGCAGAGGGTGGCGGTGCGGTGGAGGTGGCGGAGGGTCGGCCGAGGATGCGGTGGGCGGTGGAGAAGGGGAGGACATGAGCAGCGCCGATGAAGGACGAGAGACGGCGGGGCGGCGTGGCAGATGCTTCCGGATCCGATGAGGACTGGGGCGGCACCGGCCGGTTCACCCCTCGGTCGAAGCGCGCTAGTAGAGGCGGTGCGAAGAGAAGAAGGAGAGGTAGGGCGGCACCATGGCGCTGGAGAGACTACAACGGGGGCAAGGGGAGCAGCGGCTAGGGTTTGGGGCGACAAACAACGTGGAGAGACTGCGGGTTGAGAAAGCGTAGAGTACAGGGATGCGGATGAAAAATTAGGGAGCCCAATAGCCATTCGATTTAGGATCAAACGGATCCGGAGAACAGTAGATCCGTGTGTAAAATAAAGAAATCTATGGGTTTTTTACATTTCGCAATCGGACGTTGCACGCTGGACGTCGAATAAAGGCCAACGGGCAGATTGGACGGCCATTTTTTTCAGGGTAACGTGGACGCATCGGTTGGCCAGGATTCCTTCCCACTATAGTATATAGATAATTACAACTCTATTTCTTATTTCTATCTTTATCTAATACATTACTATATCTAATACTTTCTTTATCCAACATCTAGCTTTTCAGGCTTGTTTTGCACAGTTAAGATCGATTCTCACCAATGCACAAATAATGGCTATTTTACAGATCTTTTCCTTGCTTTTGTTTTCCATATTCATCCCGTGAACCCTGGTCGCATTAGGTGCAAACGGCAGGATCCATATGGATGGGGTTTTTGAAGAAAGAATATAGTTACATAACTACGATCATATCAAAGTCATTTCCTCCCACGGAAGCCTCTCTTTTGTACATATAGAGGGTGAAGAGGGGTGTGGGTACTATTTGTTAAGCAACCACGCTACCGGGTGTAGTCCGAGGTTCTTGATTAAATCACGCAAGGCGTGAGCGGAGAACAAGATCGACAGATCGCGCAAGTAGATGAAACACGATGTAGGGAGAGAACAGATTCTTTATTGCTTTCGGTGTGTTTACAATGGACGGATCCTCCTATTTATAGTCTTTGGTTCATAGAGTTTGGCAGGTCCACGGATAGACCTATCCGGATACGGCTTGGCCAGCCCGTAACCGAATAGGTTTCCTAATACTCCCCCTTGGACCTTGCCGCATAATGCATATGCCTCATCAAAACTCCATAAAAACCCAGTGGAAAAAATTCTTGGAGAAAGAGTACATAGCATACGCTTGCTGTGCGCACGGATATGCCTCGTTAAAAAATCTTATGTGAGAAACTTCCTTGAAAACTCACTTAAGGAAAAAAGAGTACAAATCTACCCAACATTGCTTTATTACTTCAATGTAATAGTTGGGTACTTGAACTTCTGGTTCAAGATTTAATTCAAAATATATGAAGTTTCTCCCCCTGAATTCTGCACTTCTCTAAGTCTCATCATCCCTATGCCTTTAATGCATCTTTCAAAGGTAGATGCAAGTAGGGACTTAGTGAATAAATCTGCGAGGTTTTCGTACGACTTAGTGTGCTGAATATTGATTTCATTCATCTTATGCATCTCATGTACATAAAAATACTTGGGGTTTATATGCTTAGTGAGGTTGCTCTTCACATATCCAGTCTGTACTTGTGCGACATATGCTGCATTATCTTCATAAATGATGGTGGGGGTTTGTTCTATTTGCAATCCACATGACTGGAGAATGTGGAATGTCATTCTTCAAAGCTTTGCACATTCACGTGCTGCTTCATACAATGCAATGATTTCTGAATGGTTAGTCGATGTTGACACAAGTGGTTGCTTTGACGACTTCCATGATACTACGGTTCCTCCACACAGGAGGACATATCCTGTCTGAGACTTACTGGTGTGCGGATCTGAAAGATAACCCGCATCTGCATATCCGACCAAAGTCATATCTTGGTTCCTTCTATAAAATAATCCAAGATCGACTGTTTCCCGTAGGTAGCGGAAGATGTCCTTTACCCCTTTCCAATGCCTTTTCGTTGGCTCTGCACTATACCTTGCTAGTAAGTTTACGACGAACGCAATGTCAGGCCGTGTACTATTTGCTAGGTACATGAGCACTTCTGTGACACTTAAGTATGGGAATTCCGATCTCAGGACTTCCTCCCCCTCTTCTCTAGGTCGATACGAGTCTTGGTTTGCTTGTAATGACCTTCCGACCATCGGGGTTCTTGATACGTACGCCTTGTCAAAGCTAAACCTCTCCAATACCTTTTGGGTGTAGGCGGCTTGGTGTACGAGTATTCCATCTGGCATATGCTCAAGCTGAAGGCCTAAGCAAAATTTGGTTTACCCAAATCTTTCATTTCAAATTCAGATTTTAAATACGAGCTTGCTTCTTTAATTTCATCATCAGTGCCAATAATGTTCAAATCATCCACGTAAACCGAAATTATACAAAAACCATCTTGTGATCGTTATATAACAACGCATAGACAATCTTCATTATTCATATAGCCTTTCTTGCTCAAGAACTCGTTCAAGCGATTATACCACATTCTTCCTGACTGTTTTAATCTATATAAGGATTTCTGCAATTTTTACACTATAATTCTTTCTTCTCTTTATTCGGGGTTGGCATGCCGTCAGATACTTTTATGTACAATTCGGAGTCCAGGTTATCGTAAAGATAAGCTATGACCACATCCATCAATTTCATTCTTAAGTTCATATTCACTGCCATTGAGATTAGATATCTAAAGGTTATACCACCCATGACCGGGGAATAGGTTTCTTCATAATCAACGCCTGGGCACTGAGTGAAACCTCGAGCTACCAGTCTTGCTTTGTACCGTATCACTTCATTATTTTTATTTCTCTTCCGAACAAAAACCCCATTTATAGCCCACAGGACGTATATGGGAGGGTGTAAGGCACACAGGTCCAAACACTTCTCTTTTGTTCGTGAGATCGATTCATGGAGATTGCCTTCTTCCATTCCGTCCAATCTGGTGGGTGCTTACACTCGAAAGAGATGCGGCTCGGATCGGGATCTATTAAGCAGCAATCATTTTAGCAAAGTATATGTCGACATTGGTTGTTGCTCTATTCATCATTTCCCCTGATTCTACAAAGTTTATGTCCATTTCGTCATGGGGTGCTTCGTGCATTTCTACTTGCTCTTCACCACTATTTCCCATCACGGGAGCAAGTTCCTTTAGCTTATTGTTGCCGATGTGCGCACACGTATTTCTTTCGGCTTCTTCTTCTATTACCGGTATATTCAAATCTGGGAGCGCCTCGCTAGCAGGCTACTTCTCACCAGAGTTGTCAGGTCTCAACTGGCTCCCCTTCTTTTTCTTTCGGGGCACTTTCGTGACCGGTTGTGATAAGCTCTCTTATCCATTTTTCTCTAGGCGTCCCCGGATACTTGGGATTCGAGTAACCAGATTTCCTGTCCTTTTCTCTGAGGCCTCGGAACAGGATGATGATACCTTCTATGGTATTTCAAACCCTCTCTGATGCATTACTAGGAGTAATGCGACTTGATCACACCTTCAAATCACAAAAATGATTGGGCAGTTCTTTTGCTAATTTTCTATAAATCGAGGATTTTCTGGACCTCTTCGTTTGCTTCTCTAGTACGGGGATCATGTGCGGGAATGCCGGTGGCTTGCCAGATGATTTCACAGCATTCTTCTGTTAAGGGTTCTTTATCTCCCTCTAATGACGGGAAATTATCCTCGTCAAAGATGCAATCAAAAAAACGGGCGGTATGCAAATTACCGGTCGAGGGTTCTAAATATTTGATTATGGACACTGTCTCATAACCAACGTATATCCCCGGCCTCCGAAGAGGGCCCATAGCTGTTCGCTGTGGTGGTAGTATCGGTACATACACCATGCATCCAAATTTTCTTGAATGGGAAATTTTCTGTGTGATCCCCTGAACTAGTTGCATTGGTGATTGGATGTTGTATGCTGACGGTTTATAGTTCAATAATGCTGCTGCGTGTAGGACGGTGTGGCCCCAACACGTGTTCGGTAAATTACAACCCTGCAAGAGCGGTTTTGCTATGAATTTGAGCCTTTTAATCAGTGCTTCTGCTAGTCCATTCTGAGTGTGGACATGTGGCACTGAGTGCTCTACTTTGATTCCCGATGCCATACAGTAATCATCAAATGCCTTCGAAGTGAATTCGCCGGCATTGTCTAAGCGAATGGACTTCACGTGATGATCCGGAAATGCATTCTTAATTCTTATGATCTGAGAGATCAGCTTTGCGAATACGTGGTTTCTTGTAGAGAGTAAACTCACGTTTGACCACTTCGAGGAAGCATCAATGAGAACCATGAAGTACCTAAAAGGACCTGGTAGGTTGAATAGGGCCGCAAATATCCCCTTGGATGCGCTTAAGGAACGCGGGGATTTCATCTTGCACCTTCATGGTCGAGGGCCTAGTGATCATTTTTCTAGTGGCGCATGCCTGACATATGAAGTTTTCTTGATTAGAAAAATTCTTTACACTAAGTCCATGGCCCTGAGAGTTGGTAATTACATTTCTCATCATCCGTAAGCCTAGATGACCAAGTCTACTATGCCAAAGAGAGAAGAGTTGAGCACTCCTAAAAGAAGTTTTGAGGGAAGTGTATTTGTCAGGTGCTTTGATTCTTGTGTGGTATAGCCCAGTTTCAAATGAAGGAAATTTTTCTAAAATTCTTTTTCCGCATCCGTCATGCTTCACAATGCATAGGAATTCTTTGCTATTTTCTTTAGTGGTCTCAACGTGGAAACCGTTGGCACGGATGTCTTTAAAACTTAAGAGAGATCTAGTGGATTCAGAATACAACAAAACTTCATCAATTTTTAGTGAAGTACCCATAGGCAGAACGATCGCGGTTTGACCGGAGCCTACCACACACGAGCCACTTCTTCCAATTGTGGTTATACTGCCAGTTCTTTTCTTAACAAAATACTTTGTCTCTCTTAAAATGCTATTCTGCTATCAACAATGCAGATCTCCTTCATATGGGCGCTTCATAAATTCATATAATTTCAATTAGGCTATCATTCATATTGCAAGCATTCACACAAATATACTGGGAATAAAATGCATAACTGATCATGAGAATTAAAGGTTTGCTCCCCCTGGAGCTCACAATTCTTCATTCATGATGAGATTACAAATGTCTGCTAATTCAACCACACTAAAAGGCTGACTAGTGCTGCTATGTATGCACTAAATAAATTCTGTAAAATAGACTTCTACAGTGTCAGCAATTTCTTTTTCTATGATGGCATCATCTTCTTTAGTAGATTTTGCATATCTCAGGCTTGTCCAGTCTTACTGTGCTTATGGCAGGATAGTGTGTTTGAGCTTTCCGAACCGTTTCTTAAGTGTGGCCCAAAGATCAACAGCACTTTCCATTACCATGTATTCATTCTTTAAAATATTGAACAGGTATGCCTAATGAAATGCAGTGCTTGATTATTCTGTGCTCGGGTATTGCCCCTCACTACAATGCCAATGGCGGTGCAGGGAGCTTCATGTGCATAGCCGGAATTCATCAAACTCACGACTCACGTTGCCAAACATTTGCATAATTCAAATTCTTTGCATAAGATACTGTGGGTAATCATAGTGTGTGTTGCGTGACATGGCTCTATTCATAAATTCTCGGAATTTCCAGTAGAAACATGCTAAAATAATTATTACAAGAATTATAATAGCAATTTCATGGAATAATTCTATGCTAGAATATATACATTCGGTAAATTCTTAATTTTCGGGGCTTTCTATGCAAAAATTCTTAATTTTGGTGAATTTTCAGATAATTCCCAAAGGTTTCAGGGCATTTCTGTGAAATTCAGGCCCAATTTCTATGATAGCAATGTTGATTCATGACTACTATATGTAATCTACATATATTCTTATAATTCTTCAATAAAATTCATGGTTTTCTACTATTCAACATGCTATTTTCAATTCATAGATTAAATGTAATGAACGAACACCACAAATAATCAAAAATTTACATTCATAATTCATATGCATAAATTCTATTCATAAATAGGCATAAACTGATAATTATAACAGCTAATTCATCATATAATAGCATGAAAATAATTATCAGGGATAAAATAAAAATTCAGAATTTCGAGATCCTTTTATGCCCAAATATGCTTTTCTATGATTTCTGCTGATTTCGGGGACTTCTATGAAAATTTCAGTGTCCCAGGGACTTCTACAAAATTTTTAGTGTCTCCCGAAAAATTTTAGGGCCTCAGAAATTGTTTTGCATAAATTATTAATTTTCTAAGGTCTTTCATGCAAAATTTGCATGCACGGCCATTTTTCGTCTTTCTTTCCATTTTCTTTTCTTCCGGTCCGGCCTTTCCTTTCTCCTGCGGCCCAGTCCAGCCTGTCTGCCAACCCACCCACCCTTTCTTTTCTTCTTTTCTATTTCTTTTTCTCAGCATTGCAGCCCACCTCTCCCCGTTCTTTTCTCTGGCCCACAGCCCACAGCCCACTTCCTTAATCCTTTCCACCCCAGGCGTGTGGCCTTCCTGGCTTCCTCCACCGGTGAGGTTAGGGTTTCCCCTAGCTGAACCGATGCAGTGGCGGCGTGTGCTCAAGGGGTGGCGCGTGTTCGTGGAGGCCGAGCGACGGGATCGTGTGGGGGGTGCCTGGGCCGGCGGATCGAAGGGCAGTGAGGACGGCGGCCGGTTCGGGTCCAACGACAGCTACTGGGCGGCGCAATGGCGGTGGTCAAGGCGTCTGTGATGCGGCCTTCTCATGGTGGCCTAACGGCCAGTGAAGAGCCTAGCGGCGTGGCATTCTCCGTGGTGGCGACGAGGGTGGCGAGGCGAGGCGGCAGTACCGGCCGTGGCCGTCGTCTTGCGCGTCGTCGTCTTGACGGCGCGGTGCTCGAGGTGTCATTGGCTGATATGAGCGGCGAGCGGCCTTGAAGTAGAGGCGCCGCTAGCGTAATAGCAGCGGCAATCGGGTGGCGTGATGCGGCGAGAGCCATGGCGGCGAGCTATAGTAGATCGGTTATTGCGATCTAAAATTCTAATGCAATTCTTTTGCAAAAATTTCAACAATTCATGCCAATTCAATTATATTCGTCAATACCTTGCGATCTGGCGATCAACTTGTTAGATTCCGTGGCGTCGCGTGGGGAGATGCGATCGCGTGGGGATGTTTTCGCTATCCGAGTGGAAGCCGGCGTGATGACGATTCGATGCCGAAAACGCCGGTGTAGACAAACAGCCGTATTCGATCGATCTCCTTGTGCTTGCGGTTCCTCCTTTCGAGCGTGTCGTGTTGATAACGTGTTAGGCAACCACGCTACCGGGTGTAGTCCGAGGTTGCTGATTCGTACGCAAGATGTAGACGGAGAACAAAATCGACAGATGCGCAAGTAGATGAAACACAGATGTAGGGAGAGAACAGATTCTTTATTGCTTTCAGGTGTGTTTACAATGGGCGGATCCTTCCCTATTTATAGTGCTGGTTCATAGAGTTTGGTAGGTCCACGGATAGACCTATCCAGATACGGCTTGGCCAGCCCGTAACCGAATAGGTTTTCTAATACTATTCACGTGGATAGTAACCTACCCAAAAAGTTGCAAAAAACACTCTCATGCTAATATGGAAAGCAATCCCTAAACATGGAAATAATTCAAACAATTTGGAAACAATCTTGTTCTGCCCAAAATAAGTGCTTGCTTGCCAAACTAGTGAAATATTTGCTTTCCTTTCTCCACTCTTTCTTGGCCTCTACTCCATTGAACGGTACTGTAGCACAACTGTCAGCTACAATACAGGTAGTTCTGAATGAAGTTCTTCTCTTGTTCTCCATTTTCACTATCAGAGAAGGGGCATCAGTATCAGTGGTTCTTTTTATCCAGTACCAGTTGAGGAACCAGTACTGCTAGCCCCCAGAAAAATAAAATATATGGTGTGTGGGATTCGAATCTGGTACCTCGTGACTCCCACCTCGGTCCAGGAGGCAGGGCCGCCCTCGGGTCTCGCACACCCTCCTTCCCCTCTGCTCATCGGCCTGCGGAGGCTCGCCTCCCAGTCGCCGACAAGCATATTTTAGATCTTATGATCTTTTTAAAGATTTTGTTTGTAGAAATTCTAAAAGTATCTCTTTTTAAGTAAACATAATCTTCTTAAGTAAAGATAGTAGGAATATTAGAAAAGAATTTTAGCTTTTGAGTCTCTTCGATGTTTATGTTTTTGGGCCCCATTAAAAATTATGTTTCACGTTTGAACAAGGGCCTCAAAATGCTAAGACCAACCCTGGCTGCAGGTGAGGATGATTTCACGCTTTAGTATCTCTACTATTAAAAAGAGGCTTGTGGTGGTCACTGGTAATACGTCACTTCACAGAAATTACTCACAATGCCATTCTACACTCCATGTTTTAGTGACTTTTTGTTTTGCACTCTACTTGAATAATATGTTCGATTTGTTATTTTAACATTGAGATTCTGTTGCAAGGCATCTGTTGGGAGAAGTATGTGGCCCATGGAGATACGGCCCACTAACTTACCTCCGGTCTCATGGAAAGAACGCGTGAGCTTTATGAGCTTGCGCCCAAGCTCGGTAGGCCCGCACCCAAGATTGGCAAGCTCGCGCCCGAGCTTCCCCGCTCCGAAGCTCAGGTCACTCGCCCCCCCGGGCTTCCGAAAGCCCAGGCTCGGGACCCAAGGCAGATTGCGCCGCGCCACACACAGCCTGCGCGGGTCCCGAGTCACCATGAGTTAAATCGACCGCAGATACCAAGACACGCTGACACGAGCCTCGCGCGGTGGTGGCAAGTCGTGTCAACAGTCAGCTTACCATCCGCCCCATAGGGAAAGACACGTATTGCCAGGCCGTGGTCCGAACTTCGATCCTGGCGGGATAAGAGAATACGCCCGAATATCCGGTGGACCTCAAGCGTCCGCCACGCCCCAGCACGGCAGAACAGAAGAACACGGCTAGTAACCGAAGGACAACATGGTCCATCACAACGGACCATGGTCAAGCTACAGTGGCTGGAGGCCGCCTATAAAAAGGGCGCACAGGCCACAACCAAAGGGACGGGGCGGACGAGAGATAGACAAGGAGATAGATAGCCAGAAGAGCGCTCGGCCACCATAGAACAAGAGCACTTGCACTCACGTAGGAGCTCTAGTTTCAGACGGTAGTTCTTCACATCAAGGTATTGTAGGAACAAACATAGTGCCTTGAGCACTTATTGTACTCGAGCCTAGGCTTCCCAAAGCTCGGCCTTGCACCCTCTTGTACTTGTTGAAGCTCGGTATTAAACGAAGACTAGACGCAGGACTGTTATCCGACAGTGGAGGCCCGAACCAGTATAAAAACATCTGTGTCGCACTAGCGCACGCACGTCCTTCCCTCGGTGGCGCCCGGCCTGCGGCCGAGCCTCGGTCCAGGGGGTAGGGCCGCCCTTGGGTCTCGCACACCCACCTTCCCCTCTGCTCATCGGCCTGCGGAGGCTCGCCTCCCAGTCGTCGACTGCATCTTCTCTAGATGCGATCTAATATTACATTAAATGATTTAGAATTTTAGTATTTTTTGATGTTCCGTTATAAAATATGGGCATTCAGCTAGTTATTCTACTAAGCGGGGTGCGATGACGCTAGTAGATGATATACTATATTCTAACTCCTAGTTGGTTGCCTTTTGGTTGAGGCATACTTTGCTGACTCTTTTGGTTACAATGTTTCCGTTGCCACCTATGTTGTTCTCATGTGACTTCTAATGCTACTTATGTATGCTCAAGTCGTACATGTTGTATGGATTACAATTTAACTTATTTTATTGTATATATGTTACCTACCATTGTATGTATTGGGATATAAACCATTGAATGGATATAAAAAGCTTTAGTATCAACCGTTTCACTGGCTCTAGTATCCACTGGCTTCCAAGGAATGGAATATTACCAAGCACCCTCCACTATTTTGGATAGTATTTATAGTTCTACCTTTTTCTTAGCAACTGGCTTTCATGTTTTCTTGTGATTATAGGTACTCTCCTGATTGTATGTGGTATTCGCCAATATCTTGGTCATTTGACCAAGAAGCATCACGTTCGCTTTGAAGCAGCTGCATGGTAATGACATTTTCTAGATGTGTTCAGTTATTCTCATTTGTCTCTATCTATTGGTCTACAGGTATATGAAAGAAGGGAATGAACAAGTGAAGTTAGCCGCTAAACTTAGGAGCTAACAGGGGACACATATCAAACACCTTAGTTTATCTTCATTTCAATCGTTCTTGTTGCTAGGACGTTTGTTGAGGAATAACACATTGTGATGGGGACATCCCTTTACTTGGTACAACCGTGTCTACTATGTTATAGGGACCAATTACTCGGTCTCGAGCACGTCAATTAAATTATCAGGTGAATGCATTTTTAAGTATTTATATAAATGATGCATAGAATAGGATGATACTTAATACTTGTGATGATTTTATTGTTCTCAGAAACTAGGGAGATGAGTCACAAAGGATCAAGCATCAATCATGTCAAGAGCACAAGTTCGACTCCGGTTCGGCCATCATGATAGCACCGATTTCAAACGGATGTAACTTTTGATCCAGAAGGTTGTTCGGGGCCATAAGTACTTGCTGGAAAGGATTTTTCGTCCTCTTTCCTACGGATCCAACCTCACCTCCAAATTCCAAATTAGCCGGTGGGAACCTGCAAAACAATTGGTGTCACTTTTCCAGTCTGAGTCAAAGTGGGCCTTGGGCTTTGTAATTCGAGTCGTATTTAGCCCACCTAATCGGTGACTAACCTCCTCCTCCTATTTATAAATAGCTAGCCACCGCCTCGTTTAAGGTTGGGTTTTTTTTAAATTGAAGTTAGCCTCTGCTACTTTACCTTGTAATTGCGCTTGTCGGCTAGATCGCTCGTATTACTCGTCTTCGGAACCCTACCAATTTGTGTTTCTCAGAGTTGGATCTTAATATATATTCACAATTTGAGCTGTTTGTTCATCTTGTTTTGCTAATCCTTCGATTGTTTGTAGGAATAAAGACCTTCATGGTCAGGTTAATCATGCTCCGGCGAAATCAATAACCCTTTGATTGATGTATCGGTCGCTAAGGTGTAATGTCTTGAATGGTTGTAGTCGGGCCATCAACGTCGACTTTAGCCAAATCAAAGTTCATCTTTCTCATCGAAAGATCGGGCCCGCAGGTGTTGTCACATTAGTGCACAATATATCAAACACCTTAGTTTATCTTAGTCTGATGCATAATTATTTAAATTTTCAACTAGTGCACAACATGTCTGTGCAGTTCTCGGTTGAACAAATTCAAATTTTAGATGGTCTCCACAGAGTGGGTATTAGAGTTGTACTAACTACGTAGCATGACCATTAGTTTGCTTAATTTTTCTCCCCTTCTATCTTGAGATCATTTCTCATTCTTAGTCATTTGAATTTACAAAATAATCCTCTCTCTCACTTTGCCTTTCCAATTTACAAAATAGTAGTCTTTGAAGAGTTATTTCCATCATCTGTACTCTCTGAAATGTCACCAATGCCTAGGATCTTAAGATGCTGGTCCATCAATATGTCGTTGTATGGAGGAGATAACCAAAGACTTTGTTAGGAAAGGATAGTTTTAGTTATTAACAATTATGAACCTATGTTATGGTAAGTTAGACTTGGTGTTCTGTTCATAGTGACTGCAGCTAGCCTGTGGGCTTTGTATTTGTGAAATCACATCGAAAAAACTACTATTTTATTTAATGGATTTTGTGTTGCCCTATGGGCCCTTGCTTTTCGATTTCAATTGAACTTATGTGCCTTCAACTTGAACATATAATATGATCATGATTGATATAGTAGTTATTAGCTTTCCATAGCTTACGGTTGAAACTTTGGTTTGGCAGTAGAATGATGGGGTTGTAACACCCTAAAATTGGGGATATTTTGAAACTTTCAAAATAGCAAATGAAGGACCATATTTTGGTTCCGAAAATCTCAAAAACTTGAAATTTCGTTTTAATGTTTAAAATATGAATTTGTGAAACCCAAGAATAATATGGTAAATACTAATTTAGAAGCAAGATTTAAAAAAAATCTAATTCATCTATCGGCCTTGTTTTACCAAAATTGATACCATGGAAATTATTTCTTTGGGCACTCACATATTATATATATACACACACACACCCATACACACACATTAATGCATATATGCATCTAATAAGCAATATCCCCTTAGGTATCTGTTGGGGAAAGTACGTGGCCCATGGGAATACGGCCTACTGACTTGCCCTCGGTCCCACAGGAAGTAAGCCTGGGCTTGGCAAGCTCGCGCTCGAGCTTGGCAGGCTCGCGCCCGTGCTTCCACGTCTAGGAGAATCGAGCCTCCCACTTCCCCCGGGCTTCCGAAGCTTAGGGCTCAAGACCCGAAGCAAATCATTCCGCGCCGCAGACATGATACGCTTCGGGTCCCCAAGGTCATCAAGAATTAAATGCGCGCACTGTGTCGAGGAGCGCCTGGCGAAGGCTACTGGCGGGTTGGCGGCAGGTCCTGTCAACCGCCCGCATGGGCAAAGACACGTGCTGACCGGTAGCGGTCCGGCGCGGCGATCGGGAGATACAGTCGATTGCCCGGTAGATTTTGTGCGCTCCGGCATGGTAAAAAGAGGACGACTATTCAACGGACCATCGCAGGCTACAGTGCCCAGATGCCGCCTATAAAAGGGGCATACGGGCCACAACAACGTTCACCCGCTTCTGGATCCACACAACACACTCGGAGGATAGCCACCGTAGAACAGGAGCACTTGCACTCTCGTAGGAGCTCTAGTTCCCGGCGGTAGTTCTCTGCGTCCAGGTAACTATAGGAACACACGCACATTGGCTTGAGCACTTACTGTACTCGAGACCCGGGCTTCCCAAAGCCCGGACTTCACCCTCTTGTACTCGTTTGAGCTTGGCTTTAAACGAAGACTGGACGTAGGGCTGTTATCTGACAGTGGAGGCCCGAACCAGGATAAAAACACTCGCGCATCACTATCCCCATCCGGTCTCGACGCGTCTGACCGCGTCGGGACCAAAGTCCTTTCCCTCGGCGACGTCCGGCCACGCGGCCGGGCTTCAGTCCAGGGGGTAGGGCTGTCCTCGGGCCTCGCAACCACCTTCTCCTTGCTCATCGGCCCGTGGAGGTTCGCCTCTCGGTCGCCGATAGCTGGCTACGTGATAGGGAAGGTGAGCATCGGGGCAAACCCCGAGAAAATCGAGGCCATCGAGAATATGAGGTCGCCAACCTGCACCAAGAAGGTGCAAGCTCTCACCGGGCGGATGGCGGCTCTCAGCAGATTCATATCTCGTCTCAGTGAGCACAGTGCACAGTTCTGTAAGATCCTGCACAAGCACGATGGTTTCGAATGGACGGAGGAAGCCGAGGCCGCTTTCAGCGAGCTAAAGCGTTACCTGTCCACGTCTCCCGTCCTAGCCACGCCAAAACTCAGGGAAGATCTACTCCTCTATTTGGCGGATGCCCCGCAGGCTGTGAGTGCTGTACTAGCAGTCGAACACGAGGGCAAGCAACAACCCGTCTACTACGTAAGCGAGGTACTGCATGGACCTAAGGAGCGGTACCCCGAGGTTCAGAAACTCTTGTACACCTTGCTTATGGCCTCACGTAAGTTGCGTCACTATTTTCAAGCCCATCCAATTACGGTTCCAACGAGTTTCCCTCTAAGGGATATCATCCGGAACCCCGACGCAAACGGACGGGTCGAAAAGTGGGCAGTCGAGCTTGGTGAATTCGACAACAAGTTCGTACCCCGAACAGCGATCAAGTCCCAAGTCGTGGCTGACTTCTTGGCCGAGTGGACCCGGCCAGCCGACCCTTCTAGAGGCTCGCCCGAGCTCGCAAACCAAGAAGCACACTGGACCATGTTCTTCGATGGGTCACGCCAATTCGAGCGATCAGGCTGCGGGTTTGTCCTCATCTCCCCCAAAGGAGAAAAAAATTCAGCATATAGTACAGCTCCATTTTCCCGCAACGAACAATGCTGCGGAGTACGAAGGCCTCCTAGCCGGCCTACGAGCATGCACTGCGCTCGGCATAAAATGGCTAACAGCGAAAGGGGATTCGCAGTTGGTCGTCTGCCAAGTAAATAAGGAGTTTTAGTGTTTCGACAACACAATGGTGCGATACTTGGCAGAAGTGAGAAAGCTAGAGAAACACTTCACGAACTTCGAAGTGTGTTACGTTCCCAGACTAGCTAATAGCTTGGCCGATAAGCTCGCGATGCTTGGCTCCTCACAAGAAACCGTCCCGGTGGGGGTGCTCGTGCAGCACCTACTAAAGCCCTCTATTCCCTCCGTAGAAAAGGCCCTCGAGAAGACGGTTGCCTCGACCCAAACGACCAGTACCATTTCATTCCTAGAGCAGCGTGACACCTGGATGACACCATTCGTCTAGTTCTTGACGCATGGGACACTGCCACAGGACACAGCTGAGAAATCCCGGCTCCAAAGGCAAGCCCGACCTTACCGATTACTCGGGGGCTTGCTGTACGAAGGGGTTCTAACGGCGTACTTTGTAAGTGCGTGACCCAGGAGGAAGGAAAATTTCTCCTTCAAGACATCCACGACGGGATCTGCGGGGCCCATGCTTCTTTCAGAACCTTAGTGGGAATGCCCACTGGCCCACTACGTTGACCGACGCAAGAGAGCTAGTAAAACGTTGCCTAGCCTGCCAATATCATGCCCGAGTGTCCCACCACCAAAGATACGAAGTAGACAATACCGTGACCGCCATTCTCGGCGTGGGGATGCGATTACAGCCATCGTGTGGTGCAAGCAGTTCATAATTTTGCCAGATAACATGGACATGTCCTCTCCACGGTCTCCAGCATCAATTCCATAACCTCTTACGCCGTCTCCTGAATGAAGCCAGTCTCCTCAATGAAGTCCGTCTCCTCAACGAAGCCCTGCAAGTGGAACTCCAACTCCAACATCGTTTCCTAAGCAGGTGCGGGCCAGGTGAAGTAACTCAGCTGGGAGGCTAGTGTCGATGAATTATGTCGGCAATAAACTTTATAGGGCTATGCGTAATACCGAAACCCGATGGTAACATAGGAGACAGATTTATACAGATTCGGGCCCTCTACGGTGGAGGTAATACCTACTCTTGTGCTCGTGGATTGTATTGGGGTTGATCTCGATGGATCAATGTTGAGGATGGCTATGGATCGATGTGATCTCTCCTACCGAACTAGGGTCCCCTGCCTCCCTTTATATAGTGGAGGGAGGTTACAGATAAGTATCCTACTTGGTTATGGAAATTGGGGATAAAGATAGGAAGTCTATCTCTATCATTTCTTGTCGAGTACGTAAGTACCGGATTACAACTGTGCCTTTCTTGTGATACAGGTCGGGTCTTCATGCGGGGCAGGCCCGTTTTCTAGATGGTAGGCGTGACCCTGCTCTGTGAGGTGGTGCGTCTAATTTATCTCCGTGAGGATACCCGGGGACCATGTTATCCTCAGTAGCCCCTGAGTGCTTTACAGCCGAGTTGATGCCTTCTCGGATGTCTCTCGACCGAGTCATACTTCAAGTCGAGTACTCCGGCTGGAACCTTCTCAATGCTGTGTGCTCCATTGGCATGCAAGGAGGCTGTGAAGGGCTCAAGAGTCGGCGTGATGGTTGACGTCGCGACGTGAGTAGAATGTCGACGAACTGTCCTCAGCGCATTGTGAGAAGCTGGCGTAGTAAATCGGCGTGGCTGTCCTCGGCGCAATGCGCGAGAAGCCGGTGTAGTAAGTCGGCGCGGTTGTCATCAGCGCAGTGCCTGAAAAGCCGCAAGTTTGGGTGGCCATCCTCGTCATTGCTAGAGCAGTGAGTCAGCGTAGGGAGTCAGCGTTGCTGTCCTCGGCGCAGTGCGCGAGAAGCCGAGCCGTAGTTTGTGCTCAGGGCGCTAGCGTGGGCATGCAGCCGAGCCATATAATGCACTCAGGGTGCTGGTGTAAGCATGCAGCCGTACCGAAGTTGGAGTAAGCGTGGAGCCATGCCGTAGATTGCGCTCGGGACGCGAATGTTGACACGTAACTATGCCATGTTCGGTGCTCGTAGCGTAAACACTTCCTTGAACCACTGTAACATGTACATGTAAGATTTAGGCAGTATCTGAATATGAAAACATTTGGTCGGATATAAAATCCGACTATCTTTATGTGCGAAATAGCTATTTTTTATTTTTCTTACTTGATAATTTTTGTTAGTCCGAGTGGTTTTTCTTCCTTTTGTTATGCACTCTGCCTGACTAGTCTAGCCCCCGAGTGTAGGGAGTTGGCACATGGCTTTTTATCCCAGGCACGCGTTTCGGTGACGTAGAGTTCGTCGTGTTATGGGTTTAGAGCTTCACTACTCAGAATTATAGCGCACTCGGATTTCACTTAAATCACTAAGTAACAAGAGCAAAAAATAACTATGAAAAAGATGGGTGCGTGCAAGTGCACACATTTATGTATAGCCCCCGACTTACTGCTTAGTTGGAATTCAACTAAGTAGCAAGTCAAGAAATAACACGAGTTCATATGTGAAAAGATTATGATGATGAAAAACTTAGCTGCTTTGCTGACGATGATGTCGTCCTTGCTTTTGAGCTTTTAGCCTCTGGGCGTATCACCTTGTAGGCTTAAAGCGCAGACGTGGGCTTGTAGCCGTTCCGAAGCCGAAGTTTGCGCTCGGGGAGTTGGCGTTGGCGTGAAGCCGTGCCGAGTTGACGTAGGCTTGCAGCCGAGCCATATGATGCACTCGGGGTGCTGCCTTAGACGTGCAGCCTTGCCAAAGGTTGCGCACGGGGCGCTGGCATTGGCGTGAAGCTGTGCCGATTTGACGTAGGCATGCAGACGAGCCGTATAATGCACTCGGGGTGCTGGCGTAGACGTGCAGCCGTGCCAAAGGTTGCGCTCGGGGCGCTGGCGTTGGCGTGAAGCCATGCAGAGTTGACGTAGGCATGCAGCCGAGCCGTATAATGCACTCGGGGTGCTGGCGTAAACGTGCAGCCGTGCCAAAGGTTGCGCTCGGGGCGCTGGCGTTGGCGTGAAGCCATGCAGGCCAAAGGTTGCACTCGGGGTGCTGGTGTTGGCGTGAAGCCGTCGTCGAGTTGACGCGTATGCATGCGCCAGATAATGCACTCGAGTCTTTGGCGTGAACATGCAATGAAGCCGTATAACGCACTCGGGGTGCTGGTGTAAGTGTGCAGCCGTACCAAGTTGGGAGACCCATTTGAATCTCTTTTGAGTTTTCTTGCGGTACCCAGACTAAGTGTATTAAATCTGGCAATTGACCCCGGAGGGTATACCGGTATATAGCGGTACCCGGCCCGGTATGTCGGATTCGGCTTGTGGCTCATGGAGAGTGTACCGAGGGCTTAGCCAAGTGGTCATCTCGAAACCCATTCGTGATATCCGATTCTGACTCGTGCAGTAACCGACAATTGACCTGACATGAGGCAACAATTGACCTAGCATAAGGCATATCACAGAATTAGGTTTAACCAAGTGCACCCATAACCAATGGTATAGGGCAAGCAGTTTAATGATCGTATCCTCGAAACCTTAACTCCAACTCCAACATCGTTTCCCAAGCAGGTGCAGGCCAGGTCAAGCAACTTGGCTGGGAGGCTACTGTCGACGAATTATGTCGGGAATATACTTTATGGGGCTATGCGTAAGACCGAAACCCGATGGTAATACAGGAGACCGATTTATACAGGTTCGGGCCCTCTGCGGTGGAGGTAATACCCTACTCCTGTGCTCGTGGATTGTATTGGGGTTGATCTCGATGGATCAATGTTGAGGATGGCTATGGATCGATGTGATCTCTTTTACCGAACTAGGGGCCCCTGCCTCCCTTTATATAGTGGAGGGAGGTAGGGTTACAGATAAGTATCCTAGTTGGTTATGGAAACCGGGGATAGAGATAGAAAGTCTATCTCTATCCTTTCTTGTCGAGTACGTAAGTACCGGATTACAATTGTGCCTTTCTTGTGATACAAGTCGGGTCTTCATGCGGGGTAGGCCCGTCTTCTAGATGGTAGGCGTGACCCTGCTTCGTGAGGTGGTCCGTCTAATTTATCTCCGTGAGGATACCCGGGGACCATGTTATCCACAGCCAGCACTTCTCAAGAAGGCAGGGTCCACCAAATCCAAAATGAAATCTCCTCAGAAGCTGGAGTACCATATGATCGATGAGGAGAACGAGCGGATAGTAAGAGCTGAGGTCACCGTACATTTCGAGGGTTCAGCCTGGTACGGATGAATGGCACAGAGGCAAGAGGTGTCTGAAAACATTGAAAGATAGCATACAGAAACCAGAAAGGCCGGCTGTATTAGACTACGAGCATATCTTGCGTAAGGAATCTGATAAGGAGATCCCACAGGAAAGGAGTGCAGAAGAGGTCACGCTCTAGATGAACAATTTCTACGATGAAACTGGACTTGATCCAGATCAGGTATTGGGCCTCAAGTGTCTCCCAAAAGCAGAGGTAGCATGGAGAATTGTGTCAGGTGCATCATTGGTCAGGCGTGAGCAGATTCCTTAGCTAACAACGAAAATATGGCAACTCCACCAATGGTACTTGCACGCGGTCAAACATGGACTAGAAATGATCGCCGTCCAGATCAAGCAACAACACTTTTTCTGCAGGGACTCTGAGTTCTTGTTCCAATGGGAACCTTTGTACGAGATATACCAGGCAAGGGCCCTCGACGTGAGTATGTTGGGTTGCTGGACTCTGTAAGTGTCTTGTTTCTAAATTTCATTGTGCGCCCCCTTACACTATACTAACTTGTAAGCCTAACTAATTTCTTCTTGTGTAGAATGGAGATACAAAGATGCCAAAGGGAGGACATTTACAGCATTGGCTTCCTTGACCCAGTAGTTATCAACGAGTGAACAGTTAGGGCCCACCCAAAAGATACAGAGAAGAACATATACAACGTATTAATGGGCCAAAGATTCAAGTCACAGATACTTCTAGCCTATGAATTTGAGTATGTTTTTTTGTACCACCTCGTTCTAATCCTTTTTCTTAACAGGGTGTTACAACAAATTAGTAACCTATGCTAACATATATGTGCAGCTTTCACTGGGCCCTTTTTATTATTGAGCTAGATAGAAGCCAGATCATGGTTATGGACACTTTGCGGAAACCCCCTGAAAAGTACAAAGACTTCATCGCCATGCTCAACCGGTACATTCATTATTGTGCTAGTTCTGTTCTTTCCATTCGAAACAAACTCTAATAATATATAAATCGTAATCATATGTGTAGTGCCTTCGCAAGTTTTCGTGACAAAAACATTGGGGAATTCAAAAAAATTATGAGTTGAGCCTCGCTAAATATGTATGTATATGTTAATACTAGCTTTTTAGTTAACTTAATTTTCATGCATCCATTTCACGCTTCCATCATTTTTACCACAGGTCTTGCATCAGCCGCCAGGAAATAATTTATGCGGCTTCTATGTATGCGAGATTATGCACAACTTCGTCGAAGCCACTGCTGACTATACGAGAAAAGGTGAACAGTTTGAGGTAAGTATATGTAATTAGTACCTTACTAATGCCTAGCTATTTCGGACATCGATCTTCTATAAATTCAAGGATTAATTAGTTAATTTTCCTAATTAAAAGCAGGTTCCCGTAAAATTGGCGAAAAAAGGTTTGGAGAAAGGCTTGGAACTCTCACCGGTGCGTGTCAAAGCAATACAAAAGCAACTCGCCAGCTTCATTTTTAATGAGGTCGTAAGTCCCACAGGCGAGCATTACCACCATATTTTTAATCATGTTGTGGAGTCGGAGCCCGCCAAAGAGACCGGTCAACCGTCAGGGTCGACATCTACGGCTACCAAGAGCAATGCACGTAAAAGATCTCGATAAACAAAAATATATGTAATTGTGTATATATGTGATACTTATATATAGGCTAGCTAGCTAGGTATTGTAATACATTTTTATTAGTTGTAATTAAAGTTTTAATGAATGTCCTTTGATTTAATAATCAGCTAATTGTGCATAATTAATTATATGGGCTTTAATTAATTGTGATTTAACACATGCATGCATAAATAAAATAAATATAATAGCTAGGGGCCACAGATAATAAAATAAATATAATAGCTAGGACGTGGCAGCTGTGTGATATCATCATAATCAGAGTCCCGGTTGGAGACACCAACCGGGACTTTACATTAAAGTCCCGGTTGGAAACACCAATCGGGACTGCTAGGCTCCCCCGCCAACACATATGGGGCTTAGTCTCCGCTCGTTGGAACCGGGACTGATGCCCGGGTGGCATCAGTCCGGATTGGCTGTCCCGGTTTAGGAACCGCGACTGAAGCCCGATTCCCCAATAGTGATACGTGTATTAGTTATACCTGGCTGCTGATTCTTATTTCACCTCTTCCATATTTTTTATAACAGATTTTAGCCGTCAACATACTTTCTTATAAATATCATCATTTTGATTGTTCAACGTATCTTGATATTTGTGACAAAATTTTAGTATCAACAGATGCCCCATCAAGGTCCAGATGCAAAATTATCATGTAAATATTTTGGGTGTAAAGCTCGACTTCTTCATTTTATTTTTTTTATCATTATTATATTTTAAACATGGTTATGAAGCTTTAAGTATTGGGATGCTTGAGCTTAATAGCCGTGAATGCATCATATGAGACGATAGGGTAATTTAGCAACTACTCCTCAAACGGAATAAGTGCCATCAATTTTAGTCACGATTGGAGCTTGACATTTATGTTCGCACTTGTGTGTTTCAGTATCACACCTTAGGCCTTTTTTATTATCCTTAATTAGCATAAACATGTGAGGCATATAACCCCTTTCTTTATACACACATATATATATATAGACACACACACAAATAAAGTTATTTATTGAAACGTCCTAGCTATGCAGCCATTCGTGCATAACTAATTCGATTTTCACCTTAAGTAAGTATCCTCCTAGAGCGACGGGTCCCTAATTTCCAGCCACGGTATAGTTTACGCTCGTATGGCAAGCGCGATTTTTTATATACATAACCATTTTTTTGGCTCATGCTGCAATTTTATTTTTATTTACATTTTTTTCCACCATAGTTTAGGCTCGTATAGATTGGAGAAAACTTATTTTATTTACATATTTTTTTATGCCACAGTTTAGGCTCGTACAGCTAGGGGTGGAACCGAGCCGAGTTCGAGCGAGCCAGCGCTGGCTCGGCTCGGGCTCGGTTAGACCAACAAGCCAGACCTGAGGCTCGGCTCAGGCTCGGTCTAGCTCACGAGCGACTTGTGAGCGGCTCACGAGCTCTTGCTTGGAGAATGGGAAGAGGGAGGGGAAGGGGGTGAGGGCGGCGACCGGACAATGAGCAAAGGCCGACGATGGTGGTCGGGGACGAGGGCTGGAGCTCGCGAGTCGCCGTCGTCATCATTGGTGGTCGGCGGTCGGCTAGTGGAGCTCAGTTGCGGCCGACGGGCAGCTTGTGGAGCTCGGTCGTGGCTGGCGGCTGGTGGAGCTCGAGCGCGTGGCCGGCCATGGGCGGAGGTTGAGGCTCGACTGCTCGAGGGCGCGGAGACGGTGGCCAAGGGGCGCCAGCGCGCTCGTCACCTGCCTCCAAGAGCGGAGTCGCATGGCGGCGGTGGCGCGGCAGGGCCGCGGCAAAGCGGGATGCGTGGGGCCGGCGCGGCAGGGAAAGACGAGGGATCTGGCCAGCGCCGGCGTGCTCGTCACCTATCTCCGGGAGCAGAGTCGCATGGCGGCGGTGGTGCGGCAGGGGCACGGCAGAGCGGGGGGAGATGCGCGGGGCCGGCGCGGCGGGGAAGGAGGGATCTGGCCGGCGCGGTGGAGGAGGAGTGGGGATCTGACGGCGGGGGGAGGGGGATCTGGTGGAGTGGTGGCCGTTAGGTTGGAGGCGGCGTGGCGTATAGGGAGGACAGGACTGAGGACGCTCACGTCGTGGGAGGAAGTGAGGAGCAGGGCAGCTTGCGGAGCACTCATGTGACAGGCTGACGGAATGAGGCCTAAGGCGTGAGTGTGTGACCGCGTGGCGTGACTCGCGTCGCGTACTCGCGTCTCTTGGTCGCGAGTGGGTTTAACGAGCCCTGAGCGAGCCCCGAGCAAGCTGGACCAAGCTCAGCTCGGGCTCAGTTGGGTGACCGAGTTGAGGCTGAGGCTTGTCTCGGGCTCATTTGCGGCTTGAGCCCGAGTTGCTCGTGAGCCGCAAGCCAAAGTTCTAGCCCTACGTACAGCTTGAAGCAAAATTATTTTATTTACATATATTTATATTGGTTTGCGTCATAGTTTAGGCTCGTATGGCTCGGAGCAAACTTATTTTTATTTATATTTTGTGCGCCATAGTTTAGGCTTTACTGCTCGGAGCAAATTTACTTATTTATATCTTTTATGCCACAGTTTAGGCTCATGAGGCATGTTGCCACCTATATATATTGATTATTATCATTTTTGTTCTTTTTAAGTGTATAGCGTTTCATAAACTTTCCATTTATCGGCGGAGGGGAATATTCACCATCCGAGGAAATAATTTTATATGCGCCACTAGAGTAAACTTCTTTTAAGATGTAAGGGCCTTCCCATTTAGGCTCAAATTTCCCTTGCATCCTTCGCATGACATTCATGGGCGAATAATAGCGAGGGCTAAAACTCCCTCTTTTAACGACCTTCACCTTCTTTTAATGCATTTATCAAACGCTCGTGACGTCCTAGCTTGATATGCCTCCAAATTTTGTAACGCTTGAAGTCACTTTCCTTCAAGCCTTTCTAGCTCTTCTAGGCACAATTGAGTGGCTTCCTCCTCCGAGAGATTCTCATGCACCACGACCCTCAGAGAATTAATTTGCATTTCTAATAGCAAGACTGCCTCACCACCATATACTAATGAGAAAGGTGTCATTCCAGTCCGAGTACGCACTGTGGTTCTATATGCCCACAGGGCTTCGAGAAGCTTTTTATGCCAGTCTCGCTTGTTCTTCGAGACAATCTTTTTCAGCAATTTGCCGAGAGTTTTATTAAACGCCTCTGCCTGTGGGCATTATACGCAATTGAAAAGTGGTGTCTTATTTGAAATTTGGCACACAACTTTTCCATTTGTGCATTTTTGAAAGGTGTACCGTTGTCAGACATAATTCGCGAGGAACACCGAAACGATATATAAGATGCGTCCTTATAAAATGTTCTACATTTCCTGCTTTAACCTCCCTTAATGGTACAAGTTCCACCCATTTAGAGAAATAATCAGTCACGGTGAGAATGAATTTATGCCCTTTCGATGATAGAGGTTGAATTGGTCCGACTACATCCATTCCCTATATTTCGAAGGACCAAGACATATTTGTAGGATGTAATGGCTCATGTGGTTGATGAATGAACTTAGCATGCACCTGACATTCATGGCATCTTTTCGCAAACTTCATAGAATCTTCAAACATGGTAGGCCAATAATATCCTAGGTGCCTAAGCTGGTAATGCAATTTTGGACCGGATTGGTGTGCACCACAAACTCCAACATGAACTTCATTTAAAGCTTCCATCACCTCATTTCCAGGCAGGCAACGTAGCAAAATGCCATCATAGCTACGCCGATACAATACAACATTTATGCATGTGTAACAAACCGATCTTCTCCGAATCCTAGACCTTTCACTAGAGTCCAAGAGTAAATGCCCATGGAGTAAATAATCAAGGAAGGGTGTTCGCCAATCCCCGATTTCTATTTGACAAATATCCACCGTCATGGCTACAGAGACCATTTCTTCCTCCTCGTCAGCGAGTATAGGTAGGACCCTTCGCCCTTCTACATGCACATCCATTATCTCGTTTGAATTTAATGACATGCTAGCCGCCAAACTAGCCAAGGCATCGGCCCTTTCATTTTGGCTTCTCACAATATGCTGAATATTCAATTCAGTGAATGTGGTCATGAGTTCCTTCGCTTTAAGGAAGTATGCCATTAAATCTTGTTTCTTTACCATATAAATCCCCAAGAGTTGATTTATAACTAACCGGAATCGCCATACACATCCAATATATTTATTCCCATATTTACAGCAATTTCAAGCCCTATAATGAGAGCTTTGTATTCAGTAGAATTATTTGATACCGCTGAAGTTAAAGTAAATGAATATGGAATTATTCCGCCCCCGGCCATGATAAAGACCACGCCTATCCCCGCTCCTGATTGCCAGCAAGCACCATCAAAGTACATTTGCCATGTCGAATTAATGATTGATGTGGCAAATACTTCCTCGTCAAGCAAATCATCGTCGATAGGGAAATCATCGGGGATTGGATGTGCCGCTATAAAGTCGGCTAAGGCTTGTCCTTTTGTAGCCTTTTGTGGCACAAACACAATATCAAACTGTGACAGGAACATAGCCCATTTAGCTAGCCTTCTTGACAACACCATTTTATTTAAAATATATCGAAGAGGATCTGCTCTCGAAACTAGGTGTACAATATCAGTATAATTACACTCAGTCCTCACAAGGGTGCGGCTGAGATAATATTATGATGTTTCTTTTCCTTCGTCGTTATTTTGTGCTAAAAACGCACCTAATGAGGTAGGCATGGCCGCCGTAAAAGAATTAGAGGCCTTCCTTTAATAGGTGCACTTAAGACAGGTGGATTTATTAAATATTCCTTTATATCCAAAAATACATTTTGGCATGCCTCATCCCATCGGAAATGGACACCCTTTTTCATAAGACGGGAGAAAGGTTTGCATCTCCCAGATAAATTTGAGATAAACTGCATAAAATATGCCAAATGACCCTGTAAACTTTTCAATTTATGCAAGTTCTTCGGTGGTGGCATTTTTACTATCACCTCAATTTTACTGGGATCAATTTCGATACCACACGGTAACTATAAATCCCAGAAACATTTCGGAAGACACTCCGAATGCACATTTCATTGGATTCATTTTTAAATTGTGCTGCCTTAGCCGTTCAAAGACCATAGCGAGATGTTTCAAATGATCTTTTTCATGTTTTGATTTTACAATAATATCATCTATATAACATTAGACTATGATATGTAACAGTCCATTAAGGACGATTGTGATAGCCCGTTGGTATGTTGCGCCGACATTTTTATGTCCAAAAGGCATAACTTCATAACAAAATATGCCTTTAGGTGTTCAGAAGGCTGTTAGCTCCTCATCTTCTGGCGCCATTTTAATTTGATTATAGCTAGAATATCCATCCATAAAAGAAAATATGTCATGACCCATAGTAGCATCAATGAGTATCTCAAAGATAGGTATAGGAAAGTCATCTTTAGGACATGATTTATTTAAATCTCTGAAATCTACACATACACGAGTTTGACCATTTTTCTTCTTAACAGGAACAATATTAGAAAGCCACTTTGGATATTTGACTTCCCTAATAAACCCTGCCGCTATGAGCTTATCAACTTCAGTTTCTATCTTTGGGAGCATCTCCGGTCGAAATCTCCTCTGTGATTGTTTGACCGGTGGAACATCTTCCTACACAGCAAGTCGATGGATTGCTACTCTAGGGTCTAAACCTGGCATTTCTTCATAAGACCAAGCAAATACATCTTTATTTTTAGAGAGAAATCTATGATATTCCTCTCTATTTTCTTTAGATAGATGCTTACTTATAAAAATTGGACGAGGATCTTCGGGGTTACCTATATTTTATCTCTTCCAATTCGTCGATGGTAGGTTGGTTGCCATCCTCCATTTGTGGGGATGCCAGTGTCATGTTGATGAACTCAGTAGAGGTCATGCATACTTCATAACCTAACCCATATTTATTTTCTTCCAGTCTCTCATCCTCATGCAGAGCTTGAAGTTGCTTTGGGGACAACAACTTTTCAAATGGTGCAAGTTGCCCCCGGCCATCACATAGTGATGGGCCAGTGAAGATGTCATATGCCATATTCTGCATAATATAGAGGATTTATTGTCATAGAAGGAAATAGGCAATGATTCATCATCTTTATTTGATAAAGAAATTTTTGCAACAATTCCATCTTTATTCTGATTTGCGCCAGAATTGTGCAATTGGATTTGTGCTTCTTTTTTTCTATCTCTACTACTTTAAAAGCATGAATTTGGTTGATCCAACTCGCGATATGGATCATTCAATCAAGGATAACGGAGGATTGATGCCCCATGCCGAAACCTCGCCTCTCAACGCCGGACCCCCTCCCCGCCCGCATAGACCAGGCATATGCCCCCTCCCCGAACCGCCATATGCGCTCCCGGCCCACAGAACCACCGCCCAAGTTTCCTCCTCCCGTCCCCGCAGGAACCCCACCCCCTGGCCTTGGAGATGGAATATCTGGGTTCGTTGTAGTACTAAGTGGCGGGAGCGGTGGGGTCCCTTGGAGATGCGCGTACGAGCGACGCGGTCACGTGGCGAAGCCTTCGGCTGCAAGCACATGGGCGGCGCAGCGGCACTTCATGGCGGCGGCGCCGCCCTTGGAGATGCACGTCCATGCGATGACGCCTACGCACAGCAGCCCGGCGACGACAAACAACTGGAGAGGTACTAATTTAACCAAAGAATTGCTCGAATTTGGGAAAATCTAGGGATTTAGGGTTCCTGATCTGTACATTGTACTATCAGGGAATAACCGAGCGACCTCTACGCCCTGCTCCCCACAGGCCAGCTGCACTGGCGGGTGGCGCTGTGCGCGCTCTGGGTGTTAGGATGCATGGCCGTCGTGGCGTACCTGATATGGCATCACGAGGGCCCCAGCGCCAACCGTCGGCCGGTCGGCATAGGCGTGGCGGGCAAGGGCGGGGGGCAAGGAGAGGCGCCTCGGGGTGCTCTACGATGACGAGGCGTGGTGGTCGTGCCTCTGAGAGATCCACCCGGCTTGGCTGCTCGCATACAGGCTCATCTCCTTCGTCCTCCTCAGCCTGCTCATTGTCATTGTCATCTCTGATGGTGGTAACATCTTCTTCTACTACACTCAGTAAGTCACTCGCTATTAGTTCTTTTACTGCCTCTTTTCACCTTTTGTTGTTCTGAGAAAAAAATGTTTTATTTACATGGTGAAGACTTGAAGATGCAAATTTGAATAAAGTTTATTTTTCATTGGAAGAAAAAGCAATGCATTGCCAACGATTAAATCTTTCATCTTTTGCATTATTGATTAAACCAGTAGTGCAGGGTGGTCAAGAAATTTGGCATTTGTTCTCCTTTCTTGTAATTTAGATTTTCCAGGGAATAAAGGCTGCTTTCCCATGAAGCAACTGGTCTTGAACATGCATGTTTCCTAAATAAAGAACATTGAAATTGCCCAACAATTTCCTTGCATTATTTTAGAACTAGCAAAGTTCTTTCATCGCTATTAATCTACTGTGTTGTGCTCAATTGATGGCTAAAAACAGTTTGCTACTTAGCTTTGACAGCAAGCGACACCTTACACTTTTTTTATTTAGTCTGCACCATATAGATTTTTGTAGCAGTACATTATAGGAACTGTTTTTTTTTGTGATGCATCACTTCAGTTTAATAATTCAGAAGGATTTCACAGTACATGTTTCCTAAATCACATTAAAAAAATCTTTTGAGCAGTACAATATCATGCCTAACCATAAGCAGTACATCAGACATGCTGGTAGTTTCTGCAGTTCTACTTGCATTAGCTACCAAACAAGCTTCTCAATGCTTAATTAATGGAAAGTGTTTGGGAAATACCCACTCCAATAAGCTACTAGGGCTTATGACTTCCTGTGCCATCCAAAATTTCTGATATCAAGCTGAACTTGAATAAGATATTAGTATGTTTTTTCCTTTTTGCAAAGTTGTAAGTCTTTTTTTCCCCTTCAGAAAATGATGAGACCATGATCATCATAGATAGAACCAACACCACATACATATGGTCATTACCAAGTGTTGCTGCAATTACTTCGGCTATGTCGGCATCTTTCACTACATCTACGACAAGTTTGCGACAGTTCACGGCATCTTCTACTTCGTCTACGTCTAATATGGTGGCTCCATCAATGTTACTTCATCGACCTCCACCTTGGCCAGGTCGATCACACAGTTGCCCTCCTCGGCTTTTGGACATGGCGCTATCACCTTCATCAGTTCGGCCACCACCTTGGCCGCCTCCCATGCTTGACGGCGTATTCAAGAAAGGCGTATCTCCACCTCGTCCATTCCCTCAGGTCATACAAGTCACGTCGCTCCAAGGCTGGCCCAAGAGAAAGCCCAATTTGGCCACGAGTCCAGTTCGGCCGTCTGCACGCAGCACAACTTCAAACGGGCGCCCAGGCCACATACGAAGTCCGTTTTCGACGTTCTACCACTTCACGGAAAGCTTAGGAGATAAGCTTTCCAATGGATCTTGTCTCATTGCAAAATTCCTCCTAGAGCGTTGGAAATCATCAAAACAAGTTGCTGCGTCATCCAGTTGGGCCAAACTGGGCCTTGTAAGCACATCGGGCCCAAGCCCACGTGGTGGACGCCCTAGGAAAACCCTAGGACGTCCAGCACATCCCTCCTAGCCATCTCCCTCTTATAAATTCAGTAGCCGTCATCGTTTAGATTCGGGTTTTGTTAGATTTAAGTTTAGCCTTTGCTACTTTTCTTGTAATCACGCGTGTCGGTTAGACCGCCTGTATTACTCGTCTTCGGAACCCCACCTACTCGTTTGTGCCTAATTCATATTTGCAATTTCAGATTGCGTTTATCTTGTTCTTGCTCGTTCTTCGATTGCTTGCGAGGAACAAAGACCTTCGTGGTCGTTGATCGCGCCGCGAGATCAATAACCCTCTGAGGTGGTGTATCGGCCGCTAAAGGCGCATCGTCTGAGCGGTTGTAGTCGGGCCGTCAACGCCGATTCTCCACCAATCGATAGTTATCCCTCTCATCGAAAGATCGGGACCCTGTTGTTATCAAGTGGTATCGAGCTCGGGTTGATCGGTGAGAGATTTCTACCTCTGTATCTTGTATTACCTATAGTCCAGAAAATTGCCCCAAAAAAAAAAAATTTCCCTCGTCCAAGACAGTTTAACCTTGCTTTTGCTTCGTAGTCCACACTTGTTGAGTTTACGGTTGCATCGTCGAGTCGGTTGCTAGTCTTAGAGTATTTACCCTAGAGTTTCGAGTTCGTGTCACGTTTTTCGTCACCGTCGCTGCTGTCCAGTTCAGTCTTTTGGCCGTTTCTCTTTCATACAAAGTCGGATTTTGGAGTTCTTAGACTTTTTGGAAAGCTTAGAACGTCTCCTCCAACTTTGGTATTCAAGCTGAGATCTGATTCGGCCTCCAACACAGAGATATCTTGCAATATATTTTGGGCTGTCTAGAGATCCAATCTGTTACGAATTCGGTTTTCCAATCATAAGTCTTCCATCTGAACTCGAATTTTGACGTTTTTGGACTTTCTGGAATCAGCACGAAATATCCAAGGAAAATTTAGTTGGAGTGATCTCTGAATTTGGCCATCTTCAATTTGCTAAAATTTGGGAATTGTCGAGTTCTAGTCGGATTCGAATTGGATCAATCTGATCCCAGTTCGGTAAAACAGCCATATCTCTTGATTCCCTTATCCGTTTTGGGTGTTCTTATACTTGTTGGAAAGCTAAGAAGATCCTCTACAACTTTGTCCATAGTACCAATTCCAGAAAAGGCAATCTTCGCACCCAAAAATTGCGTTGGATCTGGATCTATCTCATCTCAGTTTTTTTCTGTACAGCTTGTATTTAGGGGCCCATATCTCCTATTTCCAAACTCCAAATTGGTTGTTCCATATATGAAAATAGATGAGAACGAAAAGATCTACAACTTTGATATAGAGACCTTCCCCAAATACAGAGCTTTTCGTGAGTGAATTTTCCGGACAATATAACTGCCCCGGCTGTCCGGTTTTGAAAGTTTGAGAAAAAAAAAAGGCAAGTGCAATAAAAAAAAAAGAAAGCCGCACAAAAAAAAAAGGAAAAAAAAAAGAGAACGAGCTCTCTAGCTAGGTGCTGTGTTTTGTTGAGTTGGTGACATCGTTTGTGTCTCGGTTCGCGTCTCTAGTACGGTTTGTCCTAGGACCAGCACAGTACCGCGTTGAACGTTTATTCAACTTATTTTGGACTAAAGTGGTTTAAGCTTTTCCATTGGATTGTGCTCAGCCTCCTACAGCTCCACATATACTACTACCAACGAGGCACTTGTGACGGCATCGATACACCATATCTCCAGGAGTGTTGTCTCGTCGGTTGTCGACACCTTCTCGCTAAGCTTGGTAAGAATTGGTAAAAACTTGAAAGAACGGGTTGAGAGTGAGCGACTTGTTTAACCACATCCTATTAGCTATTAGGGACATACTATTTGTGATCATATTATTCTGCTTGTTCTCTTGTTTTTCACCTAACCATGTCGGGATATGAAGACAATGACGTGCCACAATCCCGTTGCAAAGAAGCGCCGAATACCATCTTTGGATCACGTGTTCCTTAAACACTTACGACAATCCACAAGGAATCGTGACATCAACATCACCACGGCTTCACCAACTGATGATGAAAAAGGTAAAATCAAGTCTGAATTGCCTCCATTTGCTGGAAAGTTTGATCCTAATACATATATTAATTGGGAAATAGCGGTAGACAAAGAATTTGTAAAGTATGATTTATCCGAAAAACAAAAGATTAGTGCTGCAGCTTAAAGCGTTAACATCGATGCGATATATTGGTGGAAGCATATATCTAGACATGATAAAGAACCTAAAACTTGGAGTGCCATGAAAAAACTTATGAGAGATGATTATGTTCCTGAATATGATGCTGAATATTTGCTTACTAAACTTCAACGCTTAAAACAAGGTTTTAAAACTGTTAGAGAATACTATCATGAATTGCAAAATTGTTTATTGCGTTGTGGTTTACAAGAATGTGAAGAAGCTACCGAGTTTAGATTCATACGTGGACTTAATCATGAAATTCGGGATGTTCTTGTTGATAAAACATTTAGTTCTCTTTCGGACTTGATTAAATGTGCTTGTAGAGCTGAAAATATACTTGCTGAATCTTCGAAAGAATCATTAGCTTCATTTGAGGCGCCTATTGTTGCACATTCTTTTGTAGCTAACATTTTGCAGAAAAGTGAGCACCATCGAGAAAAAGGTGGAGAAGAAAGCATAGAGAAAGAAGAGTTCATTGTTGCTCCATACGCATGTGAAGAGTTGAAAATTGAAGTTGCACCTACAACCACTGATGAGGACTTTGAAGGTAGTATAAAAGGTGTTGTGCTTACACAAGGTGAGAATGATTTTGATATGCTGAAATTGTCCACTACTCATGCTGTCATAGAGCAACCTTTAGTGGAACCACCAGTTGATATTCCTTTGTTATAAGATGATTTACTTGTTGTCTCTTGTGATAAAGAAGAGTTGTGTGATAATGCTTCACTTATATCCATGCCACAACTAGTGAATGAACATGAAACTTTTATTTTAGAACAAAACACTTATGCTGAGCATAAACATGTTATTCATATTGCTAGTGAGGAAGATGAGCCTAAATTGATGTCTTCTTTAAATATTTTAGATTACATTGAATTTGATGTTCTGTGTGATCTAAATAGTTTAAAGGAGAGGATTTTTGTACATTCTGATTTGCCATGGTTATCGCGAAATATTTTTCATGTTGTTGGCAAACACAATGATAAAGGAGAGTATAAAGTGCATAGAGTTTACATTTGATCAGATTTGAAACCTCTATTTTCTATGCAACAATGTGATCAATTAGATAATTTCAATATCATATCAAGTACCCCTAATTGCCTTTATAATCTATATGATAGTTTTCAAGAAAGGGAGTGCTTGGGTAATTGTGATTCTCAAGCCACTGATTTGATCGCAAAAGATATGCATGTTGCTTTGTTTTCTGTCGCTACTAATATTTTGCAGGACAATATGATGGAGTCGAGGACGACTCCACTTCAAGAAAGGGAGGATGATGAGACCATGCTCATCATAGATAGAACCAACACCACATACATATGGTCATTACCAAGTGTTGCTGCAATTACTTGACTATGTCGGCATCTTTCACTACATCTACGACAAGTTTGCGACAGCTCACGGCATCTTCTACTTCGTCACGTCTAATATGGTGGCTCCATCAATGTTACTTCATCGACCTCCACCTTGGCCAGTCGATCACACAGCTTGCCCTCCTCGGCTTTTGGACATGGCGCTATCACCTTCATCAGTTCGACCACCACCTTGGCCGCCTCCCATGCTTGACGGCGATTCAAGAAAGGCGATCTCCACCTCGTCCATTCCCCAGGTCATACAAGTCACGTCGCTCCAAGGCTGGCCCAAGAGAAAGCCCAATTTGGCCACGAGTCCAGTTCGGCCGTCTGCCGCGCAGCACAACTTCAAACAGGCGCCCAGGCCACATACGAAGTCCGTTTTCGACGTTCTACCACTTCACGGAAAGCTTAGGAGATAAGCTTTCCAATGGATCTTGTCTCATTGCAAAATTCCTCCTGGAGCGTTGGGAATCATCAAAACAAGGTGCTGCGTCATCCAGTTGGGCCAAACTGGGCCTTGTAAGCACATCGGGCCCAAGCCCACGTGGTGGACGCCCTAGGAAAACCCTAGGACGTCCAGCACATCCCTCCTAGCCATCTCCCTCTTATAAATTCAGTAGCCGTCATCGTTTAGACTCGGGTTTTGTTAGATTTAAGTTTAGCCTTTGCTACTTTTCTTGTAATCACGCGTGTCGGTTAGACCGCCTGTATTACTCGTCTTCGGAACCCCACCTACTCGTTTGTGCCTAATTCATATTTGCAATTTCAGATTGCGTTTATCTTGTTCTTGCTCGTTCTTCGATTGCTTGCAGAACAAAGACCTTCGTGGTCGTTGATCGCGCTCCATGAGATCAATAACCCTCTGGAGTTGGTGTATCGGCCGCTAAGGCGCATCGTCCTGGACGGTTGTAGTCGGGCCGTCAACGTCGATTCCTCCACCAATCAATAGTTATCCCTCTCATCGAAAGATCGGGACCCCTGTTGTTATGAGAAAAGCATGCATTGTAACTGGTTGTTAGCACCATTGTAACTTGAATAAGATATGGCAGTTCTTGGTGTTTGTAACTCTGCTCTGATTAGTAGCGTCTGTCCCTAGATTCTTCTAACCAGTAGTTGAACCGTCTCATGCAGGTTAGGGATAAAACAGATCGGATACGGATCGGAATTCACTCATATTGTATTTGTATCCATATTGTCTTTCGGATACGGGACACGGATAGTACCGAATACAAATACGGATATGAATAGTGTCGGTTACGAATATGAATCGGATATGGATACTCCTTCTCGGATAATACACGATAACGCATAGTAGAGAAATAAGCATAGAAAATGCATATGATTGTCAATTTTTGTGCGTTAACTTTGTAGGCTCATAGTCATGGTGATATGTGAGTATTTGAGTATGATTGTCTTACTAAGGAAAAGATACTGACAAGTGGAAAAGTGTAATGAAGATGATTTATAGATGGATATTCACTATGCGGATAATATCCATCGGATATTATTCAAAAAAAAGCTCGGATATTATCCATCGGATATTATTTGTATCCGTCCTATATCCACCTAAAAACATCATATATCCACAACATTATCCAAATCATTATCCTGGTTTGTTCGGACGGTCGGACGGTATACCATTTTCATCCCTAATGCAGGTGGACCTTTATTCTGGTGACAAGTTACTTGGGGGTAGGCCCTTGCTCTTTTATGGCCAAATAGTTTGTCTCTTCACCGAATTCCTTAAACAAATGATGAACTCCAAGAACTTGCATCACCACAAATGATGAACTCCGCTGCTTCTAGACCGTCACATGCCACCAGGTGTGTGCCCCCGTTGCTTTATCTTGATTTCCTTAATTTCGTGGGTTCTCGATCGGGCGGTTCCTGATCCCGTTGGTTCAGGGACTTAAGTTTTAACAATATCGCAGGCCAAGTTCTTCAATCCCTCCTGAATCTGGACAGACTTGGCTTTTTGTAAGAGTAGGCCCTCGTCAGTTAGTTTTTGGATGAGGTTCTTCGCCACGAAACACCCCATGAGGGTATGACCCAAGACACGATGATAATGGCAATAATTTGGCTCATCGACTTTACAGGCTTGTTATGGCCTTTTTGGTTTTGGGACTCTATGAGATTAAGCTCACGTAAACCCCTAAACAAATCTTCTACTTTCTCATTTAGGAAGGAGTATTCTTGGTTCTGGCGCTCGCTAAGAGTAGGCCTCCTACGAGCTTGTGTCTGTGATACGGGGAGGGGTGTGCGATCTTCTCGACGTAGAATCAAGGGTAGCATGCGATAGAACTCGATGAATCGTAGCTGATCCTCCGATGCCAGTGCATGGACTTGCAACTCTTTAATTCGTCTAATCACACGCGATGTACTACACAAGACCACAAGTGGAGTTTATCGATCTCTCAATTCCTAGTGGAAAGACATAACCATCTTTGGAAGAAGCAACGCCCAATTCTCCTCTCGATTCTGGCAGCACCTAACAATTAGGAAGAACAAGCGTGTAACACTATAGGTTTAATCTGAAATTCGTGGTCTACCGGTTACAATGGGTGTTTTACAAAACATATAGGAGAGGGGGGGGGGGTCGGGGGTACTGTTTATGTGAACAGTACCGACCAAAAATAATTCCTAACAAAATATTCGCACTAGTTAGGAAGCAATCTTGAAATATGGAAACAAACTATTAATTGTTGAATCACAATTGAATGTTTTCCCAATTGTCGAAATCATATCTTTCCTTCTCTTGACTTCCCTTGTTTGCCTTGCTCCTTTTTTATGCACTGTAGCACGTTGGTACTGTAGCTACAGTACATGCCACATTGTTGTGTGTGTTTATCTTGAAGTGTTGGCATCATTCACCTTGGTCCGTTTTGATGCTTGTGCTTCGTATCTTCTCGCTGAGCTCTCCATGTTCCTATGGTTTCAAACATGAATTCTTCAACATCACGCGCATGAAAGTTTGAAGTATTATCAATGCAAGTTGAGACATTAGCATTGCCCGTATCAAAATTCCTCGTGTCCTGATTTCTTGTAGCGGCTCCACCAAATTGGAACTGTGGAATCGCTGCCGATGTTTCCATTGCTTGTGTGTGTTTGGGCTTTGAGGGAAACTTGTCCTTTTGGCTATCCTTCTCTATGGGCTTGCTGAACCCTTTTGATTTACGGGCAATGTGACTCATGTAATTCTTAATGTTCGTAGCCTTGGGGGCCAAATCTTCAAATGTACACCCTGCAAATATACGCCCATGTTGGGGCTCAAGTGATTCATACACAAATGAACCGTTTCTAGTTCAATGATTGGTTGTGGACAATGGAGGCTTAAATTCCTCCACCTGTTGATGAAGTCATGTCGTGCACCCCAGTATTTCTACCGGCTTGAGTGACCGAATACTAGTGTCAGAAGATCATAGCTAGTATTGCACTCAAGGACATTTGGAATATCATCGCAGGCATTGAATTAACTAGAAATTTACAGTTCGTATAACATAAATATCATCCAGTTGACATAGACGCTTACATAGTCTTGCACAGGACTTAGTTCAATAGCATAAAGAAACACAGCGGAAGACTTGAATGCGATGATATCCCGAGGTTGACCCGGAACGTGTAGCTAATCACCTTGACCCTCCTGGTCACAACTGGCACCGATGTCGTGATCTTCTCCTGAACAAATAATCCGTGATCCATATAATGAGTACACGGCTACCCAGCAAGCAGTCCTTAATAAATGAATGCAAGGTCAAAGGATGGGTTTGGTTATTTTGCTGAAACATCACCTATCTACTAGTTTATTTATTCTTGGTTCATTGAACACATTATAACATATGAGCGTAGCCAAAGGACGGCTAACCAGCTCAGCACACGATGAGCGTAGCCATAGAAACGGCTAACCAGCTCAAACGAGAGACAATCCCTGCCTACACTACCATCAAGTTAATTAACTAAAACACATTGGACTACCTTGTGTCAAACTCATTCCCCCGCGCATAACCGCGGGCACGGCTACCATGATAGTTTTAACTCTGCAGAGTATGTACACGTTCCCCACAAGCCCCGTCTCATCCCGAAGGAGAAACAGTACAAAGACCGTTCACTGCTTTCACCTGTCCCAATACTGTACCCTTTCTTTTGGCTTCATGTCCCACACGGTACACTTCGACCAGCCGATCATCGCGACCTTCAACCGGACCTGATAGCGCACCGCATGAGGTTAGCCCCCATTTAAGCCATTCGGAACCGGTGATAGCTAGTCACGTCCGTCCACTACGAGTACAGCGGAAACAGGTTTCCACAGCTAATAAGTTAGGGCCAGAAGTCAAGTGGCTGTACGGTTCAGGTTCGGTATGGTAGTCACAAGTATACGGTCCTTATATGACAGAGAAGACCTGCACATCTCAACCACAAGCCCAAAATCCGCCTCTTCTGGGTCTCCTCAAATCAACACACACCACGTTGATTTTAGTTGATTAGGTTTATCCAAAAACAGCACCACGAAGTCGAACTTCGCGGATAAAAGTTTAATAATGAGTGAAACCTATCAACTACCAATCCCAGAAGCATGGCTAAGCCACTACACAAAGGATAAGCTAGGAAAACAGTACCAATCGGGCAAACAATGGTAGGCTACGTCATATTAGTAAAGGACTAATATGATATCGGGTCAAAATAACACATACGATGATAATTAATGAATGCAATTTAAATAAACATGAAATAAATAAATTTTAGCAAACTAGGAATTCAATATGAATTTAGCTTGCCTGGTAGAAGTCGGAGCCTCGACGGGTCTACAGAAATCCCCGGCGAAATAATCGAAACACCGGAAAAGGGGGCGTCTACACGCAGATCGAGAAAAACACAAGAATCAACAAATTCACACAATAAAATTATATTAATAAAATATATATTAAAATACTATAAATTATTTTTGAAATAATGGCTCTGGAATCACCTGAATCGGAGCTATGGAGCGCCTTGAACAATTCCGGGAAGTTCCGAAGGAAAAGGAAAATCCCAGAAAAATGGTAAAGGATTTAAATCTCTAATTGGGCCGGCCTGGAAATTCGGCCCGCTCTCCTTCCCTCTCTCCTCTCGGCATGGCCCAGTGCGGCCTGGCCTTGAGGAGGCTAGCGTGTCGCGCGTGGACAACGGCGTAGCGGCCGAGGCGCGGTCGGCGCGGGCCCATCGGCCCAGCAACTCTGAGGCGGGCGGGTAAGGCGGGCGCGGATTAAGCGCGAGTGCGGGCGCGGTTCACACGGGACGGCGGGACACGCGGCACGCGGTGATTGGCGGCGAGGCGGTGGCGCGTCCGCGGCGGCAATAGCGTGGCGGCACCCAATCCGGGCGACACGCGGTGGCGCGGCGTGGATTTATACAAGACGCGAGAGCGGGCGACGGCGGTAGGCAAAGACGCGTGGCGGCCGGTGATTGGTGGCGGCGTGCGGCGTCTTGTGAGATCGGCGAGAGGCGAGCAGCGGCGGGTTGGCGGGCGCTGAATCCGAGGTGGGTCGGCGGCGGTGCGGCGACGCGGTCGCCGAGGTTCACCGGCGGCACGGTCGCCGAGTTTCGCCGGCGGCCGAGGAATTCCCAAACTTCGGCGAGCCATATCTCTCTCAATTTTTATCCAAATCTAGTGATCCATATATCCAAATTGATCAGCTCGATGAGCTCTTCAACGTCCTGGCCTCGGATCTTTGATTTGGACCTTGGAAAGAGAGGGATCTAGGGTTTTCTTTTGGTTTCGGCTAGGGTTTGCGCGCAATCTGAGGGGATTTGGTGTGGACGCGAGGGAGGGGGTGCAGGGGGGTATTTATAGTGGTTGAGGGCTGTTTGGTCAGATGGAAATAGGGAAGAGTCCTATTTAAGGAAGAACGGCTTAATCGGGAGTCCGAATCCTAAATGGAGTCCGTGTCGGAGTAGGATTCGATCTCCACCTCGTCTAGAAGCATCTAGAGGCTGTAGGGTGAGGCTCCACCAGGTTTGGCATGAGGTAGGGTCGAGTGGGACCAAGTGGGACCCACCAGGAAGGTTCTAGAAGGTTCTAAGGCTTAATAGTCCTTATCTGAGCCTTTTACACATAAAATAATAATATAAAATATTTTTATTTCTTTATTTTCTTTTTATAAAACAAGTGACAGACCAATAATTTTATTAGGATGTCACAAGTCAGCAGCCTTGTTGTTTGCTCTTTGCTCTGTTTGTGTGAGCTTGACAATGCCCACTGACCTTTGATCAAGGAAGGCCTCCTGCATTTGTTTCCATGTCTTAATTGAGCCTGGTGCTAGTTTGCTATGCTATGTGAAAGTTGGTCCAGCCAATGTTTGCACGAATTGACGGAGGAGAAGCGCCCCATTATGAGAGGTATTTTGACAAACCGACAGAAAATGAGCAATATGCTCATGTGGTGAACCCATCTGGTTGAACTTACTGAATTGGGGTTGGCAGTAATTGCTTGAGAAAGGCAATATATCAACATCCGGAGGATATGGTTTGACATACCCCGGACGCATTGAATAGTGTGTCTGCATTAGTTGAGCCTTCACCTCTTCCACAATCATCCTTTGAATTGCCTCGAGGCTGACTCCAGGTGATGAGTGATGGCTACCATGACTTGCGGGTGCTTGTCTATCGGCTACTTGATTGCGTAAAGCAGCCAATTCATCTTCCTGGCGGCCGTGAGTTGTGCTAGTCGTTCCTCAACCGAAAGGGTTTCATTCATTGCGAGCACTTGTTCCACATGACTTGTTTGATGATCACGAGAATGTAACTCGTACACTCTTCATGGCCTGAATTGGTTTGGGAACGGGTTACTGGACGATGGCCCTTTACAATATTCTTTCGAGCCTTCTTTCTCTTGATGTGAATTGAGGTGGACGATGCCTCACTAGTATTGTCTGTCACTTCTGTAACATATCGAAGTCTTTATTTGCACTTCTTTTAAGGGTTGGCCAAGGAGCCAATACCATTGCCCTCTTTTTGGAGGTACTTGTTAGCTTCTCTTCCAATGGATCCATGCTATGGTGACTTGACGAAGGACCCCTTGGACATTTTATCCCACTACATCCGGAGCTAGCTTGGGTAGCCAACTCCCTTTGCTTGTTGGATGCATGCCTCACACGCATTATGGCTGCTTGCTTAGCATTTCTTTTTTGCCAAGGCTTTTCTTCAACAAACTCTTGGTACTCCCGCCGTCTGGCCAAGGCTTCTGCATGCCGCATGATGTCACCTCTGATGTTGTTTGTTGAGAACGACGCACTTGGGAGTATATCTCTCATTGCTTTGCATATGCACCTTGTTAAATATCCATCAAGGATATCATGTTGTCTTACTCGGGCCTTCATACGTTCATTCCTCATTCTATCTCCAACCGTGTCTGCCACCCTCTCACGTTGATGCCTTGCCATGTTGGCTTCGCTTGGTGCAACAAGATCAACCCACGCACGACGAGTATTGCAGCGGCGGCGCTGATGATGTGCTAGGGAGAATGAATTTTGATTGGAGGGTAGAGGGTATTGGATAGAAGATGACAATGGGTATGAAAGGCTAGCAATCGGGTCTACCCGGCCCATTGCGATGTCTCTAGGTGAGATGTACAGTCATTCCCATTGCAGCGCACGCTCACACTTTGGTTTAGAACTTGAATCACTGGATTTATGTAGCATTGTTGGAAGGAACTCGGGTGCATCAACCCAAAGTCATGATTTTGCATGTGATACCATCTTTGGTGGTGGCACCTCACGCTCTACCATGGGAGCCTTTTCCTTGTAGTCGGCCCGTGAGTGCGATGTATCCTTGATCGACACCTTGGTGGATGCCGCCCTAGCATGCTCGGGATCAATTCTGATGAACTTGCCCCCAGCGGCTTTTAGGCCACTCGACGAAAACTCAAGCTTGGCGTAGTTGCCTTTAATGCTGGGAATGCATCTTTCCCCAATATTTCAGTAGGTGTCGATGATATGGTCACTCCTTCATCTTTGAGTTTGTTGGTGATGACGTGGCCAGCTATTGATGTCGCACGTTCCTTGATGGAACCTTCCGCTCCGCACGGATGTGCCACTTTTTGAGCTTTGTAATATGGAACCGTGATGATGGCTCACGGTCCACGACCCTGCCCCTTGTCGCCCTTGCACGGCTGATGGGAACCGAGTCATGAGAAACAGTCATGCATATGGTCAAGGGCTCTCCCTGAGAGGATTCCCTTGATGCTTTCGCAGCAGCCCTCATTCTCCTCTTCGCGGACTTGGAGAGGACAAGCATAAAGCCCTCTCGTCGAGCTGATGCCACCTCCAACTCAAGGTTCGCCATATTCGGTGATACAACCGTTGTTTGTAGAGAAGACTCTCTCGTCGTAACCTAGAAAGGTCCAACGGGTACGTCAGCCACAGTGACCTGAAGCGGAGCGTGACGAATTGTTGCACCATTCTTCCCTTCAAAGAAAACAATGTACATAAGTTTTCTTGAATGCACGACTATATTTTCATCAACATGATCAACTTTATATGTTACATGTCATGAGTATCAATTTAAAAGAAAAACCATATGTTGCAATTTGATGTTGGAATTCAAATATGAGGGGAGAAGATGGTCCCACCAGGCGTGCCAGAATTTGATGATGTAAAAATACATTTGTTTATGAATTTAACAAGATTTAACCCAGTTCCATGTCATTAGATACAAATTTATTTAATTTTTGAATAATGTGAGTAAGAATATTCAAGGAATGTGAGTAACAAACTTCCAGAACATATACATTTTCATACAAATTCTGTTAATTACATCTCACAACAAGAAAACTCCTGATTAAGAATTCCAACATGGATTTTACATCAAATGCAACATAAGGAAAATTACAAAAGACAAATAAAAAGGTCTTCTGTCTTCCCGACATTCCGGTTGAACAGGGGCTTTGATTTTATTGTAGATTCTTTTTAGCGAATCTTAGCTTATAGCACAATTTTAAAATTGGCTTTGTTTTTATACATCGCATTGGTCTCGATGCAATCACATATATATAATTTAGGTATATAAATAATCAAGCTAAGGGCATACGTACGTTTCTAGCCATATAGCCTGGCATGTATTTTAAGCATACGCATATGTTCTTATGGGCAACATGAATGGCTATTAGATTTTTAGATGCTTACTTCAAGGCATCTTATCTTGATTCATGTTTTTTTTATTATAACTAGCACGACATAATTGGCTAAGCGTTCATTTGTTCTTTTTATTCAATTCACGTGTGAATTGAATATATTGATGTTGGCTTTAACTTCATTTATATGGTAACCACATGATTAGCATGTAGATAGCATCACCATGCGTGTCATGAACTTTAAGGTGGACATGCTTAACTAATGCACATGTCTATGCAGCGTCTGATCGAAGCATGCATACTGGATAGGACGTTGTTATAACAAATTAACATTTTTTTACGTGAACATAGCTTATATTCTAAGCATGTATGTGCGCAGCATATTGATGCGTGTGTATATGCTTGCCAGAATTATGACTAAGCACCTTTTATTAGCTTCTTAACCACACGGTTGTGTAGATTTGATCAACATGCGGCCATGTATACGCATTAGATTAGCATTTGTAGCTATACGTCCCAATGCGTGCGACTAATATTTACCATTGCACTAATAACCCCTTTTTATAGATTAAGCACAACGCTCATGGTTAATTAATAAACATGGAACCGTATGAGGCGATTTCTACCTAAATTAAGATACATAGGAATATAGTCCAGCTAATTCGAGTATCTAGAAACATCTTTGTTTTGGGATTTTGAACCACTGCATAGTCCTTGATTTGAACCGAATGGCAAATCAAGCATACGATAAGTGATTTTATACGGGTTTAGCCCTCGCATGTCCCTTATTTTAAACCAAAAGGCGAATCAATCATACCGGGCAATTGCTTGGATTTTCAGCATGTACATATACACTAGCATGCAGCCATGTGTCATGCACATGTTCTAATTGAATTTTTTTTGTTTTGATGTGTATATAGATCATGTGTTACTAGTCTGATGTACAAGTTGAGTCTTATGTACAGCTACGGCCATGCATGTGCAAAATGCTATCGTCGAGCTGAGCACATATGTAATTAACCCTCGCAAACATATATGCTAATCGATTTTACATCTTATATATGATTTAAGTGCTAATCTTTATGCGAGTTCATTTTGAGAACATATATATGCAACATGATTTTGTCATAGGTTTTATATGGCTTTCGCATGGCCTTTGATTTGAACCAATTAAGGCAAATCAATCATACGAGAAGCAATTTCATTTGGATTTAACTCCCACATGGCCCTTGATTTGAATCAAATGGCAAATCAAACATACGATGAGCGTTTTATTTGAACATTGGGTTGCCATGATGTGGGGCCTGTCCTTCGCCACCACTTGATTTGCACTAGTCTCTGGATCAGTATACTAGTGCACACCATTTACATAGCCGAATCATTTCATACAAGCGGAAGATTTATATTACATTAGGTACCTGAATTAAGTCCGAAGGCTATTAAGTATTACAACACGGCACATTGGCCCAACATACTCTAAGAACAATAAAAGATCAGAGTGCGATAAAAGATCTAAAAGACTCTCTTGCCAGCTATGCCTAAGCAATTGACTGGAGAGACGCCCTAAGCCTCGTCTTGATCATCAGCAAACTCCGGAGCACTGTCTTCAAAGCAAGCGTAGTGGTCTTGCTCATACTCATGATTTAAAAGAGGGATTGTATGCGAGGTCAGTGTCATCCAAACATGGCGAGTTAACACCCAACCTAATATATTTAGTGACAGAGGGTTCTAAAGAAGAGGATGGGGTTTGTTTGTTTGCAGAAAGCTAGTTTTATAAATCAAAACCTATAACTTAGCAGTTTTAACCAAAATTCTACTTTCAATGTGTCATTTTAGAGTTTAAGTTCCATACCATAACCAAATCCCATCCCATGGCAGTTTCCATGCACTATGCCAAACATCTCCTTACTTTCACCATCATCTTCCAGGTTGGCGACCCGTTGTGAACCACAACTCTACTGGATTTGCTAGTCCAGCAAGTCTGATTAAATCACCCTTAGGTGACGTCCCAAGCCGGACCTTCTTAGAGTGGGGTTTCCCGTCCAAGGGCTGGTTTCACAAACCACCACATGTGACCCCCAACTCCTACTACCGCGCGATGGCCACACGTTGTGTCGGAACCACCCCCTCAGGCTAGTGGCAGCGTTCTCCCGCTACGCGTATGTCTCCGCGCTCCTGCTAAGGCGGGCCCGCACTCCACCCTATCACTTGGTCCACCCTGCCCAAAATACCTTCATTCTCCCGCTCTCGTAGCCCCTGCGACACTACTGTACCGGACCCTGTCCGTACAGAACCATAACCACAACCAAATACACCACACACTGGCATGCCAGGCCCAATATCCAGTTTATCCTTGACATTGTATAATCATGTCCGGTGAATATCGGTTTACCGTTCCGAGGCAACTAAACCTAAAAGTAATTATTAGACCTGAGCAATATCTAAGCAAGATTTTAACTGGACTTAGGAGTCTAACAAGTTTTAAATCATAGACTTAAGAGTCTAATAACTATTTTGTTCCTAAACCAGGTTAATTCAAGGATTGATCTTCAAGGCGATCAAGTTGTGATTCAACTAACAATGATCATCAACACAAACATTACGGGTATCGACAGTTCAATAGAACAGGCATGATATATCATGAATTAACAAGGTATAATTGAAAAGCATGCAATTGATACTTAAAGGAAATAATTTAATGAAAAACTGGGATCAATATGATCTAATGAATGTTAACTTGCCTAGGCCCTGACAGTGGTGAGGGTCTTTTTGCTGCTCTACGAAATGTCCTTTTGGCTCCTCAGCGTCTATTAACGAAGCGTATTCGAAGAATAATAAATAAAACAACAATGTGCAAATAAGAAAACATGATGCATGGAATGCAACTTGCTTAGCTAAGCAATTGAGGACTGACGTTAAGTCTTAACCTAGATATCGAGGAAGTTCCATGATCCTGCTACTACATAGCAACTTACTAAAAGATAACGGTGGTGTGAGCGTTATGAAGATAATATGCGATGATGCATAATGCTACCCTAATAGTTTGCCCATAGGTTAGCAAATAGTTGTACACAGAAGATACTTTTGTAAGAAGTATTTCCTTCATCAACTCCAGGTAAATTACCTACTGTTTTTAGGGTATAAGAGTTGCTGCCAAATTAATCTTATTAATAATCGTTGGTTGAGCCTTTATTTAAGGTTAAAAGGATATAATTATAGTGTGATTAATATTTACTAAATGATGGGATATTAGCGTGCTGCAATTTAAAACAGTAGGTAAAAAAAATTTTATTAAGCCATTAGCTATTTTAATTAATCATTATTCCTTTTTTGGGTTTATTTCTAAATTTTTTTTTCTAAAGATAGAACCATGAACTAAAAACAGTGGCACTATTCTATTTTTCTGTTCATGATTTGTCTTCCATTTAGGTTTCCAAGGATTTAAGATATTATTATAGTTAAATAAATTATTAGATTACATAATGCTAGGATTAAAATTGCTATAACTAGAGAAGCTTACCTATTTACCCAAATTAAATTAAATAATCCTACCAATGTTTGTTTAGGTCCTATAATTTTTTATAAATTCAATAGGGGTTAACAATGTTTCTACAAAAATTTGAGATTTAATTAAAGTCATTTAGTATTTAAAATAATTTAGATTCTGTTTCTGCATTATTTATCAAAAAAGAAATTGGTAAATTTCTCTAATTAATTATCCAGTGAGTATTAGGGGTCCTAAAATTTAGCAATAAATTTATTAACTTTCTTACTCACATTTATTTTCTACTGGAAATTTTCTCATAAATTTTAATAATTCCATAATCATCTAAAGTAAATTTCAAACACATTTATAACTAAAAAATGGGTTTTAGATTTAATCAGAGGCTATAATCAATGTTACTGTGCTCCTAATGATTTTTATTAAAGCAAGCATATCATCTAGTATTTATCATAAATTTTCTATGATTTGTGGAGTTATCTAACTATTTTTAACAATTCGATTTTATTTACTATTATTAACTAAATTGTTAAAAGGCTAGAAATATCTCAATGAATAGCGCTGGGCCGTCCCAAAGCACAGCCCGCGTGAGCGCTAGGCTGAAGGCCGCTTTCCGAAAATGCGCGAGGCTAAACTAAAAGCGTAAAACAAAGCTTTACGCTACCATTAATATGACATGTGGGACCACGGGCCCACAAGATAGCCTCACAACAGCGGTGCTCAGAGGAGGTCATCTTCCTCCTCGAGCCAGGTCGGGCGTGGCGGTCAAGGGTGACCGGGGATGGGGCAGTGCCGGTAGGGAGGTCTCGACGGCGGGGTCCAACAGCCAAAACGGAGTCCACAGGCCGATCCGCACCCGATGGTGCTGACGGCGCAGTGAACGGCGCAGCGAAAGCGGCGACGCGATGGGAAATAGCAGCGGCGGCCATGGCGAGCCAAGGTGCCGACGAGCTAAGGGATTAGGTAGCTTGGGAATTGGTCCTACAGCACCACCAGAGGGTGGGGTGTCTACCTGACGGGTCGGTGCGGCGGGGTGAGGTCCCGAGTGGGCTGCCGACAAGGAGGCCGACGGCGGCTGAGCAAGGAGCACGGCGATGGCAAGCTCCAGTGGAACCTAGGGGAAAAGAGAGGTAGAGGCATCATTAGCATGCCCTAGGGATGCTTCGGGCGCGAGCAATCGAAGCAAGGCTCACCGTGGAGGAAGAGAATGAAAAGGGGAAGAAATCCGGCCGACGGTGGTCCATGCGGGCGCCCGAGCTCGGTAGGGCGTCTAAGCTCGATTGGCCCGAGGACGTCATAGGGGAGCTCGGGAGCTTTCCAAGGATACCAAGAGCAAGCGGAGAGGCCAACCAGTCAAGTGGTTCAAGAATGCCGAAGGTTCACCGGATTCTTGCTTCAGGAGGAAATGGAAAAATGAGCTCACGCGAAGCTCGGTCTGCGCTTAAATATGGGCGGGGCAGCGAGGGGAAGAGAGGGTAGCTAGTAGACAGAACGGGCATGGTTCGGCCGTGGCGTAGGCTGTGATGGCAGGACAATGGCGCGGGCGGCCATGGTAGAGCAACAAAACGAAGCCACGAGGCGATGGTTACAGGGGAAGGGCCGCCACGGGGCAAGCTCGGTAGAGCACGGGCGCCAGCGAGCAAGAAGGAGTGGCACTCTTTTGTCCGGTGGGCAAGAACAGGGGAGGAAGAGAGAGATTGTGTTGCAGGAGTGTGAGAGAAACAAGAGAGCGTAAGAGAGAGAGATAACTGCCATGTGGGGCCCACTGGTCAGGTTGGCAATTGACGGTTATGAACAAAGAAGGGTCAACATAGAGACCTAGTTTTGATTTGAGGAAAAGAATAAATTCGAAATGGGTTTGATTTTAAGGTTTAACTAAGTTAACCCAATTAAATACCCGCTTATAATTGAAAAATAAATAATTTTAGATTAATTATCCAGTTCAAAAAATTCCTATTTGTTTAACGACCTAAGTCCCATATAAGTCCTATGTTGTATTTTGGGTTTCGAATGTTGAATTTGATTTGATGGGGCTATGGTACTATTCAATATCTGAAATACTATTCTATTTTTGAAAATAGAGAGGAATACATATATTAGTTATAAATACATGCCTGGCAAAATATTATTTTTTGCAAAAGAGTAAAATCAAATAATTTATTGGTCATTTGGTTTGTTACAATTTTTGATCCGAAAATAGATGTACTAAAAGATAATAGAAGCTAGTTAAATAGGCTCGAATATTTCTGAAAATAGGAAAAATGCATGACCAAATTTGCATTTTGTATTTTTTAGCAAGAAAATATTTTCTTGCACTCAAAATTTTAAATTTTAAAATTTGGTCCAAATTGGGCTGTTACACATGACTAATACCGTACGGCCATGTTAATAGTGAAGAAAATTTTTAGCAATTGCAATTAATTATATATGATAGTATAGTATGCTGATTGATGCTTTATTTTACTATTCGATTAATCAATGCGGTTGCATCTAGAGCAAAACATGGGCGATGTACATGGCATTGATTCACACGTTTTTCTTTTCTATACATGCATGCGCACCATGCTAATTTCTCGAGCTAACCATGCATGTGTCGACGATTTGCGTCGGCAATGTATTTTATGGGGCAGTGCGAAAGATCACAACTACGATGGTAACACAGGTAGCCGAATTTATACAGGTTCGGGCCCTCGAGGTGAGGTAATACCTAGTCCTATGCTCGTGAATTGTATTATGGTGGATCTCAAGGACGATGAGATGTCAGATGGCTAGATGATTGGATGTCGAACTAGGGGCCCTGACCCCCTTTATATAGTGCAAGGGGCCGGGTTACAGATAGATTCCCTAATCTGTATATGGAAGATACAGATATAATCGAGTTGGTTTGGCCTATATCTAAGTATTCGAGTAGAAAACGAGTTCGTTTCCTTGTAGAGCAAGTCGGGCCGTGCCAGCCTCTAAGCCCGTCTTCTGGAGGATCCAATTTACTCGGCCCAAAGAGGTGGTACGTCCAACAGTATATGTCCGGATACTCGGGGCCCATGTTATCCACAGTAGCCCCCGAGTGCCTCGTGACTGGGTTGTCTTGATTCAGGGTTCAGCTTGCAGCCCTTTAGATGTAATCCGAGTGACGTCACTCTTCGTCTGGCCGATGAAGTTCCGCTTGCCAGGTAACCCACTGATAAAACAACACAGTTGCAAAGGACTTAAGAGAAAATCTCAAGTCTTAAAAGATGTTTGGTACCTAGCCTGACTGGTCAGTATGCTAGTTATTGGCCCCACGAAGAGACATACCAGAAAAGTGGATGTTGCCGAGTGATCAGTATCACCCCGCGTTATCCTCCCTATTACGAATTATGGCATTCGAGTCTGTCTGGCAGAACTCAACATTCGGTCCAGCAAGGGACATGCCACAACCCACGTAGGGTGCTCAGGCGCCCTGACCCGACTAGTGCGGAGTCAAGCTAGTGATTCTCGAAAGAATATGCCTGCCTCCAAGTTGTGGTCATTCGAGTGGTGTTCATCTTGATGACGAACAATCCAGAGATGTGCCACTGAATCCCAAATTGGAGAGGTAACCTTTGATGTTCGTTCTGACCGAGGCCAGATCGACTTTTGTCCCCTAGGGGCACATCAAAGGCTACATTAATTGTCCGGGAAGCGCCCAGTCATCGAGAGATTAAGGACCGGCCCGTGGTCCATCCAGGGGCGTGCCCTTTTACCCGACTAGGTTTGACCCAAATAACACCTGAATCCGAGCAATGTCGTGCACAACTTACGGCCCACATGGAGCATGTTCTTTGGGACCTAAGTCCGGGCCCGAACCTCGAAGTACTGATTTTAAGGCTTCATTCTTTCCCACCCAGCGCGGAAACAAAACGTCGCCCATTTTCCTTTAATGAGAGCTCACCATGCTCCAATCGCCACGGGGCATCCCCAGCACCGCCTGCTGGAATGCCAATCGTCGTTTTGATTGTTGCGCCATGTTCCTAGAGACCTCCGCATCAAATCTTGGGAACAGTTTTCATCGGGGTTGTTACCCAATGCCATTACTTCCTGGAATCGGTTCGACTCCCCGATCTTGGCTATAAAAAGAGGCCGGTGCAGCAGCCGCTTCTCACCCAGACTTCTTCCTCAACCCCTCCATCTCCGCCTGCTCCCATGGATGACGACGGAACTTTGGGCGCAGTTCAACCTCGCGCACGCCAAGGTCACCAAAGGAGAAGCCCGTGCCCACGACGTCGCCTCCGTCGCGGTCCTGATCGAGGTCGTCCCGGCTCTTGCCGAGGTGGCCGATGTGATCGTCGAGGCGCTAGTCCGCGCTCGCCAATATCTCCTGTAATTGGCCTGTTTAGATTCCTTCTAGATGTAGGAACTTGCTGTAAATTATCAATGTAAATGACTTTCTTCCCGATATATGCTAATTGGCTTTTCTTAATTCGAGTCATGCATTTTGCCTGAGCAAGTTAAGTTCCTTTCACTAATCACTCTGCCTAGCGCATCAAATTCCTTAGCGTTAGTAGTTGGCACGGAGCTCTGTCTCCATGAACGCAGTCGGGAAGTATGAATGTTGCTAGGAGACAAGAGTTTCGTTACTCAGAACAATTAACACTTAGGCTCAACATGGACTTGAAATGAGAAAAATCGATTACGAATCGATTAGGTGCAAACTACACCTAATTAGGTGTAGCCCCGACTTACTACGTAATTGAAACGCAAATAAGTAGCAAGTCAGAAGCTGAATTGCATAAATGTAAAGACAATATGAACGAAAACTTATCTTTATTTATTTGTAAGCGTGTGTACAACGGTCGTCAGGTATAGAACCGACGTAATTGTTCGATGTTCCACGAGTTGTCGATGAGAGTGCCGTCTTCTCGCTTCAATCGATAAGCCCCGGGTGTGTCACCGAGTCAATAATGTACGGTCCTTCCCAGCACGGAGAGAGTTTGTGGCCACTCGATTGGTTGACTCGAAGGACCAGATCTCTAACTGAGAAGGCGCGATCCCGCACATTACGATCGTGGTAACGACACAGGCCCTGGAGGTACTTGGCCGACCGAATTGTTGCAGCATCTCGAGCTTCCTCCAATCGGCCTCTGTCTCGTCCTCATTGAACCTTTGAACTCGCGGTGACTCGAATTGTAGCTCCGTTGGGAGGACCGCCTCAGACCTATATACGAGGAAGAAGGGAGACTGTCCCGTAGCTCGGCTGGGACTCATGCGGAGTCCCCAGAGTACAGCAGGCAATTCCTTCATCCACTTTGCCTTGTATGGGTTGAGGTGATCGAAGATGCGCGCCCTGACGCCTTGTACAAGTATGCCGTTCGCGCGCTCGACCTGCCCGTTGCTTCGTGGGTGTGCCACTGAAGCAAAGCAAATCTTTATGCCCACATCTTCGCACCAGTTTTGAAACTCGTCACTTCTAAACTGAGAGTCGTTATCCGTAATGATCCGAGATGGTACGCCAAACTGACCGATGATCCCCTGGAAGAACTCGGTTGCTTTGGCCGCCGTAATCTTGGCCACAGGCTTCGCTTCAATCCATGTAGTGAACTTGTCAATGGCGACGAAGATGTGTTCAAAACCACCCGGGGCCTTTTTGAAGGGTCCGACAATATCGAGCCCCCAAACGGCGAACAGCCAGGTGATGGGATCGTCTGAGGTTCCTGAGCCGGCACGTGAATCTGCCGAGCGAAGAACTGGCAACCCTCGCACTTGCGGACGATCTCCTTGGCGTCAGAGACGGCAGTCGGCCAGTAGAAGCCTTGACGAAAGGCATTACCAACCAATGTAGCTGAGGCAGCGTGATGGGCGCACATACCCGAGTGAATTTCACGCAGCAGGGCGCGTCCTTCATACTCGGATACGCACTTCTGAAGTATGCCGGAGGCGCTTCGGTGGTACAGAATCCCTTCATGTACCACGTATGCACGACTCTGACGTTGAATTTGCTCGGCAGCCCCCCGATCGTCGGGAAGCTTTTCTTCTCGCAGGTATTCCAAGTATGGCTGCGTCCAATCCGAGTCGAGGGCAAGCACCTCTGACTCAGGTTGTTGTCCATCCGGTTGGAGTAGTTACTCTTGCGGTGTGATGGAAGGGGCGTGAAGCTCTTAGACGAAGATCCTAGCCGGGACTGGCGCCCGACTGGAGCCCATGTTCACGAGCTCATCTGCCGCCTCGTTGTCTCATCGCAGAATATGTATGAGCTCCAACCCATCGAACTTGTCCTCCAACTTTCTGACCTCCTGACAGTAGGCGGTCATGTTGTCGTTGACACAAGTCCAATCCTTCTGCACTTGGCTCACCACGAGCCGAATCTCCGAACCACCAATCACGGATGTTGAAAGCAATATGGCAATACGGAGACCGTGGATGAGCGTCTCATACTCGGCTGCGTTGTTTGAAGCTGGAAAATGAATCTAGAGAACATACATGAGTCGTTCGCCTCCAGGTGATATAAGAACGATACCAGCCCCGCGCCCTGCCGTCGGAGAGAGCCGTCGAAGTACATGTTCCAGTAGTCGGCCTCTTCGGCAGCTGGGGGAGCCTGCATCTCCGTCCACTCAGCGACGAAGTCGGCGAGTGTTTGTGACTTGATGGTGCTGCGTGGCTTGAACGAGAGCTCGAAAGCCCCGAGTTCCGCCAACCACTTAGCGATACTCCCAGTGGTTTCCCGATTATGGAGAATTTCTCCAATAGGGAAAGAAGTGACCACCGAAATTGGATGTTCTTGAAAGTAGTGCTTCAGCTTCCGAGAGGCGATCAAGACCGCATATAGAAGCTTCTGCACCTGCGGATAGCGTACCTTGTACTCGCCCAATACTTCGCTGACGAAGTAGACCGGGCGTTGAGCCTTGTAGATTGTGCCTTTGTTCTTCTCGTTCCACTACCACCGCGGCACTCACTACATGAGTGGTGCCCGCAATGTATAGCAGAAGCGGTTCCTGTGGCATAGGAGATGTCAAGACAGGTGGCGAGGTGAGGAACGATTTCAGATCCTCAAAAGCCTTCTGTGCCTTAGATATCCAGATGAACTTGTCGTGTTGCTTCTTCAATAGCTTGAAGAAGGGCGACCCACGCTCGCCGAGTCGCGAGATGAATCGGCCGAGTGCGACCATGCACCCATTTAGACGCTGGACGTCCCTTTGGCACGTTGGGGGAGCCATCTCCATGATGGCTTTGATCTTTTTCAGGTTAGCTTCAATTCCGCGGTGAGATACCACGAAGCCAAGAAGCTTTCCCCAAGGGACCCCGAAGACGCACTTCTCCGGGTTTAATTTCATGTTGTATGCCGTCAGGCTCTCGAATGTCTCCGATATAGGTCAGAGACCAAGTCGGATGTTACCCGAGACTTGACAACAACGTCATCAACATACGCCTCCACATTGCGCCCAAGCTGGTTGTGGAAACATCGCTGAATGCAATGCTGGTACGTTGCTCCGGCGCTCTTCAATCCAAAAGCCCCAAACGGAGTGATGAACGAAATGTTGATGCAACCTTCTTCCTTTAAGCTAATCTGATGATAGCCTGAGTAGGCATCCAGAAAGCTCAAAAGCTCGCAACCGGCAGTGGAGTCAACCACCTGGTCGATGCGAGGTAGTCCGAACGGATCCTTGGGACATGCTTTATTTAAGTCGGTATAATCGACACACATGCGCCAAGTACTGTTTTTCTTTTGTACAAGCACCGGATTTGCCAACCACTCGGGGTGGAGCACCTCCCTTATAAAGCTGGTGGCTAAAAGTTTGGTGATCTTCATCTTGATGGCTTCCTTCCGATCTTGTAAGAACCGACACAGGCGCTGCTTGATCGGTTTGGCTTTGTCACGTACATTCAAAGAGTGCTTGATCACCTCCTTTGGGACACCAGGCATGTCGGACGGCTTCCAAGTGAAGATGCCACGATTCGCCTGGAGGAAGGTGACGAGCGCCTCTTCCTATTTCGGATCAAGCCCTGTCCCGATTAGAGCCGTTTTGGCCGAATCGGACGGGTCGAGGGAAATACGCTTGACATCTTCATCAGGCTTGATGCCTGGTTTAGATGGCTTCTTGCTTGGCGGTTCGCCCTCGTCATGGAGAGTGGTGGCCACTTGCCAGATCTTGTCCAACTCGGCAGCTGCTTCGGTTGACTAGGCGAAGTCGCAGTTTTCCGTATCAAGGAAATAGGAAAACTTGACGTCTCTGCGGACCGTGATTACGCCCCGCGGACCTGGCATCTTCATCAGTAGGTAGGTGTAATGAGGGACGGCCATGAGTTTGGCCAAGCCCGGCCTTCCCAAGATTGCGTGATACGCAGTCTCGAAATCGGCCACCTCGAAGCTAAGGTTTTCCGTCCGGAAGTTGTTCCGAGTGCCAAAAGTGACCGGAAGAGAGATCCTCCCAATCAGCACTGAGGAGGTTCCCGGGATTATGCCGTGAAACGGCGCGTCAGTCTTCTGAAGCGCCGACTTTGGAATTCCCATCTCGTTGAACGTCTTGGTGAAAAGGATGTTCAATCCGCTTCCACCGTCGACCAAGACTTTGCATAGACGGACACCCCATACCACGGGATTCAAGATGAGTGGATATCTTCCCGGGCAAGGGATATGGCCAGCGTGATCCGAACGATCAAACTTGATCGGAACTTTGGACCATCGAAGATTCGGGGGTCACCGGAGCGACTGCATTAACCTCCCGAGTAGTAAGCTTCTGCTTACGTTTGGACTCGTATGCATCTGATCCCCCGAATATGTAATTGAGCTCGCGCTCGGCTTCTGGATAAGCGTCTCCCTGAGGGGGGTCACGCTTGTCATCTTGTTTGGCGTCCTTGTTGTGCTCCTCAGCAAACCTTTTTAAGACGTTGCAGTTTTTCGCCGCGTGCTTCCCGTTTGGATGGAAAGGACACGGCGCCTCCATAACCTTGTTGTAATCAACAGGCCAGGGCGGCTTTTGCCGACCATGATCCGCGACCGCTGCCAGCTCCTCACCCTTGCGCTTCTTGTCCTTCTTGGAGGACGATTTGGGCTTATCCTTCTTGCCTTCATGCTTGCTCGCGTGATCCTCTTGACGCTCAGCGAGAGCATTCGAGGCAGTAGCATATTGATCCGCTAGGGCGAACATCTCCTTGACGGTGGCCGGGGGCTTCCGAGACATTTTCTTAATTAGAACGGGGTCGCGAACTCCCTTCTGGAAGGCCGCGACAACGACCGCCTCCGAAATCTCCCGGATTGTGTTCTTCTTCTTGGTGAAGCGCCGAATGAAATCCCTTAACAACTCATCTTTTTTCTTATGAATCTGATAAAGATCCCACTGGGTTCTAGGCTTCTCGTAAGTTCCCTGGAAATTGGCGATGAATTGGTCGTAAAGCTCTTCCAAGGAACCGATTGAGTTCTTTGGAAGGCCCGCGAGCCAACCCTAAGCCGGAGAAGTTAGCATGACGGGCAGATAGTTTGCCATCACGTCGTATCCTCCGCCCGCGGCCTTGATTGCCAAAGAGTTGATCTGCAACCAAGCCTTGGGTCCCGCTCTCCGTCAAATTTCACTATTCCCTTGGGGTTGAACCCTTCCAGCCAGTTTACTTGACGAAGTCGGGGTGTAAACGCCTTGATCCCATCAATTAATCCATCCCCGGGGGGAGGAGACTGGCGGGGAAGAATCCGACGTGGTGGAGTACGGCACCGGTCTTCATTTCGCTCCCTTCGTCGTGCTTCAATGTCGAGGCGAAGGTCGCGACTTGTACTTCGGCGGGCGTCTTGCCCGCGACTTGGCGTGTGCCGACTGTGCCGAGTGCTACTTGTGGCAGTCTGACTCCTGGTCGAGTTGGTCGGCTGATCCCGAGTGCCTTGGACAGCCGCTGCCGTCACCATGGCTTTGATTTGCTCCATGATCGGCGTTGCGGGGCTATTCTGTACAAGCAAAGGGGACCAACATTATCCAGGAGGCTCTTACATGCAAGGATGTTCTGCTATGGCGTACGGAAGACCGAGTGGTCTCCTATGCGGACTTGAAGCAGTTCCTCCCGGACTTCTCGTGCGCGACCGCGTAATTTGTCGCGCAGATCTCTCCGCCTCCGCCGTTATGTTCGGCTCCCGCCTCCTCCACAGGGCGCCAAGTCGATCCGGAGGCATGACCATCCAGCACATAGATGCCGCGAAAGTCGGGGAAACCGTTGACGCTCTCGTCTGACTCGGATTCCGAGTAAGAGAGGCTCAACTGATCCTGATTTGTTGGCTCGTCGATGGGAGTGATTATAACTCCCACTTCTTGTGCCGGATCGTTTGGCAGAAGAGTCCGACTGAGATTCGACAGAACTGATCTGCTGAAATCTTGCAGCCGAATTGACCAATCCGAGTGGTATGCCCACTCGGAAAGTTGATCTGGTTAGAGTTGTCTCTGAGCCAGGACTCAGAAAACTCATCCCAGTGTGTGTGCGTTGTGCGGCGCTTCTTAGCGCAGATTGAAAAAAACGACGTGTCATCTCATGGTAAACAGCGGCCGAATTTCTTAACCCTAACGGGACGCCAGACAACTGAAAAGTCACAATTCCTGATTGTATTCGAATGTGATCCAAATTAGGAACAGTATTGACGGTTGATTCACTACTAGCGGAGGACGCTGGCAGAATCATAAACTCGTGACCCCGACTGGGACCGAAGAGTCTCTTGCCGGCTATGCCTAAGCAATTGACTGGAGAGACGCTCTAAGCCTCGACTTGATCGTCAGCGAACTCCTGTTCATCGTCTTCATGGCAGGCATCTTTATCTTGCTTATACTCACCATCTAAAAGAGTATATGTATGCGAGGTGAGTGTCATCCAAACACTGGCGAGTTAGCACCCAACCTAATGCATTTAATGGTAGCGGATTCCAAAGGAAAGGTTGGGGTTGTTTTGTTTGCAGAAAGCCAGAGTTTTAAATCAAAGCCTATGACTTAGCAGTTTTAACAAAGTTCTACTTTCCATGTGTTATTCCAGAGTTTAGTTCCACACCATAATCCATCCCATCCCATGGCAGTTTCCATGCACTCTGCCAAACATTTCCTTCCTTCCGCCATCATATTCCGGATTGGCGACCCGTTGTGAACCACCCGTATGTCTCCGCGCTCCTGCTAGGGCCAGCCCGCACTCCACCCTATCACTGGTCCACCCTGCCTAAAATAACTTCCTTCTTCCGCTCATGTAGCCTCTGCTACACCACTGTATCGGACCCCGTCCGTACAGAACCATAACCACAACCACAACCAAACACCACACACTGGCATGCCAGGCCCAATATCCATTTATCCATGTTTTTGTATGTTCATGTCCGGTGAATATCGGTTCACCGTTCCGAGGCAACTTAAGCCTAAAATAATTACTGGACCTGAGCAGTGTCTAAGCAAAATTTTAGCCAGACTTAGGAGTCTAACAAGTTTTAAACCATAGACTTAGGAGTCTAAAAGTTGTTTTGATCCTAAACTAGGTTAATTCAAGGGTTGATCGTCAAGGCGATCAAGTTGTGATTCAACTAACAATGATCATCAACACGATCATTAAGGGTATCGACAGTTCAATAGAACAGGCATGATATATCATGAATTTAACAAGGTAGGTACTCATAATTAAAAGCATGCAATTGATACTTTAAAAGGAATTATTTTAATGAAAAACTGGAATCAACATGATCTAATGAATGTTAACTCGCACTAGGGAAGTTTGGACTCTCCCTAGTAAAAGTAAACATCCTATAAGGAATCGCACTAGGGAAAACTAACTCTCCCTAGTAAAAGTAAACACCCTTATGGTTTTAAGATATTAACTCGCCTTGGATCTTGCGTATCCAAAACCTAGGTCTTGATCTTCAAGCTACTCCGCGGGATCCTTGGAATCTATTGCGAAGAGGCAAGTCATACAAATAAACACCAAAATATGCTGGAAAGATGATGTATGAAATACAAATGCTACTAGGGTCACGGCTATCTGGGCGTTACTTCTTGCTACTGAGATTCCTAAATAAGTTTCTCTACTTATCGAGGAAGTTCCATGAGCCACTAATGTATAAGGACTCACAAAAAGATAACGGTGGAGGGGGCGTTATGAAGATGATATGTGATGATGCATGATGTTACCATTAATAGTCTACCCTTAGATTTAGCAAATAGATGTATAAAGCAAAAATAAGATTTGTTTGAAGTATTTCCTTCAAAATAATAACTTGCTGTTACTATGGTCCAATTAGTTGAATTTTGTTTAAAAGTGAAAGATTATTTCCTAAGAGAGGTTTTACATTACTCTAATTAGGTAATTATGTATAACTACCGAGCCAAACCAACATTCAATATTTTAATAATTTCTTTAATGGTTAGTAGTGTCTTTGTAAAATTTTAGGAATTTAAATGAGTCCATTTAATATTTAAAATAATTTAGGTTCAACACATTTCAGGGGATTTATATCCTTTGTTATAGCTATAGGGAAAATCATAAATATCTTTTAGGAAAAACAATATATGTTGTGAGTAGTAGAAGTTTCGCATTAAATCACTCATAGTTTGGAAAATCTTTTACAATAGGAACAAACAAGGGATAATTGGTCATATTTTAGTCAAAAGGGTTCGAAGTTGTCAAAATTTGTCCATAGGTATTAACTTAAATTTTTGAGTGTAAGGGCAATTTTAAAGTTAAACAAATAACTACTTGAATTTAATACTACAAGAAGAAGGCTAGATTTAAGGTTTACATTTAGTTAAATTTAAGGTTTACATTTAGTTAATTAAATAAAAATTAAGCATAATCCTACTGTTCATAATTTATCTTGCATTTAGGTTTCTATGAATTTAAAATTTTAATATAGTTAATTAAATTGTCAGATTATACAATGCTAAAATTAAGTTGCCACAATTAGAGAGCCTTGCCTATCTGAAATAATTTATTTTCTTTACTGGACAATTGGGTTTAATAGTTTTCCCATGTTCCTTACATGCTGCAGTATTTATATAAAAAGTTTTGTTGGGGAAAGTACGTGGCCCATGAAGGCTCGGTCCACTTACTTACCCGCGGCCCACAGGAAGCAAGCTCGGGGCCAACAAGCTCGCGCCCACTTGCACTCTCGTAGGAGCTCTGGTTCCCGGCGGTAGTTCTCCGCATCCAGGTAACTGTAGGAACACACACACAAGTGCCTTGAGCACTCATTGTACTCGAGGTCCGGGCTTCCCAAAGCCCGGACGTCATCCCCTGGTACTCGTTTGAGCTCGGCATTAAACAAAGATTGGACGAGGGTCATATCCCGCAGGGAGGCTGAACCAGGTAAAACACTCGTGTCATCACCCCAGCGATCCGGTCTCGACGCGCCTAGCCGCGCCGGGACTAAGGTCTTTTCCTTCGGCGGCGTCCGGCCACGCGGCCGATCCTCGGTCCAGGGGACAGGGCCGCCTTCGGGCCTCGCACCCCCTTTCCTTACTTATTGGCATCATGAAGCTCGCCTCCCAAGAGTCGACAAATAAGCGCCACCGTGGGGCCCGACAGGTCTTCTCCTCGACGAGTCGAGGATGGCCTTGTTGTCTTACGACGACATTGATACCGTGGACCTCAACTACGATGATCGCGACGATGTCGACGAGTCGTATGAGGAGTGGCAGGCTGGTATCCTCGCCGGAGCTCAGTCCGACGAGATGGAGGTGGAGGCAACGCCCGCCTCGGGAGTAGCTGTTCGCTCCCCAGCTTTGCCCGGCACTTCGCTAACTCACGTCAGCGAGACCCTCATGGAGGGACTGGAGGCACCACCACCGGTGCCGCACCCGCATGGACCGCATACATTCGCGGTCATGTCCGAAGAGGAGGACTAGTCCTGTGCGCGCAACTGGCGCCTCAGCCCATCGAGGCCGGTGACGGACCGGCATGAGCCCATGGTAGTTGAGGGTGCCGATGGCATCGCCTCCGGGCATACACCGACATGTCTCTTCGCGAGCCTGCCTCGCCATATCTTTAGCAACGGGCGGGGTGACCCGCGCCACCACGTCTTGACCTAGCAGAGAGCACCAGCGGCGTGAGGCCGCTCGGAGCCTCTTTGCTGGGTCGGTTGGGCGAACCCTGGCAGATATCCATCACAGGCCTGCTGGCCCGACGCCTTCCGCGCGCGCTTTGCGCGTGCATTCGCCTACCACTATCGTCACCAACCCAAAGGTCGCATCGGAAAGGGTTAAGGCGATGCCAGTCATCGTGACTGGAGAAGGACCCGCGAGGGTTCACCATGGCTGACCTAGGCGCCGCGGTTGCTGACGACCTTGAAGAGCTCGCTGGGGATCTCGGCGAGCACCTCCAGGCCCAGTCACATACCAGTGGCTCCTCGAGACGACGCGGCCAGAGTGTTCGGTCGCGCCGGTAGGCATTTACGTCCACAACGGACGGCGCCTCGGGCACCCCGCTCCGCCGCCGCTTCCGGTGGCAAACTCCCATTGAAATAACGGGCCGCCTCGGTGCTCAAATTTCTTCCGAGCTTTGCGCGAGGCCCCATAGCCTCGCAAGTTCAAGCCCGGGAGCATCGAGAAGTTCGACGGGAGTAAGAACCCCGATGAATATCTCGCTGTTTATACTACCGCCATCCTGGCCGCAGGCGGTAACGAGGCCGTAATGGTCAACTACTTCCCTACCGTCTTGGAGGGAATGGCCTGAACTTGGCTGTTCAACCAACGTCGAGGTTCGATACGCAGCTGGGAACAGCTGCAGGAGGCGCTCCAGACAAACTTCCAGGGCTGCTATGCGCGCCCTGAAAAGCCTTAGGACCTCAAGCTTGTGGTCCAAAGGGCAGGAGAGGGCCTGCAGGACTACGTCCGCAGGTTCGTCCAAGTGCGCAACACCATTCCGTCGATCTCCGACGAGGCCACCGTTGAGGCCTTCAAGGAGGGAGTGCGGAATACCCGTTTCACCGAGGACCTTGAGCTCCATCCGGTCCACATAGCAGCCGATTTATTTCGTGCTGTGGAAGGATACATCAACGCCTCCGAGGCGGTGAAGCGCAAAAGAGGGAGGACGGAGGAGAAGGCGGCGGCCCGGACTGGCACGGATGCCAAGAAGGGTAACGCCGAGAAGAAGAAGAAGAAGAAGAAGAAGAAGAAGAAGAAAAAGAAGAAGAAGAAGAAGGAGACTGCCGCCCCCACCTACGTCGCAGCGGTAGAGCCCGAAAGGCCCGCTCCTCCTGAGCGGCCGCCTCCACGGCCAGCCCGCCCGGCTGGTGGAGGAAACGCCAGGCGCGCTGTAAGGGGCGAGCCTCGGCCTCGACTCGACCGCCTAGGGGCTAACCTCCAACAACCGCTCTCGCTTTCTCCATCGGCAAGACGGCCATGACTCGCTTAATCGCAGGACGGGCCGCGCGTTGAGGACTTCTACACCGGGCGCGGGCCCATGCCCGAGCTCCTCGATCACGGGGTGCCGGACGACCGGGCGCCCATGGCGACGCCTTCCAGGAGGCTCGCGCACACGTCGCCGTGATCTTCGGCGGCGCTTCTGCCTATAGCTCGCGACGCAAGCTTAAGGCCGCTGCCCGGGAGGTTTACCACCTCGAGAAGGGCAAGCCCGAGGACGCACCCCTGCGGTGGTCCCACCAGTCAATCACTTTCTCCGGGGATGATTGTCCCCGATGATCGTGCCCCGCCGCTTACATTGGTGCTCTGTCCCACCATCAGCAACACGCGAGTCGATCGTGTGTTGGTAGATGGAGGAGCTCCTCGACATCGCCAATCCTTTGCCGTGTTCTGAGCGATGCAGTCCCGCGTCCAAGATCAAGGACATAGCCATCCCCTTTCACGGCATTGTCCCTAGGTCATCCCTACAGCCGATCGGGCAAATCGTGCTGCCCGTGATGTTTGGGACACCCCAGAACTACCGGAGAGAGTACGTCACCTTCGAGGTGGTGGACTTCGAGCTCCCGTACAACGCCATCCTTGGACGCCCCGCGCTGTCCAAGTTTATGGCGGTCACCCACCTCGGCTATCACTGCCTGAAGATGCCGACCCCTCACGGGGTCATCACGATCAAGGGCAGCCACAAGGCCGCAATGGCCTGTGACGAGAGCGCCTTGGCCATGGTCGACAGCCTCGAAGCGTGGCTGCCAAGGCCGAACGGCCAACAGCCCGCTTCTAAGGTGGCCTGCGCAGCCGCAGAGCTCACTCAAGGCGCCCCTCTCGAGGACGACCCGCCAAGGTCGCCCACGAGGGTCAACCTTGAGTCCAAATAGGAACTCGAGCTCGTCACCTTCCTCCGGCTAACGCAGACGTGTTCGCGGGAAACCGTCCGACATGCCCGAGTCCCAAGGTAGGTCATCGAGCACAAAGCTAGCTGTTCACGACAAAAAGCCTATCGACAGTTCTACGGCGCTTCCCAAAGTGGAAGGCTAACATCATCCAGAGCAACTTGGCAAGCTCCTCCAAGCCGGCTTCATCCGAGAAGTCGAGCATTCCGACTGGCTAGCTAATCCGGTCGTCGTCAAGAAAAAGGGCGGGAAATGGCGAATGTGCATCGACCATCGTGACCTCAACGCCGCCGCCCCAAGGATTTATTTCACCTGCGCATAGACCAATCGGTCGACGAAGCGGCGGACTCGGGCTCATGAGCTTCCTCGACGCCTACTCCGCTATCACCAGATCGTCTTTGGCAAGGGAAGGCGAAGAGAAGATCGCCAGAATACCTTTTGGTACCTTCGCTACGACCATATCCTTCACCAAAAGAACGCGGAGCCACGCTCCAAATGACTAATGCGTAAGACGGTTCTCGATCGATAGGGCGAACGTAGAGGTTTATGTAGACGACGTTGTTGTAAAAGCAAAGTCCCACGACCATGTGGCCGACCTTCGTAAAACTTTTGCTAATCTTAAAAGCATCAAGTTGTCAATCTCAAAAATGTGTCTTTGGTGTCCTGGCAGGGATGTTGCTTGACTATGTAATAGGAAAGGCGAGTATCGGGGCAAACCCCGAGAAAATCGGGCGGATGGCAGCCCTCAGCAAATTCATATCTCGTCTCGGCGAGCGCAGTGCACCTTTTTGTAAGATCTTGCGCAAGCACGATGGTTTCGAATGGATAGAAGAAGCCGAGGCGCCAACGGAGCTAAAGCGCACTGTCCACGCCTCCGCCCTAGCCACGCCAAAGCTCGTGGAAGCTCTACTCTTCTATTTAGCGGTCGCCTCACAGTCGTAAGTCTTTGACTAGCGATCGGCGAAGGCAAGCAACAACCCGCCTACTACGTGAGCGAGGTACTTCACGGCCTAAGGAGCGGTACCGAGGTTCAAAAGCTCTTGTACGCCTTTGCTTATGGCCTCGCGAAGTTGTGTCACTATTTTCAAGCCCATCCACCACGGTCCCAACGAAGTTTCCGTTAAAGGACATCATTCGAACCCGACGCGAACGGAGGGTCGCAGTGGGCAATGAGCTTGGTGAGTTTGACATCAAGTTCGTTCCCGAACAATGATCAAATCCTGTTGTGGCTGACTTCTTGGTGAGTGGACTGCCCGGCCGACCCCCTTCGGAGGCTCGCCCGAGCCCGCAAGCCAAGAAGCACACTGACCATGTTTTTCGATGGGTTGCGCCAATTGAGCGATCAGCGGGTTTGTTCTCATCTCCCCAAGGAGAACAAATTCAGCATATAGTACTGACTCTATTTTTCCAGAACGAACAATGTCATGGAGTACGAAGGCCTCCTAGCCGCCTCTGAGCATGCACTTCGCTCGCATAAAGCGACTAACAAATGAAGGATTCGAAGTTGGTCGCCCGCCAAGTAAACAAGGAGTTTCAAGTGTTCTGACGACTAATGGCGCAATACTTGGCGAAGTGAGAAAGTTGGAGAAGCACTTCACGAACTTCGAAGTGTGTTACGCTCCCAGATCGCTAATAGCTTTGGCCGATAAGATCGCTGCTTGGCTCCTCACAAGAAACCGCTTCTACGGGGTGCTCGTCAAAGACCTACTAAAGCCCTCTATTCCTTCCGGAGAAGAGGCCCCGAGAAGATGGTTGCCTCGACCCAAACGACCGTCTTGTTTAGTTCCTAGAGCAACATGACACTGGATGACGCCATTCGCCGAGTTCTTGACGATGGGACACCGCCACAGACACACCGTGAAATCCGGCCCAAAGACAAGCCCGACCTTACCGACACTCGGGGCTTGTTGTACCGAAGGGGTTCTAACGGCGTACTTTCTAAGTGCGTGACCCGGGAGGAAGGCAAATTTCTCCTCCAAGACATCCACGATGGGATCTGCGGGGCCCATGCCTCTTTTAGAACCCTAGTGGGAAAAGCCTTCCGCATGGGGTACTACTGGCCAACTGCGTTAACCGACGCAAAAGAGCTTGTAAAACACTGCCCAGCCTGCCAATATTGAAAAGGATCGAAGGCCTAGAGGGGGGGTTGAATAGGCCTAATTGCAACTTTTTAAGTTTTCTAGGTTTAGTGAAATTTAAGACAAATTAACACTAAAACAATGACTATTCTAAGCAAAGCGGACACAAGACATACACGGAAACTATATCGGTGATAGCATCACAACCATTGCATGAACATGAATAGAATACAAGAAATTAAAGGAGCACAAGGGACAAAGGATATTTTTATCCCGAGGTTCGGAGATCTAACTCCTACTCCCCGCTGAGGAAACCTCGACGAACGAAGGCCGGTTCTCAATCGAACCTAGTCCTCTTCCCCACTGGTAGTAGTCGTCACGCTCCCGCAGTCGACCAACCTTCACACCGTGTCGAGTGCTCCCACACGCCTTGGTGAGCTACTCGACCACACCACCCCGACGACACACGCCGGGTGGAGACACACTCCCGAGGGTAACAAGCCCGATGACGACGAACCCGCAACTCCGAATCCTCAAGAAGCACGACCGAAGATCAAGAACACCGAAAGAATCAAAATCACACTCACACGGGCTTGGGAGGCTCAAGAACTTACCTAGCAAAAGTAACACCAAATGCTCGAGCTCACCTCTCTCGACGACTCCTTAACATCGACAAGGATTCGGAGGAATATTCTCGATTCCCACCGAGGTGGGAGGATCCTCACAAATCGGATCTGTCGCCCGGGGAACCAGACAGACAAATTTCAGATCTCACCGCTCCCTCACCAACCCCGTGGAGGGGTCCACACTTCGACAGACATAATACCGGACAGACCCTCGACCGTCTCCGACGAAGGTCAACTCCACCGATAAACACACACGATGCAAACAACTAGGAACCCAACCTTACTAGCCAGCCGGACACCCTGGCCGGACAGTCCGGTTGGGCTGTCCGGACCAATGCCGGGCACCACTGCCAGCTAGTAGCTTCTTCAACCAACTCCTTGCAGAAAAGACCTGACGTGGGCCGGACACACTGGCCGGACAGTCCGGCTGGGCTGTCCGGACTAGGGCCGCACCACACCAGATTCAAGACATCGCTTCCCCAAAACCCTCATGGGGAACCACCTTCTATCGACACGCCGACCGACAGTCCGCCCACCGTCTGCTGACGGCTGAAAACCTCTGTCGGTCCAAACACAAATAAACTGGGGCCGGACCCCCCAACCAGACGGACCGAACCCTTGTCCGGTTAGGGGCTCACCCCTGCTGCCAACACACCTAAACACCCTCCTGCGAAACTCAAAGACCACCAAGACATGCCCAAGCTCTAGACCACACCTAGAGACACTCCCAAGCTACTAGAAGAGAAAAGGAATGTTGTGATTCATGGGAAATCGGGAATCCATGGGAAACATCACCATCGAGCCCCCCTCAGAACGGCGTCGAAAAGATCAGAAAAGAAAAACCTAGGCTAAGGATAGACCCACACACTTCTCGGTCTATCCTCTAAATCATCCTTAGCCTTGATTGCAACGACGAAGATCAATTAAAAATAATGAGGGGTCCAAGATAACCAAAATACCCTCAGTTGGCAAGATATGGCGTCCAGATGTAGCTTCACTTGAGATGACCGATCAACAATCATCAAAATCAAATAAAAACCCATGGGGGCCTTGATCCTTACAATCTCCCCCTTTTTGGTGATTGATGACAACACCTGCATTCTTTCTCAAGTGATACAAAACATAGCGTATATATATCTCGCATGAACAGGTCAGTTACAGTGGCATCAACAAAAGAACATCATCACAGTTTGAAAATGAGATATGGTATGCATGACAATAGATAGGCTCCCCCTAGATAAACTCAACAAGGCAATCAAGAAGTCAAGAGCATCAAGTATCATAACAACCATAACCACAAAGGTTAATTATTACGAACCAAGAGCAAGAAGTTCAACTAGACCAGACACAATCAAAGAGATAGCAATGCTCAATGCTCCAGCTACTCCCCCTTTGGCACCAAGCACCAAAAGGGGTCTTCGCGATCCCCACTGGACAGACAAGAGTCACTTTTTCTTGGAGAACCGCCGGTGAAAATAGGTTTTGAGGTTGGATTTGATGGAGCTAGAAGGAGGAGGTGGTGGTGCCTCTGCGATGATCGAGCCTCTGAAGAGCCCAGGAGCAGTAAGAGTCTGGAGCACAAGGACCACTCAACATCCCGAGGATCCATGGAGGCAAACACTTCACAGAAGATGGATACTCGAGAGGAATCTAAGGCCACATTGAACAACCGATCCCCGTAAATCGCACAGAGGCGCATAAGTCCCGTGAGAATTCTCAATAGAGCTCACTCTGCACTCACGCCCCGCAGTCAAGCTAGATGCTCTATTTGTCGAGCCAATTGATCCTGTTGCCAAGATACTTGCTCATTGTGCCATGATACCTCCTCTTGATGCCATCCCTGATAGATCTGATGATATGAGTCCTGAGCTGCTGTGAGGGAGGTGAAGAACTGATCTTGACGAGCAAAGAAGGCTTCAAATCCTTGCATTGGAGGTGCCTGAGCCTCCTGGGACTCTAGAGGAACTTGAGGAGCACTATGGCTTGTTCCTGCCTGGCTATCATCCACTCGCCGTCTCTTGTCCCCTGCCTTCGGAATCTTCATATCATAGGGCTTAATTGACAGGTTGTAGAGAGAGGCATCAACAATATTCTTCTGAGCTAGAAATCCACAAAGAATGTGACCAAAGGGGAGAGACTTGTTGAAACCCCTCATGATACCCTCTTCCATCTCCCCAAACAACAAATCTGCCACATTAACTGTTGCCTTAGTTATGATATAATGACAAACCCACTGAAAGATTGGAGTGAATGCATAACGATTCCCACTCCTATTCAAGATGGTCCGTCTAAGAATGCCTTCTAGTACTGATGTCTGGTGATTAAGACAGGCAGTCTTGGACTGAGAGAACCCTGGAGCTGTCACATCTTCATAAAGATGTTGTATCATAGGCACATCTAGCTGAATATGAGTTGTAGACCACTTGTTCTCTGCTCCATACATAAGAGAATGAATTTCTACTCCCCCTGCAGCAAGGTGAAAAGTATCCTGAAAGTGTTCCTTATGAAAGATGTGCTGACTCCCATTTCAACGCTACTCTCGTGCGGTTCTTTGCAACCCACATGGTCGAATAGATTTCAAGCACATCATGCATCGAGTAGGAGAACTTCGAGTTAAAAGCTCAGCAAGACCCATGGTGGCACAAAGATCTAAGATATATCTCATCGAATTGGTAGCTTGTCAACTCTTGCCCATGATATGTATTGAGCGTGAAACACAAACTTCGATTGACTCGCCTTTGACACATATGCTTTGTATATGTCATCAGGAACACGGTGCCGGTTGTCTCGAGGTAACATGGGCTTCTTCGGGAACCATCGAGCCAAGGAGACACGTCTTAGTTGCCTAATGAACTTGTCTTCCCAACCCACCAGATCTTTGGACACTGTCCCATATTCAGTGAAGACACTCGTTCTAGGGTCAATCTCAACTTCCTCAGCTTCCTCAGCTCCCTCAGACTCGTCATCTGATTCAATCGGGGATTCCTCCCCCTCAGACTCTAAAACATACACATCCTCCATCTCATTGTCAGAAACGACCTGCTTTCCACGGCCTGCATTCTTAGTCCTCGGCATAATGATCTGACCTCAGAAGCTGAATTAAATCCTTGACAATCACTAGCACACCTCAATTGACAAGCCTATAAACACAAGCCTCCAATGCACAAGCTCTTGACCAAAACCCTGGATCAACAAATACAATCAACAACCACTACCACAGTTGCACCAACCACCCACTGATGACTAGAGAGGACACGGACATGAAACTCCCCACAGGAATTTGACCGAACAGAAAGGTGAAGGGAGAAATCTCACCTTAGAGTGAAGAAACCGGCCAAACGAGGTTCCCCCACGAAGAATCAAGCCAGGGAACTGGAGGAGAACCACGAGGGAGCACAAATGTGGAAGGAATCGATCCAAATCTTCCCGAGGAGAGAGATTGAGTGAAGGGGAGGAGATGGTGTGGCTAGGGTTCAAAGAGGTGAAGAGCTCGGGTAGAAGGACGAACTGGGCGCAGGAGGAAGGAGAAGGAAAGACCCAGGGAGAAAAGGACTTGGGAGGGCGGCTCGCCTCACAGGCCGGACAGTCCGGCAAGGTCGACCGGACTGTCCGGTTGAAGGCTAGGCGACAAGGAAAGAAGTGCAGGTCGAGACAAGACGCCCAGCTCTTTGGTCCGACAGACCAGCCAGACAAATCGACTGCTCTGTCTCGGCCCAAGGTCAACCTCTCTCGACCACCTAAAAACTAGTTTTTGCACTGAGCCCATTTCACTTAGATGAAAATATGACCGGGGCTTAGGAATGCATAAAATAGAGAAATTTTGAAGATGGGATCATTTTGACAAGGTGAGATAGAGAGGAGAGCCAAGACGAGATTTTTAGCCTTTTGAAAGAAACAAAGAGAAATCCAAAGACCAAACTCAAACCAATCTCAACACCAACGGATTAAGACGAATTAGAACACAAGAGGCCAATGAGCTTAGAGCTACGAACCAAGTTCTTAAGAGCAATACCAAAAAGCATCATTCATTGGAAGATAATCTCAAGACACTATGATTAATGATACCAAGGAGTGACATAAATTACCATAATTAGAAGCAATTCGAGCAAAGGCGCATGAGACAGCAACAGGATACCACGAAAATTGCCTAATAGCAAGTGTGATACAAATCATGCTCAACATAGTCTAGGAAGACCACATCTCACAAGGAGACGCCATCACTGAACATTACTTAGTAAAGCATTGCAGGGATAAAATTTTATTCAAAAATTATCATGTTCCTCATGGTTTAGCTAGGATGATCGTTTTGAAGAGTTGAGGCTCAAGCCTTACTTTTCGACCATTTAACCAGAATGATCGTTATGAAGGGTTGAGACCCAAGCCTTACTTTTCGACCATGCCTAGCATTACGCTAAAGGAATCGTGATCTCGGTCATCCAACACTCCCTCTAAGTTCATGCCAAGTGCAATGGCAAGCGATCTCAGAAGGGAGGATTGGTGGGACTCAACCACAGACTCTCAAGATAGAACAATATTATTTTTTTTTAAACAAAACTTAGCACATTACTTGGGCAATGTAAGGGATGGCAATCTCCAAGTGAAAAGAGTTCTATTTAAGCTAGGCAAGCTTAACATGATCACTCCAAGCTATTAAGCAACATACAGGTCCAAGTTGAAGAGACTCATGCACCTAGTTCAAAAGATTGAAGAATTTGCAAATAGGTATACACTTGGTACCACTGAGCATGGTGAAACATGAGATCATGAGCATTAAGATTTTACAGGAGGCCAATTGAAATTCAAGGTACACTAAGTTTATAGGCCTAAACTCATTGATCTCAAGGAAGCATGAACAAAAAGAATAAACTGATCACAGAGGCAGAGGCAAGAGCAAGAGTGTCAGGGCAGGCAGGACCTGTCTAGCATGTTGAGTTCATTTTTTAGCTTGCAAAATCGTGCCTCATCCAGTGGCTTAATGAAGATGTCGGCCAATTGATCATCAGTCCTCACATGACTAAGCACAATGTCCCCCTTCGCCACATGATCCCGAAGGAAGTGGTGTCGGACGTCAATGTGCTTTGTCCGTGAGTGCTGGACCGGATTGGTCGCTATCTTCACCGCGCTCTTGTTGTCACACAAAAGAGGCACTTTTGTCAGTTTTAGCCTAAAATCATAGAGAGAGTGAGTCAGGTATATCAGCTGAGCACAGCAACTCCCTACCGCTATGTATTCTGCCTCAGCAGTTGATAGCGCCACAGAGTTTTGCTTCTTAGAGGACCACGATACTGCACTCCTCCCAAAGAAGTGACAGCCCCGTATGCTTTTTATGATCAATCTTGCACCAAAGATAATCTGAATCGAGAATAGCCTAGCAATCGCATCACAAGACCCTTTGGGTACCAAAGCCCTAAACTAGTGGTATGCTTGAGATATCTCAAAATCCTTTTCACTGCACTAAGATGAGATTCTCTAGAGGAAACCTAAAATCTAGCGTACATGCACACACTGAACATGATATCGGGCCTAGAAGCTGTGAGATAGAGCAATGCACCAATCATAGAACGGAATTGAGTGGGATTTGTGGGCGTACCTTTTTCATCGAGATCCAGATTTCCATTTGAGGCCACTGGGGTCTTGATCGGCTTACAATTATCCATAGAGAATCGCTTTAAGAGATCTTGAACATATTTATCTTGAGATATAAATGTCCCTTCTTCCAATTGCTTGACTTGAAATCCCAATAAGAAGGTCAATTCTCCCATCATCGACATTTCAAACTCCTTGGCCATCATCAGACTGAACTCCTCACAGAATGAATCGTTGGCACTTCCAAAAATGATGTCATCCACATATATCTGGCATACGAAGAAGTCCCCACCAATAGTCTTGGTGAACAGTGTGGAGTCATTGTCCCCATCTTGAAACCCTTGGCCAAGAGAAAATCCCTCAATTGCTCATACCACGCCCTTGGCGCTTGCTTCAATCCATAGAGAGCCTTTGAGAGTTTGTACACATGATCAGGATGCTCTTAGTCTTGGAAACCTGGAGGCTGCTCCACATACACAAGTTCTCCTATAAAGCCATTCAGGAAGGCACTCTTTACATCCATCTGTTTTAGTTTAAAATCATGGCACACTGCAAAGGCCAGGAGCAATCTGATTGCCTCCAAGCGAGCAACTGGGGCAAAGGTCTCGCCATAGTCCAGGCCCTCGACTTGAGAGAATCCCTGAGCGACCAACCTTGCTTTGTTTCTGACCACTATCCCGGACTCATCCTGTTTGTTCTTGAAGACCCACTTCGTGCCAATCACATTGTGATCCCTGGGACGCTTGACCAATGTCCAAACCTAGTTGCGCTTGAAGTTGTTCAGCTCTTCATGCATAGCATTGATCCAGTCATGATCACCAAGCGCTTCATCCACTGTCTTGGGCTCAAGGGTTGACACGAAAGCATTGTGCTCACAGAAGTTGACAGCCCTTGACCTGGTCTGAACACCCCTAGAGAAATTTCCAATAATCTGCTCAGTAGGGTGGTCTCGAGCAATGGTGTGGTGGCTCTTGATTGGCTCAGGAGGTTCATCAACTTGTGTTGAGTCTGACTCTACAGCTATTTCTGACCCTGGACTACATGACTCCAATTTGGAGGGGTTTCCCTAATCATCCTCCTTGATTTCCATATCTGGTCTCACTTCACCCACATCAAGATGCTCAATCACTTTGTGGTGCTACATCATCACCTTCTTCCAAGCCATCTTGGGATCCACCAGATTCATCAAACTTGACATCGTGGGATTCCTCCACCAAACCCGTGGTCTTGTTGAACACCCGGTATGCTTTAGACCTTGAGGAATATCCCAAAAAGAATCCTTCATCAACCCTGCTCTGAAATTTCCCTAAGTGCTGTCTCTTCCTGTAGATGAACACCTTGCATCCAAAGACTCGAAAATAAGAGACATTGGGTCGCCTCCCCACCAAAGCTTTCATATGACGCCTTCTTGAGGAGGCAAGTAGGTAAAGCCTGCTGACACAATGGCAGCGGTTGATGGCCTCTCGCCTGAAGACATCTAAGGTCTTATACTCATCTAGCATTGTCCTCGCCATCTCGATCAGGGTTCTATTCTTCCTCTCCACTACCCCATTTTGTTGCGGGGTGTAAACTGCAGAGAACTGGTGACCTATTCCTAGCTCATCACAGAAATCTGAAACATTAGAATTCAGGAACTCCGTTCCGTTATCACTCCTGATACTCTTGATGGCGGTCTCAAACTCATTTGAAGCTCGTTTTGCAAAGGTTTTGAAAGTTTCTCTAACTGGAGTCTTATCGGGCAAGAAGAACACCCATGTAAACTGGGAGAAGTCATCAACAATGACCAAGTAAAAGAGGTTTCCTCCCAGGCTCACATAGGTGGTTGGCCCAAAAATATCCATGTGGAGGACTTCCAAAGGTCGAGAAGTGGACATAAATGACTTCACAGGATGTGAGTTGGCAACCTGCTTCCCAGCTTGACAAGCACTACACAACTTGTCTTTCTCAAATTTCACATCCCGCAGTTTCACCACAAGCTCGTTTTTGAAAATCTTTTTCAAATTCCTCATCCCCACATGGCCAAGACGACGATGCCAAAGCCAACCAAGGGTGACTTTGGCAAGGAGGCACGTCGAGAGACCGGATGAGGGGCAACTAAAGTCCACAAGAAACAGGTTTTGGAAACGAAATCCTTTGAACACAAGTTTTTCATTTTTGTCAAAAACAGAGACCCCATCTGAAGAAAAGTGGCAACGGAACCCCAAATCGCACATTTGGGCTACAGAGAGAAGATTAAAATTCAGAGAATCTACCAGAAGTACATTATCAATTGATAGATTTGAGGTAATTGCAACTCTACCTCGAGCCAGAATTTGTCGCTTGCTGTTGTCACCGAAGGTAATGTTGTTGGAGGCACCTTCTTCCTCCATGGAGGTGAACAACCTAGAGTTGCCAGTCATGTGTTGGGTGCATCCACTATCGATCACCCAGTGGCGTCCTCCACTACGGTAGTTCACCTGCCAAGATGAGAGTTTACTTTGTTGACTTAGGAACCCAACTGGTCTTGGGTCCCCAAGGGTTAGATCCAACAATATTTAGTCCAAATGAATTAGCAAGGAAGGACTTAGACACCCAAATTGCACGTTGGTATTTATAATCATCGGGGTGACCAACAAACTGAGCATACACCTTGCCAAAATGGTCTTTCCATAACCAATAGTCACCCACAACATGTTTTGATTTTTTGACAAAAACTTGCCTAAGCTTGGGGGTGTGAGCAGTGTGATGAGTGTTCCAAGCCTTGTCCCTTTTAACATGATAGTTTGTGAAGTTGTGCCCATGATGGTAGTTGTGTACAAAGTTGTTCCTATAGTCATTTCTACCCAATCTGTCATGGTAGAGCCAAGCCCCATGATTCTGGTTGTGCCTATTTCTAAAAGCATGATTGTTGCTTCCATTCTTATTCCCATGCCCAAAATTAGCTTTGAGAGGAGCCTTGCCCTTTCCATTTGACTTGGGATCAACTTTCTTTTTCTTGGACTTCTGTGGAGGAGTGAAGCCCAAGCCTCTCTTATTTGAAGGGGACTTTTGATCCTTTATCATTTTTTCAAGGGCAATGCTACTCTCAAGACTCTTTTCTAGTCCCTTTTCAAATTTTGCTTTTAGTTCAGTATTTTCAATGATCAACTCCCTAACAGCTAAAGCACTTTTGCAGGTGTCAATGTCACAAGCATGATTCAGAGTGTTGGAACTAGAAGTACCAGCAGAGCTAGAAGCAATCATGGTAATATCAAGCAAATCACCGCAACATGTACTAGCATCTACCTTAGAAACAGACTTAAGAGCAACAACATCATCATCTTTGTCTACCAAATCATCACATGACAGAGAAATATGACAGTTGGACACACAACGTCTCTTAGCAAGCAAAGATTCATACTTGTCTCTAATGTCATCACAAACTAAAATCAAGTCATCATGAGATTCAAGTAAAGCTATCTTCTCCATCTCAAGTTCTTCACATTTTGAGGCATATTCTTGATAAGATTCAAGTAAAGCAGAATGATCAATTTGAAGTGACTCTAGTTTGTCTACAACTTGTTCATGTTGTGAAGTTAGACTTTCCAGAGTTTTCTTAAGCAATTTATTCTTGCTATCCTGCCTTTGGAGTTGAGCTCCCATGTCATTTATCAATTCAAGGTACTCTTCGATGGGAGAAGAGGGATTTTGTACCTTGGTCTTGTTATGGATCCCCATGAGACACATGGGAGGGAATGCGGGAGGAGGTGGAGTTGACTCTGCAATTGCAAGGCCCGCAAGCCCTTTGGATCTTGACCCTCCATCTTCATCGAATGATGAACTTGATGAGTCGCTTGATGACTCCTCGTCGGAGACCCATTCACCCACGAAGGCTTGTCGCTTGCCCTTCTTGTCAATCTTCCTGAAGCGAGGCTTGAAGTGAGATTTCTTTTTATCTCTACCATGAGACTTGTCCTTGGACCTATGCTTGGGCACCTCATCATCACTTGATTTGACCTTGAGCTTGTCCTTGTCCTTGAGCATCTTGTCACACATAGAGGCAATGTGACCTCTCTCACCACACTCATGGCACCGGATGTTGGCAAATGTCTTGGGGCGGGAGGAATTGAAGGTCCTCTTCCTTGGATCTCCAAAGTTGTTTCTCCCCATGATTTTTCCGGCCCTTCTCAAGAGCAAAGCTAGTTCATTGAGATCACTCTCGGAGTCAGCATCGCTTGACTCATCTTCATCATCAGGTACACTCCCCTTTGCCTTGAGGGCTATCACCTTGGGTTCATTTGACTTTTCCTTCTTCTTGGAGCTTGGATCCTCACCGGTGTGGATGAGCATCTCATGAGTGACAGCCTTCCCAGCAGCCTCGCTTGAGTGATCTTCTTCACATCGCCACTATTGGAGAGGTAGGTGACGATGTCTCGGTACTCCTTTGGCAAGATGCGTATCATCTTCCTGTAAACATCAATATCTGAAACAGGGGCATCCAAGCCCTTAAGCTCATTCACAATGGGATTCAAGCGAGAGAATATTTCATTCACACACTCATTAGGCAACATTTTGAATTAATCAAATTTCTCTTTCATAACCACAAGCTTCTCTTCCTTGACAACCGTGATACCCTCGTGGATCTCAGCTAAAGTCTTCCAAACGTCATTAGCACTAGTGAGATTGCTCACTCGATCAAATACCTCCACACTCAAGCCAGTGAAGAGGGCGTTGAGTGCTTTGGCATCGATCTCCCTAACCTTGATCTCCTCAGATGTAAGAGGAGCCTCTGGATCGGCTCTAGCAGGAATAGGGTTCTCGGTGACCTTCCACACATCATACCCAAGAGATTGAATGTAACACCTCATACGAATCTTCCATTAGGGAAAGTGGGTACCATTGAAAAGAGGGATTCTATTGGCTGCGACACTATTGCTATTCTCGGCCATCCCTAGCGGTTAAGCTAGACCAAGGATACCTAACGCTCTGATACCAACTGAAAAGGATCGAAGGCCTAGAGGGGGGTGAATAGGCCGAATTGCAACTTTTTAAGTTTTCTAGGTTTAGTGAAATTTAAGACAAATTAACACTAAAACAATGACCTATTCTAAGGAAAGCGGACACAAGACATACACGGAAACTATATCGGTGATAGCATCACAACCATTGCATGAACATGAATAGAATACAAGAAATTAAAGGAGCACAAGGGACAAAGGATATTTTTATCCCGAGGTTCGGAGACAAACTCCTACTCCCCGTTGAGGAAACCCTCGACGAACGAAGGCCGGTTCTCAATCGAACCAAGTCCTCTTCTCCACTCGTGGTAGTCGTTCGCCGCTCCGGCAGGTCGACTCCGAATCTTCACACCGTGTCGAGTGCTCCCACACGCCTTGGTGAGCTACTCGACCTCACACCACCCCCGACGACACACGTCGGGTGGGAGACACACTCCCGAGGGTAACAAGCCCGATGACGATTTAACCCGCAACTCCGAATCCTCAAGAAGCACGACCGAAAGATCAAGAACACCTAAGAATCAAAATCACACTCACACGGGCTTGGGAGGCTCAAGAACTTACCTAGCAAAAGTAACACCAAATGCTCGAGCTCACCTCTCTCTCAGATGCACTCCCTTAAATACTGACAAGGATTTGGGAGGAATATTCCCTCAGATTCCCCCCGAGGTGGGAGGATCCCCTCACAAACCGGACTGTCTGCCCAGGGGAACCAGACAGACAGCCCCCAGATCTCACCTGCTCCCTCACCAACCCAGTTGGAGGGGTCCACACTTCGACCAGACAGTCAGCCGGATAGACCCTTCGACTGTCCTGACGAAGGCTGAACTCCACTGGACAAACACACACGACGCAAACAACTGGGAACCCAACCTTACTAGCTACCGACACCTGGCGGACAGGTCCGGTTGGGCTTGTCCCACAAGGCGGGCACCACCGCAGCTAGTAGCTTCTTCAACCAACTCCTTGCAGAAAAGACCTGACATGGGCCGGACACACTGGCCGGACAGTCCGGCTGGGCTGTCCGGACCAGGGCCGGGCACCACAACCAAACCAAGACATCGCTTCTAAAACCCCTCATGGGGAGGAACCACCTTCGACGGACCGCCGACCGACAGTCCGCCCACCGTCCGGTTGTTGACTAAAACCTCTGTCGCTCCAAACACAAATAAACTAGGGCCGGACCCCCCAACCAGACGGACCAAACCCATGTCCGGTTAGGGGCTGACCCCTGCTGCCAACAGACCCAAACACCCTTCTGCGAAACTCAAAGACCACCAAGACATGCCCAAGCTCTAGACCACACCTAGAGACACTCCCAAGCTAGAAGAAGAGAAAAGGAATGTTGTGCTTCATGGGAAATTGGGAATCCATGGGAAACATCACCATCGAGCCCCCCTCAGAACGGCGTCGAAAAGATCAGAAAAGAAAAACCTAGGCTAAGGATAGACCCACACACTTCCCGGTCTATCCTCTAAATCATCCTTAGCCTTGATTGCAACGACGAAGATCAATTAAAAACAATGAGGGGTCCAAGACAACCAAAATACCCTCAGTTGGCAAGATATGACGTCCAGATGTAGCTTCATTTGAGATGACCGATCAACAATCATCAAAATCAAATAAAATCCCATGGGGGCCTTGATCCTTACAAATATCATGCCCGGGTATCCCACCAGCCCGCATATGAGCTGCAGACTATCCCGCTAACCTGGCCATTCTCAACATGGGGAATGGACATACTTGGTCCGTTCCCCAAAGGCCTAAAGGACTGCACGCACCTGTTCGTCGCCATCGACATTTTCACTAAGTGGATCGAGGCCGAACCAGTGTCGAGCATATCCGCCCAAATGGCCAAGAGGTTCCTTAGGAACAACATCGTGACCAGGTTTGGCGTCCCGAGTAAGCTGATCGCGATAATGGGACACAGCCACAAGCGAGCTATTCCAGACTCTCGCGAAGAGCTTCGGCATGAAGGTCGCCTCTAGCTTCGTGCTCACCCACGAGTAATGGTGCGGCCAATGTGCGAATGGGCAGATCATGCAGGCATTAAGCCGAGTGTACGACGCCTTGCCGAGCAACGACAATAACGGGTAGAAGAACCGCCGCGCCGTGCTTTGGGCAGCCCGAACAACCTCTAATCAGACTCATCGCGAAACCCCGCTTAGGCTTTTTATACGGCTCGGGCGGTCCTACCCGCCGAGCTAAGACTTGGTTCAGCTCGCTGATTTTGCAGGCGGACGACAATGACGAGGAGCGTTCTTTGGACCTCGACCTATCTCGAGTCCTGCGGCCATGAGCAAGCACTATCATGAGTGGCAAGATACCAAGAATCCTGCGGCGGCACGCAGCTAAAAAGGTACAGACCCGGACCCTGCAAGTAGGCGACTTGGTTCTAAGACGAGTTCAGAACCTGGCTCACGGCAACAAACTCACCCCAAGATGGGAGGGTCCAGACACGGTCAGATCACCAGACGCCCGGAGTCAGAAGATCAAGCTATGCTGGATGGGAGAGTCCTCAACAGCTCCTGGAACATCTCTCAACTTCGGAGGTTCTACGCCTAAGAAAAGGTCGTATGTCTCTATTTCCCTCTCTCTCTCTCTCTCTCTCTGCCTTTTGACCATCCCACCATCCCCTAGAGAACCTCGAAAACTAACCCCAGCGACCTAAACTCATGATCGGGCTTGGGAGAAAGCCTGGGCTGTTCAAGTACACATCGGCAGAATAGTGGCTACGCAGAAGCCAACCCCCGGGGTTCCTTTGCACACGGGTAAGCCGATATCCATCACACCATGCAAGATCCTCATGAAAGACATGCTTTCCTACCTATTTCATAAGCCATATAAACTCATTATATGTGCCCAGATACCTCTAGAGTCCAATACTCGCCTCTGCAAAGAGAAGGAGCTAGGGCCACAAGCTTCGCTCAAAGTGTATAGTTTCTAAACCACAACCGACCTTCGCAGCGAACCGTAAGCTTCGGTCGTGGCTCGAGGTTAGGGTCGATTTTTCAAAATTGATCTTCCAAACCACAACCGACCTTCAGCCGAACCGTAAGCTCTGGCCGTGGCTCGGGCTAGGGTCGATTTTTAAAATTGATTCGAAACCTACAACCGACCTTCACAAACCGTAAGCTCGGTCGTGGCTCGGGGGTTAGGGTCGATTTTTTTTTCGAAGGTCGATTTTTCGAACGGTCGATTTCTTAAAGGTCGATTCTCCAAAAGCAGATACCCAAGCAAGGACTTCCGATCTTCTCTAAGCCATGCCCGGGTTTCTCCTCAGAAGCACGGATATGGCTCGGGGGCTAGGATCGGTAGGACTATACTGCGTTTTCAATTCTTTCTTGCCTATACGACTACTAGCGTTTCGTTTGCATGCAGGAAAGACAACAAAAAAGGAGAAGCACCGATAACCACAAGCAACTTTATTAAATGGGTTCTGGGACGACTTATAAGCCAGTTATACCTAGTCCCAGCGGAAGGGCCCCAGAAACCCGACAACCACGTCGGCCACCTCGGCGAGCGCCGAGGCAGCCTCGACCAAAGCCGCAGCGGCAGCAGCGTCGCAGGCACGGTGTGAAACTAACCACGGCGAACAGAGGGGGGGTGAATGAGAGCCTCGAATTTTTACTACCGTTCTTTTTCAATTCACCCAAGACTTAAAATATGAACAACTTGACAACTATGTGTACCCCTAGCATGAATGAGAGTCATGGAATATGTGGGGATTTTTCACACACAATCCTGGTTGTCAAGTGTCCAAAAGAGAAGAATCAATTCAAACCTTACTTTAAGAAAGGAGATCAAGCCAAATAACCAAAGTGACTTTCAGAAAAGCAAAAAGCAGATTTGTTCTCACTTGGAGGAGATGGATGGTGGCTTTCTGGTGCTCATCAAATTTTGGGAATTTTTCTCCTATTTCTCAATGGGTCGTGCACAACTTTACCAAAAATCATCTCAAAATCCATGTAGATAAATCATGAAAATTCAAACATCACAAGCTGCTTTCTGAAAGCAAAAACAGAAACCCCAGAGTTTGTTTCCAATTGGAGCAGAGGGATGGTGGGTTTCTGGTGCTTCTCAATGTTTGGAAATTTTTCTTCCGATTAATCAATAAGTCATGAAGCACTCCACCAGAAATCTCCTCAAAACTCCTTTTGCAGAAAATATGAAAAATCAAAAACCACGAGCTGTCAAGAACATCGAGCAGAAAGTTTGGGGCTCGGTTTTCACCTCACTGCTCCCAAACGGTGCAAGACCAGGACTCCAAATTTTATAGTGAATAGATATATGAGTCACGCACCTTCTCCAACAAGAATCACTCAAAAAGATTTTTCTAGATTTTTATAAAAATCAAACACTGCTCTGCTGCGCGAAGAACAAGACAGGAACTTCAAGAACAGACTTGAGCCATCAAAGCATATAGAATAGAAAAGGAGGCACGGAGTTTTTCAGGATGGCTCAAGATCGAAACAAGAACACACACAAATCCCACAAGATCATTTCACTCTCACGGTATTTAAATGCTGAATTTAAATGCTGAAAGTAAGTGCAAGAACGATATAAAACGCCGATCTATTAGCTCATGAACGTAACTACAGATCGGGGACCCGGAGACGCAGCCCCCACACTCACACAGAGACGCAGCCTCAACTCACACCTATGTTGGCTGGCTACAAATGGCTCAAGGGACACCCTCCAAGTGAAGCCTTGGGGTCCTATTTATAGCCCAAGCCACACATTTGTGAAAAACACCTCAGGGCGGCCGAAACCCCGAAAACACACTCCGGTCTCTCTCAAGACGAATCCTCAAGCATTGCCAACCACCTCCAGCGGCTCCGATGTTCCCAAGACTTCGACGAGGTCGCACGAGCGACGCCCGGTGCGGGCGCCCGAAAAACCTCCACCGCAGACTCGACCGGCCCTCCGCACCACCGCTAGCCCACTGGCGGTTCTTTCGTGGGGCCAACTGCATTGAGACCATCACCGCGTACACGAGAACAACACGAACACAAGGAAACAAACCGATCTCCGATCGGGTTACGGCTCATCCGTAATAAAGAAAACAAAGAATGAACACGACAGAAATTGATGGACGGACGCCGTCCGGTGATCTAGGAGCAGATTCGGCCGGGAACCAGAGGTTCCGTGGACCGTTAAGCGCAAACGCCTAAGTGCAAGCTCCAACTGCAGGGGTTCAAAACTTCGCAAGAATCAAATTTGTAACATGCCAAATCAAAAGTGGATTTGAATTTTGAATTTAAACGAAAACCACCACATGCTCATCACTCATGACTTCACACACGGGCACTGACCAGCGCCTCCACGAGCGGATTAAAGTCTCATGAGTCGCGGGGCGACTCACCAGCGCCGACCTCGGGCGACGCCAGGGCGCGCTCCTCCTCCGCGAGTTCGGCCATGGCGAGGTCAAAATCTGCCCAGAGCTCCGCCAACTCCGGATCGCGAGCCATGGAAGCAGGAGGAGAAGGAAGTGTGGAAGAAAGAAGACTAGAATGAGAAGTGGCCACTGCATCGGTCTCTTTTTATAGCCAGAGTTGGGAAGCCGAAGCGATCCCAGGAGTAATGGCGTCGGGAGGCAGTTCCGACGCAAAACTGTTTCCAAGACCAAACGCGAATGCCTCTTGGGACATGGCGCAAGCAGTCAAGACGACGTTCAGCATTCCAGGGAAAAGGCGGACCGAAGAAGTGACGAAGGAAAGAAGTCAAAACAAGTCCACCACATTAATAAAGGGTTTACAAGGGCGAGCCGGATTACCGCCCAACAAAAGGAAAAGAAATGAAAAAAGACCTACGGCTTAGGCTGGCACCGGAGGTTCCGAAGCTCGGCCAGCAACTCCTCATTTTGGCCCTGAAGATCGAGAAGCTCCTTCTCTTTGGCCCGGGTAGTCTGCATTTTGACCCGTAAGACTTCGTTGGCAGCCTCTAAGTCCTGCATGGTATCCTGGTGGGTTTTCAGCAGACCCTCCGTCACGGTTGCAGCAGACTTCGTCTGGGAAAGCTCTGCGGCAAGGAGGTCGCACTCCTCCGCTACGTGAGCAACCTCAGCGACGCGGCACGCTTCCACTGACCGAAGGCGTTCCTCGAGTTCCAAGGCGCGGTCGCGTTCGGCCTTAAGGGCCTCCAGCAACCGGCATGAAACCTCCTTGGCATCTTCTTGCGCCACTGCTAAGGCCGCCTCAGCCGCCACGGCTCGAGCTTCCAAAACCACTGCCTAGACTGAGCTCGAGCGAGCTTCCTCAAGCTCGACGCGTGCGGCATTGGCTTCTCGTTGCCACCGCGCGCCTTTCGCCCACAGGGCCTCTTGTTCGGCATTGTGCTTAGCCTCGAATGAGCAAGCCATGCCAACAAGCTCGCGGTAGATCTGCACCCAGAGGATAGGCTAAGGAAGGGAAGGACCAAAGCAAGGAAAATACAAGACAACAAGCAAATCATTAGAAACTTACCCACTGGCGATCGCCACGCCACCATCATACCGAGCTCAAGAACGCCCCTAGGCGCGGGAGGCACCGCGACCTGGCGGCCCGAGCTATCGCCCGAGCAGCTTGGCCCCTCGGCCACCTCCTCCACAGCCCCGGCCGAGCCTCCCGCAGGCTCGACCATCTCTTCCGCAGGCACGGCCAAGCCTCCCATAGGCTCGGCCACCTCTCCTGCAAGCTCGGCCGAGCCTCCGGCAGGCTCGGCCGCCTCTCTTGTGAGCCCGTCCAGCCTCCCACAGGTTCGGCCACTCCTTCCACTGGCACGGCCATGCCTGCCGCTGGCTCGGCCGCTTCTCCCGCAACCTCGCAAGCTCCCCATCGGCTCACGACTCGCGAACTCCGGCCGATGGAATGAAAGCATGGCTCGGGGAAATCCGTCAGACCCAGCATCCACGGAGGCCCTTCCACAGCCGACTCGCCACCATTCTCGAGCGGCGTCGTCGGGGGCGGTCGAGCCGGATGGCGCTCGCCGCTCCATGCAACGAGCCCGAGGTGGTGCTCAACCCACGCCGGGCGCCGCCGAGATCCACCCCGAGACAGTCAACGGAGCCAAGCTCCACAGCTGCACCGGAACGACACTCGCGGCTGTGATGACCCGGACGGGCCTATCCCAGCCAAAAAGAAGAGTGTCGCTCGCATCCAGCGGGGGGACAGGTATGTTACTCCTGTCGAAAAGCTGCTGGATGCCGCGGATGTCGATCGGGCGCCACCCGGTCGAAGTTCGTCCCTCGACACGGATCGGCGCCAGGCGCTCGGTGCCGTGATAGGTCTCTACCTTCACGAAGCGCTCAAGGCGCACGCCCCAGCGCTACTGGGGAGGACGAAGGGTCTCAAACCCCGGGGCTCGGTTTTGCCCTTAACGGGGTCATTCTCCAAGCCATCGCCTCCGGTTGCACCGAATAAGTTCTCCGCTTGGGGGACAACATGACGAAAAACAAGGAGAATCAGAGATGCTGACGGCCCAAGGGCCATAACCAACAAAGAAAAGAGACGGGAGAAACTAGCAAGCACGAGCAACTTATGTAGTAACGGCGACGCCGCGGTCATCTCTCGCCGTCCGAAGTCGTCGTTATCCAAGACCAACCGACGCCTCTTGGCGTCGGTATCCTATCCAAGACCGCCAAATCCCGAGCCCGGAACCTCCAAATGGGTTGGGTCGGGATGTATTTGTTAGCACGGTCGCCGCCGCCATGCGAGGCGGCCTTGTCCGGAAGCGACCGCCGGTTTTTCCCGGCGATCGCTGGGAGCGCTCGTCTTACGCTGCCGGCCACGCCGCCGCCACCGCCGTCAAGTTGGCGGCCCAGAGGCCGCGACCGGCGCGGATGCGGCAAGCCCGGCTCCCACTCCCGCTTCCCTCTGCGAAAACACATCATAGGGTGTCAGCCCACGCCCACGAGCGAACCATTCCAAAGACACCTGCGCCCGCGGAAGCACATACCTCGTCGAGGACATTGCGGATGGCCGAGCCTGATGGCCCGTTGTGATTCGCGGGCAGGAGAAGCCCCACGACCCGGACCACCTCGTCTTGGGGCAAGGCTACAAAGGAAAAAGGCGGGAACATTACAGACACCCTCGAGGGAAAGCTCAGACAAGAGGCTGCAAGGTCGGGAACGAAGACTCACGGGAAGTGCCTTCGCGGGAGAGATCATCCCACCCGCGGATCTCAAAGAAAGGGCAAACCCGCTTCTCGGCGGCTCACCCAGGTGCTCGTGAAGTCACTATAATGTCAGAGCCATTGAGCCCCGCCGCCAAGTCTCAAACTTGGCCGCCAGGCTACCTCTGCCGGCTCCACATGGGTCGGCATCGCCACCTTCCTGTGGCTCGCGTTGGCAAACCATAACCGACAGTTGTCGGTCTTCTCGGCGTAATACCACCGCGACGCCCACCCTCCGACGGTCTCCTTGGCTTTGAACACCGGCTACGAGGACTTCATGTCGCGCGGAGCTTGAAGTAGGCACACCCCGCCACATTGTTTTCACGGCCGTGGTCACTTTGTAGAAGTGAAGGAGGAGGTCGACCGCCGGCTCCACCCGGCGATTTAACGCCGCAGAGGTGCGCCAAGATCGCCAAAAACAAGATCGAGGTGGGGTTGAGGTTCACCAACTCGATCCCAAGATCGGGCCAGACGATTCGACGAATCGGACTCGAACCCGGAGCCCATGAATCGCGAAGAGCTCAAGGCATTTAACTCCTTGCTCTTGGCGCTGAACCGCCTCGCCACCTCCCTCCATCCGCCGACCTCGATGAAGCCGTCTTTTTCAAATTTCTTCAGTCGTCTTTTCAGGAGGAGGCTCGCGTGAAGGGCGCCATCGGAAGATGAGGATCAGAGCAAGAAAATGGCGGAAAGGCGGAGGAGGAAGAAGGCAAAGAAACGCGAGTAGCACAAGGCGAACGAGTAGTTCAGAAGGGCGTAAGAAGAGATGGCGAAGAAAGAGGAACCGCCTGATATAAACCGGCAAGTGGAGACGAACCGTCGCCTCTCCGCCGGGGGACGTGGAAACCAAGGAGAAAGAAGCGGCGCGCGTAACCGCGCCGATTTGGGATTCCCGCCGAAGCTGTGAGGGCCCCGCGCGCGCGAAAAGACAGGCATTTCACCCAAAGGCAGATACTAGACAAACCTCTGAGCGGCACGGCATCGTCCCGCTCGAGGCTCGGGGGCTAGCTGTTGGGGAAAGTATGTGGCCCATGAAGGTTCGGCCCACTTACTTACCCGCGGCCCACAGGAAGCAAGCTCGCGCCCGAGCTTGGCAAGCTCGAGCCTGTGCTTCCCCACCTCGGAAGCTCGGGCCTCCTGCTTACCCCGCGACTCTGAGGTACAAAGGAACAGGACCCGAGGCAAGTCGTGCCGCGCCGCGGACAGGATACGCTTCGGGTCTCCAGAGTCGTCGAGAATTAAATGCGCGCACTATACCAAGGAGCGCCTGGCGGCTGCTTCTGACGGGTTGGCGGCCGGTCCCGTCAACCGCCCGCATGGGCAAAGACACGTGCTGACCGGTAGCGGTCCGGTGCGGTGATCAGAGGATTGCACTCGATTACCGGGAGGATTTCGTGCGCTACCGGCATGGCAAAAAGGCAACGACTAATTCAACGGACCAGCACAAGGTACAGTGGCCCGAGAGCACCGATAAAAGGGGCATACAGGCCACAACAACGGACGGCTTCACTTCCGCATACACACAACTCACTCGGAGAATAGCTACCGTAGAACAGGGGCACTTGCACTCTCGTAGGAGCTCTAGTTCCCGGTGGTAGTTCTCCGCATCCAGATAACTGTAGGAACACACACACAAGTGCCTTGAGCACTCATTGTACTCGAGGCCCGGGCTTCCCAAAGCCCGGACTTCATCCCCTTGTACTCGTTTGAGCTCGGCATTAAACGAAGACTGGATGTAGGGCTGTTATCCCGCAGTGGAGGTCTGAACCAGGGTAAAAACACTCGTGTCATCAACCCAGCGATCCGGTCTCGACGCGCCTAGCTGCGTCAGGAGTAAGGTCTTTTCTTTCGGCGGCGTCCGGCCACGCGGCCGGGCCTCGGTCCGAGGGACAGGGCCGCCTTCGGGCCTCGCACCCCCTTTCCTTGCTTATTGGTGTTGCGAAGGCTCGCCTCCCAGTCGCCGACAAGTTTCTTAAATTTAAACATCGTTTCCTATTTTTAAATAAATCTAGAGGTGTAAAAATATGAATAAATTTCTGGTTAAAAGCAAAAGAGGGGATTTGACTTGGCCTTGGGCCGGCTCGGGCCGGACTCGGTCGGCCACAAAGCAGAAGCCCAGTGCTACAGGGGTCGTCTTCTTCTACCCTGGCTAGGTCGGCGTGGCGGTCAGGGGAGGGTGATCGGGGATGGGTCTGCGCCGGCGGGGGAGGCCACGGCGGCGGGGTCCAACCGCCAAAAACGGGTTCCCCAAGGACCCGCGCACCAAAAGGTGTAGACGGCACAGCCATCAGTGGCATACAGCGGTGGCATGATGGGGAATAGCGGCGGCGCCGGCGACACGTCATGGCGCCGGCGAGGTGAGGCTTCGAAGCTCAGGACGAGGGGTCCTACGGTATCGTTGGAGGAAGTAGATTTCACCTGTGTGGTCGGCGTGTCCGGGGATGGCCTGGTGGAGGCCGGCGACGGCGGCCGGAACGGCTTACGGCGGCAGTGAACACCAGCGGGGCCTAATGCAAGGGCGGGGTCGAGACAAGGTTACAGGGATTGGGAAAGCTATAGAAGCGACGAATTGCGCAGGGGCTCACCGAGGCGACAGGAGATGATTGGGGGCGAAACCGACCGGCAGAGAGCGGACCTCGACGTTCGCGAGCCACGGAGCGGTTCTCGCCAATCGGGGCCGGGACGTTGTGGAGGATGTAGATGGCAAGCTGTGGCAAAAAAAATGGTGGCCAAATGTGGCTTGAAGCGAGCAAATCGTGGTGCCGAAGATGGGCGGCCAAAGCAGAACAGGGGAGAAAGGAAAGTACGAGCTTCGGCTCGGTTTATCTAGGCGCGGAGTGGTCGCGGGATGGCGCAGAGAGGAGGGTGGCTTTGTAGCAAAGCCACGGCAAGGTCCAAAAGGGCAACGAATGAGAGGGAGGCCGAGAGAGAGAGTGAGGTGGAGTGAGCGGCGCTACGCGGGGGCATCGTTGCCATGGGGCTGGGATGGCAGGCGAAGGATGCCACGCGGCAAGCATGGCAGGGGCTTGTGTGCCAGTGCACGAGTGTCGACGATTTGCGTCGGCAATGTATTTTAGGGGGCGATGCGAAAGATCACAACTACGATGGTAGCACAGGGAGCCGAATTTATACAGGTTCGGGCCCTCAGGGGGAGGTAATACCCTACTCCTGTGCTCGTGGATTGTATTATGGTTGATGATGATGATGATTGCAAGATGTGGGATTGGCTGTCGAACTAGGGGCCCCGACCCCCTTTATATAGTGTACGGAGTCGGGTTACAGATAGAATCCCTAATCTGCTTATATAACCGATACAGATGTAACCGATTCAGCTACGCCTATATCCATGTATTCGAATAGGAAACAAATCCGTTTCCTTGTAGATCATGCCGGGCATCACCATCCTCCAAGCCTACCTTCTGGAAGGCACAATTGACTCGGCCCAAGGAGTTGGTACGTCCTGTAGTATACCTTCAATACCCAGGGCCCATATTTTCCACAGTAGCCCCCGAGTGCTTCGGGACTGGGTTGTCTTGATTCGGGGTTCGGCTCACAATCCTTCAGATGTTTACCCGAGTGACGTCACTCTTCGTCTGGTTGATGGAGTCTGCTCGCCGAGTAACCTGCTGATCAAACAACACAGTTGCAAAGAACTCGAGAAAAATTCTCAAGTTTATTAAAGATGTCTGGCACCCAGCCCGACAGATCGGAATGCTGGCTAATGGCCCCACGGAGGGGCATACCAGAAGAGTGGATTTTGCCGAGTGTGTAGTGCCATCCAGAGTTATCCTCCCTGTTATAACTTATGGCATTCAAACCTGGCTTGCAGAGCTCGACATTCGATCCACCATGGGATATGCCACAACTTGCGTAGGGTATTCAGGCGCCTTGATCCGACTAATGCGGACTCAAGCTAGTGATCCCCAGAGGAATACGCCCGCCTCCAAGTTGAGGTCCTTCTAGTGGTGTTTGTCTTGGCAACAAACGATCCGGAGATGTGCCACTGAGACCCAACTGAAGAGGTAACTCTTTGACGCCTAATCCGATTATAAAATCGGACCAGCCATTGACCCCGAGGGGTACGCCAAGAGCAGGACTAATTACCCAAGTGGTGCTTGTCTTGATGACAAACGATCCGGAGATGTACCACTGGGACAATTTTGAAGAACTTCTGATGCGCAGTTCGGCTAAAAAGCCAAACCGACCACCATCCCCAGGGGGCACATCAAAAGCTAGGTCGCGACTTTGGGAAGCGCCCAATCCTCGAATTGAAGACTGGCAATAAGCCCTACAGGGGCACGCTATTTTCCCGACTAAGTTGACCCGAGTGACACCTGTACCCGAGTAAGTCGTGTACAGCTCACGGGCCTTATAGAGCATGTCCTCGAGGACTTAAATTAGTGCCCAAGTCATGAAACGATAATTTTAGGGCTTCATTTCCTTCCCACCTTGCACGCAAACGAAACGTTGCCCGCTTCCTTTTAAGTGAAGTCAACCAGGGAGTTTGAACCGGTACGCTCACACTGTGCGCCCAAACCGTTCACCTTCCCGAAATCCTCCGCTAGGGTTTTCGTGCTTCCGCTGCCTCCAAGCAATCCTAGCGCCACCGCCATTGCCAAGCTTCAGATCCGCCACATTCCAATGGCGGGGGACTGGGCAACATCAAACACCACCGATGTGCGGCTGCAAGCCCTTGTTGACACCAGCGTTCTTCCGACGCCGGAGCTCATCGATTGGCGCGCCGCCACAGGTGAATCCTCCTGCACTCCTCATCAAGAGGAGATTGTTATCTTCGAATCCTTCTTCTCCCGCGGGTTCAGGCTCCCTGCATCCTCCTTTCTTCGCGGTTTACTCCATCATTATGGGATTGAGCTTTTCCATTTGAATCCCAATTCCATCCTTCAGCTTTCAATTTTTGTTCATCTTTGTGAGGCTTTTCTGGGGATCGCTCCCCATTTTGCCCTTTTCCGTCATCTCTTCTTCTTGAAGGCCTACCCCACCGACAATGCCCCTAAGGCTGTTGGCTAGGCCGGATTCCAACTCCGGAGCAGCCTCAAGAAGGAGTATTTCGCCTTGCCGCTTCGGACTTCTTTGAAGGGGTGGCATCAGGATTGGTTTTCCTGTTCCAATCCTCCCCCCCAGTCTTCCTTGTTTTGATGGGAGAAAGCCCCGAGCTTCCTCCTCTTGGAACTCTCCCCCGCCTTCTTCTGAAATGGATCAGGTGACCGAGTTACTCGGCCTAATCCAACATCTCAAAGAAGAGGGGCTAACCGGCGTTGCTATAGCCATTTTCTTCACGAAACGCCGTGTGCAGCCACTCAAGGAGAGGATCAGGCTCGGGTTCGAGTATACCGGGCCATCCGACTCTACTAGAGAAACAGATGTCCCAATCTCTAACTCGGACACCATTGATCGACTCTCGAGTTCTTCGCTCCCAGAACTATTTTTTCAAATCTAGGGAGTCCCAGGAGCTTCTCCCTTAACTATCCACCTCCTGAGGTAAGATTCAAGTATTTATTTATTTTTTCTTGCGTTGAACACCAGGCAACCCTGTTGTTTGAGCTTATTTGGGGATGCCGTGCTCCTATGCAGGGCCGCCGGGCCTTCGTGTCCGCGGCCCCAACTCCTGATGCTCCTGCCAACAAGGACGACCAGGGGAGAACCTGAAGACACCCCGGCCGCCAAGAAAGGCAAGGGCCCGGCTCCCTTAGTGGAGGAAAACATCCCGCCGTCCAGAGGACACGGCACGCGAAGCTCGAGGCCAAAGGTGGGTGAGGCTCCCAAAGAGGGAACGGGCCAACCAACTTCGGCTTCCAGGTGTAATCAGGGGACTCACCCCCCAAGGACGGGCGGTAGTACGACGCCAAAGGGGGAAAAGAATTCAACCCCTCAGGCTAGACTGAGAGGCCCTCCCGACGCCTCATCGAGCAGGGCTTCCTGTCGAAAGGGCGCCGACATCAAGATTAAGACCACCAACCAGTAAGCTCAACTCCGCCACCCTCCGACAGTCTTCCTTTGCATTTTCTCTGATGAAATATTCCCTATTTCAGGAAACCATTGGTAGAGGTTCCGCTGTTGTTGACCGAGCCAAGATCGAGCTCGCCAAGCCGAGTCCGGGGGCTCCTCCTCCATCAACCGATGCGGTGCCCCCACCAGCAAAGCCGGCGGAAGCCGCGTCGGGAACCGGGTTCGGGGGAGGTGCTACCGTCGCGGCCTCTGACCCGAGTCCGTCCGCCGAGGGCGGCGTGGGGGCTAAGCCAACGGTAGAGGAGATCCTCCGCCAGCCCCCACCTCCCCCAAAGGAGACTGAGCCAAAGCTCTCGGTAGGCTGGAGGGACGAGGCCGGGAACTGGGCCCTTGTTGACGACGAGGCCGAGGAAGAGATGAGGAAAGTCTTCTTCGAGTATACCGCCGAGTGCGGCCGAATGGCTCGGGTAAGCTTCTTGATTAGTGGAGTAAATCTTCTTTTGCTCGAGTTGGGATGGTGACCATCCTTCGTCTTTGCAGGAACTTGGTGATTACTCCGAGAGGAAAACCAAGTTCCTCAATTACTTCCTCCCCCAAATAGAACGGATCAAATCCGTGGAAGGGAAGGTCATCGGGGTCCGGACCGAGGCAGCCAAGGAGCGCCGAGAGCTGCAGGCCCGGATTAAGGAGCTGCAGGACGAAAAGTTCGACCTTGCGAGTTCCCTTCGATGTAATTACCCTGACCTGAGTCAGAATTTGCTTGTCTCGCATGTGACCTGATGACGTTGTGTCCCGCATCATGTGCAGCACGTGACGCCACGATCGCCAGGTTTCAAGCGGAGAAGCTGGCCCTGGAGAAGTCGGAGTGATAACAACAGGGGTCCCGATCTTTCGATGAGAGGGATAACTATCAATTGGTGGAGGAATCGACGTTGACGGCCCGACTACAACCGTCCAGGACGTTGCGCCTTAGCGACCGATACACCAACTCAGAGGGTTATTGATCTCGCGCGCGATCAACCTGACCACGAAGGTCTTTGTTCCTGCAAGCAATCGAAGAACGAGCAAGAACAAGATAAACGCAATCTGAAATTGCAAATATGAATTAGGCACAAACGAGTAGGTGGGGTTCCGAAGACGAGTAATACAGGCGGTCTAACCGACACGCGTGATTACAAGAAAAGTAGCAAAGGCTAAACTTAAATCTAACAAAACCCGCTCCTAAACGAGGTGACCACTAGCTATTTATAAGAGGAAGAAGGAGAAAAATTCGACCTAGGGTCGGCCAGCAAGGTTTCCAAACCGAACTATCCCTATTACAAGGCCCATGGGCCAAACAGACTCGGCCTGAAAAAGTGACGTGGGGTTTTTGGCAGTTTCCCATTGACTCAGAAGGAATTTGGAAGTGAGGTTGGATCCGTTGGAAAGTAGACGAAAAGATCTTTCCGTCAAGTACTCATGGACCTCCAGCAACATCCGGAATCAAAAGTTATGGCTGTTTGAATTAATGCTTGTCGCCGAGGCCGAATTGGACTCGAATTGGTTCTTGTTTTTGCAAAACCCACTTGTACTCGAACTTGGCCCATTGTTGGTCCGCTGTGGCTCTTCTCCCTGGTTTCTAAGCACAATGAAATCGCTACAAGAATTAAATAGCACCCCATTCGGTGATTCGCTTATTGGAAAGCTTAGGAACGATTCACCGATAATTTAGTTGACGTCGCGAGCTCGAGTCATTGGTCCATGCATGGATGGTTCAAGTCGAGATGAATGAGACGGATGAAATGTCATGGTTGCATCGGTAGAAGGGATGTCCTCATCATCCTCCCTTCTTGCATTTGAGTCGCCCTCGACTCAAGCTCAACCTCTTCCCCAAGTATGGCTTCAAGTCCGCAATGTTAAAAGTGGACTAACCCCAAAATCTGCAGCAACTCAAGCTTATATGCATTGTCATTAATTCGCTTAATCACTTTGAAAGGACCATCAGCTCTTGGCATCAATTTTGACTTTCTTTGCTCAGAAAACGATCTTTTCTCAAATGCAACCAAACAAGATCGCCAGTTCAAAAGTTAAATGCTTCCTCCCTTTACTACCAAAGAATTTTGAATTTAGCATTCGAGCTTTATGTTTTCTTTTGTTGTCTCATGTATTTTCAACATAAGTTCAGCTCGTTGTTTAGCATCAATATTTTTCCTCCAAGTCGGGCAGAGGTAACAAATCAACAGGAGCACAAGGTAGAAAGCCATAAACAATCTCAAAAGGGCACATCTTAGTAGTAGAATGCAGCGAACGATTATAAGCAAATACAATATGAGGTAAGCATTCTTTCCACATCTTGATGTTCTTTTTCAAAACAGCCCTAAGCATGGTGGATAAAGTTCTATTCACAACTTCAGTTTGCCCATCAATTTGGGGATGACAAGTAGTGGAAAATAACAGCTTAGTTCCCAATTTAATCCATAAAGTTCTCCAAAAATGACTAAGAAATTTAGTATCACGATCTGAAACTATTGTGTTTGGAACACCATGCAAGCGAATAATCTCCCGAAAGAACAAATCAGCAATGTTGGTTGCATCATCACTTTTATGACAAGGCATAAAGTGCGCCATCTTAGAAAATCTATCCACAACAACAAAGATGCTATCCTCCCTTTTTTGTCCTAGGCAGTCCTAAAACAAAGTCCATAGAAATATCTTCCCAAGGCACACTAGGAACAGTAGAGGCATATATAAACCATGAGGGTTAAGTCGTGACTTAGCTTTTTGACAGTAGTGCAGCGAGCAACGAAGGCTCAATGTCTCTTCTCATCTTTGGCCAAAAGAAATGATCGCAAGTATGTCTTCCGCCTTCTTCACACCAAAGTGTCCCATCAACCCGCCTCCATGCGCTCAGTAATAACAACAATCGCACGGAACCAACTGGAATGCATAATTTGTTAGCTCTAAACACAAACCCATCATTTAGGACAAATTTGTTCCATGTTTTTCCCTCTTTACAATGCAGCAGACATCTTTAAAAACATCATCATATTCATATTGTTGTTTAATCGCCTCTAATCCAAAGATTTTGAAATCAAGTTGTGAAAGCATGGTATATCTCCTAGACAATGCATCCAAGAATCACATTATCTTTCCCTTGCTTGTGTTTTATGACATAAGGAAAAGATTCAATAAATTCAACCCACTTTGCATGTCTACGATTCAATTTAGCTTGACTTCGAATATGCTTTAATGATTCATGATCAGAGTGAATAACAAATTCTTTGGGCCATAAATAATGTTGCCATGTTTCTAAAGTTCGAACTAGAGTATAAAGTTCCTTATCATAAGTAGAATAGTTCAAACTAGGCCCACTCAACTTCTCACCGAAATATGCAATGTGTTTTCCTTCTTGCAATAACACACCACCCAAACCAATTCCACTTGCATCACATTCTAACTCAAAAGTTTTAGAGAAATCTGAAGTTGAAATAAAGGTGCATGTGTCAACTTATCTTTCAAAGCGCTGAAAGCGCCCTCCTGCATCATTCCAAACAAATGGCACACTCTTCTTGGTGAGCTCATTCAAAGGTGCGGCGATGGTGCTGAAGTCCTTCACAAAACGCCGATAGAATCCTCAAGAAGACCTAGGGAGCTTCGACTTTCGGACTGCTTTAGGAATCGCCACTCAATTGCTTCAACCTTGGCTTGATCAACTTCAATTCCTGTGGAGTAACAACATAGCCAAGAAAAGAGACTCGATTCGTGCAAAAGGTGCACTTCTCAAGGTTACCAAATAAACGTGCATCTCGCAAGGCATTAAAAACAGCACGCAAATGGTCAAGATGTTCCTCTAATGACTTGCTATAGATCAGATGTCATCAAAATATACCACCACAAATTTGCCAATGAAAGCACGCAAAACTTCGCTCATTAGTCTCATGAAAGTGCTAGGTGCATTAGTTAAACCAAAAGGCATCACTAACCACTCATATAAACCGAACTTAGTTTTAAATGCGCTTTTCCATTCATCCCTAACTTCATGCGAATTTGATGGTATCCACTACGCAAATCCACTTTAGAGAATACAAGAGAACCACTTAATTCATCTAGCATATCATCTAACCTAGGATAGGATGACGATACCTAATGGTGATATTATTAATTGCTCGCAATCCACACACATACGCCATGATCCATCTTTCTTAGGCACCAAAATCACCGAACAAAGACAAGGACTAAGAGATTCACGACGCGTACTTTATCAAGCAATTCTTCAACTTGACGTTGTATCTCCTTGGTTTCTTCCGGATTGGTCCCAGATGGCGCCGATTAGGCAAAGATGCCCCAGAATGAGGTCAATTTGGTGCTCAATCCTCGAATGGGAGGCAGCCCCGGGTATGTCCTTTGGAAAGACGCCGGTGTATTCCTTACCACCGCCGTTGAACCACCAATGTAATATGGCCGATGGTGTGGTCGTGTGTTCAATGAGAGCTTCTCAACCATGTCGGAGCCGGCGAGGTTGTTGCAACTTCCTCCATCAATGATCACGCTGCAAGCACGCTCCTTGATCACGATTTGGTTTGGAACAGTTGTGCCGTTGATTTTGCTCGCCTTACCCATTCAGACACTCAAAACACGCCGCACTATGAGGCTCTCATAGCGATCCGCATGTTCAGCGTCAATGTGTTCCTCTTCTTGGTTAAACTCTTGTTCACTTCCTGCATGGTCACCGCAAGCATAGCATAGGAATCTTCATCCAAATCACTAGCAGAGGAGAACTCACCGTTATCCCGCACAATCAACACTCGCTTGCTTGGACATTGACTTCTCATATGCCCATAGCCTTTGCATTGATGGCATTGCACGCCCCTTGTCCTCCCAAAGGAAGCAACAGAAGAGGAACTCTTGGCGGACCCTTGACCATTCCTTTGGCGCCTCGGGGCCCCGGATGCCGGTAATGGACGAAGAAGGACGTGGCTTGTTTGTTGGAGGAAGGTGCTGCAGCTTGGTCGACTTCGTTGGGGTAGCAGTGTACGTGGAGACCAAGTCTTAGCACGCCCCATGTAAACATTAGTCCTCGTGCTTGCGTGTCGTCCCTGCACTTCTCTTTCAGCTTTGCAAGCAAGATGAAATAAACGAGTGATAGAATTGTATTCTTTGTAATCTAGAATGTCCTGAATTTCTCCAACCCGCCCATGAATCTAGCCATAGCCGCTTCCTCATTTTCCTCTAAACCACAACGAAGCATGCCTATTTGCAATTCCTGATAATAGCCTTCTACACTCTTACTACCTTGCCTTAATTGTTGCAATTTGTTCAACAGATCACGTGCATAATATGATGGAACAAATCTAGCTCGCATGATTCTTTTCAAATTATCCTGTGTTTGTGCGGCGTTTGGATTTTTACGACGATACTCACTCCACCAAATAGAAGCAAAATCGGTGAATTCACTAGTAGCAGTCCTAACCCTTTTATTCTCGTGATATTCATGGCAAGTAAATTTTGATCGATAGCTAATTCCCAAGTAAGGTATGCATCAGATCGATTTACCATCAAAAGGTGGAATGGTGAATTTAATATTTCCTAGTGAATCGTCATTGTCACGCACTCTCTCGCCGTGGAATGGACCCATGTCGATGCGATTGCGACGGAGTTGACGTCGTGACGAAGCGCCCAAATCTTCAACCTCGGTGTCGCCAGAATAGTCATCATCATTCTCACCGCCGCTACCCAAAACACCATGGTAGTTGCGGTCTCATGGGCAACAACGCCATCGCCAGAAGGTGCACGCCCAATGCCATCGAGCCGCCTCAAAATCTCGGCAAGAGAGGTCTCCATCGTTACAAGCTTGTTGTTGGTGTCGATTTGAGCCGCCCAATCCACCAAGGCGCTCATTAGTAACCCGCACATCCTCGCCAAGGCCTTCAAGCGTAGCCTTACTTGGCGCTCAAAGTGTTGGATGATGCCCCTGCACGAGGAGAATGTTGCGTGCTATTGTCTCCAGATCCTGTCATAGTTAGAAGAAACAAGGAGCAAGCAATCACAGAGAATATGTTTCTAGCAACTACTAGGATGTGGCTAACAAGTCACTCCTCTCAACCCGCTTCTTTCAAGTTCTACCAATTCTTACCATGCTTAGCGTAAGGTGCTCAAGAACCGACGAGACAACACTCCCGGAGATATGGTGTATCGATGCCGCCACAAGTGCCTGATTGGTAGTAGTATATGTGGAGTCAGAGGAGGCTTAACACAATCCAATGGAAAAGCTTGAACCACGTTAGTCCAAAATAAGTTGAATAAACGCTCAACGCGGTACTATGCCGGTCATAGGACAAACCGTATTAGAGACGCGAGCCGAGACACAAACGATGTCACCAACTCAACAAAACACAGCACCTAGCTAGGAGCTCCTTCTTTTTTTTTTCTTTTTTTTTCTCTTTTTTTGTGCGGCTTTTTTCTTATTGCACTTGCCTTTTTTTTCAAACTTTCAAAACAGGACAGCCAAGCAGTTATATTGTTCGGAAAATTCACTCAAGAAAAGCTCCGAATTTGAGGAAGGTCTCCATGTCAAAGTTGTAGATCTTTTCGTTCTCATCAATTTTCATATATGGAACAACCAATTTGGAGTTTGGAAATAGGAGATATGGGCCCCTAAATACAAGCTGTACAGAAAAAACTGAGATGAGACAGATCCAGATCCAACGCAATTTTTGGGTGCGAAGATTGCTTTTCCTGGAATTGGTACAATGGACAAAGTTGTAGAGGACCTTCTTAGCTTTCCATCAAGTACAAGCACACCCAAAACGGATAAGGGAATCAAGAGATATGGCTGTTTTACCGAACTGGGATCAGATTGATCCAATTCGAATCCGACTAGAACTCGACAATTCCCAAATTTTAGCAAATTGAAGATGGCCAAATTCAGAGATCACTCCAACTAACTTTTCCTTGGATATTTCGTGCTGATTCCAGAAAGTCCAAAACGTCAAAATCCGAGTTCAGATGGAAGACTTATGATTGGAAAACCGAATTCGTAACAGATTGGATCTCTAGACAGCCCGAAATATATTGCAAGATATCTCTATGTTGGAGGCCGAATCAGATCTCAGCTTGAAAACAAAAGTTGGAGGAGACATTCTAAGCTTTCCAAAAGTCCAAGAAGTCCAAAATCCGACTTCGTATGAAGGAGAAACGGCCAAAACACTGAACTGGACAGCAGCGGTGGTGACGAAAAATGTGACACGAACTCGAAACTCTAGGGTAAAGACTCTAAGACCAGAACCGACTCGACGATGCAACCGTAAACTCAACAAGTGTGGACTATGAAGCAAAAGCAAGGCTAAATTGTCTTGGACGAGGGAAATTTTTTTTTGGCAATTTTCGGACTCTAGGTAAAACAAGATACTGAGGTAGAAATCTCTCACCGATCAACCTCGGTGCTCGATACCACTTGATAACAACAGGGTCCCGATCTTTCGATGAGAGGATAACTATCAATTGGTGGAGGAATCGACGCTGACGGCCCGACTACAACCGCCCAAAGACGCTATGCGCTTAGCGACCGATACACCAACTCTAGAGGGTTATTGATCTCGTGGGCGCGCGATCAACCTGACCACGAAGGTCTTTGTTCCTACAAGCAATCGAAGAACGAGCAAGAACAAGATAAACGCAATCTGAAATTGCAAATATGAATTAGGCACAAACGAGTAGGTGGGGTTCAAGACGCGTAATACAAAGTGCCTAACCGACACGCGTGATTACAAGAAAAGTAGCAAAGGCTAAACTTAAATCTAACAAAACCCGCTCCTAAACGAGGTGACCACTAGCTATTTATAAGAGGAAGAAGGAGAAAAATTCGACCTAGGGTCGGCCAGCAAGGTTTCCAAACCGAACTATCCCTATTACAAGGCCCATGGGCCAAACAGACTCGGCCTGAAAAAGTGACATGGGGTTTTTGGCAGTTTCCCATTGACTCAGAAGGAATTTGGAAGTGAGGTTGGATCCGTTGGAAAGTACACGAAAAGATCTTTCCGTCAAGTACTCATGGACCTCCAGCAACATCCGGAATCAAAAGTTATGGCTGTTTGAATTCAATGTCTGTCGCCGAGGCCGAATTGACTCGAATTGGTTCTTGTTTTTGCAAAACCCACTTGTACTCGAACTTGGCCCATTGTTGGTCCGCTGTGGCTCTTCTCCCTGGTTTCTAAGCACAATGAAATCGCTACAAGAATTAAATAGCACCCCATTCGGTGATTCGCTTATTGGAAGGCTTAGGAACGCATTCACCTGATAATTTAGTTGACGTGCGCGAGCTCGAGTCATTGGTCCATGCATGGATGGTTCAAGTCGAGATGAATGAGACGGATGAAATGTCATGGTTGCATCGGTAGAAGGGATGTCCTCATCACGGAGGCCAAAGCCGCCGCCGAGTTGGAGGGTAAGCCCCCAAACCCGACCGACTCTGAACCCCCAGTATTTACACGGTTATGTAATCGTGCATTCCCTGTTCTTTGACGGAGCATAGGAGGAAGACGCTAGCGCAGTATGACGTTCTTCAAGAGAACGCCAAGATCACGCAAGCGCGATATGATGAGCTTTTGGTGGCGGTGGAACCCACTCAACGCCAACTCTATGCTGGCGAAGTCGAGCCAAGCTCTCGGGCCAAGCTGATCCAGAGGTGGACCGAAGCCCCCAAGCAACTGAAGGTGCGGCTCAGGGAAATCGGCCTGACGAGTTCCAGTCAAGTGCTAGGAATCGTCAAGTCGCACTACCCTCGAATCGATCTTGACGCTGTCAAGGATGGCTTCGCCTGCTCGGAAGAAGGGGCGATGGCGCTGCTCGAGGAAGTGAAGCCGACCACCGAGTGCCTTTTAGACAACTTAGAGTTAGATTTCCTGTAAAAATATAGGAACTCATAAATTATCCATGTATATGACTTCCATTTTGGGCATGGCATATGCTAACCGTCTTTTCCCCACTTAAGTCATGGCTCTGGCCCAAATAAACTTCGTTCCGTTACTTGGAACGACTTATGTTAGGCTTCGTTATAGACTTAAAAGAGAAACAATCGATTAGCTATTGGTTAGGCGCAGACTGCACCTAATTAGGTGTAGCCCCCGACTTACTAGCTTCGAGGTAGTAATGTCGAGTTAGATAAAGATTAGGGGCGCGATTGCACACCTAATTAGGTATAGCCCCCGACTTACTACTTAATTGTCATACAAATAAGTAGCAAGTCAGAAACTGAATTGCATAAATGTTAAGACAATGTGAGCGAAAACTTATCTTTATTTAATCGTGAACATGGATTACAATAGCCGTTAGGTATAGCCCCGATGCGACTGCTTGATGTTCCTTTGCCCAGGCGAACCCCCGGGCGTATCGCTGAGTGATGTGAGGACGCCCTGATCTACTTGCGGAAGAACACCAGGCGCCTCTTTACTCATCATCTTTGCCAGGCCTGATGCCTAACCAAGTTGGCTTCTTGCTTGGTAGAACGCCCTCGTCGCGAAGAGTGGTGGCCGCCTGCCGGATCTTGTCCAACTCAGCTGCCGCCTCGATGGACTGGGCGAAGTCACAATTTTTCCTATCGAGAAGATGGGAAACTTGACGTCTCTACAGACCGTGATTACGCCCCGCGGACCTGGCATCTTCATAACCAGATAGGTATAGTGTGGGACAGCCATGAACTTGGCTAAGCCCGGCCTTCCCAAGATCGCATGATATGCGCTCGAAATCGCCACCTCAAAATCGAGGTTTTCCGCGCGTAATTATCCCGAGTTCAAGGTGACAGAAGAGCGATTTTCCGATTGGCACCGGCGAGGTTCCCGGAATTATACCATGAAACGGCGCGTTTGTCCGCTGGAGCGCCGTTTGGGATCTCGTGATTCGCCCGTAGTCTTAGCGAAAAGGATATTCAATCCACTCCGCCATCAACCAGACCTTGCGCAATAACGCCTGCACTACGTGATCCGTGATGAGTGGATATCTTCTGGGCGTGGACGTGATCTGGTGATCCGAGCGATCAAATATGATCGAATTTCGACCACCGGAGATACCCGGGGTCACCGAATAGCTACATTGATTTTTCGATCGGTAAACTTTTGCTTACGCTTGGACTCATATGCATCCGATCCCCCGAATATGTAGTTGAGCTCTCGCTCGGTTTCTTGGTAAGCGTCGCCCTCAGGAGGGTCGCGCTTGTCATCTTGCTTTGCATCTCTCGAAGTGTCGCTGTTGTGATCCTCAGCGAACTTCTTCAAGATGTTGCAGCTCTTGGCCGCATGCTTCCCGTTTGGATGGAAAGGACACAGCGCCTCCATGACTTTATTGTAGTCGGCGGGCCGAGGTGGCCTTAGCCGACCCTGATCTGCGGCTGCTACCATCTCTTCACCCTTGCGTTTCTTATCCTTCTTAGAGGACGACTCGGGCCTATCCTTCTTGCCTTCATGCTTGCTTGGGTGATCCTCTTGACGCTCAGCGAAAGCATCCGAGGCGGTAGCATATCGATCCGCCAAGGCGAACATCTCCTTGACGGTAGTTGGAGGCTTCCGAGACATCTTTGTGATCAGATCGGAGTCGCGAACTCCTTTTTGGAAGGCTGCGACGACGACCACCTCCGAGATCTCCCGGATTGTTTTCTTCTTTTTGGTAAAACGCCGAATGAAATCCCTTAACGACTCATCTTTTTTCTGATGAGTCTGATAAAGGTCCCATTGGGTTCCAGGCTTCTCGTAAGTGCCCTGGAAATTGGCAACGAACTGGTCGCAGAAGTCTCCCCAGGAATTGATCGAGATCTCTGGAAGGCCCGCGATCTAGTTCTGAGCCGGAGGGGTTAACATGACGGGCAAATAATTTGCCATCACATCGTATCCTCCACCCGCGGCCTTGATCGCCAAAGAATAAATCTGCAACCAACCCTCGGGGTCCCGTTCTCCATCAAATTTCACAATGTCTTTAGGGTTGAACCCTCGGGCAATTTACTGCTTGAGTCGGGAGTGAATGTTTTGATCCTGCCGATCAACCCTTCCGCGGGAAGGAGATCGTCGGGAAGATTCCGCGCGTGGGTACGGCGCCGATCTTCGCCTCGCCCCTGCCCGGGCCGATGTCGAGGCGAGGTCGCGGCTTGCACTCTGGCGGGCGTCTTGCTCATGATTACAGCGATGTCGCTGCGAGTACTACTCAGAGATCCTGCTTCGCCGAAGTTGGCGGTTAATCCCGAGTGTTTTGGACACCATTGCCGTTACCATGGTCTTGATTTGTTCCATGATCGGCGTTGCGGGGTTGTTCTCTCCAAGCAAAGGGCCAACATTTTCTAGAAGGGTCTTAGAAGCGAGGATGTTCTGCTGTGGCGTACGGAAGACCAAGTGATCTCCCATACGGACTTGAAGCAGTTCCTTCCGGACTTCCCTCGCACGACCGCGAAATTGGTCGCGCAAGTCTTCTCCGCCTTTGCGGTTTGGTTCGGCTCCTGCCTCCCCTGCGGGGCGCCAGGCCGATCCAGAGGCTTTGCCGTCCAGCATGTAGACGCCGCGGAAATCGGGGAACCTATTGGCACTGTCTTCCGACTCGGATTTCGAGAAGGAAAGGCTCAACCGGTCCTGATTCGTTGGCTCATCGATGGGAGTGATTATAACTCCCACCTCACGTGCAGGATCTCTGGTCACAAGGGGATCCGACTGAGTTTCGGCAGAACGAATCTGCTAGAAACTTTTAGCCGAATTGACCAGTCCGAATGGCATAGCCACTTGGGAATTTGGCCTGGCTTGAGTTGTCCCCGAGTCTTGACTCAGAAAGCTCGTCCCAGTGTGTATGTGTCGTGTCCTGCTCCTTAGCCAGATTGGAAAAGCCGGCATGTTATCTGGTGAAAAACAGCAGCTGAGTTCCCAAATCCGAACGGGGCGGACCACGACTAAGGGATTGTAACTCCCGACTGGATCTGAGAACGATCCTGGCCAGGAGTCGGATCACCACTTGATGCTTCGTCAAAATGAAGAGCTGGCGAAGAGAGAAGCGGTGGATCCCGACTGTAACCGAAGGGAAACCCAACAGTAGGCCAGTCGGAATCATCATCATCAGATCGGATCTCCTCTGGATCGGAATCCAGGGAAGAGATCCCAAAGTGGTGAGGCTCGGTCGGAATCGCGTACCATCTCCCCGTGTGCGTGGACCGAACGGTTTGGCTCACACAACAAAGCTCTGCGAAGTCGCCATGATGAAGCCGAGATCTCGAAGATGAAGCCTTGGCCAGAGCGAGGTGAAGACGAATCCGCCAATGAAAGCTATCGAAGTCGATGTAGTTGATCGTGACGCTAGCCCCTACCTAGCGCTAATCGCCGATTTATTTGCGCTCGGCAATGTATTTTAGGGGCGTCTGAAAGATCACAACTACGATGGTAGCACAGGAGCCGAATTTATACAGGTTCGGGCCTTCAGGGGGAGGTAATACCCTACTCCTGTGCTCGTGGATTGTATTATGGTGGATGATGATGATGATTGCAAGATGTGGGATTGGCTGTCGAACTAGGGGCCCCGGACCCCCTTTATATAGTGTAGAGGGTCAGGTTACAGATAGAATATCTAATCCGCTTATGGAAGATACAGATGTAACCGATTCAGCTACGCCTATATCCATATATTCGAGTAGAAAACAAATCCGTTTCCTTGTAGATCATGCCGGGCCGCGCCATCCTCCAAGCCTGCCTTCTAGAAGGCCCAATTGACTCGGCCCAAAGAGGTGGTACGTCCTGTAGTATACCTTCAGATACCCAAGGCCCATATTTTCCACAACAAGGGAGAGAGAGATCGAGTAAGGGAGCAGTGAGAGAACCGAGAGAGAGCACAGTCTCGGGAGAGAGGTGAGCGGGCGTGAGAGAGAGGAGTGAAAGAGAGAGAGGGTGAGAGGAAGGTGGGACCCACTGCTCAATTTGTCATCTTCAAGATTAAATTTCAAAAACGGGTTCAAGGATTTTAGGGGGATTATTGGGGGAATTTCAAGGTATACTTGTATATGTACATATGTATGTGTGTATATATATGTAGGCATATACAAGTTCATAAGCTTTTATGTGCATTGATTTGGGGTGGCGTGGTTTGGTGAATTCTTCAACCCTAATCCATAATTTGTTCAACTAGGTTTTTAATTTATAGGAATTTATTATGAGCATAATTTCTAAATTGGGTTTTATTACCAGGTTAATTTGGGGTGAATTTCTAATTGAGCTAAAAAATTCCAGGTTTAGGCAAACGGGTTGAACCATAATTTCACCTAGGTTGTTTAGTCTTGTAGGCAAAGTTGGTTATTTGGTTTGTTACTATTTAAAATCCAAAGATAGATGATTTTATATAAAATACAAGCCCGTTAAATAGGCTCGAATATTTCTAAAAATAGCAAAAAAAAAAAAGGGTGACGTAGTTTTGCATTTTTGGTAAGAAAAATGTTTTCTTGCACTCAAGATTTTAAAGTTTTAAAATTTTTCCCAAATTGGGCTGTTACACCCATCCCATGGCAGTTTCCATGCACTCCGCCAAACATCTCCTTCCTTCCGCCATCATATTCCGGGTTGGCGACCCGTTGTGAACCACAACTCTACTAGATTTGCCGGTCCAGTAAGTGTGATTAAATCACCCTCAGGTGACATCCCAAGCCGGACCTTCTTAGAGTGGGCTTTCCCGTCCAAGGGCTGGTTTCGCAAACCACCTCATGTGACCCCCAACTCCTACTACCGCGCGATGGCCATGCGTTGTGTTGGAACCACCCCTCAGGCTAGTGGCAGCGATCTCCGTTACGCGTATGTCTCAGCGCTCCTGCTAGGGCGAGCCTGCACTCCACCCTATCACTAGGTCCACCCTGCCCAAAATAACTTCCTTCTCCCGCTCACGTAGCCGCTGCTACACCACTGTATCGAACCCCGTCCGTACAAAACCATAACCACAACCACAACCAAACACCACACACAGGCATGCCAAGCCCAATATCCAGTTATCCATGTTTTTGTATATTCATGTGTGGTGAATATCGGTTCACCGTTCCGAGGCAACTTAAGCCTAAAATAATTATTGGGCCTGAGCAATGTCTAAGCAAAATTTTAACCAAACTTAGGAGTCTAACAAGTTTTAAACCATAGACTTAAGAGTCTAAAACCTGTTTTGATCATAAACCAGGTTAATTCAAGGGTTGATCGTCAAGGCGATCAGGTTGTGATTCAACAAGTAATGATCATCAACATGATCATCATTGGATATCGATAATTCAATAAAACAGGCATGATATATCATGAATTTAAATAAGGTAGGTACTCATAATTAAAAACTTGCAATTGATACTTTAAAAGAAAATACTTTAATGAAAAACTGGGATCAACATGATCTAATGAACGTTAACTCGCACTAGGGAAAGTAGAGACTCTTCCTAGTAAAAGCAACACTCTTAAGGGAAGATGTTAACTCGCCTAGGTCCTGACACTGTAGAGGGCCTTCTAGCTGCTCTACGAAATGTCCTTCTGGCTCCTCGGCGTCTATTAACGAAACGTAGTCGAAGAGCAATAAATCAAGCGACAATGTGCAATAAGAAAACATGATGCATGGAATGCAACTCGCTTAGCTAAGCAATCGAGGACTGACGTTAAGTGTTAACCTAGATATCGAGGAAGTTCCATAATCTTGCTACTATATAGTAACTTTCAAAAAGATAACGGTGGTGTGAGCGTTACGAAGATGATATGCGATGATGCATAATGCAAAATGCTACCCATAGTAATTTACCCATAGATTAGCAAAATAGTTGTATATGGAAAATAATTTTGTTTGAAGTATTTCCTTCAAAATAATAACTTGCTGTTACTATGGTCCAATTAGTTGAATTTTGTCTACAAGTGAAAGATTATTTCCTAAGAGAGGTTTTACATTACTCTAATTAGGTAATTATGTATAATTACCAAGCTAAACCAAGATTCAATATTTTAATAATTTCTCTAATGGTTAGTAGTGTCTTTGTAAATTTTAGGAATTTAAATGAGTTCATTTAATATTTAAAATAATTCAGGTTCAGTTACTGCATTATAATTCCTCAGGGAAATTAGTTTAAAAGCTTTAACAATTTATCCAGGGAGTGATAACAATGTAAAAATTGTATAATAAATTTAATTAAATTCTAATCTATGTTTATGCTACTCTAGAAATTTTTCATGATTTTAGGAGTTCACTAATTAATTTATCTAAATGGAAAGGCTATTTATAAAATGCCCTAAAAGGAGTTTCTTGAATTAAGTTGAGGGTTAAAACAAGATAGTTCTTAATTATTTTTACTAAAGCCATAATGTCTTCTAGTATTTAACATAATTTTTCTAGAATTTTTGGAGTAATAGGTCTATTTTTAATAATTTGATTTTATTTACTGCTATTAAGTAAATTGTTAAAAGGCTAGAAAAATCTCCATGAATAGTACTGGGCCGGCCTAGGGCGCAGCCCGCGCGAGAGCCAGGCCGAACACAGCTTTCCGAATTCCGCGAAGAGTCAATGGAAGGCGTAAAACGTGGTTTACGCTTTGATTAATTAACAGCCGAGACCATGACCCCACGGGTCATTGACTCATAAGGCTTAAAGGGGCGGGTCCTACCTGTAAGTGTCTTACAACGTGCCTAGGCCTTCTTTCTTCTTCGCTGGGCACAGGACAAAACGTGAGGTGCCATGGTTGGCTCGGGAGCTTGGCAACGCCGATGAATGGGCGCACAGCGGCGAGGGTGACCGGCAGCGTTCGCATCCCTGTGCCGACCCGCACCCATGGGCGCCGACGGTGTACAGAAGAGGGCAGCCAAGCGGCGATGCGGCGGGTTCCCACGGCGACCGGCGACGGCGAACATGTGGGCGACGAGCTACGACAAAAACCACCTAATGCAAGGGTCCTAGAGCATCTGAAGGGCGCTAAGAAGGTACCTTTGGCCGTGATTGTGGCGGGGACAAGCCGGAGGTGGTCGGCGATGAGCAGGGCGACTGCAACTGGGTGGGGAGCATGGGGACAGAGCATATCGGCGGTCGGTGTGCAAAAGTACGAAATGAACAAGGTTAGAAACATCCTGAGGATGCTCCATAATCAAGGAATCGAAGAAATCCTTACCGCAGTGGCTACGATTTGAAAGAGGGTACTTCAGCCCGGCAGGGAGGACTTCGCCGATTGCACGGGCTCCAGGGCGCCTCGCCTCGATTGCTCTGGGGACATTAGCGAGGAGGAGATGGGGAAGACATGGCTGTGAATTGGTGGCTTGGAATGCACCGTTGTGGATGAATTGAAGTGCCAAATTAGGCGGGTGGCTGAAGCGAAACAGGGGAGAAGAGAGGGCGGTTTGAGGAGGGCAGGTAGAAGGGGCGGCGCTGGGAGGAAGAGAGAAAGCGGCAAAGACCCACCAAGGTGGAGAAGAAAGGGCGCAGAGGCCGAGCCGGGCATGGTGAGCAAGACCAACGGCTTGGAGAAGGTGACGGTGGAGCTGCAGAGAGAAGCAGTGCCGGCTGCTGGTCTTGGCGGCGTATAGGCAGAGGAAGACAGCCACGGGGAGGCCGGGGCAGGGTCCGGGTGCCACGAGGCGTGATGGCCAGAGAAGCCGTGCCACGACTGAGAGAGACGCACGGGGGAGAGAGAGTAGTGAGAACAAAGAGAGAGTGGGCGTGAGAGAGAGAGCTCACCGAGAGAGAGAGAGAGAGAGTGAAGAAGAGTGACAGGTGGGCCCTTAGCTCAATTTATCAATTTTCAGGATTAAATTACAAAAATGGATACAAGAAATTGGATGGGAAATTTTTTGGTGAATTTTGGGGAAGTTTCCAATGCATTATATGTGTAAGAGTACATATATATATATACATGTATATATACCAATATGTGGGTATAGATATTAGTTCATGTGTAATTAAGAGAATTGGTTTGGAATTATTTGGTTGGGTGAATTCTTAACCCTAAAACTTTAATTTGCTCAATTAGGTTTAGAATTTAATGATTTTTATTATGGGCAAAATTTCTAAATTGGATTTTAATATTAGATTAATTAGAGGTGAAATTCTAATTGACCTAGAAATTTCTAGGTTTAGGCAAACGGGTAGAACCATAATTTCACCTAGGCTATTTCAATCCTGTAGGCAAAGTTGATTATTAGGTTTGTTACTGTTCATAATACAAAAATAGATGTATTTATATAAACTACAAGCTAGTTAAATAGGCTAGCATATTTCTGAAAATGGAAAAAATGCATGGCATAGTTTTGCATTTAGCATTTTTACCGAGAAAATATTTTTCTTGCACTCAAATTTTAAAGTTTAAAATTTGGCTCAAATTGGGTTGTTACATCTTGTTAACAATAACCTCCCATTCTTTAACTAAAATCCTTTTATAACTAACAGGGACTCCGAGATATTTCATTGGAAAGGATCCCACCTGACAAATAAAAAGCTTAGCATATCTCCTATCCTTGACTTCGTCACCATTAATCAGAATAACTTCACTCTTATGGAAGTTGATTTTTAACCCAGAGAACTATTCAAACAAAGCAAGGCCAACCTTGATATTTCTAGTAGCAACAATATCATCTTCCATACAAATAATGGCATCATCCGCATATTGAAGCACATTCACACCACCAGTTAAGATATCAGAGGCCAAGCCTTTGATCAGTCCCCCTTTCTGATCCTTCTTCAACATATTGGCAAAAGCATCAGGCACTATGATAATCACAAGTGACTGTGCCTGGACTTGGTCCTACTCGGGCAATTATTGTACGCCAGTTTTTTCTTCATTTGACGCACTAATCACCAAGATAACTATGCTGTTTGAGGTTAGTGACTATAAGTGAAAGACTGGCACATGGGCCCCATTTTCTTTTCTTCTTTCTGTTCATTTTTTTTCCTATTACTATTAGCCTCTTTCTAACGGCTAAGCACCAGCTAGTTGTCAACATGGATGCCTATTTGGATTGTAAATTTTTAAATGCGCTTTGCTGCCACGTCTCACAAGAAATCATGTTCCTTGATTACTTGGAGGTGCACTAATTCGTCCATACGTGTATTAGCTATACCTAGGCGCTGATTAATTCTTATTTCTGCTCTTGTATATTTTTTTATAACAGATTTTAGCCGTTAACATACTTTTTTATAAATATCATCATTTTGATTGTTCAATATCTTGATATTTGTGACAAAATTAGTGCCGACACTAGCAAACTCTTCGTGTGCTGCGCCACACTTATTATGAACAGCTGGACCATGTGAAACATGTAAGACTTGTGCAGCTATCCTTCTAACTTCCTCCCCACCTCTCCTATATATGGGAGGCACCCCCTTATGTAAAAGATAAAAACGGATATGCTATGCATGTTCTAGGTTTTCATGTAATTAGTTGAAACATCTCTAAGATTGTGCATTCCTTTCCTTGTTCTTGCAAGCTCTTTGTGATTGCAGCGAAGATTGTAATCCGCTTGACTTGGTTGAGTGGACAACGTGAGGTTGGGCGAACTCTATACTACAGGTTGTTGCGCTTGCAACGATTGGCCGCACAAGATTTGTCAGGTTTCACGACTATCTTTGATTCTACACCGTGAAGGTCAGACGCACCCTTGTATCAGTCACCATGTTGGTGCATCCATATCCATGAATCCACGTGGTTATTCTCAAGCTTGGGCTTGACTCATTTGCAAATGAGGCTGAGTCGACCCTTGTTTCTAGCTCATGCGTGAAAGTGAGCCTGAGTGCAGCCTTGATTCGAGCATGTTCTTATGCAAAAAAAAAAAAGTCCATGCACAAATTTTATATATCCATCACACACTAGCGTGCAAGACTATATATTGGCCAAAGTGCATGATCCAAGGGCCCGAAACCCCAACCTCATGGCAAATGTGATCCTCACACCATAATGGCAACACCCCTCTATGGCCATCACCTTTCCTCTCTCTCCATAAAACGCTGCCTCTCAAGTTTCAACTCCCATTAGATATGGCTAATGGTTTGGCCTAATTTAGGTCCGTTTAGCATAATTACTATGTGAATCGGGATCAACTGGGTGGAGGCTGAGCCTAGGCATGGTTCGTAGGAGAACCAGGCCAACCTTGCCACAAACGGGCCTAAACCTATTTGGCCTAGAAAGTAGTTTAAAATTTCATAACAATGACTAGAATTTTCAAATATACATTATACATTAAATAAATGGATTGTACGTCATAGAAAATAGAAATATAAGTACATATAATTAATCTTAATTGTGTGTTATAGTAGCGGGTTGGGTTAAACTGGGTTGGCCCAATTTGGAAGTATATGAATTGGGCCGATAGGCCGATACTATTTGGGTCGGGTTGACCTAGCCTAGGCCATTTAGGCAGCTCTAATTATCGTCCAAGAAGCAGCCAAGTGTTCATTCTCCTTCATCCACAACCAAGGGTGGATCAGCCACGACTCATCGCCACCTCCCTCTAACACTCAGCTGCTTGCGGCATTACGGCACCCTTTCCTCCTTATGGCCACTTCTTCCCCTCTAGATCTAGTGAGATTTGACGGTGGCGAGTTGGAAGTGGTGAGGACGAGCTTGAGCAGGTAACGATGGCGATGGTAAACACACTCAGGCAGGGCAACCTCTAGCTCTGTCTCGTGAGGTAGCTTGAGCTTTTAACGAGTCAAGTTAAACTTCATTGCTACCTCAGTCGAGACCATCCGTGCTTGTCAACGAATGAGCACGAGCCGACTAGGCTTGTCCAAGCTTAGCTCCTCTTCCACCCCTTGCCCTTAAGGCTGGAACATTAGCTCGCTCGCTCATAACACGCTTGGTTTTTGTCTTGGCTCAATCAGCTCGTCCGTGGCTCACTAAGCTACCTCAAAAGGGTCATTCTAGCCCATACATCCCCATGGTTCCACCCTAGCTCATTCATCCCTATAGCCCCACCCAACCCATAATATCCTAACCTTAACTCGCTCTCCCTCTCCTAACCATATCCAATCCAGCTAAGCTCAACAAGTTTTCTGTCGTCCTCCTCTCCCCCAGAAAACCTTAGTGCCCACCACTGACCCCTTCCCTCTCCTTCTTCGGCGGTCTAACCGGACATTGATGGAACATATCAAGAATAAGCAGAAAGGTCACCCAAGTATTTTGAGGATCGAGAAGATCATAGATAGAAATCCCAAGTCAAAAATTGTTTAGGACTCGGACGGAGTTATATGGTTTGGGAATCGGATTGTAATACCTCAGGACCCTGAACACAAGGAGTCAGTACTGAAGGAAGCACATGACACGATGTACACTATTCACTCTGGTGGTACTAAAATGTACCAAGATCTGAAGGAAGAATTTTGGTGGCCATGCATAAAGACAGACATAGCAGAGTATGTGGCTAGATGCCACGTATGCCAGCAGGTTAAAGCTGAACATCAGCGACCAACAGGATTACTGCAGCCACTGCAAATACCAGAATGGAAGTAGGATGAGATAACTATGGATTTCATAACTGGTTTACCTCGAACCAAATCTGCATATGATTCAATTTGGGTTGTAGTTGACCGATTGACAAAGGTAGCACATTTTATACCAGTCAAGACCACCTACAAGGGTCAGAAGCTAGCAAAATTGTACTTAGAAAGAATAGTCAGTCTGAATGGAGTACCACAACACATAATATCAGATCGAGGAAGTCAATTCACATCAAAGTTTTGGGATGAATTGCAGACTACCTTGGGCACCAATTTAGCATTTAGCACCACATACCACCCATAGACTGATGGTCAAACAAAAAGGACACACCAAATTCTCGAAGATATGCTTAGGGCTTGTGCATTAGATTTTTCCTAGGAATGGGATAAGTGCCTTCCCTATGCAGAATTCGCATATAACAATAGCTATCAGTCCAGTTTGCATATGGCACCTTTTGAGGCATTGTATGGTAGAAGATGTCGGACCCCACTGCTTTGGAGTCAAACAGGAGAAAACAAAATATATGGTGCAGAGATTCTAAAGCAAGCAAAAGAGAAAGTCAAAGTAATCAAAGAGCGACTATTAGCAGCCCAGTCCAGACAAAAGAGTTATGCAAATCAGCACCGTTGAGAATTAAGCTTTGAGGTTGGAGATTTTGTGTACTTGAAAGTATCACCTATTCGAGGAGTATACAAATTCCAAGTTAAAGGCAAGCTAGCACCAAGATATGTGGGACCATATAAGGTATTGGCAAAAGTGGGCCCAGTTGCCTATCGGCTCGAATTGCCACCTAGGCTAGGAGAAGTTCATGATGTATTCCACGTGTCACAGCTCCAAAAATGTCTATGAGTACCTGAAGATCAACTGAATCAACCTCCGAAGTCAATGATACCACGCCTAACTTATCTAGTGCAACCTGAGAGGATTCTCGACACTGCCGTCAAGCAAACTCGACGAAAGAAGATCAAGATGTGCAAGGTGCAATGGAACCAACAAGCTGGGAGCAGAATCACATGGGAACCAGAAGATCAGATGAGACAAGACCACCCCTACCTATTTAAGAGATAGACAGCCCCGATCTCGAGGTCAAGATTTATTTTTAGGGGGGATCTGTAACACCCTACTTTTAAAACCTAGGCTAAAGTAATAGCTTTGGGTTGGGTTATGAAATCAAATGCATAATCATGATCATACATATAGGCATAAGCTTAGCTTAAATTAAAACAACTAAACATAGAACTATTAAATCAAAGGAAATTTACTAAATCACCTAGGGTAAATAATATTTAAAACGGGGCTCTTGGGCCGTATAGGATCCATTTTATCACCCTGGACCTGGCCCTGGCCCACCAGCCCGTGCCGGCCCATCCCCTCTTTTCCCCGGCTCGGTTAGCCGCCTCTCCCTTGCTCCCCGGCTCAATAGAGCGAGCCAAGCCGCCTACGCCCATCTCTCCCTCGGCTCGACCTCTTCCTTGCGCGCCCTCTCTCTCCCTGTGATTTTTTTGCTCCTCCTTCCTTGCCCCGCCGTGATCGATCGCCACAGGCCGTGTGGCCCGAGATTCCCGTCGCCGTCGCCCGGTCTTGGTCACGTGTCGACCGCCCTACCCCGCGTTGCCTTGCACTCGCTCGCGTGCACGCAACCCTCTCCTCGTGCTCCCTACCGCGCTCGGACCAGCCGGTCGTCCCGACCAAATCAGGACCTTGGCACCATGCCGCGCCCGCGCCATTGGCCGTCGCCCTGCCTCGACCGTGCCTTGGCGAGAGCCAAATCACGCAAAGAATCACGCGTGCAGGCCCTCGTGTGGAGCTTGGTCAGTCACTAGCTCTGCTGCCCTGCCACCACGCCGCTGCCACCCTGCACGCCGCTGCTCGTCCCATCACATCACTGCGCCTTGGGACCATGCGCATTGAGGCTATTACAAGCCAGCCTGTGAACTCCTTTCTCCCCATTGCCTCTCGGCCACGCCCGTAGCCGTGGTACGAACCCCATTCCCCGCCTAGCTCTCTCTTCCACTCTCTCCGCGCCCTTCTCGATTGCTCGTCGCTGGTGAGTCCCCGAACCAATCCTCTTCACCTCAAGCATCACCCCATCCCTGCGCATCATTCCTCGTGCTCGCTTTTGCCCAGGAATCACTGGAGCAACCCTGTCGCGGGAAGCTCTGCTTCGGCCGTCACCGCCCGAGCGTCGACAACCCGCCTCACGGCATCTCCCTCTTCCCCGTGACCACCGGTGAGCTCCCCTAGTCACCTAGTCCCCCACCGAAGCACCCCAAAGCTCGCGCCACCTCCGGTTAGCCGGAATCGTGGTTCTCGAGCCGTCTCTCCGCCGCCGCTCACCGCGCCACTGACCTAGCACGCTTCATGCCCTGATATCTCACCCATAGATGCACATAGGTGCATAGGTTAGATCGGCATAGACCTTGGGGCTTACCTCCGACCATAGCGCCGACGATTGCTCGCCGTAGTTGTTGCCGGAGCTCCACCGTCGAGGAAGAAATCCCCTTCTCCTCAACCCGCCGTGAGCCATGTCTCGCTGACATGCGGGCCCTACGTGATAGGGACGCGCGGCTGAGAGCCAGCGCACGCATGTGCCACTGACCGGTGGGCCTCGGTCCCACCTGTCAGGTTAAGTGGTAGCGTACTTCGCGTAGTACGTCTTCTGGTTGAACCGGTGCCTTCCACTGAAGCCGCCGCCATCCCAGCCATCGAGTGGGCCGCGGTAGTTGGGCCGGCCCAACATTGTAGCTAGGATTTCTCTAGCTTTTATGATTTTAGAAAATCCAGTATATGTAACACAATTATTACATATAGTATATGAGTCCCAAAATCGTGTAAAAATACCCAAAAATATGTTAGCACAGTCTGAACCTAGGAAAAATATAATGACACAGACAACATATTTATATTTCCCTAGAAAAATATAACAGTAGCAAGGATGATAATCTCTAAGATGATAATCTCTAAGCAAATAGAAAATAACTAAAACTATATATTAGTAAATAAAATAGCTCCAGTAGCCCAAAAATTATGAGAATATTCCTATAGGACATAAATGACATTTTGGACATGACAAAATTGTTAAACATCATAATCTTGGTATTAAAAAGTGTTAAGGATAAATAGATAGATAAAATGAACTTAAAGGTTATGTACACAACGATATATATACATACGTGGACAGAACATCAACACCGATAAAATGAGCACCTTTGGCTAAAAACAGCACCACCTCACCTTTGCGATAAGACAAAATACCTAACACAAGCTCATGGAACTTCCTTGATAAGTAGGAAAATAATAATAGAAATCACCAAATAGGACCCACAGTGTAAATCGGTGACACTTGTACTAGAAGCATGCATCATATGCACCCATGCTGCCTTTCTTGATTATTTACTTGGTATTTATTTGCAACTGAATAGATACCAACATTGTTGATCAAAGGTTAGACGACCCGGTCGCAGATCCCAACTTCGATCCCGACACCATCGACCCCGCAGCTCTCGACGCAGGCGAATCAACTACTCTAATGCATATTGATCCTAGTTTTCTAAATATATTTTGCTTTAAATTACCAAAAGTGTGTGTGCATAAGTATATGACTATCAATATATCAAATGCAAAACCCTAGATAAATACCTGTTGCTTTAATCATGTTATAACATGCCTGTTATTTGAATTACTTGTGAATACTCCACATGATGGTTTTCATTATCATGATCCCTTGAATCCTAGGATAATTATATCTATTTAGACAAATAGTCTAGGTAAAACTTGCTTAGATCTGGCTTAGGTCTTAATATGATTTCTTTCTGGTATAGACGCCCGAATGGTGGGCTATCGTCTACCGGACACAACATGATTCAACTTATGATTATGCGAATGTTACTGAGGCCTGCTAGCAGTGTCGTGTATGACGATTGTAACTCTGTCATTTTCATCTCCGGTGCTTGTACAAGCGGGTAGGCTTTGGCTGGATCTTGTACAAAGAAGGGTAGGAATGGAAACTGGCAATGGATCAAGGGCATGTGGTAGGATTCATTTCCGACTCCGGATCTTGTATAAGCGGGTAGGTTTTGGCCGGATCTTGTACAAGCGGGTAGGAGTGGATTCGTCTCCAGGTCATGCTGATTTGGAACGGGCAGTAGATTAAGAGCATGTGGTAGGATTCGTTTCCGTCTCCGGATCTTGTACAAGCGGGTAGGCTTTGGCTGAATCTTGTACAAGCGGGGTAGGAGTGGATTCGTCTCCCGGTCATGCGGATTAGGAACCGGTAATAGACTAAGGACATAAGGGTAGGGTTTGTATCCATCTCTGGATTAGACCTGATCATGGGTAGCCCTACCGACGACCCGGCAGACTGCCCATTTTTTTTCGGGCCAGCCGAGCCGGCTCGACTAAAACTGCCACGTGGTGGCCGGCCTGCAAAAAATAGAAATCTAGTGTAAAGTCGGGCTTCGAGCCGGGCTTTCGGGCTTTAGGCTGGGCTCGGGCCCGGTTCAGGGAAAAATTTTAGGCCGGGCCAGACTCAGGCTCGGGACAAAGTGACGGGCGTTTCCAAGCTCGGCCCGGGGCATGATCAGGTCTAATCCGGATCTTGTACAAGCGGGTAGGCTTTGGCCGGATCTTGTACAAGCGGGTAGAAGCGGGTTCATTCTCGGTATATGCTCCTTATCTATGTTTAATTTGGTAGGGCCGTCGATCGGCCCGGATACAAACCCCTTCTTAGAAGAAATACTTCTTATCTCTGAAAATGTTCTTGGAAATAGCTAAGTCATAGGATTTGACATATAAATATACTTAACCTATAAAATTGGCTTTTCGCAAATAAAGCAACCCCCAGCCTTTCCTTGAGACCCCTATAAACACATGTATTAGGATGGGAGTTGACTCGCGAGTACGGTTGAATTGAGCACTTACTCTCGCATATTTACTCTTTTAGAGGATGGACTCGGCGACTATGATTGCCACGAAGATGATGTCCCCGAAGATGGCGGTCAGGCTAGCGTTTAGTGGTTCTCTCTGGTCGCTTGCAGTTTGCATAGCTGCTGGAGGCTTTTGGTTTTAAATCTTTTGCAGAATTTATGTACTCTGATGCCTCTTTTGGACTTGATGTATTAATCGTCAATGTGCGAATTTGGACTTGTACTCTAATAATGTAATATTTTGGTAATGAATGCAATGTATGAGATGATCCAGCAATGTAAACGTGTGCTCTAGCATACTGGTCCAGGGACTAGAGCTGAGTCACGGAAGATGTTCCTGGTATGGTAAAAGGGGACCCTCAAAATGCCACATACGTCATCCAAAAGGGGCGATGAGAAGGAGGGAGTCTAGGCCTCGGGGGAGACGATGGTGGAGGTGGCCTGCAGCATGCTTAAGGTGGGGGTAAGGTCTTGTAGTTTGGATCTAGAAGTTATTTTGCCTGGCTACTCCCATGGTGTTTTTGGTCCTCGATGGTCGACCGTGGACAACGACGTCGGTGCAGTCTCTTTGGCCATTGGAGGTTTTGTGTTCCACACTGGAAGGCGATGGTGGCATGATTGCATGAGTCAAAGCGGGGAACCTGGGGAACCTACTCCCACTGTTGCATATGTCTGCGGTGGCCCATCGACTACTAGAGGCGGAAAGAGGAGGCTTCATGTCTTTTTCATTGGTTTTCTCGGGAGGGGCGGCGTCAACATTTCCTTTTCCCATGGTCAACGGTGGGGAGTCCTCAAGCTACACTGTCAACAATCACGACACGACCATCGTGCAGGACCTTCATGCAGCCATTCCAAAACCTAGCAACGAACGGTCTAAAGGCTTGTGGGGTAGTGGCCTTGTGGATTCGACTTTGATGGGGACGTCGGCTTGTTTCATGCAGCTCTCTAACGGCGGGTGCCACTGTTGTGAGGGTGACGAGTGGATTTTTAGAAGGGCACTTTTAGGCACACTTACGCTATATTTTGTGTTTTATAAGGGTATTTTATGTAAAATAGTTTTATCCTTGTGATTTAATATAAAGGACTGTCTATCGGTCAATGGTTAATCAACTGGTATAAAAGTTATTTTGGTCCATCCCTCGTCTATTGATCAAATGGTAGATGTTTTTTAGTTTATCCCTCAGCCCCAGTGATTTCCCACTAATTACCAAACAAAACTAAAAGAATATGTTGTGATGGTAAAAATTTCATTATAAATTATTACCAAGAATTGCACAATATATGATGTTACAAATGCACAACAAACTAGCTGCAACTTGTAATCATGTCTTGTTAAAGAATAAAAATAATGAAAACACCAAGAAATATATTTATGTCGATGAAATTGGTCAAAAGTATGACATTGGACTCGCTTCATAAAAGTGTGTAAAAAAATCTGGCTAAAGAAATCACCAGTATTAACCTTGTATAGCTTAGATATTGACTTATTCTAGACATGAGTACATGACAATACCAGTATTAACCTTGTATAGCTTAGATATTGACTTATTCTAGACATGAGTACATGACAAACATGTATCAAAAATGAACTTGCATAGGTCATACCTACGAGTTGCACAGATATATAGTGGTGCAAAATTACAACAAATTAGGTGCAACTTGTTGATTTATTGTTTAGAAAAATGATGAAATCCAGATAAAAATTTTAGAATTGTATTTTAATAAGTTCAACGGAAAACATTATTGAAAATGATGGAAACAACAAAAAAAATGTAAGAGAACAATGAGTAATAGATATGAAAATTGGACTCACTTCATAGAAGTGTGTAAAAAATACGTTAAAAAATCACATGCATAAAAATCACATGCTTAGGTAGTGACTTATTTTTAGACGCAACAAACGAACATATAGACAGTAAGTTGCATAGGTTAGAATTGAGTATTGCACAATGTATAGTAGTGCAAATTTGCAACAAATTGTGTGCTACCATGTTGATTTGTAGTAAAAAAAAAAAAGGAACTCAGTAAAATGCAGAAGAAAAACATCATTCCATTTGAAAAAATATATTTTGAAAAAATATAAATTGACATAACCTACAGAAATGCGGAAGAAGAGTTAATATGTGATACTGAAACTAGACTCACTTCATAAGAATGGACATACCCAAAAAAATTGAATCAAATGTTGCATAAATGGATGTTAAAAAGTGCACATTGATTAACAATGCAAGCCCAGTTCAAAAAACTAGAAAATGCAGCATGAAACAAATGGTGCACAAGATACATATTTACTTTTTTCTTCATAGATGCAAACATTGATCCGGAGAGACTAACAGAATCATATACCATCAACAATGAACAAAATCAAATTAGTTGCAACAACCTTCATCAAAATTAACATTGAGAAACAGAAAAATCCATTTTCCTATATACTTATGAGGCTTGTTGCATAAAATAGCAGCGCAATTACAACAAAATTTGGTCCAACCTTTAAACTGTGGTCGAAAATCACTAACATAAATTGACAGAATCAGAAAACATCATAAAAGACAAAAAATGGGCAGAATCACAAACCTGCATAGCCTTTATCTTAGAAATTGCACAATGAGTGATACTGCAAAATTTATAACAAACTAGGTGCAACTGCTAACAAAAAAGCCAAAATTACAATATTTGCCTACAAGTAATAAAAAACAGAAAATTCAAAATTAATTCTATTTCTCGGAGTTAACAGTTAATAACTCAGTTAATAACAGCGAGCAGAAGCAAACCCAAGCATTTGCACAGTGAACATCAGGATTGCAAAGGTGAAAAACTATACAGATTTACTAATGGTCACAAATATCTCTTAACAAAACCTTGTCCCCACAACTTGGAGAGACCATATCCATCTAGAACATGCGCTAAAATTTGCATCGCGAAAAGATATTAAAAAAAATATCCCGAAACTACTTATATACTACTTATATGGGTTAAATCGCTTAGATTGGATGAAAAACTCACCCCAAAAATCCAAGACATAGATCGGACCATGAAACTAGCTCTAATATCCTCACATAAAAGGGGAATGAATTAGAAGTCAAACGCAAAATAACACAATGGCCAGGAGCTCCTGCTCGTCACGCACAAAAACTAATCAAACAATTTTCTCAAAAATAGAACAGAAACACATAGATTAGACCATGAACTAGAAAGATCGGGCCAACATAAGTTGATGATATGGTCACACCAATGAGGTAGCCGAGGCCGCCAATGAGGTTGCGGGGACGAGGTACCTGATGCGGTCGCGGCGATAGGGTAGCCAAATTGATCGCAACACCGGTCGCGACATCGACGAGGTTACGAGCTCATCGATGCAAATGGACAAGCGACGAAGCCTCTCCTCAAATTGGATTGGAATGGGAAAGAGCTAAACACGCTGTTAGATGAATATGAGTAAATCTTAGAGACTGATACACAAAAACCCTATCATGCACTTCACCTGAGCCAGAATAGAATACACGCAGCTCGATGCGAATCTTGATGGATGGAATCAACGGGATAACAAATCAACTGAAAAGAAGAAAATTTTCAATGGAGTGATATATATAGCAAAACTGTTAACATAATGTAAGGAGGGGACTACGGTACACTATACTGCAGTAACACCAACCGACGATGCAAGAACACGACAAAATTCTTCATGTGGGCACAAGCCGGGAAATCACGATAAATTGACCGATTTCTTCAATAAATCGAGCGGGAATGTCGAAAAATCACGGAAAAAAACCTCACATAATACTCAGCCTAGGATTTGAACCCAGGCCCTCCTAGGAGGTGGCCAAGGTTCCCACCAATGCACCACGCTTGTTTTGTTGTTTGTAAGATGTAGGCTGGGTTCTTTTCAACTTATCTTATCCTACTTATTTGCCTTATCTCGTCACTTCGAGAATTTTTCGAGATAGCCTCGTGAGCCGGTTGACTTTCAATTTTGGGGTTTAGGGAGCTTATAGACTCGTGTCTTATTTGACTTATCTCACTTTTTTATTACTTTTAAGTCGGTTTTTTAATCTTCTAGACGTGTCTATAAGCTCCCTAAACCCCAAAATTGAAGGCCAACCAGCTCTCGAGGCTATTTCGAAAAATTCTCGAAGTGACGAGATAAGGCAAATAAGTAGGATAAGATAAGCTGAAAAGAACCCAGCCATAGTATATATCTATTAAAGTGTTGAAAGCGGTTTAGATTTTAAATTTGAGCGATTTTGATCTCGAGACTTCGATCCCGCTCCACCCCGATTTCACGATTTCCCGCAGGAAATCATCGATTTTTCGCGATTTTTGAAACTTAGGCTAATGGACCAACTTGGGCCGAGTATGAATAGTATTTTTCATAATTTTCCATAAATTAAATTCAAATTTCCACGCCAATCCGATGTTGTTTTTTATTCTTGTTTTCACCATTGTGTTTATACATGGTTCTACAATTTTTACAAATTTTTTGGGATTTTGTTTTCAAATTTTCAAATTCAAATTACATTTTGAATTTAATTCGTGATTTGCCGAAATCGCTCCGCCGCGATTTCGTGATAAATCGCGATTTGCCGTCGATTTTTTAAACTCTGGTGCAGGGCTGCCACGCGTAGCAAGTTGCAGGGTTGCATGTCTCCCATACCAAGCTGTATGGACACAGACTTTTTTCTTCCTTTTCTTAAGGAAAGCAAGTTTCATTGATACTCTATGCATGTATGCAGTTTGCTCCCGTGGCATACTGCTTGCTTTGCAGGAATTTTTTGGGCCCAGCCCATGTACGGATTTCTTTTACTTTTTTCTCTAAGATAGTAAGTTTCAATAGCGTATTTACAGGTTTGAGGCATCTTCGAGTATCAAATATTGTAGGGTATCAGCTATTGTGGAGTATTAAGGGTATCGTCAACTATGGAATATCCTGTGCCCCCACATGCCCTCGATCGACTTTTCGCACAAGTCATGCGTCCCACACGTCCCGACTTCCCACGAGTTATCAACCCATTGAGTACCAGGTCGGTGTATCGTGGAGTATAAGGTCAGGTATCGTGGAGTATCAATTCGGGTATCGTCAAGTATTTGGTATCATCAAGTATCAAACATCATGGGTACGTATTATAAGTATCATCGAGTATTGTGGAGTATCGGGTCACATAACGTTGATTATCAGGTTGGGCATCATGGTGTATCATCGAGTATAGGGTCATGTATCAAGCTGAGTACTGGAGGGTATCGGGTTGGGGTATTGAGTCGATTATCGGTGATATTATCGAGTATCAGGGTATCATCATGTATCGGGTGAGTATCGGGGTATCATTGAGTATTAATCGGGGGTATCGGGTCGGGTGATGCACACACGGGCGCCCCGATCTTCTAGTGAGGGGGATAACTTCGATTTGGCGGAGTATGATTTTGACGATCCGGCTACGAACCACGTAAGGATAAGCGTCTGCAATCGCTAAACCACACTCCTGGTTGTTATCAACCGTGCCAAAGCTCGGATGACCTGACCACAAAGGTCTATTCTTGCAATCAATCGAAGAACTAGCAAGAACAAGGATGAAACACACATATATGTTGAGGTTTTGAACTTATTTACTGCTGCTCTAGCTGAGTCAAGAGAACAAAGATATAGTTCTACACATGGGGCAACTAATCTAAACAAAGCCTAAAGAGAAATGGAAGGGACTTGTTCAATATATAGCCAGGGAGATAGCTACTAGAAGGTGCTCTCACGCAGCTAGAGATACATGGGAACACAGTCCAAAATTAAAGGTGGCGCAGCACCCGAAGAGACTGATACCACCGAACGTTTTGGACTGTTGTGGCCAGTTCATTAAGAATTTGAAGGTGAGGCTAGATCCGTTGGAAAGAGCACGAAATTTCCTTTCCAACAAATGCTCACACTCCCCAAAAGGAGTCTATTTGCATTCTCTATGAGTGTTTAATTTCAGACTAGTCATTAGAGGCCGAGTTGAAACCTTTGACGTTCCCACCTTGCTTTATAACTTGTGTTGGTAGAATAATGTTCTCTTGATGATCCTTGCCCAGGTTCCTAAGTATGAGAATATTATTAGGTAGCGGTCTATTCTCCAAAATAAAATTATACGACCTAGAAACGAATTTACCTGATAATTTAATAGTCACGAACGAGCCCGTGTAATTGGTCCCATGGGTGTATCCGAGGTAGCGATGTCCTCATCATCCTCCTCTTCTTTATTTGGAGTCGTCCTCGACTCCAGTTGATATTCTTGTAGAATGTATGGTTGTGGAAAACATGGGCCCTGGGTATCCGAAGATACACTACTGGATGTACCACCTCCTTGAGCCGAATCAACTGGGCCTTCCAGAAGGCAGGCTTGGAGGCTGGCGCGGCTTGAGATGATCTACAAGGAAACGAACTCGTCTCCTACTCGAATACATGGATATAGGCATAGCCGAATTGGTTATATCTGTATCTTCCATACGTGGATTAGGGATTCTATCTGTAACCGACCCCCTGCACTATAAAGGGGTCCGGGGCCCCTAGTTCGACATCCAATCCCACATCTTATAATCATCATCAGCATCCACCATAATACAATCCACGAGCACAGGAGTAGAGTATTACCTCCCCCCGAGGGCCCGAACCTGTATAAATTCGGCTCCTTGTGCTACCATCGTAGTTGTGATCTTTCGCATCGCCCCCTAAAATACATTGCCGACACAAATCGTCGACAGTTGGCGTGCTAGGTAGAGGCTAGCGTCACGATCAACTACATCGATTTCGATGGCTTCCATTGGCGGATTCGTCTTCACCTACGCCCCCGGCCAAGGCTTCATCTTCGGAGATCTCGGCTTCATCGCCGATGACTTCGGAGAGTTTCGGTTGTGTGAGCCGAACTTCATTCGGTCCACGCATTACCGAGGGAGATGGTACACGACTCCGACCGAGCCTCACCGTTTTGTGATCTCTTCCCTGGATTCCGATCCAGAAGAGATCCAATCTGATGATGATGGTTCCGACTGGCCTACCGTTGGGTTTCCCTTCGGTTACGGTCGGGATCCACCACTTCTCTCTACGCCAGCCCCTTATGCTGACGAAGCATCGAGTGGCGATCTGACTCCTGGCCAAGATCGTTCTCAGATCAAGTCGAGGGTGACAATCCCTCAGTCATGGCCCGTCCTGTTCGGATTTGGAAACTCAGCCGCTATTTTCCATCGGATAACGTGCCGACTTTTCCAATCCGGGCTAAGGAGTGGGACACGACACATACACACTGGGACGAGCTTTCTGAGTCAAAACTCGGGGACAACTCTAGGCAGGACAAATTCCCGAGTGCTTATGCCATTCGGATTGGTCAATTCGGCCGAAAGATTCCAGCAGATTCGTTCTGCCGAAACTCAGTCGGACCTCCTTCTGACCAGAGATCCTGCACGAGAGGTGGGAGTTATAATCACTCCCATCGATGAGCCAACGAATCGGGATCGGTTGAGCCTTTCCTTCTCGGAATCCGAGTCGGAAGAGAGCGTCAATGGGTTCCCCGACTTTCGCAGCGTCTACATGCTGGACGGCCAAGCCTCCGGATCGGCCCGGCGCCCCGTAGGGGAGGCAAGAGCCGAACCAAACCGCGAAGGCGGAGAAGACTTGCGCGACCAATTACGCGGTCACGCACGGAAAGTCCGGGAGGAACTGCTTCAAGTCCGTATGGGATATCACTCGGTCTTTCGTCCGCCACAGCAGAACATCCTCGCTTGTAAGACCCTCTTGGACAATGTTGGTCCTTTGCTTGGAGAGAACAAGCTCGCAACGCCGATCATGGAACAAATCAAGGTCATGGTGACGGCAGCGGCTGTCCAAGGCACTCGGGATCAACCGGCCAACTCGGCTAGAAGACGATCGCTCACGAGTAGTACTTTGCCAGCGAAGACACCTGTAATCGCGGGCAAGACGCCCGCCGGAGTGCAAGCCACGACCTCCGTCTCAACATCGATGCCCGGCGCAGGGAGCGACACGAAGATCGGCGCCGTACTCCACCGCGTCGGAATCTCCCCCGACGATCTCCTTCCCCCGGAGAAGGGTTAATCGACGGGATCAAGGCATTCACTCTCTGACTACGTCAGGTAAACTGGCCCGAGGGGTTCAACCCTAAAGGCATTGTGAAATTTGACGGAGAATGGGACCCCGAGGCTTGGTTGCAAATCTACTATTTGGCAATCAAGGCCGCGGGTAGAGGATACGACGTGATAGCAAACTATTTGCCCGTCATGTTGACCCCTCCGGCTCAGAACTGGCTCGCGGGCCTTCCAGAGAACTCGATCGATTCCTGGAGAGAGCTTTGTGACCAATTCGTTGCCAATTTTCAGGGCACTTACGAAAAGCCTGGGACCCAGTGGGACCTTTATCATATTCATCAGAATAAAGATGAGTCGTTAAGGGATTTTATTCGGCGTTTCACCAAGAAGAAAAACACAATCCGGGAGATCTCGGAGACGGTCGTCGTCGCAGCCTTCCAGAAAGGAGTTCGCGACCCCGATCTAATCAAGAAGATGTCTCGGAAACCCCCGACCACCGTCAAGCAGATGTTCGCCTTGGCGGATCGATATGCTACCGCCTCGGATGCCCTAGCCGAGCGTTAAGAGGATCACCCAAGCAAGCATGAAGGCAAGAAGGACAAGCCCGAGTCGTCCTCCAAGAAGGACAAAAAGCGCAAGGGTGAAGAGATGGTAGCGGCCGCGGATCAGGGTCGGCTAAGGCCGTCTCGGCCCATCGACTACAACAAAGTCATGGAAGCGCCGTGTCCTTTCCATCCAAATGGGAAGCACGCGGATAAAAACTGCAACATCTTGAAGAAGTTCGCTGAGGATCACAACAGCGACGCTCTGAGGGATGCCAAGCAAGACGATAAGCGTGACCCTCCCCAGGGCGACGCTTACCAAGAAACCGAGCGAGAGCTCAACTATATATTCGGGGGATCGGACGCATATGAGTCCAAGCGTAAGCAAAAGCTTACCGATTGGGAAATCAATGCAGCCATTCCGGTGAACCCCGAGTATGTCCGATGGTATGAAGTTCCGATCATATTTGATCGCTCAGATCACCCAGATCACGTCCCTTGCCCAGGAAGATATCCACTCATCCTGGATCCTGTGGTACGGGGCGTCCGACTGCGCAAGGTCCTGGTTGACGACGGGAGTGGATTAAATATCCTTTTTGCTAAGACTCTGGGCGAGATGTAGATCCCAAGGCGGCGCTCCAATGACGAGACGCTACCAAGCTTCATGGTATAATTCCGGGAACCTCATCGGTGCTAATCGGGAAAATCACTCTTCCTGTCACCTTTGGCACTCGGCATAATTACCGGACGGAGAACCTTAGCTTTGAGGTGGCCGATTTCGAGATTGCGTATCATGCGATCTGACGACCATTGTAATCCATGTTTACAATTAAATAAAGATAAGTTTTCGCTCACATTGTCTCTACGCTTATGCAATTCAGTTTCTGACTTGCCACTTATTTGTATGTCAATTAAGTAGTAAGTCGGGTTATATTTAATTAGGTGCGCAATCGCAAGACCTAATCTTTATCTAACTCGACTTACTACCTTGAAGCTAGTAAGTCGGGGCTACACCTAATTAGGTGCAGTCTGCGCCTAACCAATACCTAATCGATTTTTTCTCCTTTAAGTCTATGACGAAGCCTACCATAAGTCGTTCTGGGTAACAAAGGAACGTAATTTATTCGGGCCAGAGGCATGACTTAAGTAGAGAAAGGATGGTTAGCATATGCCATGTTAAAAATAGAAGTCATTTACATGGATAATTTACGAGTTCCTACATTTTTACAGGAAATCCAACTCTAAATTGTCTAGAAGGCACTCGGCGGTCGGCTTCACTTCCTCGAACAGCGCCATCGCCTCCTCTTCCGAGCAAGCGAAGCCATCCTTGATAGCGTCAAGCTCGATTCGAGGATAGTGCGACTTAGCGATTCTCAGCACTTGATTGGAACTCGTCAGGCCGACTTCCCTGAGTCGCACCTTCAGTTGCTTGGGGGCTTCGGTCCACCTCTGGATCAGCTCGGCCCGAGAGCTCGGCTCAACTTCGCCAGCATAGAGTTGGCGTCGAGTGGGTTCCACTGCCACCAAGAGCTCATCATATCGCGCTTGCGCAATCCTGGCGTTCTCTTGAAGAACGTCATACTGAGCTAGCGTCTTCCTCCTATGCTCTGTCGAAGAACAGGGAATGCACGATTACATAACCGTGTAAACACTAGAGGTTCAGAGTCGGTCGGGTTTGGGGGCTTACCCTCGAACTCGGCGACGGCTTTTGCCTCCGACTTCTCCAGGGCCAGCTTCTGGTCTTGGGACATGGCTAGCTTCGCTTGAAGCCTGGCGATCGTGGCGTCGCGCGCTGCACATGGTGCGGGGCATAACGTCATCCGGTCACATGCAAAACGAGCAATTCTGACTTAAGTCAGGGTACTTACACCGAAGGGAATCTGCGAGGTCGAACTTTTCATCCTGCAGCTCCTTAATCTGGGCTTGCAGCTCTCGGCGCTCCTTGGCTGTCTCGGTCCGGACCCCGATGACCTCCCCTTCCACGGATTTAATCCGTTCTATTTGGGGGAGGAAGTAATTTAAAAACTTGGTTTTTCTCTCGAAAAAACATCAAGTTCTTACAAAGAGGAAGGATAGTCACCATCCTGACTCAAGCTGAAGAAGATTCGCTCTACAGGTCAAAAGGCTTACCCGAGCCATTCTGCCACATTCAGCGGCATACTCAAAGAAGGCCTTCCTCATTTCATCTTCGGCCTCGTCTTCAACAAGGGCCCAGTTCCTAGCCTTATCCCTCCAACCCGCCAAGAGCTTGGCTCGCCTCCTCTAGGGAGGTGGGGTCAAGTGAGGATCTCTCTACCATTGGCTCATTTCCACGCCGCCCTCGTGACAGATTCGGTCTCGAGGCCATGGCGTAGCGCCTCCCGACCCGGCTCCCGACGCAAGCAAAATCCACTTTTTCGGTATGTCTCCGTGGGGCCATTAGCCAAGATTCGATCCGTCTTCGGTGGGTGCGGACATCTTTAATAACTTGAGAATTTTCTCGAGTTCTTTGCAATCGTGTTGTTTGATCGTGAGTTACTCGGCGGCGATTTCATCACCAGACGAAGAGTGACGTCACTCGGATAACATCCGAAGGACTGCGAGCTGAACCCCGGATCAAGACAACCCAGTCCCGAAGCACTCGGGGGCTACTGTGGAAAACATGGGCCCTGGGTATCCGAAGATACACTACTGGACGTACCACCTCCTTGGGCCGAGTCAACTGGGCCTTCCAGAAAGTAGGCTTGGAGGCTGGCGCGGCTTGAGATGATCTACAAGGAAACGAACTCGTCTCCTACTCGAATACATGGATATAGGCATAGCCGAATCGATTATATCTGTATCTTCCATACGCGGATTAGGGATTCTATCTATAACCCGACCCCTGCACTATATAAAGGGGGTCCGGGGCCCCTAGTTCGACATCCAATCCCACATCTTACAATCATCATCAGCATCCACCATAATACAATTCACGAGCACAGGAGTAGGATATTACCTCCCCCGAGGGCCCGAACCTGTATAAATTAGGCTCCCTGTGCTACCATCGTAGTTGTGATCTTTCGCATCGCCCCCTAAAATACATTGCCGACACAAATCGTCGATAATGGTATCAATTGTTGACTTATTTCTGGAGGACGAATTGGATTCCATAACATGGAGGACTTCCTTGTTTCAGCTTGGCCCACATACTTCATGATGAATTCCTTTGTAAAGCTCTCTAAAAGTTCTTTAAATTTGAATACTTGTATATTCTTATTAGGTAGCATCATAATCTTGTTGATTATAATTTGAAGCTCAGTAAGAAACAAATTCACCTTGTGTGTATTTGTAGCAAAGACGAATCATAAGAGCATAAAATTTGGGGCAGTGGAGATATGCATAGGTGCCATGGTTGTATCATCCTCCCTTTCTTCACGAAAAGTCGTCCTCGACTTTTCACAATCTGAAAATGTGCTCACGGAAAAGAACAATGTATATGCGTGGTATATGTATGCATCAATTGTTTCATCATTCTCGTTATCTTGCACAAGGTTTTTAACACAGCAGTAACCATTGAATGTATCTGAAAGAAACCATATGCACATCATTCCCCCTTTCTTGAGAAAAAGTTGTCCTCAACTTTACTAAGCATTGAATCAAACTGTATGGAAGAGACCAAGATTCAACTGAGCCATGCAGATTTTTAATAAGTGATTTACATATGTCATATGAAAAATTAATTTTAGAGTAACAAACATCTTTCCTTTCTTTCATATCAAGGTTGCCACAACATGGCAAAGTGGTTGGTTTGCTGTAACCAAGTAATGTTATATCAACAAGCATATAATCTATGATACAAATTCGATATACATTAAACTTGTTATCTATATCATAATCTCCAATCAAATTGAATTTATAAGTGCAAGAAGATGTACTAACTAGTGAGTTCAAACAAGAAATTTCAGCAGCCTTCTCAATCGCAATAAATAGTTCGACGGATTTATCAAACATAATATAGCACAAAGATTTATCATGAAATGTTTTGCTCAATGATTCTCCACGAGTAATCAATTCAACATTATACACATCAAGCAAATTAATTTTAGAACAAGAAATTCCTATTTGAACATACACCTTAGCATAATGACTCACCTTTTTTGAAAGACAGCCAAATCAATACCATAGTTACCTTCAATGTCCTTCTCAGATAGTGTAAGTGCTGTAAGTAGTGCTTCTTCATGCTCGCTTAAATATAGAAGAATAAGCGTTTCTTTTGCAATCATGGATGTGTCATCATTATTCACTTCAAGTAGTGTTAATTTTTCAATGCTTAACTTGTCATTTCTAATGGACCGTGGGCCAGCAATGGCACAATTGCCATCAACTACGATCGGTGCCTGTGATGTGGTGATCAAAGGTGAAATGACATCTAGAACATTGTTCGAAGGGAAAGTCCCATGCTCGACCACATCTACATCAATATCATCATTATTTCCAATCTTCTGCAAAAGGTTAGTCACAGAAGGAGACACGGGAACATGCGATTTTTTCACTGAATTATCTACTATTTCACATTTTAAAGGAGGGATTTTGGAAAACTCTTCTTCTAACAAATCAAATGTTTCAAGTTTGTTCTTTTTCTTTCTATCATCAAGCATTCTCAAATCTTCCAAAATCTGATTTTCAGCTTTACATGCAAGTTTAACCAAATGAGAGACAGAATTATACATTTCATTAACAAGAATGTCTTGAATTTCTTGATTGAGCCCTCTTAAGAACCGAATTTCAGTAGCTTTCTCACATTCATCTAAACCACAATGCAACAAATGATTTTGGAATTGTTTAAAATATTCCTTAATGGTCTTATTTCCTTGTTTCAGGTGTTGAAGTCTACTGCACAAAAGATCAGCATGATATTCAGGAACATACATATCTCTCATGAGTCTCTTCATAGCATTCCAGTTATGAGGCTGTCTCTTTTTTCTAAAAACATTATTCCACCATTTTAATGCAAATCCATTATGAGCACTAGTAGCAATTCTAATCTTTTCATTTTCACACAAATCATACTTGCCAAATTCTTTGTCCACTGCTATTTCCCAATCAATGTACGCATCTGGATCAAAATTCCCATTGAATGGAGACAATGTGAACTTGATATTACCTCTTTCAGTGATAGGAGATGGTCCAATGGTTTTGTTTGTCCCACAAACCTTTCTTGTAAAATGAGGAGATGTTTCTTGTAGCATGTTGTCTAGTTGTTGCAAGAATTTCTTGTCTCGAGGCGAGAGTGCACAATGTTCGTCTTCTTTTCTTTTCCACCAACCTGCCATGGTTAGTAGCAACAAGGAAAATGAAAAGTATATATAAATCTCTATCAACTACTAGGTGACAAAAAACTATCAAGTGTCACATCTCTCAAGCTCTTACCAAGTTCTTACCAATTCTTAGAAATGTAGCAAGGGGGTGCAACCGGCGGCTGGATCGTGATAAACCGATCTTAAGCGTGAGAAAAGCGATTGCAAGGCTATCACCTGTGAGGTTAGTAGAAAGTGGAGCTTGAACAGGCTTTGTATATAGTATCAAAGGAAAACAATCAGCTAATCTCAGATTTGCACAAATTGAATAACTGTTCGAAACTAGCACTTAGCCTATGTTGATGATCAAACAAGGATGGAAAATAGGCTAAAGTGAGTATATGGATATGGACACAAGTGGTAAACACAACACAATACAAAGATATGCAATTTGGAATATGAAAGCACAATATTGATCCAACTTTTTAAATTGCTGTTTTCTGTCCACTTGATAGCAGATTGGTATTTTGGCCGTAACTTTTTATCAAGTGCCTCTTTTTCTATGATTATTTTTTTTCTTCTTCTTGACGGCTTTTCCAACAACTTTTATTTTGGGCCAATTGTCTAAAAACCAACCAAAAAACTCGCACAAAATTCACAAGTGTGCTTAGTTGCAGATTTCAGAACAGCAACTAGGTCTAAATCAAATATTCATAACTCCTTACTGCCTTCATGTATGAACTTGAAAATTGGCAATAAGATAGAGCAACAAGTCGTGGATCTGCTCCTTTTGGTTTCACTAAAAAAGGATAAGGAAATTGAGATTTATGGCGTTTTTGGTGGCGGCTGCAGAAATGAAAACTTTCTGGCCGAGATGCAATATTTTGTTTTCGAGGGATATGAAGGGACTTTGACGTGGAGAGATAAACAGGGAGATGAACAAGAAGATGAACAGCAATAAAACAATACTAGAACAAATACAAACTCAATTTAGCAAACCAAAATTAACAAATTGAAAGGCACAAAGAGGGTTTGAACAGCAGGAAACAATCTTTTTGTGGGGCAAATTTTCTGGACTCTAGGAAGAACACGATGAAACAACTAAACAAGATATAAGAACTCACCGGTAAACCGTCGCTCTGATACCAAATGATGAACACACGGGCGGCCCGATCTTTCGGTGAAGGATAACTTCGATTTGGCGGAGTATGACTTTGACAATCCGGCTACGAACCACGCAAGGATAAGCGCCCGCAATTGCTAAACCACATTCCTGATTGTTATCAACCGTGCCAAAGCTCGGATGACCTGACCACGAAGGTCTATTCTTGCAAGCAATCAAATAATTAGCAAGAACAAGGATGAAACACACATATATGTTGAGGTTTTGAACTTGTTTACTGCTGCTCTAGCCGAGTCAGGAGAATAAGGATATAGTTCCACACATGGAGCAACTAATCTAAGCAAAGCCTAAAGAGAAATGGAAGGGACTTGTCCAATATATAGCCAGGGAGATAGCTACTAGAAGATGCTCTCACGCAGCTAGAGATACATGGGAACACAGCCCAAAATAAAGGTGACGTAGCACCCGAAGAGACTGATACCGCTGAACGTTTTGGACTGCTGTGGCCAGGTCATTAAGAATTTGAAGGTGAGACTGGATCCGTTGGAAAGAGCACGAAATTTTCTTTCCAACAAGTGCTCACACGCCCCAAATGGAGTCCATTTGCATTCTCTATGAGCGTTTAATTTCAGACTGGTCATTGGAGGCCGAGTTGAAACCTTTCGCGTTCCAACCTTGCTTTATGACTTGTGTTGGCGGATTAATGTTCTCTTGATGATCCTTTCCAGGTTCCTAAGTATGAGAATATTATTAGGTAACAGTCTATTCTCCAAAGTAAAATTATGTGATCCTAAAAACGAATTTACCTGATAATTTAATAGTCGCGAACGAGCCCGTGTAATTGGTCCCATGGGTGTATTCGAGGTAGCGATGTCCTCATCATCGGGGGTATCGGGTCGGGTATCAGAGAGTATTCTCGTGTATCGGGTTGAGAGTTAGGGGTATCGTCGTTATGTATCAGGTTGAGTATCAAGGGTATTGTCAAGTATCAGAAGGTATTGTGTCGAGGGTATCATCATGTATCGAGATGAATATCTAGTAAGAAGTATCGGGTCAAGTATCGAGGAAGAGGTATCAAGTCAATTATCAAGGTATCGTTGTGTCTCGAGCATCACGTCAAGGATTGAGGTAACCAAGAGTATCGGGGTATCGCGTATTAGGGGTATCGTGTCGAGTTATCAAGTATCGAGGTATTGGGTCGAGTATCGGTGGTACCATTGAGTATTAGTATCATCCATATTGAGGTATCATTGAGTATTTGGTATCATCAAATATCGGGTATCATACTTATGTATTATTGAGAATCAGATATCATCAAGTATAAGATATCGTTGAGTAAAGAATATGGTCAAGTATCAGGTATCAATGAGTATCGGATATCAAACATATAGCGTTCATAATTTTTGGTTAAAAATATGCAATTGTGTGTTACGAATGACTCATGCTATAACAGCCATAAGCTCATGACACGTGTTAAGTGATGGGCTGACCCATGAAATACTGGCTAAGTGATGGGGCGCGCCTGGAATGCGCGCTCTAAGGAGAAGGCCTCCATGACTCAGCGCCTCCCTGTGGCCTGTTGTTCCATACTCGGAGTGCGATTTATGTGCGTGTGATTAAACCACACTCCATAATATGTTCATCTAGATAGAGTAGCTGCTGGAGGGAAGAAATCTTTTAGAGTGCGGTGTAAAGTGTGAAGTAATTTTAGAGAGATGGATAAAGTGCGTAGAAAATAGTATTATACGGTAAAATTTTAAAGCTGATGTGATGCTCTTAGACTATACTGTTTTAGCACGCAAAAATGATAATGCCCCCTATCGAAAAGAAAATCCAATCCAGCCGCTCCACACCTCCCCTCTCCCTCTCCTCCTGGTCGACAACGCTGCCCCTCCCTCTCCCGTCCTCCCGGCCAGCACCGCCGCCCCTCCTCCTCCCAGCCGACGGCGCCGCCGCCTCCCTACTCCTCTCGAGGGCGAGGACGGCGGTCTCCTGATCTGGCCGGCTAGCGCCTCCCTCCTGGGCAGCTCAGGCGGCAACAGCGGGCTCGAACCAGGCAGCGACGGTGAGCTATGGCCAGGGCGGTGTTGGGTCGAGTGGGGTAGCACGAGCTCACGAGCTTCTAACTAGCCCGGTGTCCGTTGTCCAGCTCGGCTCGGTTCCATACCTGCTTTGCCCTTCGATGACAAACTGCGTGCGGTGAACGGTGATCTGATCTCTGGTCGGTCGCAGCCGCAGGCCGCCGCAAAGCCTCTCCCACCCATCTGAATTCTCGATAGTTCCCTCACTCTCTGTTCCATCTCCGCCGATACGTCGCCGCCGGCGAACTCCCACCCTCCACCCACAGCAACTGAAAGAACCGCAGCGGTGATGGTGCTCATCCCTCTCGTCCGCGACTACATCGATCGCATGCTCCATGACATACCCGGCATGAAAGTCCTCGTCCTCGACCCCCAGACCGTACGCGCGCCACCACTCCAACACCCCCAACCTTACCAGCCCTCGTCTCTACCCGGGGGACCCGATCTTCTCTGACCAGATCCGCGGATTCGTTCCAGGTCGGGATGGTGAGCGTGGTGTATAGCCAGTCGGATCTGCTGCGGAAAGAGGTGTTCCTTGTGGAGACGGTCGACAACGCTTCCAGCTCTAGGGAGGCCATGGCGCACCTCAAGGCAATATACTTCCTCCGCCCATCCTCGGACAACGTCCAGAAGCTCCGCCGGCACCTTGCTGCGCCACGATTCGCCGAGTACCACCTCTGTGCGTAGTCAATTCCCCGTTTGCTACAATCTAGTCAAGGGCTAACTATTTCTTTTAATCATTTCCTGTATCTTATTTGCGTTTGTTTGTCGAGAGAGATTCTAAAGAGTTGGTAGGGATTAGAAATGTAGATAATTTACCTGTTGCAGGATGAAACTCACTGAAGACTTATTGCTTTTTCTAGACAATTAGTGGTCTCTCTACTTTATATAGGTTTTAAGTTGTGTGCGACTAAAGTTACAATTTAGGTGCTGGGGTGAAACAATTTTGTAGCTTGCTCTGAGTGGGGTCTAAGGGGGCTAGATCCACTGTTTGGTGTAGTAGGGTTTTGTTGATTTGGTTCTTTCAATATTTGTTCCCTTGCAGTCTTCTCCAATATATTGAAGGTTCCACAGATTCAGGTGCTCGCTGATTCTGATGAGCAGGAGGTCGTGCAACAAGTTCAGGTAAGTGTATGGTTGTACATACTTATTGAAATGAAGTGTTTGAGAATTGTGAGTGATGTTGCAATTGGTACATGAGTGCTGTTCTGTTTTTGCAGGAGTTCTATGCTGACTTTTGTGCCATTGACCCTTACCATTTTACTCTGAATTTACACCCTAACCACATCTACATGCTACCAACGGTAGTAGATCCTCCTAGTATGCAGAACTTCTGTGATCGAGCTGTTGATGGCATTGCGTCTGTCTTCCTAGCTCTCAAGCGTCGCCCCGCTATTAGATACCAAAGGACATCAGATGTTGCAAGAAGGATTGCACAAGAAACTGCGGTGGGTCCTCTGGTCATGTTAAACATTACTATTTTGGATTCTATTAACATAGATATCATCAATCTTAGGAATTTCAATATATAAAATGTTCATTTCTTAGACTCTTAGTGTATTGTATACATGCCGCCACTCCAAGGGCTAAAACTTTCTGAAATACCACTCCAAAACCACAATCTTATATTTTTGAGACCCTAACGTATATATGGGTGTCAACTTACTAAAAAATTAAATTGTCCTCAATTTATGTACATATACCAGTTATTAAGTTTATACCCTGTCATTGAAACACAACCTTTGCTTCCTATCTGTCCTGATTACTCTATTCATAACTTCTTCGTACAGCGTAATCTCGTTTCCTATTCATCCTAGTTGTGCTATTCATAACTGCTTCATATGGTACAATCCCATATCACCTACACCCTCCTGCTCGTGTTCTTTTTGTTTGATCACGAATATACAATGACACATGCACCTCCTTCCTCCCATGTGTTGTGTTCATCACTGCTCCCCACTGCAAGCTAGTCATTAATGCATTTCTTTGCAGTACAACTCTTTTATGTACTTTCTGTGCTTGATGCACACACGTATTTTTGTCAATTGTGAGTTGTAGAACTTGAGATCTATAGCAAATAATCCATTTTTTTTTGATATTGCAACATGTTTTTTCTTGGAGGAGCTATAGGAGGATTGTTGATGCAATTTCTGAATTGATTGTAAATGTTAGCTCAGATAGTCATTGGGAAGTCTGTATGACTTTTACTTGTTGACTGTTGTGAATAATTTAGAAGATGGCGTAGAGCAGTACACCTAGAAGGGTATATTTGTATTTTGTTCATGTAAAAGGGTGGAGTGGTATATAAATATGAAAGATCTGTAGTTTTGGAGTGATGGTTTTATTGCTCGGTACTTTGGAGTTGATTTTAATAATTGATTAATTTCTATATGTTATCTTTGTACAAGCCATGGGTAGAAGTGTTTATTTTATGCATGTAACGAATACATTTTCACCAACCTGTTCTCATCCTACAAGTAGGGGTGGAAAGAAGTGCTATTTGTAGAATGAGATGAACAGTAAAAACCTTATATGTTGCTAAATTGGGTCCATATCATTGTTATCCCAATTTTTGTTAGAAAAAACTGTCGTGACAGCCATTGTGACATCTATTTGACATACTAACCAATATGAAACTTGTCCTGAAGAATTTACAATTTGAAATATGCAGAGATTGATGTATGAACAGGAAAGTGGCCTGTTTGATTTTAGACGAACTGAGAAGTCTTCCTTGTTGTTGGTTATTGACAGAAGGGATGATCCTGTTACCCCATTACTTAACCAATGGACATATCAGGTATTCTACAAAATAATATATTTTTCCTGTTTCAAATGTACTTTTCTGTTAATTGTCTTGCAATTTTGGATACACAGGCCATGGTTCATGAGCTTATTGGAGTTGAGAACAATAAAGTTGATCTTAGGGGGTTTGCTAATATTCCTAAAGACCAGCAGGTTGATCAATGATGACCTCCATCTGTTTATATGTTAATAATGCATGAAATCTTTGTTCAGTGTTGATCCATGTGAAATATACTTTTGCAGGAGGTGGTTGTATCATCGGTACAAGATGATTTTTTTAGAGCTAATATGTTCGAGAATTTTGGGGACCTTGGTATGAATATCAAAAGAATGGTAGATGACTTTCAACATCTTTCAAAAAGCAGCCAGAATCTTCAAAGTATAGGTAATCTAGACTTCTTTTTTTTCATTGTTTCTATAAAAGAGGGATTGTGGAGAAGTTATATATATTTGCCCTGTTATTTGGTTGCTGCGTTCTACACCCACATGTTTCCATTGTACTTAAAGTCCTAAATATATATATTTTTTGAACCCTTAGGCTGTTTGGCTCTTTTTAATTATAAGATGATGGCTCTTATTGGGTTTCATTTCTAGCCTATCCCAACTTGTTTGGGACTAAAGGCTTTGTTGTTGTTGTTACTAAATTTCCTTTGGTATCATGTTAGTTTTGCCCCTTTTTTTTGTACTGTTGAATAGATCGTGTTTTAACATCATGTGTTTTTCTCCTTTTTTTTTTGAATTGTTCTATGTTATGATTTTGGACATTAGATTTTTAAACATGCACATTCTCAACAAAAGGAGCTGTCCTTTTCCGAAAGTTGCAACAGTTAATAATATCAAAGAATAAAAATCTAGTTAGGGAATTGCTTATATGCTTCACCTTTCAGCGTTGCACAAATCTAAAACACAGAGGATGGCGTATTTTATCTAGTTACTCTACTATTTGTTATGGAGATATTGACAATTGACAGAATATAACATAAATTAGGTAAATACGGGAGGGTTTGCTGGTGGAATGCTGCAACAGTAAGAAGGGGTGGGATGTGACAAGGAAATAAGGGGGGGGGGGGGTATTTGTGATTCCCAAACATCATGCTTTTTTTTGAGGGATTACTGCAGGGATCTGGCGATTCGGTCCCATAGTTATAAACCACCCCTGAGTGACCCGTATTTTCATTGCCCACGTCGGGACTCGAACCTAGGTGGTGGGCTTTACAACCAAAGCATTCCACCACCAGGCTAGTAGCCTGTTCTCCTCAAACATCATGTTGATAGCATTTTGCAAAATATAATGCTGTACTGCTGTGGTTTGTGTTAAGCACTGAATGTCTGATTTGCTAGGTGATATGGCAAAATTTGTGAGCAGCTACCCTGAATATCGAAAGACACATGGAAATGTAACAAAACATGTTGCAATAGTAAGTGAGATGAGCAGAATTGTGGAAGAAAGGAAGCTTATGCAAGTTTCGCAGACAGAACAAGAGCTGGCATGTACAAGTGGACAAGCGGCAGCAATTGAGGTATTCATTTGATGCACCGGATATGTTTCATGCCTTCAGGAACTTGTCCTTCGCATATCCTATTTGCAGTTTTTTCCACGTACAATGGTATTCAGTTTAGAATTAGTTATGAAAAGCTCATACTATTCATTTTTTTTTTGTAACAGATAAAAGCTTTTTATTTTTAAATTCAATATATTGATTTTCTCTGATGGTTAAAAAAAGTACATTCAAATTCAGTGCTCTTAACCACTCTTGTAGATTATTATTTTTCAGAGTGTATTCAAATTGTTTATGTATAGCACTTTAGTGCTGTGTAGTCTGTTCCACAGTTTTTTCTCATTTTTTGTTCGTTTCCATGAACTTGGAAGAACATTGAGGTCTATGATCCTCTCCTCGGTGAATTGAACCCATTCTACTCTTTTAGTAGAATCACATAGGTGATGCATATCTAAGGCAGTGCAAAGGTTTATTTTAGCTTACATTGTGTTAGGTATGCCAATGATTTTATTGCTACATACCCAAGGTGGGCATGGTGGGTGTGGGCCCATGTTCATGCAGAAAAGACTGACTATAATTGTTCTTTTTTTTTTGTGCCACTAACAAAATTTCACAAAACATGTCTGTTTGCTTTTTGATTGGGTGTCTATTATGGTATGGGTTAGCTGCTTGTGGGTCTAGGGACTAATGGTGAGGCACTCGGCCTTGATTGGCCAGCCATGTCGCCACACAAGGCTAGTACAATTGAGAAGAGGAGACTAGAGATTATCATGTTCTGTTGCTTAACTATAACAGGTATGATGTTATCCCTTTTGTAGGGATGACATGACTTAATTCCTAAGAAATGTATCTTAAATTTTAAACGATATGGTATACAGCTAACAAGATGTTGAAATAACTGAAGATAACAACTCCTAAATGTAACTAACAAGATATGGAAATAACTAAAGATAGCATTTCCTAAGCTTAAGGGATGGCTGAGGGTTTTCCTTGGCTGCCAAGATCAAAGGTTGTTGCTGTAGTACTGCACTAAACGCTGCTATAGTACATACTGTACCGTTCATGCGTGGTACCAACGACCATAGCATTATGCCCCTCATGGCAAGATTACTCACCCGTGATTTGCAGAAATGGCAACAGTTGAAGTTCTTGGTCGCCCAGTGTTGATGAGAGGACATGATGACGTTGCCATGTCATGTAGAAGATCAACAAAGTCTTGATGAACCAAAATGTCAGCACGTGAAACGACAGTTGACGTCGCAGGAATAGCAGCATCGGTTGATGTTGTACGAGTCGCTTCCAGCAAAGGCAACCGGTGTGGGGTAGCGGTAACATCCTTATTACCTTGAGATTCAACAGTTGTGGGAGAGATGGGGCGATATTGCTAACCTTCACATGACAGTTGCTACACACTTCTTCAATGGCATAACATCAGCTAGCAATGTGGAGAAGACGATTGCGAAACTACAACAATGTTCTCCTTCGGCACAGGCATCAATGGTGATTCCAATGGCAGGGCTACCAAATAGGTTTTGTCAATGATAGTGGTAGTGGAGTCAGTGTCGACAATGGTGCCAACAATGGAACCAACAGTAGCAGCTCAATGAGGGAACCCTAGTTGCTGAACATCACTTTGATACCAAATGCTGTGGTATGTGTTGGTTGGTTATGGATCCAAGGACAGAGGGTAGGGCACTCGCCCTTAGTCGGCTGTCTTGACTTAGGGCCTGTTGGGTTGATTACTATCTTTGCCATAACTGACTTTAGTTGTTTGCCACACATGTGGCTTGACTTGCTTTGTGGCAAAGTCATATTGTTTGGTTCATTGGTGCGTCTAATGTTAGTTAAATCAAAAATTGGGTGCAAATGTTTGGTTAACAGCCACATGCTTACATCGCCTTGTCATCCTCACTGTCGACCTTCACTAGTGGCGTCAGACAATGAGAGAAGGGGGAGATAGGCTCTAGGGAAAGGGACGAGCAGGTGAGAAGGAAAGAGGTGGGAGAGGAGGCCGCAAGCTCGTCCCCAACAAGAGCTCATCCATGGCTGCACGCTCTAGCCTAAGAGCTTCTCCGGCGTCTTGGCGAGCTTTGGGCTCCACCATGGCTTCTTCCTCGCGAGCTCGGCATGGCTTCTTCCCCAACAGGTTGCTCCTCCCCGTTGCTTTTATTCCCTAGATCTAGCGAAGTGGGGGCTTGTGGCTGTGGTGTGCCCTCCCAGCAATGACGCATGAGCTCGTCCCCTAGAGGTGACTTCCTCCCGTCTCCTCTCCTTGCACTGAAGGCGAGCTCGTCCTCCGGTGGCTCCCTCATGGCGGCGCTCTTTGATGGCTCCCCCCACAGTTGCATGCTCCGGCGGCTCCCTATGGCTGCGCGCTCCAGCTGGCTTTGCTTCTGCTTGCATGAACACCCCCTATTGAGCACCTCCATGACGCAGGCGACGGCCTAGCGGCTGCCTCCACGCTGAAGACGAGTCCCCAGAAATTTCGGACCCCGCCTACCAGTAAAAGTTTATACCAGTCAAATTCTTTCGTATATGAATAAAATTTAATCAAACAGTCCTATGTATAAATGGGTGTACATGACCTTGCTATGCAAACACATTGCAGTATTGCAGTGGTAGTGCGTGCTGGCTGGAAATAGGAGGTCGTGGGTTCGAGCCCCCATAATGCATATTTTTCTCAACTTTTTTGTTTAAAAATTCACCCGAAAAAATTCTGAAATTCGTGAATTTCGGGCTTACTAGTGGGGTCCGGTAAATTTTCTAAACTGTAAAGTTTTCCCTGGTTGCGAGAATGTGTGGCTATCATTTTTGCTGCCACACATTTGGCAGAAATAAGTGTGGCGAATGCATGTGGTTGTGACTAACTTCCTGTGGCTTGTCTAATCTAGGTTGCCAACCAAACACTGGCCTAGCCATCTGTGGCATGCCTATGCTTAGGCATGGTAAAATTAGGACACCAATCAAACAGGCCCTTAATCCCTAAGGAATATAAAGAATATATCTGTAATATTAAATGACATGATATGGAACTAATACGATATGTACATAATTAAAGATAATAGCTCCTAAACCTAACTAATAAAATATGGAAATAACCAAAGATAAAAAGTTCTAAGTTTAAGGATTGACGAGGGCGTTTCCATGGCCTTGAAAACCAAGGGCTTCTGCTTCTGCACTACACTACAGACTTTTCATGTGCAACAGTGTACTGTATGCATGTGTTACCAATGCCCGTAACAGTATCTTATTGGATGACCTGGGCTTAAATTTGGTTCTCTGCTGCCGAAATTCATTTGGTAAGGAGTTGAGTTTTCATCAAAAGGAAATATACTTTTGCTTTATTGGCTACCATTAGCTGCGTGAATCAAAAATGCACCTGTCTTGCCTTTTGACCAACTCATAAGATCGAGCCATATTTTGTATTACTTTAAATTCTTTATCTCATGCTTATTGAATGAATGCGAATAGGATTTACTCCACTTTTTCATGTTTTTTTATTGCAGAAGTTGACCTGTTGATTCTCTGCAGGCTGTCACTTCCTTGTTAAACAATGAAAGCGTATCTGATATGGATTGTTTACGACTAGTGATGCTCTATGCTTTGCGGTATGAAAAAGAGAGTCCAGTTCATTTGATGCAGCTTTTCAACAAATTGGTGTCTCGATCTGCTAAATACAAGTCAGAGGTATGCATGGTTAACTACTTGTGCTAGATTATGTTCTTCTGTAAGTTTTCTTCGATGGCACATGTTGTTTTGCTGTTGATTGTCTTTGTTTTTTCTCTGAGGGAAGGTAGTTTTCATTGCCACAACTTAAAGTGTAACTGATTACAGTATTGACATAATTGAACCGTGCCTTCCATGCATAGAAATTACCTTGTTCTTGCAAGCCAATGGATATGCCCATGTGTACACTATGAAGTTGGCTATAGCTCAGCTTTAGAAAAACATCCTCGATTCCTCATTATGTGAAGTACTGAGCACTGTTGGATCCAGTTAATGTGCATTGAATGCTCTGTAAATATTAAAGCTTTTTTGGAATAAAAGTGCTTTCTAGGAAAAGGTGGTTTTATTACTGTTTTCTCTCTATATATGTTTGATATTTTGCAACGGCTCTTGTACAACGTAGCAGTTATATTTTACTATGTTTTGTCAATACTTCTCATGACTGCCTTACTTGTTTTGTGAACTCTATTTTACAATGGATCTCTAGAATTCATGATACACATGTTTTCTCATTTTCTAGGAAATATAATTTCTTTAGTTAGCTTGAGTCTTGGAATTCTGTTTTTACACAATATTCAAGGAACACATACACAATTATTGGGACTTCCTTCACGTGGCTGCCTTTTTCTTTATACTGGAAACAAAAAGATGAAACTAGTCATTTTTTACTAGAGCTTTTATGGGTCTAATATATTATCTACTACTTTTTTCTATGCAGCTTGTTAAATTTCTTCTTAAGCAGGCTGGTGTTGATAAGAGAACTGGTGATTTGTATGGGAATCGTGACCTTTTAAATATTGCTCGCAATATGGCTCGTGGGCTTAAGGTTTACACAGAAGTTTGTCTATGCAATTATGCTTCGTGAAATGTAGCTTTTTTCTTATCTGCGTGTTGGTCGCAGGGTGTTGAGAATGTATACACCCAACACCAGCCACTTCTTGTCCAAACCATGGAAGGAATTGTGAAGGGGCGATTACGAGATGCTGATTATCCACTTATTGGTAATCACTTCCAGCAAGGCAGGTTAGTCGGACGATGTGCTGTGTCAAGTGTTTGTGAAACTAATTCTTGTAATTCACAAACTTCTTTTAATCATAGGAGAGTGAAACCTGCCATCCAAAACCTTCCTGCAAAACAGTGCTAAAGTTTTTTAAGAGCCTTTCAAATCAATACCTTCACTATCCCTTTCCCCTGTTTTTTTGGTCAAAAAGGGCTATTAACATGGAAATGTGATGGGGCTAATTTATAGAAGTGATGCATATTATTACTTTCTGCACAGGCCACAAGATGTGGTGATATTCATCGTTGGAGGGACAACTTATGAGGAAGCAAGATCAGTAGCCCTTTATAACGCAGCAAATCCTGGAGTCCGTTTCATTCTTGGAGGTTCAGTGGTTCTAAACTCAAAGAGGTTTGCATTATTCACCATCGTTTTCCTTGCATGCTTCATAAGTACTCCCTCCGTTCCTGTTTACAAGGCGTATAGTTTTTTGCTAGCGATTCCATTATACAAGGCGCGTCTTCGTTAGCCGTGCGTAATTCCCTGAGTTGCCCCTGTGTGACCTTTCCTTCGTTAGTTAACGTGGTTTGCATGCAAGTAAATGCAGCATGCAGCGCCTCGTATGCCCACAATCCACATGCTTCTTCCTTTCCTTCGTGACCTTTTCTTTCCCAACAAAAACTTCCACCGCTTCCTTTCTTTCCCAGCAGCTCAGGAAATCCTAGTTTCCTTGGGTGCGGCGAGTGTTGGCGAGTAGTTCGCGGCGGCCATGGCCACAAGTGCCGGGGGCGAGCAATTCGTGGCGGCCATGGCCGCGAGTTCCGTGGGCGCTGGGGACGTGAGCGCTGCAGCCGTGGGCGCAAAGGCTGAGCGCGAGGCAGCCGTGAGCAAGGCGGCCTTGTGCATGGCGGCCATCGGCGGTGCGGACATGGGTGCAGCGGCGGATGTCGGTGCGGCGGCCGTTGGCGAGCAGGGTGTGCCGTGCGATCGCTGTGGGCTTGAGGAGTCTTGCGCTCGTTGCGTGCGCACTAAGTAGTGCTCTCGCTATCAACGTGTTCACAGGGAGTACAATATCACAGCGTACATATACGGATTCGACAAATTTGATTGCCCCAAAATCCTTCCCGACGAAGAATCGCTTCAAAACTGGGAGTGGCGTACCGTCGACATCGTGGAACAAGTCTTGGACTCCGTCGATGTTGTTGACCATGTCGTAGACTACGTCGACGGCGAGGACTTCGTCTCGGACTCCCTCGACGTTGTTGACCATGTCCCAAAGTCCATCGAAGGCCAGGATTTTGTCCTGAACTCCCTCGCCGACAACGATCTTGTCGTGGACTCCCTAGACGATGACATGACAAAGTGATGTTGCTACTACTACCAATGTTTTTTGAGTACTTTATGATTTGTTAGTTTCAAAACTTTTGCATGTGTGTTTAAATGAATTGCAAAAACTATGTATCCTAGTCATACCTTACCTCATGTACGTGTGATCGTACTCCTGGAAGCAAAATCATTCTTGCTTGCAAAAGTTTCAGGTTCATATGAATAACATGCATTACAAGAACTACTAATTGAGGTACTGAATTGCTTCGTTTACAGTTTCTGGATTACACTGCAATGTAATGGGTAGAATGCCATTCCTCTCAAGTGTTTGCTTCTTCAAGTGTGGAATAGCGTAATGTTGCCCTCCTTTTAACCGCAAAATCTCTTTTATGCATGACTGGTGAGCGAGGAAAATACGGTTGCTCTTATCAACCGGATAGTCCTCAAATGCTTGGAGTACCTTGGCGACGATGTCTTCAACACAAGTTGGCGATGTCTTTTGAAACATGGCTTGAAGCGCGGCAAAAAAACTAAGGTCTAAAACATTGAGATTAGGAGAGTTGGGCGGCTAGCGCACTAACCTTATGTCAAAACCATTAGCTGCTGCTGCATGACAAAACTCGGCATCATCGGTTGCAATATGCGTCTTAACATTATCCTGCTGTATGAATATGGGGGTACCATGTTCCTCCATAGGCCACTTCTCCTTGATGGCGGGCAAAACCTTGTTTACAATGTAGTCACGGCTAACGTCCTTGGTTACCGATGGCAACAACTTTGGTCACCAATGTAACGGCCGGTCTGGTAACGCTTCTCCTTTTCGCGGGCTCTACAAAAGTGAATGGAAATATACCAATCTTCCCAGAGAATGTCACGTTACCATCCCCATCAAACCTAGGTCTCGCAACTGCCGCATGAAACATCGTCTTCTCTATGAAATTCTTACTCTGTGTGGTTCTTTCTGGTTCAGCCTCGTCTAGCGCCAAGTAGTAGTTTTGACTGTCTTGTGTGATAAAACCACTTCACATCTATGTACACGATGTCGTACATTCCATGAAAAGTTGGTTTTTACGGCAAGCTAGTTCGATCTAGCATCGAGAGACAGAAACGAGGCAAGCTAGTTCGATCTAGCATCGAGAGACAGAAATGAATCCTTGCTTTCTTGTTTTCTTTAATCAACGTAAACTTGATCGCGTTCATGTGCCACCTGATCTTTCCTTCCTTTAGCCGCCTAAATAGTGTGGTCTTCGACATATGCAATTCATTGGATAGATCTTTGAGAGTTGTTCTTTTGCACAATGGCATTGCTTTAATAGTTTCGGGATCAAGGTCTATTCTTTTCCGACCACAGTTTTTTGCCTTCTTGCTTAAGATTGCGTTCACCCAACCACCTTCCTGGCCATTGCGACATATGCGTTGCACTAGTCTCAAAGGCACACCGGTTTCGTTAGAAACAGACTTAGTCACCCGATGTTTCAATATGCCCAAACTTGTTCTCTCTAGCAGCATGGCATAAATGGCTCGTCGCTCTTCGTATTGCTTTCTCCTTATAACATGGACATCGTGATCTAAAAATGTATCGGCAAAAAGGTTTAGGCATAGGTAAACAATTCTATCTGACTTGGAGTATGAACATGACGACAAAATTATGAAGAGAACAAGCCCGTACTTGTGCTGTGACCATGTTCAGCGTGTTCGGCCGCAGCGTTGTCAGCGTGGTCGGCTTCAACGTGTTCGGCATGGTCAGCCGCAGCTTCCCATGCTGCAGTGTCGTTGGCATCAGCGCGATCGGCGTCCCCGGTGTCAGCGCGATCGGTGTCCCTGGCCAGAGTGTGGACGGCTGCAGTGTGATCGGCGTCGTCGGCATCAGCTTGTACGGCGTCCCCGGCCCGAGCATGCTTCGCTGCAGCATGTTCTACGTCCCCCGCAGCAACAAGTCCTGAAAAAAAAAATGAAAACATTGAGTACTGTAGCACATCAAAATGGAGATTGAACAAAATATTACGGGGAAGAATCACACCATCCTCGATATCATCATCCCAGTTAATTGGTAGGTTTAGATCAAAATCCTCCATATGAGTGAAGCACATGAAGGAAAGAGTACTCTTCACAGTTTTATAGACCTTGAGAAATTCAAATTTCACGTTCTGGCGCACGTACAGAATTTTTCATTCCCTCCGCTGCTCCACATGCACTCAATTTTTGAAACAAAATTTTGTTTTTTGTCTACGAGAGGGACAGCACAGAGCGGGTGCGCGAGCGCAGGAGCCTGATTGCATGCCACGGCGTGGCGCTAAATCCGGACTTTGCATGCGCCATGCATGTCCCACGGGGCAAATGAAGCATCATCCGGATAACTAGGATCTGCAGTAATCAGGGGCAGCATTGGAAAGAATTCACCAGCCACCGTGTGCCTTGGTATCTGTGCAAAAAACTATGTGCCTTATAAACAGGAACGGAGGGAGTAATGCAGTTTTTGTGAGTTTCTTATCATACCATTAGCTTGGAATTTAGATGAAATTTGGACTTGATGTATATTGATGGTCACTAATGAATTGCAGATTTTTTGGAGACTTGGGAGAGGCACAAAGAATATCGAAATCAAGCACTCTAGTATAAGCAAGCTGTTGCTTTTTCCAGTGTGAAGCTTGCGGGGGTATGATTTTGATAGTTGACTTCATATTTGCATAGAGAATCAAATTTATCGTAAATATAATATTCTTCACACCACATTGTTGATGGGGATTGTAATGTGTTATAGTATGAATCACATGCCGTGTCTAAAAGCATGGCAGCTATTTTTTGTCTTTTCTTGCCTCGAGCTACACTTTAAAATAACTGAGCTGTGCTGCCAATGCAACTGGGGGGTTGGATGGCTTTTCTATGTACCATGACATCATGTTGTTAATTATTATCGTATTACTTCCTTTTGTCAAGAATAGATATTTTTTGGGTTACGTGCAGTTAAACATTTGAAATTTCAACTATCTATATATTTCAAGATTGAATGCATGAAAATTAAATGCGTGGATTCATCTAAAAAGTACTTCTATGGTGTTATAATTCTATAGGTTATATAAATGAATTGTAATCATGCTATTAATTATTAAAGTACTCCTTTTGCCAAGAATAAATTTTTGGGTTGCACGCAGTTAAGTAGTTGAAATTTTGACTATCTATATATTTCAAATAAGATTGAATACATGAAAATCATATGCATGGCTTCATCTTGAAAAGAATTTCCATGGCGCTATAATTTTATTAGGTTTTATAAATGAATTGTAATAGAAATTAGTGATAAAGTTGTACTATGGAGCTACATGGATTTCCAAAACGACAGGTTTGTGCGACAGGAGGGATTGCCTTCAGAAATAAACTCTGGCTGGGTGAAAGGGCATTGAACGTCTCCAGATCCACTGAAGCGCTGCGTCAACACGTGAGAGTGAAAATAACAATGAGAGCAATAATTATATAAGGAACTCGTGTTTTCTGCCAAGGGTTTTGGTTCTCAGAAACAAATTTAAGGCAAAAATTCAGCACCATATATTAAATTAATAGCACCACAACCTATCTAGAAGATCAGCGGAAGTACAACATCCGAAGATAGCAACAATTTTGTAGCAAACATCTGACGATAGCAACAATTTTCTAGTGAAATTCATGTGATGCCTTTGAATCAATTTCATGTCGTACGAAAACACCGACATTAAACTGAAATTCGTCATGATTTTAGATTCAATTTTCACGATTCTTGATTGAGATATCTCCCTTGAGAAATAGTCTCGGGAAGGTACATGCGAAATTTAGTGTTGACTGGATCTAACTATCAATTTTCTCTTTGAAGAAATAGGTTTTGTAATCCTGCGGTTCATCGATCTGCTCTTAGCTCTGATTGAGCCATATCATCCCGATCGTGCTGTTCATCGATCTTCTCTTAGCTCTGATTGAGCCAGGTCATCCAGGTCAATCGGGATCAGCCGCCTAGGAGCGGATAATGTATGTCAACTGAAGACCCAGTGGATCGCTAGTTTGCTGATTTCGTCGTGAAGGGTTGAGGCGTTCTAATATCTAATAGCATCCGGTAGCTAGCTAGTGCTGGTAAAAATTGTTTGTTAATTACGAAGAAGTATCGGGTTTTCAATTTTGACCTATTCACCACCCCTCTAGGAGGCTCATTTGATCCTAAAATGTCTTCCAAGACACCACAACACCCGAGGACTGTCGTACCCCAACTAATTTTGAGTTTCATTGACCTTAACTTGCCGGCGCCATCGTCTTTTCCAAACCCGAGCAAAACTGGCGTTCTCATTGGCGTTCTCCAAACCCTGGTGAGCAACTTTGATTCCATATACCTACAACATCCCCCATGGCCCACACCTCCTCTGCCTCTCTCAAGCATCAATTTTTAGATGCTCTCCCTTCTTTAACACTCTTTCTGCGCTGCCTCGCAGCCTCGGTCCGTCGTCTCCAACCGGTGACATCTCACCGCCCTATTTTTCTCCACCCTATTTCTTAACTCTATCACTATTATAGTCCCTCCCTATCACTATCTACCTCCCTTTTTCTTAATCCTGCCCAACAGCAATCCTTACTATATTTTCTATTTTCTTTTTCCTATATCCTAATATCCTATATCTCCATCCTATCACTATTTACATCTCTATATCAAAACCAATCCTAACAGGCGCCCTATTTTACTACAGTAATAAGGTGGGCCGGGCCCCATACACGACAGTGACATCTCATGGCCGTACCAACATATTTTTTTTTTGACATAGGCCGTACCAACATATGCCTTAACATTTGGCTTGTGTCCTAATTCTCCCATTGACCTGTGGAATCGTTTTCTTTCTTGTGCTTTGGATGGATGGTTCTTGGATGGATCAAGATGTCGAATTGAGATGTTGGGTTGCATGTGCTACGTATTGGTAATTTGGTATTATCTTGTAGTTGTTTTTAATGTGTGGCACGGTGTTTGAAGCATGATACTATGTTTAGAGCATCCCAATAGGTTCTCTATAATTTCATTCTTTATAGCACTATTCAGCATATTACCTAAAAGTTTTCTCTATTTTCTAAAATTTCTTCACACTTTACGTTACATTCTTCAAAACATTAGTTCCCTAACAGTTTTTTATCCTTAGAAAGTCAAATAAACAGTAAAATGGAAAACCATCTAGGGATGCTCTTATGACCAAAGTTTCTGTTCGCATACGTGCTCTTGTAATATCTTTTTTATTTTACTTCCGTACAGCTCTTTTATAAAAGTTTGTCAGTTTTAAAATAAAGTACTTAGTACTATGTGATGACAAATTAAATCAACCTATAGAAAATAAACTAAATTGAAGGTTATGTATAGATATAGAGTTGAATATTCGGTAGGGGCAAATACTTGGTTGGATTTATATTTTTTTACGTTAAGTATATTCTGTTCCAACTCCCAACCGAGTACTATAAATTATTTTACTCTAAGATGTGTAAAATATTTTTAAAAGAGTTGTAATTAACGAAGCATACCCCATTATTATTTAGGAATGAGATCATTTGAATTGCGTAGGTAAAGCCTCCTAGCACATGAAGAGTCTAACTAACTAGACTACTAGTGTCCCTTGCCAGTGTTGCAAAACTTTTACTAAAATATATTTTGACGTAGCACTGCTGCACAAAGTGTGAGCACTTATGAACTCCCTGTCTCTTGCAGATGCTCAGCGTGCACGTGTTTATTTGAAGATGGAACCATGGCTCCCTGCAATAGCCGCCGTGACCAAAGAGCGCCGCTGCTAGGGTGCACCGCCGGCTATGCTACTGGTACTGTTGCAGTGTTGGGTGCGCAAGATTGCCTAAATTCTAGCTGTGAGCATTTGGCTAGTCCATAGTGCTTCCTTGCCAGCGCCATAGATTATGAGAGAACAATTGTCAATATCGTTAGTATGACATGTAGGCCGAGGGGATTAAGAACTTAACTAAAAAAGTACTTCAAATATGAGTCTTGTGAGGTGCGCCACACAAACCCAACTAAAACATGGTTTGATTGTGTCGGGACCCGGCTCAGCAAAGCCGACCCCTCTGTGTTTACAGTACTAGTCCCAAGGATCATGTGCTAGTACACACAGGTTAAACAGAATTGTCATCAAACACATAATTAATTAATAAAGAAAATAACTTATGACATACATGGGCAGAATGCCACTTACATTATGGATAAATTAAACATCAGAGTGCGGAAGATAAAAAAACGTGTCGGCTGAAACCCGTCAAACTACCACAGGCATCTGACCGGGGGTACGCCTCTAGTAGCCGGAAAACTTCTTCGTCATACTCTGCCTCGTAAACCACTTACTTAGCAGAGTCATCACCTGCGCACAGATCTGATAAACAACTAATGAATATGGATTAACCATACCCAGCAAGCATGTATATCCTTATATAACGAATGCAAGGTATCAAAGAAATGGATTTGGTTTATTTGCATAAAGAGCACTTTGAAACAATCCTATCAGTTGTAAAGCAATAGTGTAAAACAATTTTAAATTTATTTCTTTACTCATGTTTTCTCAACACTATAATATTATGCCGTCTCAGCATAGACCGAGATGACACTCGCTGTCAACTCTACACGAAACCCTTGCAATACACTCCCTGTAATGCATTGCATGGCAATCGCCGCTGGCACTTTCATTGCCGGGCAATCCTACCCTACCTTTCTACTGACCATTTAATTATTAAAAGGTGAGACTAACAAGTGGAGCAGCCTAAGCCCGCTCTTAACCGTGAGCACGGCTATCATGATAGTTTTATCTCTGCAGAGTGTGTACACTTTACCCATAGGACTCACCCGAGAGTGAGACGAAGCCGCTATCCCCGTTCCATCTAGGGTCAAGAATGCCTCACTAAGGATTCGCCCCAAGCCGTCTCGCACTAAGCCAAAGGTCCCCTCTTGTGCCAGGTGAGTATACGGTGGTAGCGAGCCACACTCACACCGCCATGACAATCCAACCCTAGATTTTCCGAGGTAACAACTAAGGTATTACCATTATTAACACCCATGGCTGTACTGTTTTGCCCGGTCAGATATTCCACGAAGTTCGGTCCTTATGTCGACCGAGGTGGCATTCCACAAACCAACATCCACCAATCAAACCACCACCTCGAATCTACTCACGCCACGTTGATTTTAGTTGAATTAAAGTTTAATCAAAATCACACGATAAAGAGTAGATTCTCTCTACCAAGATTTTTAAATGATTTTCCATCATAATGATCATCAGATTTCCCATCGAAGCAAGTAAACATCTAGCGTGAGTACAAATCAAGGGTGGCTATAATAAGATATAAATTATGCTAGGCGTCAATAGAAAGGTAATACGTGCTAATAGATGATTAACACGTCATTGGCAATAACTAAAATTAAATATATAAATAACAATAAAATTAGCATGCACAGTTAAAACACTATGAATAGTAAATGTGAGGAAAAAAATTGGTTGGATCAATATGAATCTAGCTTGCACCTGGGTCCAGATAGCACGATACTTGATAACCGGAAGCTATCTCCTCTCCAGACTCCTCCGCGACGTCTACACGCAAATCGAGGCACAAACGAATCAACAGTAGCAAATAAAATCCAAAAAAAATTATGAAATAAATACAGGAGGTAGATTAGGTTAAAAGAAGACTAACAAAATTTGTTTAGCGCGAATCGGAGTTACGGATTAGAAGATACAAAATGATGAAAGAACACTGTTCATATGAACAGTACGCGCTTTGACTGGCTTTGACCAGATCAAGGGATAAAGATCTGGCTTGCTCTGTTCTGCTTCTTCACGTGAAGAAACAAAAGAAACAGAGAGGGGAAAGAAAGGGACAGATGGGGAGAGAGAGAGAGAGAGGGAGTGGCGGCGGCGGCTTGCTCCAGCGAGTGGCGGCGGGAGACGGCGCCGGCGGTGGCACGGAAGGCGGCGCGACGGAGGACGGCGGCCGGCGGCGGCGACGCGAGCTCCAGCGCGGCGGCGCGACGGTGCAGCTGCGCCAGGCGGGCGGCGGTGCTAGCGCCGGCGCGGGCTTCCAGCGGCGGCGACTCCGGTGGAAGGCGGCGACGGCGCGGTCCCCCCTCCGGACTTGGGGCTCGACGGCGGCGTGAGACGGCGCGCGGCAGCGCGCTATGCAACAGCGGCTTCGGCGGCACCGTGGCCAGACGGCGGCGCGGCTCCGGCGACGGCACGGCTAGGCGGCGACGCGCGGCTAGGTGGTTGTGGCACGGCTTGGCAGCAACGGAGTAGCGGCCGCGCTCGGCACGAACCCCAGCTTGGGTTGGCGGCACGGTGTCGCGCGGGTGGAAGGCAGGGCTCGGCGAGATAGGTGGCGGCGTGGCTCACCTCTACGGCAACAGCGACGGCGACCTCTCCTCTTCCTCTTTTTGCTCTGTGATGAATTTCTAGGGTTTCGAGCTCGTGGTGATGGAAACCACGGCCAACGATTTGGGGGTTCTTATAGTGTTGATTTGGGGTTTGTATGGCAGGTTTTGGTTGAGTTTGGATCGTCCCTAATTTCAGGCTGCTCGACATGGCATGGATGGATATGGTAATGACCACTGATTTGGCAAGACTTTGGGCTGCAACTATGGAAGGAATTGATTTGGTTTGCCATGTTTTGGGGATTGAATTTGGTATGCCCTGATTTGGGTAAGGATCCGATTTTAGCTCAGTTCGGTTTGGACGGGATCAGCATGTGCGGGTCGTTGACACGGCCATGGCATTTACTGAGAATGCGATTAGGGAAAAGATTATGATTAGGGGACGATTATGACAAAATTGGAAAATTAGAGGATAATTATTAAGCTAATTATCTTAAATCAAAATAATATGTTTTCAGTTTTTTTTGAAAATAATAGATGTCACAGCTGGGTTCTTGCTGGGTTGCGCTGATGGCGGCATAGCGGCGAAACGATGGCAGTGGAAGCAGATTCTGGCGGCAGTTCAAAATGACATCGGCATTTGGGTGTAGATGACGAAACAGCGAGGGCCTAGAGAGGAAGAGGGACATATGGGGAAACTAGAGACGGACCGAAACCGAGGTCTCATTGTATGAAATCCACGATTCGGCGAAGAACGGCTTCCGCCAAAATCCGATGAGGTCTTCGGCGATTAAATCTGATTTCATCCGACCACGAATCTTCGAGCTCTCGGTTGGGATGGATTCGCGATGAAGACACGAAGGATGTCCTCGAACGGTTTGGGCAGATCTACACCAAGGCGGCGCTGAGACGAGAAAGAGTGGGGTGGCTAGGGTTTTGAGAAGTTAGCCTTCGGCGATTTTTATAGAGTGAAGGAAAAGGTTCCAAGAGCCGAGATTTTGGGAGGATAATCTAGAAGGGATTTTCTAGGACGTGTTTTTCTCGGATTCGTGATTTACTTCTTTGAGGCGGTCTGATCGGCAAGAAAAGGATGAAAGCGGCGTGGTCGGTTTGCCCGAAGAAAGAGGAGGTCAAAGAAGGAAAGGAATGAGGAGATGACAAGTGGGGTCTCTGGGTTAGAGAGAGAAAGGATTTTTCCAAATATGCCTTAATTAAAATTTATTAAGAGAAAATCATGTTAATACAAAATCCAAATCTTGTAATAAGAGAAGATAATAGAATTTTGAAAACAAATAGGAAAGACCCTGGCTTTGATTACTTTTTAACTCCCAAAAGATTGAATTATTTTGTTTGACAAATTTTTCTTTTTCAAAACAAATCAAATTGGTCTAATTTTTCTACAACTGAAAATATACAAATCATTGAAATCATTTTATTTTATAGACCATTGCTTAAAGCACTTTATTAATCAAAAATTTTAATTAGATGTATTTTCAAAATGAAAATATTGTAAAGTGACTATTTAAACTTATTTTTATTCAAAATTCTCAAAACTTGATTTTAAACTTTTGAAAATATTTTTAAATCTCCACTTCATTGTAATTTTACAAACTATTACCTCAATAAAGTTTAAAAATATTTCTGAAATTTTATTTCTCTCAAAATTTTTAATTTTTCACAAATTTGAAACTTCGGGATGTTACAGATTGATTAAAGCATGCATGACTGATATTTGCAAAAAGAATACCACGATTACTTGGATTTTTTTGGGCCAAAATGTAAAGCATTCATATTGAGGGGAATGGTAATCTATGGAAAGTTGCCCTGGCAAACCTTCTTCTTGAAATGGCACATCAAAGGTTTCTTCAAGTACATCCTCGTTATCATCATCTGTGGGGAATGGTAATCTACCGGGAGGTCTTACTTTGTAAACGACCCACCAAGACTTGTACTTAGGGCACGCATAAGATAAGTAGTACACTTGCTCGACCTGGTTATGCAGAATAAATCGTTCACTCCTCATACAGCCAGTATGGTTAAATTCGACTAGGCCAAGTTCTGGAGTCCGTCGCACCTATAGGTAGGATGAAACCATTTGCAACGAAAAAGAACCATCGAGAGATCGTTACTTCCATCGAAGACAACCTCTATTATCTCTTCAATAATCCCATAATATTCTATATCGTTGTCATTCTTGTCCGAACATAACTCACGACCCGCTATTTACTGATCGTCAAATTTCGACGTGCCAACTCTGCTGCTCTAGAGCGAAAACGATACCCATGCACATCATAACACTCGTGCACTTTGACCGTACGGTTGCATGATTTTGACATCTGTCGAAGATCATTGTGCACATTAGCATGCTTGTGACACTGCAAATTGGTTTAACCCAAGTTTAGAATAACATATTATACGCACGTCGTAAATCAATAAAAATTATGACGAGTTCAGATATTTACGTGATAGAAGAATCAGGTCAAGAAATTCGAATGGCCTGGTCCACGACCCCTTTCTTTCAGGTTATCGATTTGTTTTTGAGTATGTTCGTCTTGCCTTTTCCATTCCTCTTGGATAAATTGCCTACAAAGAGAATGATTGAAGTTTTGAATATCTATTATACAATGCTATACAAAGTATAACGTGTTTGACAAATAAACTTACTCGATGTACCCATCCATTTCCTCCATGTTGGTGCAGATATCTAATTGTACACGAACCCTCTCATCCGGTTCCAATTCACGTAATGTACTTCTCCCTATAGATCTGCCTTGTATCCGAAACACCTTTATGCTTGACACTTTTCTTTTACAAACTTTCTTATACCTAGGCTCATAAGCATTGACATTGTTGCTTGGCGCAAAGTATTTACTCGTGAAGCATGAAACCTCCTGAAGCAGGCATGCTGCCGCAATAGATCCTTCAACACGTGCCTTATTTTTAACCTTTGCTCTGATACTCTTTAACATACGTTCGACGGGATACATCCATCGGTACTGCACAAGGCCTCCAACCTTTGCTTCATAAGGTAGATGTACTAAAAGATGTTGCATCGCGTTAAAGAACCCAAGAACACATATCTTCTCAAGCTTGGTAATTAGCAACACTATCTCCTTCTCCAACTCTGCCATTCTGGACTCGCTGATCTCTTTAGCACAAAGTTGTCTATAAAAGAAGCTAAGCTCAGCCAATGCTCTCCATATGTCCTCATCTACATATCCATGATAAATCACAGGAATTAGCCACTCAATAAATATGTGATAATCATGACTTTTCATTCCATTTATTTTTTCTTGAGCAAGACTCACACCGCGCCTAATGTTGGCAGCATAACCATCAGGAAACTTGACCTCTTTTTGGATCCAAAGAAGAACCTCCTTTCTCTGTGAGGGTGTTAAACAATATTTAGCTTTAGGTTTTTTTGTGGATGTATCGCTCATGTTCAAGGCAGGTTTGTCGCATATCAAGGCACAATCTAACCGGGCTTTGACATTATCTTTGGTTCTATCAGCTATGTTGAAGTTCGTGCTGAAGATGGACTCACTCATATTTCTCTCCTGATGCATCAGATCAAGGTTATGAGGAAGTTTCAAGTCCTTTGCATAAGGGAGACTATATATACTACACTTCTGAGTCCAATGGTGCTGCTCACCGTAACCTTCATAACCGTTAGGAGTGTCTTTGAGATTATTCTGCCTAGCAATGATGTCAACGACCCGCAGACGTTTCGGTGGACCTTCTTTTATCACCTTTCCTTTACGGAATGCATTTGTCTATCTCCTGGATGGGTGGCTTGAAGGTAAGAACCATCGATGACAATCGAAGAAACATGTTTTGCCACCATTCTGCAATTGAAAAGCACCTGTGTCATCCATGCACATGGGGCAAGACAATCTCCCATGAGTGCTCCATCCTGAAAACATACCATATGCCGGGAAATCATGAATGGACCACAGGTAAACCACGCGCATCCTGAAATTCTTCTTTGTTGAGCTGTCATATGTCAAGACACCGTTTGTCCACAACTCTCTTAGCTCAGCCATGAGTGGTTTCATCAACAAATCCAAGTGCTTCCTAGGATGGCTAGGCCCAGGTATGATCAGAGAAAGGAACATATATTCCTCTTTCATGCAACGTTCCAGAGGGAGGTTATACGGAATGGTGAATACATGCCAACATGAATATGATTGTGCGCTCGTGCTGAAGGGTGTGAACCCATCTGTGGCAAGACCAATACGCACATTTCTTGGATCTCTTGCAAAATCAGGATTCATTTCATCAAAGTACTTCCAAGCTTCACTATCGGATGGATGAACCATGACACCTTCTTTCTGACGTTTTCCTTCTTTGTGCCACCTCATATGCTTCGCTGTCTCTTCCGACATAAACAACCGCTGCAAACGTTGAGTCATTGGGAAGTAATGCAACATTTTCTTGGCCACCTTGGTCTGTTTGTTGTTACCATCTTTGTCGGTAACTTCAACATACGTAGACTCTCCACAACGATCGCAATGGGTCTTTTTTGCGTGCTCCTTCCAGAAGATTATGCAATATCGAGGACAATAATCAATTTTCTCATACGGCATTCCTAGACCACATAGAATTTTCTTCAAATCATACAAGTTTCATGGCATTTTGTGGTCTTCAGGGAGAAGGCTACAAATAAGCTTCACTAAGTCATTGTAGCATTTGCTCGAGAAATTATGCTTTGAGTTAATTGCGAGAAGACGTGCGACAGCAGCAAGGAGCGTCACATTTGTTTTCTCATGCAACGGCTCTGAAACAGCCTTCAGAAGCTTTAAGAAATCTGTTGCCAGCGGGGTAGACACTTTCTCTTGTGGGAGATCTAACCCCTGACCAATGTTGTCCACCATCTCTTCCATTCTGTCAATTTCATCGTAACCTTCGACAATATTGGAGGGTTGTACTCTAACAGAACTAGATGGTCCACCTCGCACGCTCTCGCCATGATCAACCCATCTATAATAATTTGCTTTGAAGCCGTTCTTACAAAGATGCATCTCCATTTCTGCCCGGCATCTCTTTAGGTTATTACCACATAGAGTGCACAGGCATCTCACTTCTGCCATATCCGACCCAGGCGTCGACCCAAAAGCCTAACGGATAAAATCTTTCGTGCCCTCCTTCCACTCGACGGAATGCCTTCCATTCTTATTCCAACCATCATACATCCACCTCCGAGAATTTTCCATAATAGGCTAAAAAACTATAATATGAACCATGTATGTATGCAAAAATTTAGGAGATGTTCATAGGAGGGCTTACCCACCCACGAATGAATGCTTGAGTACAATTGTTGTGATACCCAAGGACCCGAGACAGAATTTCGGCAGCATAACCCTGCAGCTCTCCTAGTGCAAATATGGCTAGCATACGCTAGCTTTTATGTTATGCACTAGAGAACAACAGGGTTATGTCACCGAAACTCCATCTCATGTCCTTAGGAAATCACAACAATCGTACTCAAGCATTCATTCGTCGGCTGTCGAAAACGTGGACAATTTGAGAGCAGTCGCACATTTTGTAAGTGCACTAGACGAATCACCGTCCAAATGCCTTACAAATTGTGTTGCTCCCGAATGGGTGACATATGGCTTGGTTGACAAATGAAAGCAATGCATCATTACATGATAAATTGAAAATACATACAACATCGATGGTAAAATTTGTTTAAACCATAGTGTCCATGGTATAAATGTTTATTGCCGTTTATGGAGCAAATTACTGTTTAAATGTTATAAATGTTTCATGGTAAAATTTCTTGTTGTTTCATGACGTTTCAGGGTAAAATTTTTTTATTGTTTCTTACTGTTTCATGTTAACATTTCTTGCTATAACATTTCTAAAGCCGTCGACACTAGTCCTAATTAATAATTACAAAAGTACGAAACCGTTACCTTTCAGGTTTCTAAAGGAGTCGACCCTCACACGGGGAGGCGGCAGTCGAGGCACCTGTTGCAGATCGGCGGCGGCCAACCACCGGCGCGCGGGCCGGGCAACTCATGGCGGCGGAGGCGGCAGGCCACCACGAGCACAGGAGACAGCCCACCGACGGAAGCCGTGGCGGAGGGCACCGATGGGAGGCCGCCTTGGGAGGTGGCAGCCAGCCACCGGCGGGTGGAGGCCGCGTGGCGCGGGATCGAGCGGCACCCGGTGGAGGGGCACCAGTGGGAGGCTGCCCTTAGGAGTTGGCGGCGAGCCACTCATGGCGGAGGGGAGACGGCGGCGGCGGCGGATATTGGCGGCAGCAAGGCCAGGGCACCAGTGGAGGCCGCCAGGGAGGTGGCGGCCAACCCGCGGCGGCGGAGGGGAGACGATGGCGGCGGCGGAGCGAGAGACGGCGGTGGCGGCGGATCTTAGGCTGGCGGCGGCGGATCGGCGCGGCGGCGGCAGCGAGGATGCGGCGCGGCGAGCAAAGAACAGCGTAGGGGAAATAGTTCAGGGACGAACGGGCGTTTGAGGTGAAGTGCAGCTTAGGGTCGACAGCCATTTCAGCCGTCCACCTAGCGCATTTGTCACTGCCAGCTCGGCCCGAAAGGGGGTCACGGGCACGCAGCTTAGGGTGGACGGCCAGGCGGGCCGCCGACCCTCGCATTTGTCACTGCCAGCTGGGCCCGAAAGGGGTCACGGGCGCGCAGCTTTGGGTGGACGGCCAAGCGGGCCGCCGAACCTAGCTGGGCCAGCTACGGTGGACGGCAAAACAGGCCATCGACCCTTGCGGGGCCAGCTTGGACACGGGCGCTGCAGCTATGGTGGACAGCCATGCGGGCTGCCGACCCTAGTTCATTCCTTGGCCCCGCGTGTCAGTCGCTGGTAGGGTAGACTATGGTGGACGGTTTCTTTAGGCGGTCGACCCTAAGTTTAAATAGGAACCCGCTGCAGCACGGGATGGATGGCGGGCCTCTTTTTCACGTTTAGGATAGACGGCTCATATTTGGGCTATCGACCTTAAGCTCTTTTTGGTCGACAGGTTTTTTGGCCGTCTACCATATATTTGGCTGTGGAGAATAAAACCTTTTCCTGTAGTGATTATCGGGAAATACCAGACCACCTTAACGGGGGGTCTCTTCTTCTTACGCTGCCCCTCTTCCTCGCCTTGGTCATCACGCCTAGTTTTATACATCGAAGTTCTGCACATCGGACAAGCTTCCAAATCCTCGTAACAATTGCGATACAGGATACAATCATTCCGGTATGCATGTATCTTTTGTACCTCCAACCCCAAAGGGCAGACAACTTGCTTGGCGTCATACGTAGTTTCAGGCAGCGCGTTACCCTCTGGAAGCAACTTCTTTATGAGGCATAACAACTCGTCGAATCCCTTATAAGACAATCCATTGGTCGCCTTCCACTGCATGAGTTCTAACGTGGTACGCAATTTTTTGTGGCCCTGTTGGCAGTTTGGGTACAATAGTGTTCTGTGGTCCTCCCATAGGCGGTGGAACATTTCATAATGTCTTTCATCGGTGTATTCTCCCTCTCCATCAAGCAGCATCTGTTCTAGGTCATCATCGCCAAACTCCCCCAATGTATCTTCGAAAGAACCGTGTTGGCCAGCATCGGGGATATTGTTGTCCCCCTGATCTTCTTCTTCACCATCTTCTCGTATAGTCTTTCACCATGCTTGGTCCAACAGGTATAGTTTGGTATAAAACCTCTTGAGAGCAAATGAAAGTGAAGGTGGCTGGATTCTGGCCACTCCTTCTCATTCTTGCAGTCGATGCATGGACAACATATGTAGACTGACTTCGTGTATGCATCAGCCGCACGAAGAAAAGCTTGCAAACCTACAAGAACTCCGGGGAGCGTCGGTCCATGTACATCCATCGCCGGTCCATCTACATTATGTTACATCAAGGCAGCTATTAGCTCATTTTTCAATAATGAATTTTTTAATATTTCATAAATTTCAAATTAAACCAATATTAAATTTATTTAAAAATTTTAGGTGGATAAATTTCATTTAAAACGAAACCTACATTTGAACTAGATCCACACCTAACAAGAAAGACTTGGTAGATCAAAGTCTAAATTCAAAATTCTTCATCGATCGATGGAACCAAAACATAAATTTGAGCTAGATCCACACCTAACAACAAAGACTTGGTAGATCAAAGTCTCGATTCAAAATTCTTCATCGATCGATGGAACCAAAACCAAAATTTGAGCTAGATCCACACCTAACAACAAAGACTTGGTAGATCAAAGTCTAGATTCAAAATTCTTCATCGATCGATGGAACCAAAACCTAAATTTGAGCTAGATCCACACCTAACAACAAAGACTTGGTAGATCAAAGTCTAGATTCAAAATTATTCATCGATCGATGGAACCAAAACCTAAATTTGAGCTAGATCCACACCTAACAACAAAGACTTGGTAGATCAAAGTCTAGATTCAAAATTATTCATCGATCGATGGAACCAAAACCTAAATTTGAGCTAGATCCACACCTAACAACAAAGACTTAGTAGATCAATGTCTAGATTTAAAATTCTTCATCGATTGGTGGAACCAAAACCTACATTTGAGCTAGGTCTACACCTAACAAGAAAGACTTGGTAGATCAAAGTCTAGATTCAAAATTTTTCATCGATCGGTAGAACCAAAACCTAAATTTGAGCAAGATCCACACCTAACAACAAAGACTTGGTAGATCAAAGTCTAGATTCAAAATTCTTCAACGATCGATAGAACCAAAACCTAAATTTGAGATAGATCCACACCTAACAGCAAAGACTTGGTAGATCAAAGTCTAGATTCAAAATTTTTCATCGATCGATGGAACCAAAACCTAAATTTGAGCTAGATCCACACCTAACAACAAAAACTTGGTAGATCAAAGTCTAGATTCAAAATTCTTCATCGATCGATGGAACCAAAACCTACATTTGAGCTAGATCCACACCTAACAAGAAAGACTTGGTAGATCAAAGTCTATTTAAAATTCTTTATCGATCGATGGAACCAAAACCTAAATTTGAGCTAGATCCACACCTAACAACAAAGACTTGGTAGATCAAAGGCTAGATTCAAAATTCTTCATCGATCGATGGAACCAAAACCTAAATTTAAGCTAGATCCACACCTAACAACAAAGACTTGGTAAATCAATGTCTAGATTCAAAATTCTTCATTGATCGATGGAACCAAAACCTACATTTGAGATAGATCCACACCTAACAAGAAAGACTTGGTAGATCAAAGTCTAGATTCAAAATTCTTCATCGATCGATGGAACCAAAATATAAATTTGAGCTAGATCCACACCTAACAACAAAGACTTGGTAGATCAAAGTTTAGATTCAAAATTCTTCATCGATCAATGAAACCAAAACCTAAATTAGAGCTCGATACACACCTAACAACAAAGACTTGGTAGATCAAAGTTTAGATTCAAAATTCTTCATCGATCGATGGAACCAAAACCTAAATTTTAGCTAGATCCACATATTCAACGCGAGCTACATCTAATCCAAGCAAATTCCAAACTTACACAACAAGTTATTGCAACCTACATGAAAAGATCGAGCTAGCTCTCTACATTCATAATCTTTCGTCAATCATGAGAAAAGTTTAAATTTTCTTCACATTTCAAGAAGAGAAGAAGCTCCATTTTACACCAAATGTAGTGAGCAACGATGCTACTAACCTTGGTTAACTTGGCTGGGAGTAAAATGACCAAAATTTTGGCAGTACCTCCCCCTTTCTTAAAACTCTTGGCCGGCGCTGCACTGTTCTTGATCGATCATGAGAAAAGCTCAAATTTTCTTCACATTTGAAGCAAAGAAGAAACTCCATTTTACACCAAATGTAGTGAGGAACGATGTTACTAACCTTGGTTAACTTGACTGGGAATAAATGATCAAAATTTTGGCAGCACCTCCCCCTTTCTTAAAGCTCTTGGCCAGCGCTGCACTGTTCTTGATCTGCCAGAGTGTGGGGAGGAGGCGGGGAAGACGATGTTCAAATAAGGCTGCTTAGTACAGGTTTAGAAAACAAGTCTGTACTGATGCTCTAACATCGGTCCCGGTTCTTGTAACCAACCAGTATTAAGTAGGCAGAGTTCCGGTTGGTGTAACCAACCAGTACTGATGTTAGAGAATCAGTACCGGTTGGTTTCTTCAGCCGGTCCATGTTATGGAAAGTCAAATCTGTCCGGGGGGTTGCTGTACCGGCCTATGTTATGAACCGGTACTGGTAGGGCACCCAGATTTCAATGCAAATCGACATTTGCACATATCACCAATTCATTGCACAAATCACCATTTCAAATTGAAGAAAACGACTTAACATTCATTTGATGAACATTTGCACAGATCACCAATTCATTACACAGATCACCATTTCATAGATTCATACTTGTACTCATTTGATGAACATTTTTGTACATATCAACAATTCATTGCACAGATCACCATTTCACCATAACTCATTTCATGAACATTTGCACAGATCACCATCACTCACAAATAACCATTTCATCATCCATCACACACTGATACAAATAATTCATAATTAAGGACATCACATAATTAAACACTGATCCCATTCCATCACAAAATAGTTCATCACACAATAACATACATACATAATAACTAACACTGATCCACTACATCACATAATCAAATAACATACATACATAATAACTAACACTGATCCACATATCACATAATTAAACAACATACACACACACACACACACACACACACACACATATATATATATATATATAATAGCTATATTTTAGTCATCCTCCTCCGCCATCAGCGCCTCCCAGTCGATTTCGTCATTGTCGGGCAGAGGACGAGGCGCAGGGGGAGGACGAGGTGGCGCACGCGGCGTGGAATCCCCACCTCCATGTGCATCCGATTCTGGAAGCTTGGTGGTAGCAACAGCGGCAGCAGCAGCGAGGCCAGTTCCTCCCAGCTGCGAGGATGATATGGTGGCGCCCAGTAGATGGGGCGCCGGCGGTCGAAGGTCCTCCATGCCTCCTTTAGGTTGGTGCTGGAGGTTGCAGCGGAGGATGGAGATTGCAAGTCAACCTGCAGGTCTTGAGGCGGCGAACCATGGTGGAGGGAATGCGGGTGGTTGCGGCAGAGGAGAGAAGATCGAAATGGTGCAGTATTGTTCTCCATGTGGATGGAGGGGGAAAATATAGAGGAGGGGAAGATAGAAGGTCGGATCCATTAAACACACGGCAAATTCCAATGCAATCAAATGTGATTAAACATACAAAGCAAATTCCAATGCAAAACTACAAAATCCAATGCAAAATTAATAACAAGTTATAATGAACCGAAGAAAAACCAAGAAACCACAAAAGTTTAGGAACTGAAGAAAACCAGAGATGAATTGAAGCCGAGGTGGGAGCTAGGAAGAAGAAGAGTGTGAGGCTAGCCGAGTAGGCGGGGTTCAAATAAGGCTGCTTAGTACCGGTTGGTTGCACTAACCTGTACTGATGTTAGAGCATCAGTATAGGTTGGTGTAACCAACCGCATTTCTAAGCGCACTCGCCGCTTAGCTCGCTTAGTACCGGTTGGTTACACCAACCGTCATGGATGTTAGAATATTAGTACCGGTTGGTGTTTTCAACCCGTGCTGATATTTCCCTCGGACCAGTAGACCGTTGAACCGGGACTGATGGAATTGTCAGTCCCGGTTCATGCATAATCGGTACTGATGTGCCGGTATGAAAGGCCATTTCTGTAGTAGTGATGGCATTCTCAGCCATCTGCGAGGTGATCCCGGAGTATCTCATGGTGTCTGTAGCCGCAAATGATCATACAACGAAGGAAGAATGGGATGCTGTGAAGACGCGCGGCGCATCTTGGGTACACGCGCGTGAAGGAAGCGAATCTTCAAACCCTAAAGCAAGACTTTGAGGGCTACAAGACGATGGACGTGCATGTTTGCCATGGGGTTTCAACCCTAGTAAATGGCATTCGAGGTATCAGCGACGAGGGCCTGGATGAGATCAACATTGTTCGTTGTTTTCTCCTAGCAGCACCAGGCCACCAGCACGGTACCTATAGTTTGTCATCTTGATCGAGCAGTGTGTTGATCTCAACACTCTGGCGGTAGATTATCTCGTCGGTCGATACAATGCTCAAAACGAGAGAAACAGGAAAGATCTAGGTGATCCGAAGGAGGACGAGCATCTATTGCTCACCTGAGCGAAGTTGGATGCACTTCAAGCCAAGAAAGGCACGCACCTCCAGCACTGGACGAAAGATGACCAGTGGCAAAGGTAACAACCATGGTATCCTGAAGAAAGGAAAAGAGGGGTGGTGAGTTGAATCCAAAATTTGACAAGAAGAAGATCAAGTGCTTCAATTGCAGCATCCACCGGCATTTTGCCTCTGAGTGTGGTAATCTGAAGAAGGAAAATGTCGGCCCCTGATTTTCGGTCTAATCGGGAACCTCTGTGACTCCTGCACCAGTCCAGGATCTTGCTAATGCATCACAAATTTACAAATGCTAGACCATTTCATACACGATTCAAAGGATCAAACATTTAATTCACAACGAAATACATAGGGGCTCAGTGTTTTGGTGAAGGGCCGTGTAGGTCAAATATTACAATACCAAAAAGGCGAGCTCTTATCAGAGTTCTATAGCGGAAACAAAAGATGAGAAAGCGTTTAAGAATCCAAGGCTGTGCCCATTCCCAATCAGGCAAGCAACTGGGATCCTTCCTAACGTTCCTCTTGGTCATCATCTTCCCGGTAATCTTCATCCTCCAGGCAGTCGTATGGATCCTCCTCGCCGTCTTCACCTAAAAGAGTGAGTGGGTGCAAGGGTGAGCGCGCAATCAAACCGCGCTCGCGAACCAACAACTGTCCTAATGCAATATAATGATACAAGGCCTTCTTGGTGGAGGTTTGAGTTATTTTCTTTGTCGTAAATCTAATTTTTCAATAATTGGCTATTAAAGAAAAATACCTATCACTTAGCTATTTTAGCAAATCAAAAGACGTATTGTGCTATATACGCAAATCATTTGTCATTTGAATTTCAGCACGGCACACCGTATCCACCATCGTGGACTACGTGTCCCAATGGTCGGCGGATCCATCCCATAGCCTTGGGCATGGTCCCCGAAAGATTCAGACCAGCACCCATATCAACAACTAGCGTACTGTCTTTACCAACTAGCGAGTCCGTGCCCATTCCTACAACTGGCGCACGACTCCCAAAGTGACGGCCGACTCACCCTTTAACCAAGGGCGTGATCGCCTTGAGCTCAACTAAGACCAAGATCCGATGATCCAAGAGATCATCAATCATTTAAAACAGGAAGGTTATCCCAACCTTCGCACTCAGGCAGATCTGGCATCCGAGTGCAATGAGTTTTATTCTATCTATTTCGTTTACGTTGATAGTCGAGATCAGCGACCAGAGCTAACATTACTAGCTTGTTTCCCTCAATGTTTCCTATCCCGCTCCTATTTGGCTTGTGGCTCTCACTCACCAAATTGGATTTCTCACTTGTAGTCCTTCTCTTCTATTGTTTGACACTCTCAATGTTTACCTCATTCTTTTGTATTATATCAGCAAGAATTTGAGTAGGAGTCATTGGTTTAAGAACAATTTCTTTATTGTTCCATTTGAATGAATATTGGTTAGTGAGACCATTGTGATGACTTGCAAGATCAAATTGCCATGGTCGACCGAGCAGCAAATAACATATCATCATTGGGACTACGTCACACTCAACGATATCACTGTACTCACCAAATTTGAATGGAACCTTCACCATGCGCTGAATTTTCACTTCTCCACCATCATTCAACCATTGCATATGATATGGATGCGGGTGTCGCACCTGCTTCAACCCAAGCTTTTTCACACATTTCTTTACTAGACAAATTGTGACAACTTCCATCATCAATTATTATCTTGAACACACGACAATTTACCTTTGCCTTGGTGTGAAAAAGGTTGCAACGCTGTTCATGATCTTTTTGCTGTACACTCAAGACTTTCTTGGTGACAATGAGAGATTGACAGGTCTCAAAGGCGCAATAAGTCAACTCATTCTCCTCATCTTCTAAATCAGTGATTGGAGTATCTTCTTCTTCACTTGCAGATTCATATTCTCCTCCCTCTGTGATAAGCATGGTGCGGTTGTTTGGACAATCTTTTGCAATATGGCCACGTCCCAAACTTTTGAAACTGAATTGCACTACTCTTTCCTGTTGAACCCACAGAAGAAGTAGCACTAGCTGCTGGACCTTGCTTAGCATTTGGAGTAGTTAGCTCTTTTCCACTTCGACCTACTGTAGGTGCTGAATGGGGAGCAAATGAAGTGCTCTTTGTTATCTTGGAGTCTTGCTGCACTTGCCTCTTAGCCTTGGTTGCTTGATGCACTAACTCCACCACATTGCTATAAGGCTGAAATTCAGTGATGCGCTTGATGGGATAATTCAATCCAATGAGAAAACGTGCCATGGTTTGCTCTTCATGCTCATACACGTTGGCACGGATCATGGCCATCTCCATCATTTTGTAGTACTCATCAACCGTTCGATTTTCTTGCTTTAACCCCTACAGCTTATCAAAAAGATCACGCTTATAATGTCGAGGGACAAACCTTGCTCTCATCTGCACCTTCATCTTAGCCCACGATGCAACGGGATTCTCGCCATGTTACTTTGGCTTTAAATTTGTTCCCACCAAACCAGCATAATCATCAAATTCAAGCGATGCCCTGGCAAGCTTCTTTTCTTCGGTGTAGTTGTGCAAACGGAAGATCTCATCAACTTTCAGCTCCCAAGTAAGGTAATCCTCTGGATTATTGGAACCTGCAAACTTAGGCATAGAAAACTTTAGTTTGCCATACCTTTGCTCCTCAGGACCGTCATTGTCATTGCAGTCATTGCGTTGATTTCTTTCATTGCATGGCTGCAAATTGAGGCGAATTGGTTCATGTGCAGCACCGCCACAACCCACACCACGTCCCCTTCCTAGACCACGATCATCACCACATCTAGCTGGTCCAACGGGTAGACGAATTGCATTAGTAGCATGAGCCCTTCATCTAGCAACTTCCTCATCGGTCTCATCAAGTGAAGCACCATCTTGAGCTTGTGGTCGTAGTTGTCGTATAATGTCATTAACTATGTTGGTGTGAAGTATGGCAAGTTGCTAATTCACATCAATTTGGAGATCTTAGATGGAGTTATTTAGTTCTTCCCTTAGCTGGTCATTTCCTATGCGGAACTCTCGACGTAATGTGTCCCGCAAGGCACAATATTCCGTCTAGGTTACTAGGGCTTCAGGATCACGCCCATCATTCTCCACATTGTCTCCTTGACCTGACATGGTTAGTTATGCAAACAGCAAGAGAAACACAATATGATGAGTGGAAAATTCTCTCAACCTCAGATATCCTTACCAATGATGTTCTTACTCATCCTTTGTTGATTGATGGAGGAGTTCGCACTTGAGTGGTGAGGCAACACGAAGTGAGGTTAAGCGAACTCAAAGCTAAGATTAAAGCACACAACGAATTATATGTGAAGCTTGGTAGGGAATATGTATGACCTACATAATCTGTATTCTTGATGTTGTTTCAATAAGTAAATATCCAATCAAGAACACAATGCCTAGTTGCTGAAAACAAGATTTAAGTGATGAACACAGCAACTCACCATAAGGATGATGGAACCAATTGCAATCAAAGGAGGGAGTGAGAACAAAATATGATGATACCACAAACAGCTGAATTGCAATTGTTATGGAAAGACGCTAGCTAGGTGCAATAGATGAAGAAGGGCACAAGATTGCACATCAAGAATGCCTTTCTCACAGCGGTGCAATAGATTTCAGCAACTTATCTTCACCTTCTCCCCTTTTTTTCTTTTGCTTTTACTCTCTTTCTTTTGGATGGCTGTGCTACTGATTTTCAGCAAAGATTCACAACTTTTATTTTGATTTCTTCCAACCGTGTAATAAAAACATATGAGTGCAGCCCTATGCAACGGAATAGCTAGTCTTGATAGGTGCAAAGTTTCGCAAAGGAAAGATGGGCTATCAAAACAGATTTAAAAATTTTCACAACTCTGTAGCAGTCAGATTCAAACACATGTTCGACCCCTTTTTAGGCCGAATCAGAAAAACTTGTCTCTACCAAAGTTGTATAGAATTTCGTAAGCTTTCCAGAAAGTCCAAGAACGCAAAATTCTGAGTTCGTATGTGTGGGAATTATGGCCAAAACAATGGACGGGACAGATTGGATCTAAAAGTGGCGAAGCAAGATGAACAGTTTTAGCAACAAGAACACGATTCTATGGATAAAAACTTAGCAAAACGCACAAGAACAACAGATTGGAGACCAAGGTTTTCAATATTTTTGTGAGGCAAGTTTTCAGATTAGGTAGAAAAACACAAATCCAAACTAGGTAATATTTTTGTGTGGCTCTTTCTGGATATGGTTGAAAAATAAATCTAGAACTAGGGGATAAAGATCCTACCGTGACAACCGGAGCTCTGATACCAAATGATACGAGGGGTGCCCGACCTTCATGACATAGGATCGAAGATACTCGCGAAACCTGACGAATCTTGTGCGGCTAACCGTTGCAAGCGCAACAACCTGCAGCACCGAGTTCGCCCAACCTCACGTTGTCTACTCAACCAAGTCAAGCGGATTACAATCCTCACTGCAATCACAAAGAGCTTGCAGGAACAGCGTGAAGGAATGCACAATCTCATGTTTATTTCAGCCGGTGGCTTAAAATCTCAAGAACATGTATATAGCAGATCTGTTTTTAGTTTCAAATGTCTGGGTCGCACAAAGAGAGGGGCTTCCTAAATGTATGAGGGGAGTGGAGAGGAAGCCCAAAAGTGTGCTGCATAAGCCCCAGGTTGCAGCACAAAGCTCAAGGGCCAAACATAATGGTGGCGCAGCACCCAATATATAGAAAAAAAAGTTTCTAGACAGTTTTTGGTCGTCATAAGTTTTTGATGATATCTCTGCGCTCAGAAGGAATTTGAGGATGAGGTTGGATCTGTTGGAAAGTTGAGCTCGTTATCTTTCCAACCTGTGGTCGGACACCTCAAACGGACTCCATTTGCATCCTCTATGCCCGTTTTTCTCTAGCCTGGTCATTGGATGCTGAACTGAGCTCTTCTGCATTCACATCTTGCATGTTGACTTGTCCATGCTTCTCTTGGTCTTCCCTAAGGTGTTCACACCTCCTCACATTATCTTCATACCTGAGAATAATCAAATTACTTGAATTAGGTAGCAGCTGACTCTCACAAGCAATATTATTCTTACTAAGGAGCGAGTTCGCCTACTGATTGATTTGTTTAGCTCAGGCACATGTTATTGGTCCTTGAAAATGATTTGGAGTCTCTTGAATAATAGTAGGGGAAGCGGATGGTGATGGTGTTAAGTTACCCGTATCAATCAGGGAATAGGTTTCTGCATGAGTAAAACCTTGAGCTATTAGCCGTGCTTTTGTACCTTACCATTTCATCTTCATTTCTTTTCCTAACAAAATACCCACCTAAATGGGGAGGTATGCAGCTTCAGTGCCCTAACACCTCTCTTTTGTTTAGAGATATAAGTTCTGCATAAATTGTCTTCTTTTATTTCTCCCAATCTTGCCTTTTATTCCACTCTGCGAGAGATACCGGCTTTGGGTCGAGTTAAATAATATTTTTTTTGCAAAATTTATATTAACGATAGCTGTTGCTTTATTCATAGATTCCCTAGTTAATACAGAGTTTATGGCCATTTCTTCATGGGTGCTTCTTGTACTTCTACTTGCTCTTCACTGCTATTTCCTATTACCGGAGCAAGTTCCTTTAGTTTATTATTGCCAATATGCGCGCTCACATTTCTTTTGGCTTCTTCTTCTTCTATTACTGGTGCATTCAAATCTGGGAGTGCCTCATTAGCAGGCTGCTCACCAGTGCTGCCAGGTCTCAACTGGCTCCCCTTGTTTTCTTTCGGGGCATTTTCGTTATTGGTTGTGGCAAGCTCTCTTATCCATTTTTCTCCAGGCATCCCCTGATAATTACGATTAGAGTAACCAAATTTTCTGTTCTTTTCTTTGAGGCCTCTAAACATGATGAGAGATACTTTCTATGGTATTTGAACCCTCTCTGGTGCATTACTATGTGTGCGACTTGATCACGTCCTTCAAATCAAAAAAAAATTAGGCAGTGCTTTGCTTCATTGCTTTAAAATATCTTCTAGACTTCTTTATTTACCTACTTGTGCAGGGTCATGCGCGGGGATCCATTTGGCTTTCCACGTGATTTCCCAGCGTTCTTCTTTAGGGGTGCTATTTGTCCCCCTAATGACGGGGATTGATCCTCGATCATTTTTAAATTCTTTGCAAGTGTGGTATATGTGCATAAACATGCATTCAAATGTGGGAAAATTTTTCTTATAACCCCTTGCACTAGTTGGATATTGTAGGACTGCGTGTCCCTTTGTGCTAATTGATGAGGGCTGCTTGTAGGTCATCTTGTCCTTTATTCAATAAATTACAATTCTACAAGTGCGGCCGGATATCTCTAGTCCATTCTAGTTTCTTATGCGTGAACATGAGATACTTAGTGCTTTCATTAGTTTGCCATGATTGTCCTATTCTATTGGACTTCACATGATAATCAGATAATGAATTCTTAATTCTTATGATTTACGAGATCAGCTTCACAAATGCATGGTTTCTCGTAGAGAGTAAGCGTACATTTGACCACTTCAAGAAAGTATAAATAAGCAGTATAAAGTACTTAGATAGCCCTAGTGAAGGTTAAATTCAGCCGCAAATCTCTCCTAGATTCATTCTAGAAAAAGAGGACTCCCAACTTTCAATTTAATAGGAGAGAGCCTAGTTATCAGTTTCCCGGTGGCACATGCAGACACACAAAATCTTCATAATTCAGGGAATTTCTGACACAAATACTATAACTTTGCGAGTTGTTTATTTCGTTTCTCATCATTCTAAGACTGGGGTGGCAATTCTGCACTGCCATAGGGGAAAGAGTTCCGAGCTTCTAAATGCAGTATTTAGGAAAGTTTACACTTTGAGTGCATAGGTTCTAGGTGTAGTATAGCCCAAGTTAAAATGGAAGGAATTTTCTTAAAGCTGATTTCTCACATCCGACATTCTTCACAATACATAGGTATTCTTTGCTATTCTCTTCATTGATTTCTGTGTAAAATCCATTTATTTGTACAGATGTATTTAAGAGAGTTCAAGTGGATTCAAGGTACAATAAAACTTCTTCAAGTGCTGATGTAGTATATGCAATATAGTTATAGCTCTTCCTAAGGTTGCTATGCTTAAATAGCAATATTACTAGCGTTCTTCGTGATCAACTGGAGTACTTGGTCTCTCTTAAAATGCTTTTTTTCTTTTGATTTCAACAATTCATACCTTCAAGAGCACTACACTAGTTCTATATATATGGTTGTAATCAGGCAATGGCAAGATTCATATTTCAATTTAAATATTGATTGCAACATCAAAATATACTGAAATAAAAGGATAGATAATCATGAGAATTAAGGTTTGCTCTTCCGGAACCACAATTCTTTCTTTCAACTAGTTTGCTCTTCAAGAGCTTCATGCTAAAATTCATACAATGTCTATTAGGAACCACAATATAAAAGAAGAATGCTAAGAGTGCTATTCGTGCACTAGTTAGATTCTGCAAATTATGCATTCTATTCGGTTTCAATTCTATTTTTCGGGATCTTCTCTTCTTTATCCACTTCATGTGTGGCTGCAATATGATTAAGGGGGGTGAGTTAGAGAGTGTCTCCGCATGAGTGTCATATTTCATGAGGTCATCCTTGCCTACCGGGGCTAGGTGAGCCTTTACTATTGATTTTATATTTCTTTTGGTCTGATAGGCCGCAATTACATGCTTAGGTTTGCGGCAAATTTTTGACCAGTGCCCCAAATGCCACATTCATAGCATGTCGGGACTAGTTGGTCGTACGGCTTGTTTTGCTTCTCTTGGATAGTGACTTTCTTTTCTAGTATGATTTCTTTTCATTTATTTTCCCTTCTTTCTCTTCTTTAAATGAATGGGCTTTTCTCCTCTAGTAGCTGCTCTAATTTCACTGAGGTGAAAAGCATGGGGGTGGGATGTATTATCCCCTTGTTTGTGATCTTGCCACATAGAGAGGGATTAATACAAATTCCAAGGAGAATAGAGTTGTACTTGGCCGCAGCTCTATAGTCTACAAATCTCATGTGTACCAAATTTTGTTGTGCTTATGGCGGGGTTGTGTACTTGAGCTTCTTGAACCACTTCTAAAGTGCAGTCCATGGCTCCAGTGCGCTGCCCCTTAACCATACATAGATTCTTTAGAGTGATAGAGATGGTGGTGCCAAAGAAAGTGCAGTGCTTGATCATTCTGCTTATCAGTAGGCTTCTCTCCCTTAATGGGATCTAAGACGATGGCAACACAAAGCTTCTTCTTACCAAGTACAATCTTTCACCTTCGATGCCCAAGTGAGGTAGTTCAGGCCATACGGAGCCAGTTCCTCAAATTCTTAGGTAATGGTACCCGACATTTCATATGAGATTCCTGTATGTAATATAGAGAGTGCTGCATGACACAATTCTCATGAATTTCAATATTTCATATTCAAGTGTGACATTGCAATACATAAGTAAATTCAGAAATATCACCGACAATGATAGCAGTAAATTCATAATTCAAAGTAATTAACAAGAGTTAAATAAAACTTCAAATGCAAAAACGAAATCAAATTTCCAATTTCCAAGGGGGTTTTCAACAATATTCCTAATTTCAGGAAATACTTCATGTAATTTCTTGGGAGGCCAAGGGCTTTTCTGCAAAATTAAGTGGGTCAGGAAAAAATCTTGTAATTTCCAAAAGCCTAAGGGTCTTATTTGTAAAATTTCTCAGCCCACATATATTTGCATTTTTCTTTTCTTAACTCTGAAGCCCATTTGGCCTATTTCACCCGTCCCGGCCCGGCCTGCTCCTCCCACGCTCGGAGGCAGCTAGGGTTTCCCCTAGCCGTCGCTGGCGGGTTCGATGCCGGGCGACAAAGATGGGGTGCTGCGGCGCGTGTGGCTGCTGCTGGTAGTGCTCGGACGACGCGAGGTCGTTGCAGGGGTACAACAGCCGTAGGGCCGGCTCGACGTGGCCGCTTCAGGCGGTGCGTAGTGGCGGCGGCGACGCTGGGGACCGCGCGGTGGCACGGCTAGGCCGGTGTGCCTACGAGGCGGTGCCGCGGGTGCCACGACAGGCGACGGTGGCAAGGGTGGTGTGGTATAGGTAGCACAAAGGTGTGCGGCGCCGAAAGCGGCGGCGTGTTAAGCCTGTGATTGCGGCAGCGGCGTTGCGGCAGCTTCAGACTGGCACGCAGCGCGCAGCGGCCGACAAGGCGAGGCGCCGCCGGCTTTGTGCCAAGCGCGAGGGTCGTTTCAGCGTAGCGATGGCGATGGCAAAAAGCCGCCGCGACGGCGGCGGCGCCGTCGTAGTCGACGGTGATGGCGGTGTGCGGGCTGTTTCAGGTGACAGGCGGTGGTTGTGAGCTACCGGCGCACGCGCGTGGCGAAGCGGCAGGCGGCGTGGCCGACGTGGCCGATGGCTTTGGGCAGGTGAGCGGCGCGGTCAATGCGGTCAAGGCGACGTGGGACGCGGCAGACGACTTCAAGCCAAGCGCAGCGGTCCTGGTGTGCGGCGTGCAGCGACGGCGGCACGCGTCCGGCGAGGCCGCTTCATACAATGATGGCACTGCTGTCGACGGCTGAGAGCATGGAGCTCCCAAGTGCCGAGCTTACTTGTTGAAAGTGAGGATCAACGGGCCTTGTTACTGTAGCCTCGGAGTAGTTTGAGAGAGCCAACCCATTCAGACAACCGGAAAGGAGAGGGGGGTTTTTAGCCTGGTTCGGGCCCCTCGGAGGGAGGTAACAGCCTTATGTGCAGTGATCTATATTCGAGAGAATACAGAGGGGGATTACATAGGTGCCCTGAGCAACCCGAGCCAAGGTGCCGGGATTTCCCTAGGGACCGAAAGTGGAAGATCTCACTCCTGATATTTGGCTGGATTGAATGGTGTCTACTGTGTTTCTAGCTCAATTGCCTCTTTGCGCTCATACAGCTGCGCATCCTATTTATACATGGGCGTGATCCCTGCACTAATGGATGTACAGCTTATTATCCTGTAGTCCGGAGGCTGTCCTCGGGCAAGTGTCGTACGAGAACAGTCTCTCCGTCATTCGTGATGATGGAAAAAGAGGACGGAATAGTAGAACAAGACCCCGGTAGGTAGCCATGGTCTCCGACACTCGCGACGGGACGTAATAGTCGTGAGAACGTCAGCACATTTATTACAGGGCGCGTAAAGCTAGGCCTATATGAGGCGGTCACGTGTCCCCTTGTAATCGATGTTCGACTGGGGGATGAGGACCCGAGTACCTGGCCCAGGCGAGGTAAACTCCTCGCTCGGGCCCCGAGTGAGGATGGCTTGCTCGAGGGAATAACCGGGACTAAATCACCCGGCAGGGGGGAATTACGTAAATGCCCCCAATCCCCGTTAGGTTTAAATCATGATCAAAAGAAGTCCAATAGCCATGAAATTTTACAGAAATGTTCCATGGACATCCAAGACACTAATCCAAGTGGAATTTCTCAAAGATCACACTCCAATCAAAAATTAGGTCAATAGGGGCATTGGAGGTTTGATTTTGTCACTCAGTCAAATAAAGTCAAAAATCTTGCAAATAAGTTCAAATAAATTTAAAAATTTCCAGTTTTGAACTTGACATTCAATAGAAGGTTTTCCAACAAGAATTTTTAGTAAATCAATTTTCTTTCGAGAAATATGGTGAACGATGCATTTGAATCAATTAAAGGATAAAGATTTTCACTGAATCCTCAAAATGTAACCAAATGAGTTTTGAATGGACATTGTCACTTCTACGGATTTATATATGTTAGAGGTAGGATTATAAGCCACCTTGCACATTCAAATCCATTCAAATTGGAAAAATCAACTCTATGCAAGAATATGCTAAATACGGTCAAAAGAGAGATTTTGGTGAACATCAAAAGAGCCTAAATTTTGATTGATTTAGAATTTGGAGAAACTTTGAACCGGAGAAATGTTTGAAATTCCAAACCTTAAAAGTTTTGTATGAAACACTTTTTCAAATTCCAAATATATCTTATTTTCCAAAAATTTGATGTTAAATACAAAAACAAGATAACAAAAGATCCTTTTAGGCCAAAATTTGACTTTTAGCATCTAGCCAAGGGATAGATACATAAAAACATTTGGAATACACTTGAAAATATTTTGAAAACACTAGGTTTACCCTATATATATTAGATCTGGACAGTTCGGATAGTCCGCATAGTAAATTTGGATAGTCCGGACTAACTAAACTGAAGTTGATAGGTTCGGATACTCTGACCTGAAAATGAACAGAATTGGCTGAAAATTTAAGGATAGGAGAGTGTGGACATTAAAAACCAGGTCAAGGCACTAGATTTATAAGATAAGCAATAATTCTTCATCTTGTGGTTAGAGAGAGCCAAATACAATAAGAACTATAACCACATAATGATAGAATTGGAAATTCAATCCAAACATGAAATTAAAAAGGATACAAGGAACTATTTTTAAGATTTTGCTTTTGAAATTCATTTACCAATCAATAAACAATTTATGCAATAAGTCAAGCCACGTTTTGGAGAGAGGATTGGGCTAGAGTAGGTGAGTTAAGCAGGTGTCTTTCGACTTATGACCAGTAACAATGAATCAAGGTGAACAATGATCATAAGTGAATTGACTAGATCAAGAATCAAGTTTGAAATCAAACCAAATTGAAACAAAGGTTTGTGAAAAGAACTCATTTTGATTTTGAAGTTCATTTTTCATACACCAAACATTGTGCACAAGACATCAAGCCACATTCCTAGAATCAAGGATATTAAGCTCACTTCTCAACTCACAAAATCAACTTTCATCTAGTGGCTTGGTGAAAATGTCGGCCAATTGTTTTTCGGTTCTCACATGGGTAATATCGATATCGCCCTTGGTTGAATGGTCTCTTAAGAAGTGGTAGCGAATATCAATATGTTTAGTTCTTGAGTGTTGGATAGAATTATTGGGTATCTTTATTGCACTCTCATTATCTTTATTGCACTCTCATTGTCGCACAGAAGTGGGACATGGCTTAGGTTAATTCCATGATCTCTCAAGGTTTGCCTCATCCAAAGCAATTAGGTGCAACAATGTTTCACCGCAATATACTCGGTTTCGGCGGTGGATAGAGCTACAGCATGTTGCTTCTTTGAGGCCCACGATATAAGAGATCTACCTAGGAATTGACAAGTACCGGAGGTACTTTTCCTATCCACCTTGCAACCGGTGTAATCCGCATCCGAATAGCCGATTAGGTCAAAGTTTGACCCTTTATGATACCAAAGCCCAAAGTTTGGAGTGTGAACCAAATATCTCAATGTTCTTTTGACCGCCACTACGTGACCTTCTTTGGGGGCTGCTTGAAATCTCGCACACATGCATACACTGAGCATGATATCGGGCCTTGATGCACAAAGGTAAAGAAGAGAGCGTATGATGGAGCGATATACCTTTTGGTCGACGACCTTACCGTTCGCATCTAAGTCGAGGTGCCCGCTAGTTTGCATAGGTGCCTTTATTGGTTTGGCTTGATCCATCTTGAACTTCTTAAGCATGTCCTTCGCATACTTTGCTTGGCTAATGAAAGTTCCTTCCCTTAATTATCTCACTTGTAGTCCAAGGAAGAACTTCAACTCGCCCATCATAAACATCTTAAAGCGTTTAGTCATTAAACGACTAAACTCCTCGTAAAATAGCTCATTAGTAAATCCAAAGATAATATCATCTACATAGACTTGACAAACAAATATATCTCCATCTACTATTTTAGTAAAGAGAGTGGGATCGGATTTACCCATTTCGATGCTCTTTCTTATCAAGAAGTCCTTAAGACACTCATACCATGCACGAGGTGCTTGCTTTAACCCATATAGTGCCTTGTGGAGCTTGTAAACGTGGTTAGGGTACTTAAGGTCTTCAAAACCTGGTGGTTACTCAACATATACAAACTCGGAGAGCGGGCCATTTAAAAATACGCTCTTCATGTTCATTTGCTCAAGCTTAAAGCCATGGTGACTAGCAAAGGCAATTAAAATTCTAATTGCATCTATCCTAGCTACAGGAGCATAAGTCTCACCGCAATCCAAACCTTCGATTTGGGTGAAGCCTTGAGCAACTAACCGTGCTTTGTTCTTGATCACCACTCCATGTTCATCTTGTTTATTGCGAAAGACCCATTTGGTTCCAATTACGTTTTTTTTTGGGTCTTTCCACCAACTCCCATACCTCGTTCCTTGTAAAGTTGTTGAGTTCCTCTTGCATAGCCATAATCCAATCGAAATCTGCAAGTGCTTCCTCTACCTTGGTAGGCTCAAAAGAGGAGACAAACGAGTAAAATTCATAAAAATTTGAAAGATGAGATCGAGTGGATACTCCCTTATTTATGTTACTCCCTTGTTTATGTTACCAAGGATGTTGTCGATTGGATGATCTCTTTGTACGTTTTGATGAACTCTTGGATGAGTTATTGGTGGTGTGGTGTCATCTTCGTTGTCTTGATCTCTTCCCACTTGTTCTTGATCTTGATCTTCTCCTTGTGTAGATGTAGGGGGCTCAGGTTGTGTTGACGATGGTTCCTCCTTGTCTTCAATACCTTCTTGTGGTTTGAGATCACCAATAGCCATTTTCTTTATCGCCTCACAAGGTGGTTCTTCGCTATCTAGCACAAGTGAATCAACTTGCTCCTTTTGAGAGCCGTTAGTTTCATCAAATATCGCATCACGCGACATTTCAACAACACTAGTGGTATTGTTGAAAACTCGATATGCATAAGTATTTGATCCATAACCAAGCAGGAAACCTTTATCTACCTTATGTGCAAATTTATAAGATCTAAATTTCTTATTAATGATGAGCACAGGGGTGCCCGATCTTCTGGTGAGATGGATAAATTTGGTTTGGTGGAGAGTGATCTTGACGATCAGGATTCCAACCACACAAGGATAGGAATTAGGCAATCGCTAAACCACACTCACGAGTTGTTATCAACCGTGCCAAGACGCGGCTGACCTGATCACGAAGATCAATCCCTACAATGCAACCAAAGAACACGCAAGAACAAGATAAATAGCAATCTGAAATTGTAAATACGAATTAAGCACAAGATAAATCAACTCTCAAACAAGGGTAAGGTTCTGTTTCTTGTGTCAGGTGGTCTAGTCGACACACGCAACCACGAGGAGAGACGCACACGGGGTCTACCAAACACAACAAAACTTGAGAACAAATGACGAAACGATGTCTATATATAGCCTAGGGGGCAGCCAAGGGGTGCACGTGAAACCCTAGGGGTACATGGGCCTTGGGCACAAAATTGAGGTGGTGCAGCACCTGGCAGATTTGACCCGCTTAAGTTTTTCATTGATTCCATGTGACTCGGGATAAATTTGGAGGTGAGGCCAGATCCGTTGGAAAGCTTATCTCCTAAGCTTTCCGTGAAGTGGTAGAACGTCCCAAACGGAGTCCGGATGCGCGAGTTATGCCCATTTGAATATGCGCTGCTCCTGGATGGCCGAACCGGGCTAGAGGACGACTTGCGTTTCAAATTGGGCCTTCCTTGGAGCGTCGAGATTTGACAAATCGTGGGATTGAGGTGCTGATCCACTGAGAGAGGATTGAATGGCACGGCACGTGGATTGAAGCCTCCCTGAGACGAAGAGGAAGTAGAAGATGGAGCGGCGGTTGCAGCTGTGTGGGTGATGTCCTCATCAATTAAGAATGTAGCACTTACTACCTAACACTCTAAAATAAGAAACATTTGGTTTGTTATCGGTGAGTAGCTCGTATGAAGTCTTGTTTAAAATCTTGTGGAGGTATAACCGGTTGATGGCATGGCAAGCAGTATTGACGGCCTCTGCCCAGAAGACATCGGAGACCTTGTACTCGTCAAACATTATTCTTGCCATCTCGATGAGAGTACGATTTTTCCTCTCAACCACCCCATTCTATTGAGGAGAATAGGGTGCTGAGAACTCATGCTTGATTCCCTCTTCATCAAGGTACTCCTCCACTCCGGTATTTTTGAACTCTGTCCCGTTATCGCTTCTGATCTTCTTGATCTTGACCTCAAACTCGTTTTGAGCTCTTCTCATAAACTTCTTGAGTGATCCCTGAGCTTCTGTCTTATCATGCAAGAAAAATACCCACGTGAAGCGCGAAAAATCATCTACAATTACAAGACCGTATTTGTTACCTCCTATACTTATGTAGGCAATGAGTCCGAAGAGGTCCATATGTAGCAATTCAAGCGGTCTTGTAGTGGTCATCACATTTTTGGTAGGGTGAGGTGCTCCAATTTGTTTCCCGGCTTGACAGGCACTACACACCCTGTCTTTATCAAACTTCATATTTGTTAGTCTGATGATGTGATCGCCTTTCGAGAGTTTGTGAAGGTTTCTCATACCAACATGGACTAGTCGGCGATGCTAGAGCCAACCCATGCTAGATTTAGCCATCAGACATATCCTAAAGTTGGGTTTATCTATGGAGAAGTCCACAAGATAAAGCCTTCCCTTGAGACGACCTTTAAAGGCTACTAAACCATCACTACTCCGAATGACTTTCACACCATCAAAAGAGAATATACAATCATAACCCATAGCACAAAATTGTGACACGGATAAAAGATTGTATTTCAAAGAATCAACTCAAAGTACATTTGAAAGATAAAGATTTTTTGAAATGGCAATCTTACCTAGACCAAGAATTTCACCCTTACCGTTGTCACCAAAGACAACGCTCTTATGAGGTTGATCATAGGAGTCGAGTTGGGAGAACGTCGCCTTCTCTCCGGTCATGTGGTGGGTACAACCACTGTCAAGCACCCAACTCGGTCCACCGGAGAGGTACTTCTACAAAATTATGCTTAGGATTTAGGTACCCAAATTTGATTGGATCCTCTCAAATTAGTAACAAGTACCTTTGGGACCCAAATGGATCTCACCAAAGGTGCCTTCTTATTTCTAGGTCCAACATGACAGGCAAGTACTCTACCAATATTATTCTTCTTAAGAACATAAGAGGCATTAAAGGTAGTGTGAGACATGTGAGCAACGGGCCCTTGTGCCCTAACAAAGTGAATTTGTCTTGTAACCGGGCTACCAAAATGTGCCCTTCTCGTCCCTAGGAGGCTTGTACCCAAAACCGGCCTTCTTGTAGTTTCCCCGTCTCTTGCACAAGTACTCTTCAAGGCCTTTGCTCGCCTTGTAGGACTTTTGAAGTCCATCTTCTAGGAACCCCTGAGCTTTTCATTTCCACTTGCCAACTTTTGTATAGTGGCAAAGTTAGTAGCACAAGCATTCACATCAATGTTATAGCATTTAGTACAACCATTGCTCGTGGAGAGAAGTGTGAAACAAGTTGCATTGGGAGAGGTGGAGGGGCTCTTCAAGTGATCATCAAACTTCACTACAAGAGTCTCATGAGCTTCCTTTGTCCCAATGAGGTCCTCTTTGAGTGAAGCATTATTGATCTCGAGAGACACAACCTTGGACTTGGCCACTTTAAGCTCTATGCCAATTCCTCCACTCTTTCTTTCTCCTTTCCAAGGTCCTTCTCGAGTTGGAGGTTTCTTTTCTTTTCAAGGATGAGCAAGTCCTCTCCTTTCTCGAGAAGTTCCTCTTGTTGCTCATTCATTTTACCCAAGTCAAATCTTTTAAGCATCCTCATCATACTAGCATGGCTTAAATCAAACTCACTATCGCTATCTTCATTGCAAGGGTCAATGGCAGTATTGATAAAGGGTTTGGAGGATACCTTGCGGCCCTTGGCCATGAAGCAAAATGGAGTGTCATCGTCATCATCACTCAAATTACCAAATAGTGACTTTGATGGTGGAGTTGTGGTAGTGGTGGAGGCGAGTCCAATGCAAGAAATGCCTTCATCTTCAGACTCGAAGTTGGACTCGGAGTCTGAGTCGGAGTTAGAGTCCCACTTCTCTCCAATGTGAGCGTGTCCCTTTGAGCCTTTCTTGCAGCTCTTGCTCTTCTCCTTGTCCTTGTCCTTCTTGTAGTACTTATCCTTCTTTTCTTCCTTGTCTTTCTTGTGTGGACACTCGGTAATGAAGTGGCCGACTTTTCCACACTCGTAGCACGATCTTTTGGAATGTCTTCCTTTTGATCTTGATCCCTTCTTGCCTCTACCTCCCTTGTAGCCGCTCTTCTTTAGGAACTTGCTGAATTTCCTCACAAAGAACGCCATTTCTTCTAAGCTCATGGACCCTTCGTGCTCATCATCACTTGAGCTATCTTCTTGTTCCTTGATCTCTTTGCCGGCCTTCAAGGCAATACTCTTCTTCTTGCCAGACCGGGCAAGTTCTTCAATGTCCTTGGCCTCCTTCACAATCATCTCATTACTCAAGAGTCTTCCAAGCACATCATGCGGGGTAAGTGAGTGACAGTTGTCTCTTTCCCGTATCAATTGTACCAAGTGATGATTGGTGGGAGTTATGGCTCTTAACAATATTTTGACCACTGCGTGATCCATGAGGTCTTTGCATCCAAGACCTTTGGTTTCATTTACTAGCACCATGAGCCGGTCAAACATATCCTTATAGTTCTCGCCATCTTCTAAGATGAACCTTCCTAATTTTCCATATATGAGCCCAATCTTGGTTTCCTTGACACTTGAAGTTCCCTCATGAGCTATCTTGAGTGTGTCCCATATCTTTTTAGCATCTTCAAGCCCGTCAACTCAATTAAACTCACTTGGGCTAAGCACTCCAAGCAAGGCATTGACGGCTTGGTAATTGCGGTAAGAGTCATGCTCTTCGGCGGAGGTAAGCTTCTCCGGATCTTTTGGAGAAAAGCCTGTTTCTACAATCTTCAAAATAGATGGATGAAGAGACATTAGATACATCTTCATCTTATGTCTCCACTGAGGGTAGTATGTGCCATCGAATTAAGGAGCATGCCCAGTCAGAATGGAGACATGAGATGAAGACGAAGAAGTGGAATAATCATAAGGAATTTGGAACCCGGTTGTGTCACTTCTTTCCTCAGTCGACATATTGATTCTCTAAGCGGTTAAGCCTAGAAGGAGATTAGGCTCTGATACCAATTGAAAGGATCAATATGTCGCCTAGAGGGAGGGTGAATAGGCGAAATTAAAAATTCAGAGTTAAAACTACGGAAGTCTTTTTACCAATACCGGACAGTCCGATGGTAGATGGTCAGACAGTCCGAAAGGTGTCGGACAGTCTGATGGTTGTGTATCGGACAATCCGAAGGTGAATTTTACCTATGCACACAAAAGTGAATCTAGGACCAAACTAGAGCAATTAAGTTAGTTCCCCTGCAATAAATTTCAATGAAAGCACATGAGAGACACTATGAGTTAAACGATCTACACCAAACCCTAAAGCACAAGTAGATCAAACACAATAATTAATTAGGGTTTGCAAGGGGACAAGAGAGGAAGCGAGACGAACAAATTTTTCCTGAAGTTCGGATTCTTGAGGGAACCCTACGTCTCCGTTGAGGTAGGCTCGGCCACACTTCAGCCTGGGTCATTCTTGACCCTAATCCTCTCCAAGGTCCGCACCAAGCTCTCTTGGAATCCACTAGTTGACTCCTTTCCGTGCAGAGACGGAGTCCAGCCTTCACAATCCTTCTCTCGACCACCACAATCTTCGGTGGCTCAAGGGCAACTCCTAGACCGTCTAGGAGCCCTCAAACACCAAGAGAATAGAGTGAAAAAATACGAGCAAAGTTGACCAAGTGCTCGAGGATGAACTCTAGAACACCGGTGCACTTGAATCTTCTTCCTCTCAACCCTCCCTCTTGATTTGATCTTGTTGGAGATGTTGGAGGTGAGCTTGTGCTTGAGAGAGAGAGTGAGAGAGGGCTTGAGCTTTGAATATGCAGGAGTAAATGCGGCCAACCCTCTGGCCGGAGGAGGTGGGGGGTATAGATAAGAAGCCCTCAAAATCTGACCGTTAGGGTCAATTCTGTGTAATATCGGACAGTCCGATAGGGAAGGTTCGGACAGTCTCATAGGAGTAATTAGCATGAACCAGAAAGACCCAAGTCTATGAAAATCGGACAGTCCGAGGATAATTGCCTGAGGAGTATCGGACAGTCCGGTAGGCAACAATCGGACAGTCCAATAGAATTAAGCACTGTGTACCAGAGGATCCCAAGGTTGTAAAAATCGGATAGTCCGAGGGTAACTGTCCGAGAGGTATCAGACAGTCCAATAGGCAACTATGGGACAGTCCGATAGAATTAAGTGCTACCAGACAGAGCAACCCAAAACTCAAAAATTCAGACAATGTCTGAGGGGGTATCGGACAGTCCGATAGAAAATAGTCGGACAGTCCGATAGAAAATGGTCGGACAGTCCGATACCTAAGTAGGTGAATCAAATTGAAATGAGATGATGCGCTGATGTGTGTTGACCTACGCGCTAGATATCTTTGAGCACTTTTTCTTCTAAACAACCTCATTTTGTCGCCCCCCCTTAATAGTACGGTCGTCCTTAGGACTCAAGGAATTATAAAAATTTACGATCTAGATAGTCTTGATCATTTCTCCATTTAGATCTTCAGAGCATCATCACTCTTTATCCTCGTTTTATTTTAAACTTAGGGCAGAGAGATTCTCAAACAAACACATTAGTCCATGCACACATTGCCATTAATCGCCAAAATTAGTTAAATGCCTAGATGCACTTCCAAAAGAACCCTATTATGAGATAATTGAGTATGAGCATGGATAATTTGGGATTTATGGTGGGACTGTTCACTCATTAAATAAAATTCAATCAACTAATAATTTGACTCGTAGCTGGTGACCTGAATCGATGCTCTAGTCCCTAAGGACCAATGATCGTGATAAATTTAACTGAGAAATTATCGTGCGACTATAAGCTTGGCATGATACGTGGCTTAATCTAGAGGGAGAGTAATGTCGGAATTGTCACCATACTTGCATCATGGGTGAGGTCTCATGGGATGCGTCATCGCCGGTGTATTGCCCAGTTATAACCTATCAGGTATAACCGTGGCAAGTTTGGGGTTAATCTTTTAATAGGTTTTATTATGATGCTATCCTACGAGAGAATATCATATCATGCAGGAAAAGCGTATAACCTCTACAGAGTGTAAAACCATTCAAATGGCTGAGCTTCCGGTTATGAGCATCTTGGTGATTTTTCACATCGTAGCTACACCTTTTAATTAATTTGACTTGGTAAGGTTTTTCAGCCGTGTGTCGTTGCTAGATGATTCATGATGAATGAGAATGAGAATGATAACTATATTGAGACTATAAGATGAGACCATGAGAACTTAAGATATGAGACATTGAGATTGAGAATTATACCATGTTTATGTTATTGTTAAGATTAATTATGAGAATTGTTAATTATATATTTATGTTTTCTTAAATGCTTTGAGACTTCTAAGTTAAATGCTTTTATGCAAATGAGCCATTATCTTTACTAGGATGAGCTAGCTTAGCCCCTCCCAGGAAAGACTTGCTAGTATTCACGTGCTAACCCTGGCTTTCATTTAGGGCTGCTTATTCCACGAGCAGGTTAGGACCATGAGGATACGCAGGACCACGTTAGATTTTTCGGAATACTAGAAGCTTCCCCAGTCAGTTTGCATGTAGCTGATGATGGGTCTATTTCAGTTGTTTTTATTTGGTTCTTCTCATGCTACAATCTATGGTAATAAATTGCTTCGCCACCCTCTGATCTACTTTCTAGTTAATGCAGTGTTCGTATTGATACTTTATTCTATTTTACTGTGGGTATGAGTACTGATCCTTGGGACTCATACTTAACACATAGGGGTTCGATTTAGTAAAACCAGATCTCGACGGAGTTGGTATAAGAGCCATGTTGTAGGGATGCGCTAGTTAGACCAAAAACCTTATAATTATTTTACAAAATAATTAAATAAGTCAATCTTTTTCGTGTCCTCTCTTCTCTCACCTTCGCACCTAAAATTCTTTGCTTTCATCTCTTCTCACGCCTTCTTATTAATCATCTAGTCATTAGAACAGCAGCTATTCTGTCGGCCATGTCAGCCGATTGTTGAGGAGACTTTGAATCAGCTTGTTACTGTCGAGGGGATGCGTCGACATGAGCATTCTAATCCCCATGTGGAGTAAAAATTGTTGGATGCGCAAGCAGTGGTTGAGTCTCTGTTGGGTGATATCCCTAATACATTTCCACTCCAGCAGGTGTATTTCTTGTCCAAGGCTCAGGTACTATAGGATTACCGACGTCGTGTAGATATATTGAGGAATATATTCTGCCTAGCTTTGCATTGGCTTAGGCACCTCCGGAGGAGCTTGCTCACTAGCTACTGCATCTCATGTTCACTTGTGTTGGCTGAGGGGCATGATACGTTGTTTGGCTAGAAATGGGGGCATCACCCAAGTGTATCAGAGTTGACTACGGAGCTTGGGGTGCCGGATATGCTAGGTTTGGAGCTTGCGGCGTTTGCGCCCCTGGAGCTTGCACCGGAGCTGACTTACATGGCCCTGGAGGGTAACAAGCCTAGAAATCAATCCATAGTGGAGTAGCCCGAGCACCATACCCGATCGGAGCCGGAGCGGGGCGCATCGGCTATGGTGGTATGAAGCTGACGTAGCATTCCTGGCCACCATCATGGCATCTATGTGTTGTCGTTGACCTACAATATACTGAGGGTATGTAGGCAACTTTGGACATGGAGTGTAAAGTGTATCATTCATTGCCATCTCCTCAGCAAATTCTTTTACTCCTCTAATAATCACCAAAGATATTGTGGAGATAAAAGCCAACAATTGATTGTTCATAAATAGATGGATAGATGAGTTGACCGTATCGAACACTTCATGGGGCTCACTTCGAATCGGGTTTTCGGAGAATCAATTACTTTAGGAAGTTCCCCTTTTTGAATACTATTTCCATGTCGGCCCTTTTGGAAAGAGCTGAAATAAGCTTGCCTTAATTCCTCCACACGATCGTTTAAGTCCTCACACTACTCTTTGGTGAGATCAGCGTCAGTCACTTTGATAATAGCTTCTTCATTGATGTTAATGCGGTCGGTCTACTTGTCCGATTAGATCAGATCTTTAATAAATAATGAACCTGTTTAATCTTAAGAGCAATCAAAAGAGTCAACAAGTCCAAAAGATAACGATTCTATCGGCTAAGATCATATCTAAACCAATAGATTCAAAGGGTAACCAATCTACTAAAAAGCCAATGTTACCATCTAAATAGTAGAGCAAGGGGTAAACAAACTATGAGCCCAACCAACAAGTTGATCAATCTAATAGAACAACGAATAAACAGACTATCAACTAGATTGAAAAGCAAACTAGCCGATAGAACGAAGGATAAGCAATCTATCGGCTTATAGCAAGCTACAGGTCGATAGAACGAGGGTAAACAGACTATCACCAACGAATGTATTGGTCGATAGAACGAGAATGAAACTTAATCCCCTAGTCAAAAAGGCAATGCGCAACAATATCGATTAAGATAGTATTTTGATAAACCAAGTAAGAAGATCACACTTAACCAAGACAGTACTCAGTACTCACCTGAAGTTATATCCTGAAACCGATCAAGAAGGCAATGCGCAACAAGTCTATAGAAAACAAAGCACAGTGAACTAGACTAAATGCAACGAAAAGTAAATGATAGATAAAAGTAGATTTGATTGATTGGTGTTGAACCCTTTATACACCCCACAGGGCTATATTTATACCCAACTTGACCTAAACCAACTCAACCTCATGTCCAACTTGGACTCGGTTTATTCCTTATCGTACACATATCAAACTTGGATATATCCTAAAAATAACTTACATGACCGACTCAAACTCTACACCTAATACGAAACTCACTAGATCTTTCGCATAGCTTCTCTGTATTCGACGCTCCAGAATCTTCTAGAATATTCGTTGGCGCACTTTTCTAAAAACTGATGCTAACATAAACACAAAATAACAATTACTTGTAAAAATATAAGTAACCAATGACATGAAAGAGGACAACCATTACAAACTAATATGCATGGATCATGCTTTTAGTCTTCGGATTGAGACTAATCCTTGCATGTAACCTGCAGAGAAGAGCTGAGAATCATAGCCGTATGTACCTCAAAATTTCAGTATTTAGAGTTACTCACTGCACATATGCCCTGCCAAGATATGGATGGAAGAATGGGCCAGCTAGGGGTGATGACTGAAGCATAGAGAGAACAAAGGAACTGAGGTGCTGCCCTCTCCATGCACCTCACCATCTGTGCTCTCTATCTTCTGTCAACAACCTCCTTCTCTCCATGACATGCCAAGGCACGCAACCCCTAGCTAGCTACCTAAATACAATAGACATATATGTGTCTCTACGTGCTAATCCAAGGTAGTAGCAAGATATATGAAGGCAGCAGCTAGATTGCAATGAAGCGTAGGATTAGTTGATTGAGTGGTCAGTCTGATAGTACAGCTAGAGCAATTCTGTTGTAGCTGCAGCAATGGCGTTTGTCTCCTTGGGCCTCCCCATTTATAAAAGGGAAAGGTATCAACGCATAGTGCGGCCGGAGGGTGCAGTGCACATCATGGGGCATGTAGCCAAGTCAGGAAAGCGGCATCAGCTCGCGTAGCCAGCACGAAGGGTGCATTCCAATTTGGGCAAGATATGGGCGCGCGGTATTCCGTGTTGGACCTACTACCTCCTGGACCGGAGAGATCCGATAAGGCCGGCATGCACTTGAAGAAGGTGATGAGGTGGTCCTAGCTAGTCAATTATGCTAGCTATACAGTCATGGATCGGAGTACTTGCAGCATATATACGACCATATTCCCTACCATCTTTTATGCTCGTCGTCGCTATCTTTCTCCTCTGTTGCAATATATGCATGTCATCATGGTCAAGCTACGTGGGATATTATACCACTACTGCAGATAAGAGTTTCACAAACGGCCTATTACAAGCGGTTCACTTCGGCCCGCTTGTAGTTTGAGAACCGCAAGCGGTTCAAAACCTACGGGCTGGAGGGCGAGATGAGGGGCGCATTGCAAGCGGTTCGTAATAAGAACCGTTTGAGAATCCCGTACTGTGCAAGCGGTTCCTATTACGAACCGCTTGCACTATTCTACAAGCGGTTCGTAATAGGAACCGCTGCGAGCGAGGATTCTGGCGGTTCTTATTACGAACCGCTTGCAATGAGCTCCCCTCCCGCTCTGCACATTTAAACTCTGTCTTCCTCAGCGAGCTCGCACACAGGACAAAGCTGTTGTTCATGGTGGGCCGAGCTCTGTTCATAGGGGAGCTGCTGCCAAAATTTTAATTGAAGATTTGTGGTCCAAATTAACTGTTTGAAAGGTTAGTAACATGTTGTACACATCCTTCTCCTGTAGATATTGATGTTTTCTATGCATTGGATATTGAGAAATTTTGTTTTATACATGGAAAGGTGTTTATTTTGCTACATCCACTTTAGAACTTTTAAGGCTCTTAGATCCAAATTTATTGTTTAAAAGGTGACTAGCATCTTGTACATATTCTTCTCTTCTATATATTGATTTTTTTTATGCATTGTATGATGAGAAATCTTGTTTCATAAGGTGCTATGGTAGCTTAAAATGTTTGAAATAAAAAAATTGGTTGGTAGATCTATACATATTAAATGAAAGAAAGTAAATATTTCGTGGTAGGTAATAAAAGTAATTATAACTAATAGACGTAGTTAGCATTACTTGAAAATTTTAATAGATGTTTGTATTTTTTTGTTGCTATAGATGAATCGACAATGGATGTACAATACGGATCGTCGATCAAGAGAGTTCAGGGATGGCGTGAAGGCTTTTCTCGATGCGGCCAATGCATTATTGCCTTCAGGAAGCTTCATACCTTGTCCATGCGTAGACTGCAAGAACGAGATGGAGCACTCCGAAGGATGGTTGGTTACGAACCATTTGGTCATGAGAGGCTTCATGCCAAACTATATCTGTTGGACAAACCACGGCGAAGTAGAGGAGATTCTAGAGGAAGACGATGAAGAATACGAAGAAGATGAAGAAGAGGTTGATGAAGTGAACACTCAATTTGGGTCCGTGGAAGATGCACTTGGTCAGTTTGGTGACGATGAGCTAGACCAGATGCTCCGTGACGGAGAGGGAGAGTTCACGGAGGAAAGACGAGACAGAAGTATCGGTAGCATGGTAGAGGACCACAAAACTCCTTTGTACCCAGATTGTGGGCAAGGCCTAAAAAATCTCCGTACTACACTGGAACTCATGAAATGGAAGGCCACAAACGATGTATCGGACAAGGGATTCGATGAGTTGTTAACACTCGTGAAGAAGTTGCTTCCGGAAGGTAACACTCTACCGGAATCTACTTACGAATCGAAGTGAGTCCTCTGCCCATTAGGATTGCAAGTACAGAAGATACACGCATGCCCTAATGATTGTATCCTATATCGCAATGAGTATGCCGATCTGGAGGTTTGTCCAGTGTGCGAGAAAACACTGTATAAGGTGCAGCGTGACGACCCAGGTGAAGTGGATGGGAAGCGTACGAAGAAGAGAACTCCAGCCAAAGTGTTGTGGTATTTTCTCGTGATCCCCAGGTTGAAGCATATATTTGCTAACGAATGTCATGCGAAGATGATGCGTTGGCACAAAGAAGAGCGTAAGGAAGATGGGATACTTAGACACCCTGCAGATGGCTCCCAGTGGAGAAAAGTCGATCGGACTTATCCGGACTTTGCAAAAGAGGTCAGAAACATAAGGTTTGGGCTTAGCACGGATGGGATGAATCCTTTCGGCGGTTGAGCAAAGATCCATAGCACTGGCCCGTGATGTTGTGCATCTATAACATTCCTCCATGGTCAGTGCATAAAGTGAAAGTACATCATGATGCCACTTTGTTGATCGAAGGACCCAAGCAACCTGGAAATGACATCGATGTCTACCTACAACCATTGGTTGAAGACCTTGCGAAGTTGTGGGAGGATAGTGTACGGGTTTGGGATGAGTACGAGAAGAGAGTATTTCACTGCGCGCAATGTTGTTTGTAACAATCAACGATTGGCTGCTCTCGTGTCTGTCGGACAAACTGTCAAAGGGTTTAAAGCACGCACCCGGTGCTTGGATGAAACGGACTGCATGTACTGAAAAACTCTCGAAAGTGTGTGTACATGGGCCATCGCAGGTTTTTAGGCAGTAGTCATGCATTGCGGTGGAAAGGCAGAAAATTCAACGGACAACAAGAAACCTATGGCAAGCCTCAGCATCGTAATGGCCGACTAGTTTTTGCTATGGTACAAGATCTAAAAGTAGTATTTGTAAAGGGTTCTAGAAGCATGCATGTACCGAACGAGGATGGTCGAGCACCAATGTGGAAGAAGAAGTCAATATTTTGGGACTGCCAGTATTGGGAAGTCTTTGGAGGTTAAATCACTCATCGACTTCATGCACATCATTAAGATGTGTGCCTAAACTTGTTAGGGTACATAGATATGTATGGCAAATCAAAAGATACCCTCCAAGCGAGGAAGGATCTTGAAGAAATAAAGTTGAGGAATGACCTACATCCAAAAAATAAAGAAGGGACAGAACAACTGTACCTACATCCTGCGAGCTACACTTTAAGCAAAGAAGAGAAAAAAAAAGCATGATAGAGTGACTAAATAGTGTGAAGGTCCCTTCCGGATACTTCTCGAATGTAAGGAGACTCGTAAACACGAAAGAGAACAAACTCCAAGGCTTGAAATCTCATGACTATCTTATGATGATGACACAGTTGCTCCCAGTGGCTATCAGAGGTATACTGCCGGAGTGGGTTCGGGGTACAATCACAAAGCTGTGTTCATTTTTCAATGCCATATCACAGAAGGTCATCGATCCAAATAAACTAAATAAGTTGCAAGATGATGTGGTTCAAAGCTTGGTTAGTCTCGAGATGATCTTTCCTCCTGCATTCTTTGATATCATGGTTCATCTCACTGGTTCACCTTGTGAAGGAGATAGGTATTCTCGGACCTATGTATCTGCACAACATGTTCCCTTTTGAGAGGTACATGAGCATCCTCAAGAAGTACGTCTGGAACTGTTCTCGTCCAGAAGGCTGCATTGCCGAGGGCTACGTGACAGAGAAGTTGATCAAGTTTTGTGTTAATTACATTAGTGATCTTGATCCTATCGGCGTCCCCATATCACGCCACGAGGGGAGGCTGCGGGGGAAAGGCACACTAGGAAGGAAAGTAGTTGTATGCAATGATCTTAGTGCATTTAAGCAAGCACATTTCACGGTTCCAAAGCAATCAACTATCATCGGCACCTATATCCTTCAACATAAGAGGTCCCTACAGCGCAGCTTCCCAGAAAAGACAGATGGCTGGATAGATTTGAAGCAAATGGAAACTTTTGGAAGTTGGTTACGAACCTACATCCTTCAGAAGGGGTCAAACGATGAAGTACTGCAGCGGTTGGCCCGTGGACCATCACAAGAAATCATGACATTTGAGGGCGAGATCAATCGGTTACACATTCTACACGATTCGGGATAACAAGAGCACCAACCGAGCAATGGTGTCCAGTATAGGCGCCTTTAGACAACAACGGCGGGGTGGACACATATTATGGTTTCATAGAAGAAATATGGGAGCTCGACTATGGACCATTGTTGAAGATCCTCTATTTAAGTGCCAATGGGTGAAGTGACTCCAACCGGCGTGAAGGTTAAAAATACTGACATGACAACCGTGGATCTCAAACAAGTCGGCTATAGGCGCGAACCATTTGTTCTAGCTCAAGTTATGCACCAGGTATTCTATATGATGGACATGAACTCAAGCAAATCAAAGAAGCAAAAGGACAAGACGCAGATCAAACCGAAGCGATACGTGGTTCTCCAAGGCAAACGAAGGATTGTTAGAGTTGAAGACATCACCGACGAGGAAGAGTATGGCCAGTTCGACGAGCTACCTCCTTTTGCGATTGATGTGGACATAACCGTCCTGAATGACAGAGACGTCAATGATCCTTACATACATCGCGATCATAATGAAGGAACGGTTGTAAAGGCTAATACTGCCCCTACTTAACGTGTACAACTTCTGTTAAAAATACACATATTGGACTTGTGTTCTTTCTTTAATGTTATTTATAGATAAAACAAATTTACAAAAGAGAAAAGAAAGAGATAAAACAAATTTATAAAAGAAAAGAAGGAGATAAAACAAATTTATAAAAGAGTAAAAGGAGAGAAAACAAATTTATACAAATAAGAAAGAGATAAAACAAATTTATAAAAGAGAAGAAGGAGATAAAACAAATTTACAAAAGAAAAGAAATAGATCAAACAAATTTACAAAAGATAAGAAATAGATAAAGCAAATTTATAAAAGAAAAAAAATTGATAAAAGCAGTTAATTTATAAAAGAAAACAAATTGATAAAACAAAAGAAAGAGATAAAACAAATTTATAAAAGAAAAGAAAGAGATAAAACAAATTAATAAAAGAAAAGATTTAGAAAACCAAAAAAATTTGGGCAAGGGGCTCGAACCCATGAAAGACGCGAGTGAGCCAGCGCTTAAACGCCAGCTCTAGCCGGGAGGTATGTTACATCTCAACAAAGACAGGCACGGCGTCCTTTTCAATGTGATGACCTCATAAGCGGTTCGTACTATCAACCGCTTGTAGAAGGGGTTCCGCCGCCGCCTAAAATGGCCCTTTCAAGCGGTTGGTAGTAACCGCCGCGAGACCGACCTCATAGCGGTTGCTATCTGAACCGCTTGTGAGATCGACCACCGCAAGCGGTTCGTACTACCAACCGCTTTGTAGAAGGGGTTCCGCGCCCGCCTAAAATGGCTCTATGCAGCGGTTCAGAGTACGAACCGCTTGCAGAGATCGACCTCATAGCGGTTGGTACTACTGAACCGCTTGTGGGATACCTCATAGCGGTTGGTACTACGAACCACTTGCGGAGGCCCTTTTATCTTATATCGCACCTTGCACACCCAAATTTTTCTAAGTCCCGAACCCGGCTACCGCCGACTCGTCGCGCCGCCCGCAACCAAGCACCGCCGTCCTCGTTGCCTCCGACAACAAGGCCTCCTCGTCTCCTCCGACAACGTGCATGCCACGCCACACCGGAGGGCCTAGGTTCCGCTCTCCCATGCTCCCTCCTCCTCTGTTTGTTGCTGCCGTAGGTGTTCGATGAAATGTCCCAACGAGGACAGAGAGGGAAGGCACGGGATGGCTGCTCGAGTGCTGCGGTGAGGGCAAGGCGGCCTGGGAGATCTCAGCCCCGATTCTGGATCGAGGAGTGGTTGCGCCGGTGAGGTGGAGGCCGGCCGGGTGGCTGCAGCCCGCTGCTCGTGGAATTGCCCACATGGGCGAGAAAGGAGGGACTGCAATATGGGTCCCACAATCGGTCAGCATTGGTCAACACTAGATTCAAACTGCTAATTAGGGTCCAAACTAATTTCAGGGGTTTTTGTGGGATTTTTAGGGTGATATTCATGTATATTTTATTCATACATTTCTTTATTGTTCTTATGTCTCCTATATAGATACATACATATATATATATATATATATATATATATATATGTGAAATCTCTCCATTTAATTGTGTAGGTATATATATATATACATGTAAGCCTAGGTAAAATGCCTTAAGGTTGATGGTATGCGCTTTTATGAATTTGACCAATTTTTGCCGTCCAGCATGGGCGAAAGCACAATTTTACCTCTACAGTGCCCAAACCAGTAAAATTATAATGAAATTGTAAGCTTAATGCCATAAAACAATTATTTCTCCCTTGGTGGTATATGCTGTCCATGATGATAAGAATCTTGGCACCTGGATGAGATACCGTGAGCAAATTTTAAATATTCCCAGTGCCTCAAACATCTCACTTCCATCTATTTGTCACTGTAAAGTATTATAGTTCCTTATTATGCCATTTGGGTCCATTAAACTCAATTAACATATCACTTAATGAAATGTACTCATGCTATCTTTTGGTTTGGTGTTGAGATAGATTTTAAAGTAATTGCCTTTATTCTATAGATCGCAAAATTAGGGTTTCGGGTCCATGACGACACCAAGACGTGGTGACCCGGATTTCGATGACCAGGAGAACTTGATGTTTGAGACCATCGCATTGTCTACACTCATAAGTGGGCATGTCGATCGACCGTGCGCTCGGTAGGTCAGTGTCGATCTGACAGTAACGCTCCGGCGGAAATTTGTCGATGAGGTTGCTACCGGCGAGGACAATGAGAATACCGTGGACGACTCCGAGGTATATATCAAGTAGGCATGTTCATTAATATAAGTTAATTCAGACATAACACGCGTTCTCATTTATATCCTATATGTTTTTGTATCAAGGCTGGTACATCGACCACTGCAAAGTCCGTTCAGCGAGGACCTAACAAGAAGCTGAAGTCCAAGCATGTGATCACCGAAGTCGACAACGACGATAGTCTAATAGCCCCGGTCTCGGCACTTGCACCGTTCAACAACGCAATAGGTTACTGCGTTAGGGATCATGTGCCAATCAAGATCAAGACATGGCCCAAAGTTCTGCAGCTAGCAAGGATCTCATATGGAGCGATATCAAGGCAAATTTCAGATTTCGGATGGTGTCGAAACGAAGGTGAAGGCATGGGCTTTCAAGAAGATGGCAACTTCATTTCAGCGATGGAAGTCGAAGCTCACCCGCGATTACATCGACAAGGAACAAGGCGGACTTCAATAAGTTTGCTAAGCTTGCGGATCATTGGGAAGAATTCGAGAACTTCAAGTCGTCAAGAAGGCAAAGCCACAAGGCGTAAGAATAGGAGAATGCGCTCAAGAAGAAATACCACCACCATCTCGGGAGCGCTGGCTACGTTAGGGCTGCACCAAAATGGGACAAGCGAGAAGAGGAGCTGAAAGGCAAGAATATTGTGCCCGAATGCGATGGTTGGGATGACCGCATGCGCAATTACATCATGGCTCATGGGGGCCAACTCAAGGATGACGGCAGCGTGGTGGTGGAAGCGGACTTGCAAGATGTTCGTCAAAGGATTGATGAAGGCATCGAAAATATCCGGTCGGGCTCCTTGGTGACGGACAGGGAAAATGACCTACTCACATATGCCCTCCAAAACAAGGAGCACCCGGGACGGACAAGAGGTTTTGGGAAGAAGCCGTGGAGGCTCGGCTTTGCGAGCGATGCACAGACATACAAGAGCCGGGAGAGAAACAAGAGAAGAGAAGCTTCCAGAGTGGCTCGATTGGAGGCGCGGCTCAAAGCCCACGAGGAAAATGTCGATCAGCTGGTTACGCGCAAGATCACCGGCGATGAGCGAGCACTTCAGAAGCGCAGCAGTACTTCGGTCAATGTTCGAGGCGGTGGACGCCGTGATAAGTCCGTCCACGCGACGGAAGCAGTGCTTGGCGTCGGCCGTAGCCCCCCAAGATGATCTGCTAGCTCGTCATCCAGTGGACAGCATCACGGTTCACCGCCCTTGCGAGCTACACGTCGAGATGAGAAATCTCTCCTTTAAGGTGGCTTATGGCATGGGGTATCCGGTGGAGGCGGGCGAGAGGTTCCACTGCATTGATATACCATCGGGTTACTCCAAGGTCACGGTGGATGAGGTGGTCGGCGGCCGGGGATCTAACGCTAGACAATCCTACGGCGATGACGTGACCCGCCTTGGACGAGCCCTCGACGGCTCATTCATTCTCTGGCGGAAAAAGTACATTATATTTCCAGTTGTCGTGGAGGCGAAATCACCGGCAGAGAGGCCTTGGAGTTGGAGCATCTTTGTAGGGCCAAGCTTGTCTCCACAACGAGAACGCATGCTCTCTTAGTCGCCGCCGCCACCTCTGACTCCACGTAAAAGCCCGTCTCGCCGCCATCGCCGCAAAGCAAGAAGAACCATCCAAGGGCAACCACATCTCCAGATCTCCCGAGAAAGAAGCTCCTTGTCCGGCGTCGGGATCCGGCGGCATCTCCTACCACGACGTCGGGATCCACCGAGGGAGAAAGGAAAGGAGCCGTTAAGCTTGCATATGACATGACTCGAGGAGCTGGAGGCAAAAAAAGGCCGATGTGGCTAGGCAATTCGCGCCAAAGAAACCAGAGCCGAAGCTGAAAATTGATCCAACATATCTCCGACAGTTAGTTGGCGGTACGGCGCCACCTCCAGTGCTGACCAACTACGTAGCCTACATGAATATTACCTGCAGAGGTCCTAGTTGCCCGAGAGAGATCGAGAGTCCGGTATCCCAGCTAAGCTGAAGGCCAAGCATTTCATGGATGATGAAAGTTATTTTGTAGTGAACTTCTCAGACCTATAGCACATGTACCGTCTTGAGGAGCTAGATGTCTCACTCCTCCTGTGCTTTTCAATGTAAGTGACCGCAATCCTCTTTCATAATTCTACCTCCTGGCTAGTCTCATCGACATATATAATAATCACTTATATCTTTGTAGCCTCATGAAGCTAAATGCCAAACAAACCAACACCCCGGTTAGCTTTCTCAATCTAGGAGTTGTGACCTGAGATAATATCAAAAAAGTTATCAATCGAGTCAGGAACTACATCAGGAACGCAATGCTCAAACAACAAGACAAAGAATATTTATTCTTACCATTTAATAAATATTTTCATTGGATATTGGTGGTCATACTCCCTTACTAGAACAAGGTTTTCTACCTCGACTCAAAAAAAGATAGCCCAACACATGAGTTCAATGATTTGGCGAGACTACTCAATTTGGTGTTCGAGAAATACGTTCAAAGAGGAGGGAAGCATCATGTTGATAAGGGCACTGTTCTTCGACACTTTGAGAAAATGCCGGTACGTGTCTGCAAATACTTCTTCTAATTGAATTATTCCTAGTTTCAGCCGAACTAATTATTTGGTCTTGTATCTCTACCTATGTAATGCCACCAGCAGCCTGAAGGCCATGCTTGCAGATTTTATGTTGCCCGCCACATGCAACAAATTATGAGTCTACGAAGTGCAACAGAATTCAACTTCAATGTGACCAATATTGAGTATAATTTTCTTGTTGACATTAGAGAGCTGCTAGCTAACTTTATTATGACACAAATTGTTGATCCACATGGGCGTCTAAACTCTAGGGCTTAGTGTAACATTGTGACATGGCCCATGAACATTGTGACATATGTATAAGGTGTTAATATATATCATTTGTTTATAATATGTGAATTGTATGACTTCTATGATGTGAATTGGACCTATAGGATCATGAGGTGATAATATGTGAATTGTATGACTTCTATGAGGTGATAATATTTGAATTATGATTCCATGATCATTTATGACTTCGGTGATGTGATAATAAGATTCTATGATCATGTATGACTTTGTGATATGATAATATGTGAATTATGAATTCTGTTATTTGAATTACATGAGGCTAGGAAATGCAGGTATGAGCTGCAGCATTTATCACTGGCGGCTCATATATAGAACCGCCAGTGATGTGTATGGTATTACTGGCGGCTGATATATAGAACCGCCAATGATGTGTATGGTATCACTGGCAGATGGTATATGGAACCGCCATCACTGGCGGTTCTGTAACCGCTAGTGATGACCCCCTGCTATCACTATCAGTTAATCACTGGTGGTTCAAAAATCACTAGTGATGATGGTTATGAACTGCTAGTGATAGGCTTTCCTGTGCTAGTGTTACAACCAATTTGCTAATTGTCTCACTCAATTGAAAATAGTAAATTTCAGTCGATTTCTCAACCATTGGATTCCAAATCACCCTTTCCTTCCCAAGCTGCTATGTTTTCCTAACAGTTACTGCTGCTCTGCTTCCCGCGCTACCGCCGTCGCTAGAGGTTCAGGGTTCACTAGGTTAGCTCTAGGATTCAGCAAGCCCTCTAGGTTTAGATGGAGGTCATTGCACGACAGTGAGAGACGGGGGTGGCGGCGAGGAGCAACGACGCCATCTTAGCTACAGGGTCATCGAAGGATGGTGGGCTCAGGCCATGGGATATTACCTCGACATGACGACCAGAGTAGGTAGGGTGGACGAGGCTAGCATTGTAGGAGAAAAAGGATCAGAGTAACGAGTCAACGAGGGCACCGACGACCATGAGTGGTGGCCAATAGGAGCAGAGCCACTAGCTAGGGTGGTGGTGGAGTCATTGAGCCATGTCACAACCATTTGTTTGTCGCATGCTGCTCCTCCATTCCATGAGTTAGCGCCACATCGCACTATATATGCCATCCATTTCAATTGTTGCTCCTCTTTGGTTGTGCGTGCCTCTACTCGGCCGCTCTGGTCTCCATCTAAGCCTGAGAGACATGGTGAACGCTAGGGGGCTAACGGCGGCGCCTGCCCGATGACCTCCCTGTTAGAGAGAAAAATCTATGTCATATTATATACACACGTTGTATCATTTCTCCAAGTCAGATTCTAAGTTGTCTATACGAGCACTATCAGATTGTGAAAGGTGAATTTTTGTACTTCTTCTGAATAGTCCGCACACATAACATAATCCATCCAGAAGCATAAGACAATTTTACCGCTCTTGCGTCATGGGGAATTTCTATCCCAGCCACTCTACAATAGAAGCCAGAGAAAAGTAGACAAAGGGAGGTATGTCCGGGATGGTCAAATTCATGGTATTTATTCCCTCTTTTTTTTATTAGTTCATGGAACTTATAATTCGGCCAGTTTCTTTAACCTGCATGCAGAGAGAAACCATTCCTTTTTCAACCAATCAAAGTATTTGACAAGACAAAGGAATTTGCATGACGTAATTAAGATTTAAGGCCCATTTGTAACTCAGGAAATAAAAAATCATAGAAATTTTATAGAAATTGGTTGATTTTCAGTATTACTAGGGAAAAAAAAAACTCCCTTGTTCTAGCTTACCTAGGAAAGGATATGCCTCGGATTGAACAGGTCAGGATCCATGCATGGAATGCATACAAAATGATGATATATGCGAGCAACAAGAACATTAACTATCGTATCAGATGTGATCAGCAAATAATTTATACTTTCTGTTTTCTGATAGTAGAAAGAGTTGAATTGTCCCTCGTATATAATGCGCATCTGAAAAGCACTGGAAAGCTAAACGAACATTTGCTGTGAAAAAGATGAACGCTGTTGTCGACCAGGGATTGATTGCTTTTGTGTAATATACACGGAGCATAAAGAGATCGATGTGAATAGGCATTGACGGGTACGGTATTCTCCTCCCTTTCTATCTTCAAAGTGAATTAAAAGAATATCAAACTGTATCCTGCCGTGGCTGCGTTTCATACTCGTAATAACATCATTTTATTCTAGCAAAGGACACAGCAGACATGAAAGATTGATATATCGCTCACTAAATGACACAAATTTCAACCGGTAGTAACGTCTCTCAACGGCCACCAAAAAACCATGGTGACTACGCACACCTCTCAACGGTCAGGCTCAAGCCGTCGTGTACACATAGCACACTCAACGACTTAGGACAGGCCGTCAAGTATATAGTCCATGCCAGCCCACAACTGATGGAGCAGCAATTGACGGCCATGTTCATGCCGTCGAGAACCTCCTCTGTTAGCCCACGTAGGCTTCCAAAAAATTGAAACCGGGAGCGGGGATGGAATCCTCTCTCGACGGCTTGAGCAGAAGCCATCGAGAGAGGAAAAAATAAAAATGGCACGGCAAGGGCGTCGGCATGAACTCATGGTGGTCTAGGGAGTGAGCTCATGCACCACATGCCATTGTGCCATTTAGTTCTTACTCATTAACAAGGGAGTGTCCAACTTTTGTACGCGGGTTGCGGGCTAGGTCTCTCTCGACGGCCATCTCTCGAGCGCCTGGGCCGTTGGGCTAGACCAGCCAATGCCCGGCTAGGGCAACTCTCTCTCGACGGCCCACACCCGACCGTCGAGATCATATTGCACATTTCACACCAAAGAATTATTTTACAACCGATATTTCAAATGCAAAATAACACATAAGTCCATCTTAATCATCATCAAATTGAATTTTCAAAATTTCAGAAAATTAACTCTACTTTTGAAATTTACAATGACATATTTATAGTTTATATATTTTCTAGAAGTGTATAATTGTTTTTTAATGTAAATAAATGTATTAATTAAAAACTGAGAAAAATGTCCAGAATAGCCATGGTACGTGTGGCGCATGATAAGTAGTTTTTGTCACTTCAATAATGGTAAAATCATTTAAAATTCATTAAAAAATATTTTAAAATATTGTGATATGTATGTTTGTTCATTTCGTCCAATGTGGACTCATGACAACATGTTTACTATGTTGATAAGATGAAACTCTCATGTCTTACCCTAACGTGTCCATAACATCTCTCTAAAAGTTCAGTGCTACGTAACCCGACAAGGGCAGTTACATATGGGTTGAATGCTTGGAACCTAAACATTTTCCAAAAATTTATGACCATGCTAGATGATGTACAGAGAAACATTAGCTGTTGGGCACTGTCAATATCATCATTAAATATTTAAAAAAATAAAAGATGGTGTATTGACCACCGATAGCCCCTCAAGGTGAAATTCATCGAGACAAGAATCACTCTCAACGGCTCCAACTAAAGCTGTCGAGTATGGTTGTCTACCTCAATCGTTGTCAACTCAAACCATCGAGAGAGACCTCACTCGACGGTTGTGACATCCTTAAATTTGACTAAAATATTTTGCATCCAAAAGTAATTTCATTCAATTCCATTTGTTTACAATTCCAAAATTCAAATAAAAATTCTAAAATTTATTTTTCTTTTCTTTTCCTTTTTCTTCCTTCTTTTTCCATCTTGTTTGGGCTTACCGTCCCCTTTCTTGCCCGAGCCAGCCTCCCAACGAACTCAAATTAAGTTAGTTGCCAAATCCCATCCTATCCAACTCATAATCCAATTCTATCTCTAAATACCTCCTTTATAAATACCTACAAAACCCACCTACAACATATACAACGTAATTATCCCAAACCCTAGAATCCATTTGCTATCTAGGATCGGAGCGAAAACGCCGAAGTCGTCGCCGCACCGAAGGTCGTTGAAGCTGGGAAGCAACCATACCGAGGAAGGTCAACGCCGTCCTTCTACTTCCACGCTGAGGCAGACACCATTGTAGCTATCATGGCCACGCTGCTTTGCGGCTGCCTAGCCCTTGCACCATCACTAGCATCCAATGCCCCACCATTGACTCTGCCACACACTGCAGTCATCGGCCCAACCGCCCACGCCACTGCTATAGGACGCTGCTGCCGTGCCGCCACATCAGGCCCGAGGCATTGCTGCCTGGGACCCACCACCGCTTCCTTCGTGCAGACCGGGCCGAGCTCCTCTACCCTTTCCTCCTTGCCTGCACCCACCACGACGCTGCTCTGCCACTGCTACGCGATGCCGCTAGCCCGAGCCATATCTGCAGAGTGCCGCCCTCACCGTCCGCTGCTTCAACAGGCACGGGCCACCCCTTGACATCGTCCCAGCCTGTGCTTTCGCCGCCATCTCATCCTCTCCAAGTGCCACACTGTCCTCCTCTCTCTCATTGCTTCCTTCGTCCTTTGCGCCGAACACAGCGTGCCGCCACAGGCCGCTCCATCTCCGCACTGCCCGCAACATATCGCCGCTCGCCTCGCCGTGCCGTCGATCGCTTCCTTCGCTCACGCCGCCAGACGCTGCCTCCACTGCTGCTGCCCCGTCTCACCACTGTCGCCTCCTCCACAGCAATGCCACCATTGCCATTCGCCACCTTGGGGAAGCCGAGCTTGAGCCAGCCCTAGGTCGTTGGCCATCGGCCACCATGCCGCCACCCGGCTACCTCTCTCCCTCTCCGTCTCTTATCCATTGCACATCCGGCCATGAGCTATAGTACAGCTTACTGCTACAATAACTATGATTTTTAGGATTTTAGTTAATAGTGTTCCTTCGCTGTTAATTCATCCTAGCTCCAAATCCGGTAATTCAAGTTTCTAAAAATCTAGAAAATTCATATCTACTTACTATGATTTTTATGTAATTTTTTAATTTATTTGTTGTTGCTCGTATTTATTGTTGTTTTCTCGTTTTGCGTGTGTTAGATCGTGTGGACAACAAAGAGAGTACATCAACGCCGCTGGCATCCAGCAGGTCTAGAAGATTAGGAAGGCAAGTCTTTCCACTAGAATCTTAATTTCTAGATTTTACCAAAACTACTATTTATTTCAATTATGCGTATATTGCCATAGAAATTCCTAGTACATGTTGTTTATTTGTATAATATGCACCCATTACCATGAAACGCCTTAGGATAATATTATTATATAATTTCCTATTGTTTTTTATGAATTAGATGGCTTAGCATTGACTACATAGTTTTGAGGAGTGGTCCATTCCTATGATCATCATTAAAGAACCCAATTATGAGATAATTGAGTATGAGAACGGAGAACCTCGGGTTTATGTTGGGTTTGTTTACTCCTTAATTAAAATTTGACCAACTAATATTTGACTTGGAGTGGATGACATGCACCGGTCCCTAAGGACTAATGATCGTGATGGATTTAACTGAGATTTTATCGTGTGACCGCAAGCTCAATATGGAATATGGCTTAATTTAGAGGGAGAATAATGATGAGATTGTCACCGTACTTGCACTATAGGTGGGGTCCTAAGGGATGCATCATCGCCAATATATTACTCGGAAGGAGTTCTGAGGTACTTGTGTGAATATCAGGTATAACTGTGACAAGTTCAGGATAGTCTTCTAATAGGTTTTGTTATAGTGCTCTCTGACGAAAGAGTATCATACCTTGCGGAAAAGGCGTACAACCTCTGCAGAGTGTAAACCCATTCGAATAGTCGTGCTTCCAGTTATGAGCATCTTAATGGTTCACATCGTAGTTACACCTCTTAAATAATTTGACTTAGGTAAGGTTTTTTGGCCGTGTGCCTCTGTTAGATGATCTACGATGAATGAGAACGAGATGAGAACTATATTGAGACTATGAGATGAGACAATAAGAATTTGAGACATGAGACGCTGAGATTGAGAATTATATCATGTTAATGTTACTGTCAAGATTAATCATGAGAACTGTTTATTATTTTGTCGGGGATTGGTTAATGGCCTATGGGCCGAGACTAGCCTAGCAGCTCGGTAAATCGACGAATGCCTTAGATGTGGTTCCTAAGATGGCCCAGTCCGGGCAAAGTCCTTGCCCGGAGTGGCCTTGCCCAGGGAAAAACTAGGTGCTGCCCAGATGAAGCTGTCCGGCTCGCCCTGACGTCAGTGTCATGCCTTGCTCGGGCCGAGCAACGACGTAATGCCCGGCGTGATCTTGCTTGCCCCGGCATTGACGTGATAGTGTGGCGCACTACAGTGTCCTATGTGGCCACATTTTCCATGATGCGGGAGCCGTTGCCCACGATCCGTGCGGTTCGCGCAACAGCCGCGCGCGTGGCGCGTCATCAGTTTTCTCACCCACGGTGCACGCAACCGTCTCCAAGAGATTCGAAGCCGACGGTTGGGGATAGGCTCTATAAATACTTTTTTTATCATTTGAAGCACATTTTTACGGTTCTTTACACCAAGCTGACCATCGAGCTCATTAGCATACATTGTAATCTCACATTTTGTAATACACACACGTTGGAGTAGGGCTATTATCCTCACAGGAGGCTTGAACTAGGATAAACTCCCGTGTCTTGTCCATTTTCAGCTCGTTTCTGTTAAGAAGTCTTCGACATCTCAGAACGCCACACTTCGGCGGAAAGGGGCTTTCTGATCCCTCAATTGAGATATTTATTTATTATTTCTTGAATGCTTTTATACTGATAGTAAAATATTTTTATGCAAATAAAGCATTACCTTTCCTAAGATGAGCCTTAACTCTGTCGGGACCCAGTTTTACTAAATCGAACCCCTCTGTATTAACAGCATGAGTCTCAAGGATCAGTACTCATACCCATAGTACAACAAAGATAAAATAACAATACCAACACTGCATTCACTTGTAAAATAAATCATAGTGCGGGGAAGCCACTTATTACAATAGTTCATAACATCAAGTCCTGATTAATGCAAATAGAAAGCAAATAAAAATAGTATCCCATTATGGCCACAGGCACACAGTGAATGGGAAGCAACTAGTAGTCCGAGGCACCCTCTGGAAAATCAACAACGTACTCCTTCTCATAATCGTACTCCTGTCTTGCTTGTGGAACAAACAGCCCCGAATGAAAGTTAGAGTTAACATGTGAATGCTAACAAGTCTTACCTGGAAAGAGCCATGTTAGGGCTCAATCTAGGAAAGGTAATGGTTTATTTGCATAAAATCATTTTACTAACAGAATAAAAGAATTTAAAAAATAATGAATAAATAATAAATAGTTCTCATGCTTAATCTTAACAGTAACATTAAAATGGTATAATTCTCAGTCTTAGAGTCTCAGTGTCTCATGTCTCAAGTTCTCATTATCTCATCTCATAGTCTCAATATAGTTCTCATCTCGTTCTCATTCATCACAGATCACCCAGCAGCGGTGATGCACACAAGGGTCAGACCGATCTTCTGGTTAGAACGATACGTCGATTTGTGGGTGTCGGTTTCGTGATCACGGCTACCAACCAGTAAGGAAGAAAACCAACAATCGCAACGCCACCAACACGAATCAATCAATCTTGCCTAGACATGATTGATCTTTATCCCTGCAAGCAATCGAGAACAAGCAAAAACAAGATGGATAATAAACTAAAACAAACCAATCTCTCAAACCAGGAGTGAGGTTCTGTTTCTTGTGTCGGGTGGTCTAGTTGACACACGCAACCACGAGGAGGGACGCACACGAGGTGGGACGCACACGAGGTCTACCAAACACAACAAAACCTAAAGAACAACGTAAGGGGGCGGCGACCATATGTAGAGGGGCGCCTAAACCAGGGGCGGCGGCCAGAACCACCAAACCCTAAAGATACATGGACCATAGGACCAAAAAGAAAGTGGTGCAGCACCCGAAGTTTCTGGCCTGTGAGATTCTTCTGCAAATTTCCACCACTCCAGGCCAAATTTGGAATTGTGACCAGAGTTGTTGGAAAGGTTATCTCCTAAGCTTTCCAATGAGTGGTCACATGCCGAAAACAGACTCCGTATGTGGTCAGGGCGTCCATTTGAATTCTGCGAGCTCCTGGATGGCCGAACCGGAGTAGATGGCAACTTCAGCTTCCAGTTGGGCCTTCCTTGACGCGTGGGCTTTCCTCAGGGAGCGTGCTTGATGTGCTGAACTATAGAAGGAGGCTTGAAAAGCTGAGCTTGAGGATTATGGCCTCCAGGCGTCGAAGATGACGTGGTGGACGGAGCAACGGTCGTAGCGACAGGAATGCATGTAGGGGGAAATAGGGGCAGCGGCTGTATCCATGCTTGGGATGTCCTTATCAAGCGGCACACACCCAGATAAACCTTATCCAAATCAAATTAATTAAGAGGTATAGCCACGATGTGAAAAACCACCCAAATGCTCATAACCGGGAGCACGGCCGTTCGAATGGGTTTACACTCTACAGAGGTTGTAAGCTTTACCCACAAGATATGATACCCTCCCATCGGAAAGCATCATAACAAAGCAGTATGAGTTTGGATTAGTGGAGGTAAACCATATTTTGAGGCTTGACGACTACCATCGAGGATCCGGAGCTGGAGGAGGCCAGCAAGGAGCCGACTGGCAAGGACAAGGCGGTCGACGATGAGGAGGAGGAGGAGCAGTCGATCGGGGAGGAGGAGAAGAAGCTGTCGCCCAACGAGGAGTCAGCGGCCAAGCGGTGGTGCCAGCATGCTGAATTGCCACTGCAATCGAAAGCTTTGGTGTGTGGCTCTGCCACCACCGATGATGAGGAGCCTACCACCAACAACTCGTCGAAGGAGGAGTTGGACAAGGAAGAGCCCGTTGCCACCGCTAACGATGAGGGCGACTCGTCGGATGAACATGGATTGGTCCGAGGGTCTAATAGTGCTGACACCATCATCGATAGTAAGAAGGATCCTGCTCCTAGCTCCTCTAAATCTAGCGACTCCTCCTCCTACGCCGGTAAAGCAGGGGAGAACGAGGTAGAGTGGATGTAGAGTATAGGGTAGCAGCTAGCTAGTAGTAGCTAGCCTAGTAAACTGATGATGCTAGGCTAGCAAATAAAAACAATTTAATATCTATGTTGGTTCTAACCATAAATCCACATAGATAATGTGTCATCTGTGCCAGTTCCAAACCATTACAAATGAATAGCCACATCAGTGCACATTATTATGTGCCGGTTCATAAACTGGCACTACTATAGAAATATGTGACATTTTATGCTAGAATAAACACATATATTTTTATAATTTTTTTCATTTTCTAGCCTAGCATTGGTGCACTAGGCTAGTTACAGCACCCTATATATCCTACATCTAGAATTCATCATCGTCCTCCTTGTCGTCGCCGATGTTGGAAGAGGAGTCAGCTGAATTGGAGGGGCTTGGTGGAGGATTCTAATTGCCGGAGTCAGCGATGGAGTCATCGTCATTGGACCATCGGATCCGGATGCGCTTCTCCTCCACCTTGTCCTCCTCCTCAACCTCGTCGCCGACGGACTCCTCGTCCAACGATACCAGCGGGGAAGAGGAGGATGCACACCGAAGCTTCCTTCTCCATCGTAGGTGGCTCCTCCTCGCCGACATCCTTTGAAGATGACGACTCATTATCATCCTCCTTCTCCTCGCCAGCATCCTCCAGCGATGACTCATTGCCATCCTTCCTCTTCTCGCTGGCATCCTCCAATGACTACTCGTTGGCCTCCTTCTCCAACGATTTGGAAGTAACATGTTAGCTATGAGCATTGGTTCTCCGAGTCACCTAGACATGAGTGATAATTCCTCTGATACAACTCTTTTGCTTTTGCAGTGGAAAATTTTTAAATTTTCTTTTTTTATTAGCAAAAACATGCGCACTCCCCTGCTCTCTGAAAATTGGGATGATGGGTTAAGTCGGATAGATTTTTTTCTCGGAGATGAGGGGTTCTGTCTTCACCAGATTGCGTTTTTTTAAACAGGAACAGGATAAAATTTTATTAAAATAAGATTATCACTTTTATATAAGATCTCTACCAACAGTAAAATATTACGCGCAAAAATATTGCGTGCATTCTTTTGTGTTCCTTTTGTTTGGGCTGGAAGCGCGACAGCCCATATGGTGTGGAGCCCCAAGGCCCCAGCCCATTTCAATCGCACAACCCTACTGGTACTAGTAACCTCAATGGCTCAATCACTCACTACGCCCTTCCAGAACACCACGCCGCCAAGCGCCTCCCCGAAATCCGAAAAGCCCTAGCTAACACCTCCAATTCCCAAGCCCCAAGGCCCCAACCGAACCATCCCTCCCGATCTGCCGCCATGGCCGCCGCCGCCGCCGCCGCCGCCCCCGCGCCGTCCCGCAAGACGGAGACCTACACCGACACCAAGCGCCGCGACGACGTCCGCGGCGCCAACATCGCTGCCGCGCGCGCAGTCGCCGACGCGGTGCGCACCTCTCTCGGCCCCCGGGGTATGGACAAGATGATCTCCTCAGGGGATCAGGCGAAGGAGGTCATCATCACCAACGACGGTGCCACCATCCTCTCCCGCATGTCCCTCCTCCAGCCAGCCGCCCGCATGCTCGCCGAGCTTTCCCGCTCCCAGGACGCCGCCGCCGGTGATGGCACCACCACCGTCGTCGTCCTCGCTGGATCTCTGCTCCGCCGCGCGCAGTCACTCCTTTCCGCCGGCGCCCACCCCACCGCCGCGGCCGATGCCCTCCACCGCCTCGCTACCCACGCCGTCGAGGTACTCCACGCCATGGCCATCCCTCTCGAGCTCTCCGACCGGGACTCCCTTGTCAAGTCTGCATCCACAGCTCTCAACTCCAAGGTCGTCTCCCAGTACTCCAGCCTCCTCTCCCCACTCGCTGTTGATGCCGCCCTTTCTGTTGTTGATCCTGCTCATCCGGACCTCCTCGACCTCCGCGACATCCGCATCGTAAAGAAACTTGGTGGCACTGTTGACGACACAGAACTTATCCGCGGCCTCATCTTTGACAAAAAGGCTAGCCATGCCGCTGGGGGCCTGACTCGGGTTGAGAATGCCAAGATCGCTGTCATACAGTTCCAGATCTCACCCCCAAAGACTGACATTGAGCAGAGTGTCATTGTGTCGGACTATGCGCAAATGGATCGCATCCTCCGCGAGGAGCGCAATTACATCCTTGGTATGGTCAAGAAGATCAAGGCAGCTGGATGTAATGTCCTGCTCATTCAGAAGAGCATCTTGCGTGATGCAGTGACTGATTTGTCACTGCATTATCTTGCAAAGGCTAAGATCCTGGTGGTGAAAGATGTGGAGAGGGACGAGATTGAGTTTATCACTAAGACGCTGAACTGCTTGCCTATTGCCAACATCGAGCATTTCCGTGAGGACAAACTTGGGTCTGCTGATCTTGTTGAGGAAGTATCTGTTGGGGAGAGCAAGATTGTGAAGATCACTGGTATCAAGAACATGGGGAGGACTGCAACTGTGCTTGTCAGGGGGTCAAACCAGTTGGTTATTGATGAAGCTGATCGCAGTCTCCATGATGCCCTATGCGTCATCAGGTAATGCATCATCTGAATTAATTATCCAAGTGTTACATGCTTGAAAGCTTACAGATTGCAATCTTGCTATTCGAGGTCTTCTTGAATATGTTTATTTGGGCCAAGTCTTATCAGTAAATGATGTGCTGTAACTCAAATACATTGGGTTTTATGGGACCATGGCTTGAAAACTCATTGTAAGGGTAAACAACTATGATCTTATTGGTAACATCCATTAAGATCTTGCTCCCGGTTATCTACTGGATCTGGTCCATTGCAGCAATTTGTTTCATATTCAACTAACAAAATGTCATATGTTGCCATAATGGTATATAAATGTGTTGGAAGCAACAACTTTTGATATTAGTTTGAAGTGCAAAAGAGTACAGGATCCTTGCACTCATTTGATTGGAACAAAGGAGTAAACAATCCTCATACTTAAGTCGAAGTCCTGGCTAGATTGGGAATTTAGGTATATGCATACGTGTTATTTTGTCTATATGCATATGTGACCCAACTTATCTGTTGCTGATTGGGTTGATTTGGAAATATTAATCACATCTGTATAGTCTGTGGTACTAATTGGGAACCTGCAAGCTATCTTGATTGTGTTACATTTGGTACTCGTGATATCCTTAGGATGACTGTTTATTTTATTAATCGTAGACCATACATTGAATATTTGAATTTGATTACAATTTCATTATATTCGTGAGCTGGTCCTTCGTAATTATCAGCCTCATGGTAATAGTTTTAAATTATGCTGTATGGTTCTGAATGTTAAGTATAAACATATATATATAGAATGCTACCTTGTTGACTGTTGCTTTTATAGCATATTCTTACAAATTTAAATGAATTATAGTCCTGTCCTTTGGTCATATATACATGAACTGTGTCTATCTATACGTATTTAGGGGTCTTCATGTACATATTTGTCAAAAGTATTGTTTGGTTTGATTGACTGGTAGCCTTTATGTAATGGAGAGTTGCTGTTTTAAGTAGAATGCCTTTCTTTCAGTTAATTGACAATTTTGTGTAGTAGTTTGACCAAGCAACAAGCTTTGCATAAACCACGCCATGTACTGTTCTATTAACTTGCTTAGCGAAAGAGTAACTTCCCATCAATCCCTGTTACCCCCTCTATATGCTGCAGCATGTACATTGTTAAATAAGGACAGTGTACATATTTGTGGATGGTGGTGGTGTTGGGCATTTGTGCAGTTTGCAAAATATGGTAGAGGACTCATCAGTAGGTGTTTGTTTAGGTGTGAGAGTATCCCGAGTTTTTTTTATGGAGTTCTCACTTCGAGGGTGGCATCTGCTTCATGTTGCTTTGTGGGGATGGTGTGCATTATTTTGCAGTAGAACATAGGATTTAGATGAGGTAGAACATACTTTATTTTGTCCCATGCTAAGTTGCTGCATTGGTGCAATTATACTACCTTTCAAATAAGTGCTCATCAAGATATGTTGTATGAGCCTCTGTGGTTTAATGTTATGGTCTGCGAGGTCTAACTAGTAAATGTGCAGTGTCAAGATACTTCCATATATATGATGTTAATGTTATGAGTGCATCTATTATGTGTTACTTTCTGTTACCCACTATATGTGCCAATCTTTAGGATGCATGAAGCACCTGCTGTATTATGGTATTTGTACAGTGTGCTAACAGTGTCCCACTTGAACAGTACCCATGGTACTGTGAGTCTTGAACGGTAACGCTGATTCGTATAGTAGTCCCGCAAACTTCGGAGAGTTATATACTGAGTCCTGGTTGAATTAGGGATTAGAGTCATGTCAAATTAGGGATAAGTTGCTTGATGTTAGATATATGTCTCTTAGAGATTAGATGTATTCATCCTTATAAAAGGCATCTATCATTGTACCTGTTATAATCAATCAATGAATAAGCGCGTACTGTCTTTAATTCATATGAGCAAGCCTCATAGCCTATCTACCTCGTTAGGGAAGAGCTCTAGACGTGGCTAGATAAGGGCAAGTTCTCTACCCTCTGTCCTCATACCTTTAACCCCTACAAATCCACGACACAGTAGTTTGGTACCTTGCCTTATCATTTTATATCAAGAAAATCTGTTGTACATGGCCTAGTAAGTGGTTTCATTTTTCTATTTTGGTATTTCTTAGAAATGGTAGGAGACTGTATTGTGTTCTTTGTTAGTCCGTCCTTCCATTGAAGTTTGGAGGTTTTACTCCTGAACGCTGTTGCTATCAGCAGATAGCAACATGACCATTTCAAAGATTACAATGAGCTACCTAATGTGTTCTGGCTGTGGATGACTGTCAATTAATTCTTCTGCATTCTATAAACTTTTGTGTGATCCGTGCTTGACAATGTACAGGTGCATGTATCTGTCATGGGCGGCGGTGGTCCATGGGCTTCCCATGAACAGTACCGCGGTACTGTTACACGTGGGCTTAGGCTTCTAAATTATTGAGAGATTAGATAAGATTAGTTACTAGGGTTGTTCTCTTCGGCTTATCTTATTTGCTTATCTTCTTATTTGTTTATAAGCTGAACATAGTGAGCTTTCTGATGTAGCTTGGAAAGTTCTGCCTGATTCGTTTGACTTGTTTCTAGGAGCTCTGAGACATGGTTTCTAGATAGAAAAAATTGGACTGTAAAAGCCAAAGCGTTTGATTTTTTGATTCGCAGATAAGTAGATAAGATAAGAAGATAAGCTGAAGAGAACACACCTTAAAGTTTGCTTGCTTAGAGTTCAAGTAAGTCATCCCTATAAAAAGGATACTATGTATCCATTATAAATCAAGCAAGAATTAAGGTTTGACCCATCTATCTGTACTACCCCAGGTGTGAGGAGTACTGCCAGCCTCCTCTCATCAGGGCGGGACAACCATTCTTCCTTTCATTTGTGACAGTATCATATTATACCAAATTGGAAAATATTCTCAGCAATCTATTTCTATCTTTCAGCTAAGTTGGCAATGACTGCTTGAGGGTAGGACAATTCATCTTTTGAAGTGTAGGCAAGAGAATATGTATATAATGGGTAGTCATCTGGGGTTGTTCTCTTCGGCTTATCTTCTTATCTTATCTATTTATCTCCGAATCAAAAAGACAAATAGTATGGATTTTGCAGTCTGTTCTTTTTTTGTCTTGAAGGTGCGTCCTGAAGCTTTTAGAAACAAGCTAAACGAAGCGCACCGGACTTTCCAAGCTATCTCGAGAAGTTCTCGAAGTTCAGCTTATAAGTTTATAAGCAAATAAGAAGATAAGATAAGCTGAAGAAAACTGCCCTAGAATTACCTTACTATTTTCTGTTGGTTTGGCATATTGAATGGTTGTTTCTAGATTTTTCTAAAGAAATAAGTGCTTGGAACACTGGATTGGTTAGGAATGCTTGTTAGCAAAGTTGCATTCAGGATTTATTGGTAATTTTTTTTCCCTTAGCTATAGCATAATCACAAGCAGCCATTGTGCGTGTGTTGTTGTGTGTGTGTGTGTGTGTGGGGGGGCTTGCTTTTGATGGACTATTTATCCAAGTAATGGGATCAGACCTCTTGGTTGGCCTTATGGGCATAAGTATACAGCCAGCTATAGGTTTCATAACAATCTGTGTAGGCCTTATGGGCATAACTACACTCTTAAAATGGTCGTTCTTACTGCTTATGAAACTCTTCAAGTTTTTGTGCCATTTTGAGAGTAGTAATGGTGTAAGAAATATCCTCAACCAACCAAAAACAACTTATAGATTATGATCTCCTCAATGTTCTGATCTAGCTCATTTGTTTTTTTTTTATGTTTCAGGTGCTTAGTGAACAAGAGGTTTTTGATTGCTGGTGGTGGTGCACCAGAAATAGAAATGTCAATGCAACTGGCTGCTTGGGCAAAGGAGCTCCAAGGAATGGAGAGCTACTGCATCAAGGAGTTTGCTGATGCCCTGGAGGTCATCCCTTACACATTGGCAGAGAACGCAGGGCTCAATCCGATCTCCATTGTTACTGAGCTGAGGAATCGTCATGCCAAGGGTGAGAAGAATGCTGGTATCAACGTGAGGAAAGGCCAGATTACAAACATCCTGGAGGAGAATGTGGTGCAACCCTTGCTGGTGAGCACGAGTGCCATCACACTGGCATGCGAATGTGTTAGAATGATCTTGAAGATTGATGATATAGTCACTGTAAGGTAAGGACATCACAGGGTGGGTGGTCACGTTGTCTGGCATGACGTCATGTAGGTGTACTACTTAATTAGAATTTTATTTGTGAACATGGTTTTTGATCTTGAGGTTCTGAACTTTTGGCTTTGATGTTTGAAGAAGATTGATATTTTAACGGTGAATTTTTGCCCAACTTGTATGAAACTAGGTACTTCCATCTGTTGTCACTACAGATTCGATTATCTTCTGCATGCCTTGCTGGTCTCTGCGAATCGGTTATATACCCTTGGGATTTTTCTTTTACTGCATTCTCTTGCAGATTCATGTGTGACTGCGAGGCGGCTGTGTTATTAATATGCCCATTTCCATGTTCTGTGATAGTGGCCACGAATGATGCCTCTTGTTTAAGCTGTTTTCAATGCACTATTGCTGCTGATGGCAGTTATAATGTCGAGTAAAAAAATGGGTAAACATTATGCTGATACTGGTTGAAGTTTAGAGCCACTACCAGTTCAGACCTGATTCACGTGGAATCGGCTGGCTCCTCCTTGGTACCACGACTCTACCGCAGCCTTGTAGATCCGCTGCCATTGTGAGCTCCACGGACACCCAGCCAGTTTTTCTTTTCTTTCTTTTTTTTTTTGACGGAGACACCCAGCCAGTTTAGGGGTTGCAACAAAGGGTGGATGGCCGCTGGCCGGGGGCTCTCCCGCGCCACACGCATAAATTTTTGGTGGAAAGTCCAAACGATCTACCGGTTTCTAATCTTTCCAAATACGTATTTGTTGCTCAATGAAACTCTCCAGATTGGCACAGATGTCTTCATGTACTTTGACAAACCAAACAGCGAACAGCACGTCAATAAACCTGCATAAACAAGTCCTCTTTCTTTTCTATGCACCGGTACTTTGTACATATACACATGGGGTGTCCCTACTGTCGGGACCCGGCTCAGCAAAACCGACCCCTCTGTGTTTGCAGTACTAGTCCCAAGGATCATATGCTAGTACACACAGGTTAAACAGGATTGCCATCAAACACATACTTTATTCATAAAGAAAATAACTTATAACATACAAGGGCTGAATGCCACTTACATTATGAATAAATTAAACATCAGAGTACGGAAGATAAAAACACGTGTCGGCTGAAACCCGTCAAACTACCACAGGCATCTGACCGAGGGTACGCCTCTAGTAGCCGAAAAACTCTATCGCCGTACTCTGCCTCGTAAATCACGTACTTAGCAGAGTCGTCACCTACGCACAGATTTGATAAACAACTAATGAGTATGGATAAACCATACCCGCAAGCATGTACATCCTTGTGTAATGAAATGCAAGGTATTAAAGGAATGGATCTAGTTTATTTGCATAAAGAGCACTTTTAAATAATCCTATCAGTTTCAAACCAATGGTATAAAACAATTTTAAATTCATTTCTTTATTCATGTTTTCTCAACACTATAATAATAGCCCTCGGAGCACAAAACTGAGATGACATTTGCTGTCAACTCTACATGAAACTCTGGCAATACATTCCCTGTAATGCACCGCGTGGCATTTGTTGCCCGGCATTCGTTGTCTGGCAAACCCTGCCTCTACCATCTACAGCAAGTTAATTAAGAAAAGGTGAGACTAACAAGTAGAACTGCCTAAGCCCGCTCTTGACCATGAGGACGGCTGTCATGATAGTTTTAACTCTGCAGACTGTGTACACTTTACCCATGGGACTCACCCGAGAGAGAGACGAATCCATTATCCTGGTACGTCAAGAATTGAGGATGCCTCACTAAGGATTCACCCTAGGCCGCTTCATCACGAAACCCGAAGTCCCCTCGTGTGCCAGATGGGTATACGGTGGTTGCAAGCCACACCCACACCGCCATGACAACCCAAATCTAGATTCCCAAGGTAACAACTAAGGTATTACCATTATTAACACCCATGGTTGTACTGTTTTGCCCGGTCAGTTCATCCACGAAGTTCGGTCCTTATGTCGACCGAGGTGGCATACCACACCCCAACATCCACCAATCAAACCACCACCTCGAATCTACTCACGCCACGTTGATTTTAGTTGAATTAAAGATTAACTAAAACCACACGATAAAGAGTAGATTCTCTCTACCAAGATTTTAAATGATTTTCCATCATAATGATCATATGGATTTTTCATCGTAGCAACTAATCATCTAGCGTGAGTACAAATCAAGGGTGGCTATAATAAGATATAAATTATGCTAGGCAGCAATAGAAAGGTAACACGTGCTAATAGATGATTAACACATCATTGGCAATAACTAAAATTAAATATACAAAATAATAATAAAATTAGCATGCACAGTTAAAACCCTATGAATAGTAAATATGAGAGAAAAATCGGTGGGATCAATATGAATCTAGCTTGCACCTAGGTCCAGGTAGCACGTTACTTGATAACCGGCAGCTAACTCCCCTTCGGACTCTTCCGCGACGTCTACACGCAAATCGAGACACAGACGAATCAACAGCAGCAAATAAAATTCGAAAAATTGTGAAATAAATACAGAAGATAGATTAGGTTAAACGAAGATCAAGAAAATTTGTTTGGTGCAAAACAGAGTTACGGTTTGAGAGATACAAAAAGTTGAAGAGTTACTGTTCTGTGGTTGACTGGGTTTGACCGGATCGAGGATTAAGGCTGTGTTTGGTTAGAGAGCAAGGTGGGATGGGATGGCTCCGTCCCAGTTTTTAAGGATGGGATGGCTCTGTCCCAGTTTTCAAGGATGGAATGGCTCCGTCCCAGTTTTCAAGGATGGGTCCACTGTCATCCTCACGTCCCAAGTGGGATGGCTGTGTTTCATCGTTTTTGTGGGATGAGCTCGTGCAGCATCTTGAGGAATATTCCTCTATAGGAGCTATTCCATCCCTCCTTTTGCACCAACCAAACACATGGAAAAATAGGATAGGATGGCTCCATCCTTCCACATCCCACCAACCAAACACACAATAAAGGAACTGGTTGCTGCCTCTGCTTCTTCACATGCAGAGAAACAAGAATATAGGGAGGAAGAGAGAGAAAGGAAAAGGAGAGGGAGGGAGAGAGGAAGGAAGAGAGAGAGAAAGATAGGGCGGCGGCTTGCTCCGGCGATGGTGGCGGGTTCTCCGTGGCGGCGACGACCGGCGGCGGCGAGCTCGGCGTGGCGGCGGGACCGGCGACTCAAGCGAGCATCGGAGTGGGTCAGCGGAGGATCATGCGGCGGCGGCTGCTAGCAGCGGCAACGACGATCGGCGCGCAGCAGCCTCGGCGGCGATGGCGAAGCGGCTCAACAGCTCGGTGGCGGCGGCGTGGAACCAACGGCGGCGCGGTGGTGGTGCGTGTTGTCGGTGGCGCGACGAGCGAAACCAGCGGCGGCGGCGATGGCGAAACACAACTGGCGGCGGCAGCGGCGGCGGCGGGCGGCGGCGACTGGCACGGCTAGGGGCGGCGGCGGCGTGGCTAGCTTGGATAGCGGCGACCTCGCGCGAGGGCGGTGACCTCGGCTCGGCTCGGCGACGGGTCCTTCTCTTCCCCTTGCTCTGAGTTGACGGCTGATGGGAAATCCTTGGCGGCTAGGGTTTGGGGCTAGGCGACGATGGATGCACCAACCGATGATTTGGGTGTTTTTATACTGTGTGTGCTGGTTGCTATGGCATGTTCGGATTTGCAGCTGATTTGGTGGGATTTGGGGTGTAAACTGATATGGAGGAAGGATTGGATTGGCAATCATGTGATCTGTTTTGGGTTAGTTTTGGAAAGAGAGGATATGGTTTGATTTGGATATAATAGGCATGGTTTGGCTGTGGATTTGGTATTTATAACGTGCTTAGGTCGGTGGAAATTTTATCAGACCTGACATGGGAGGAGATGGATTTGGCAAGAAAAAGATATAAACCTACGATTGGTTTGCGATTGTGACTTTGGGTTGGTTGGCTTGGGGGTAGAATTTGGGATATTTGGAGTTTTGGGCACGTCGGTTGCCAATCCGACGCGGGTTAGATAAAATTTGGCATGCTCGGTTGTATGAACTTGGTATGTCTTGGATGACCTGGTGTTGAATAGAACCAATTTGGTAAAGTCTGCATTGGAAAGAATCGGCTTGAGTTTGCTTGATGTTGATCGATCGGCTAGGATGACGACCAAAAGCGAATCGATTCAGTTAGGAATTAACCGATCGACGAAATGAGGACAAAGATGGCTCTGCGAGGGAAATTAGGGCGTTGATTAATAAAATCAACTTAAAATTATCTTCAATGAAAAATAATTCTTTCTAGGGTTTGGCTGACCGATGATTCGGTGCAGTTAGGGTTTTGCGAAGTCGGCCTTTGGCGATTCTATAGGGCGAAGGACGAGTTTCAGGATCCAAAATTTTGGAAGGATGGTCTATAAGGGATTTCCAAGGACGTGTTTTTCTCGAAATTGTGGTTTATATCTTTGAGATAGCGCAACCGCAAGAGGCAGCACGGTCGGTTTGCCCGGAAGGAAAAGGGAGATCAAAGAAAGAAAGGAATGAGGAGATGACAAGTGGGGTCTACCGGTTAGAGAGAGGAAAGGAATTTTCCAAAATATGCCTTAATTAAAATTTATTAAAAGAACATCATGTTAATACAAAATCCAAATCTTGTAATAAGAGAAGATAATAGAATTTTGAAAACAAATAGGAAAGTCCCTGGCTTTGATTACTTTTAACTCCCAGTAAATTGAATTATTTTGTTTGACAAATTTTTCTTTTTCAAAACAAATCAAATTGGTTTAATTTTTCCACAAATGAAAATATACACATCATTGAAATTCTTTTATTTTATACGATCCTTGCTTAAAGCACGTTATTAATCAAAAAATCTAATTAGATGTATTTTCAAAATGAAAATATTGTAAAGCAACTCTTTGAACTTATTTTTATTCAAAATTCTCAAAATTAGATTTTTAAACCTTTGAAAATCTTTTTAAATCTCCACTTCATTATAATTTTACAAACTATACCTCAATAAAGTTTGAAAATATTCCTGAAATTTTATTTTACTCAAAAATTTTAATTTTCACAAATTTGAAAGTTCAGGATGTTACAAACCTCCCTCCTTAAGCGGAATCTCGTCCCCGAGATTCGGAGAAGGAAGTCGGAAAAGATGGAAGGGAGTGGGATGACAACCTTGAGATTTTGGAAAAGTAGACAGTAAGGCGGCAACGGTTAAGATGGTGGCGATAGAAATTTGGTTTATTCACAAGATATCTGGTGGCATGGTCTTTTCTTCTGAATTCAAACACTGTTGGTAAGGTCTAATCATCCGTTGCGATCTTCTACCAAACTTTGCTAGAACTCCAAAACATCAGGTTATTCTACTAATGTACCCAATCATGTATATTTGGACTCGCCACTATTGATCAGTAAACCACCAAGGTAGAGCTTTGGGACTTTTAAATTCTCACTCATATGAGCTCTTGTGCATGAAATTTGTCTCCATTAAAGGTATATTCAATGGTGATATTATGGGTGACTACTCCTGACTATATGCATACCACATCATTATTCCTCTTTAGTCATCTACTGGCCTTGCTTGCAATTTGCTACCAATCCAATGGCCAAATCAACTAGTTACAATTAATTAATTGGTCTATTATTCTATACATACTTCTCTTCTATCCTTCTATGGTTTATCATCTAGATCACAAAGAATCAATCGAGGTTCATATACTATAATCCAGAGTCACAAGATTGTCCTACGGCTATATCATGGTTTCAACTATCACTATGATCATTTTCTCCAACAAACTTTAATTTTGTAATATTCTGACTCTTATATTAATTCAACAACAAAATTTGTTCTATTGAATCCAATAGCGGTTTATCAATCCTAGAATTGGCCACTAATCCTAGTTTATGAATCGACCATATGAGTCTAGTCAAAATCTTCACTATTTTCCTCGATTATATAGCAGTTGCGTCATTGTGGCTAGTACTTAAAAGCTCTACTAGTCTATTTGCTCCGAGTAATCCAAATTTGATTCAATTATCCCTAACAAGGTGCCTTTACTGAAATCTGAGCCCTTTGACTCTTCCCGTGTCGATACGAAAATCCACCAATTCTTGTAAACCTTGAGTGTCATATATATTTATTCCTAGTAATCAATCCAACTGTTCATGGCACTCTCTATTGATCCATTAGTATGCTTGTTCCTCTTAAATGCAAATATGTAAAGATATGCATGGGTTATTCTACAAATCCAATATGTATAGCTATGTCTTCATCAATTGGAACTCTTGTTCTCATAGCATCTCCACCTATCATCTTTCAACTAGGATTTCTTTTAATCCAACTTCCAACCACCCGATAAATACTTGTGAAACGGCGACAAGGAAAAGAACGGGGTGCACTACTACAAAATGGTCATCCGTGCCCCCCAATCACTGTCGGTTAGACCAAAACCGGCAGTGATAACTTATCACTGCCGGTTCGTAAGCCTCAGAGGCTTGTGCGCTTGAGAACCGGCAGTGATAAGACTTATCATTGTTGGTTCGTTGCTCAAAACCGACAGTAAAATATCACTGCCGGTTTGAGAAAAGAACCGGCAGTGATAAGTCATTATCAGTGCCGGTTCTTTAGGCCTCTTGCCTCCAATTTTCAACCGGTAGTGAAAGAACTTATCACTGCCGTTTCTTGTCAAGAACCGGCACTGATAATGAGTTCCCGCCCCCAATTTTCAAACTGGCAGTGAAAAAACTTATCACTGCCGGTTCTTGTCAAGAACCGACACTGATAATAAGTTCCCGCCTCCAATTTTCAAACTGGCAGTGAAAAAACTTATCACTGCCGGTTTTTGGCTAGAACCGGCAGTGATAACTCATTATCAGTGCCGGTTCTTGTCAAAAACCGGCCCTGATAAGTAAAGGTTAAAAGGTATGCATATCCTATATAAGTAAGAATGCGAGAGTGGGTGGGATGGTTAGAAGGGTGAGGGTAGAGTGGAGAGGTTGCAGGTTCGAGTCCTGGTAACGCAATATTTGTATTTCACGCGAAATGTGGCGTAATAACCTATAGTAGGTGGTAGATGATTAGTGTATAGATTCCGGGCATAAAAAAAATATTTTTTCTATTTTTTATACAGTTTGGCAGGGACTATCACTGTCGGTTTTTACTCGAGAACCGGCAGTGATAAGGCTATCATTGTCGGTTCCAAAACCGGCAGTGATAACTGAGTTATCATTTGCCGCTTCTGCGATCTTGGGTTCAAAAACCGGCATTAATGCCAGTTCCGAAACGGCACTGATGTGGTATTTTGTAGTAGTGGTGGTTCCAAATAGATTTTGGGAGTAACAAGAAGTTCTACTATGATTTAGATGGAGTGCATGTTTTTTTAAAAAGAGTTTTTGTTTTGTTTTGATAAGACTTGAATGATAGACCACTTGTATATGAATTGCTATCTAGTACAAGACAAACTGGCATAGATAAAAATTCATGGTATGTGACACACGCACATACATGTGACCATACAAGAAATCAGCGGTATACAATGCAAAGAGCCAAAAACAAATGGAGCCCGCGTACACGATAGCTAATCTATATGTGACGCTTGCACAACGCAATGTCGTACCATAAAGGAAAAATCAAATACACGCATTATATACACTCAACAAAATAGTGGTGTTAGTAACATCTATCTATTTTTTTTTTCTAAAACCATGGTGAGTGCAAAACTTTCTTCTATTATTTTTATTTAGCAAAATCAGTTCGAGTTTTTTTTATAAAAACAATACTATGTTACGTATTGCAGTAACACTAAACCTAAATAATCCTTTAATATACTGTGTTTAAAACCAGGGTTTTTTTTCACTGATTTTTTTTTTGAAACAACAAAAGAATGAAAGCTTTCTTTCATGAAGAACTGTGGCTACAGTACTAAAAAAATTATATTGGTGGGTTTTCGTTTTCCTTTTACAAATAGTGTAGGTTTTGTTGTGTGTTGATAAAGAAGGTACACAAAAAAAAGATTTATTTTATAAAACTGTAGCCAAAATAAGCTTTCAAATTTAACATACATGTTTTTTCATTCAGGTACCATAGCAGCGGTGACCTAGGAAACATGCTTTAATTAATAATTTTTTAAGCCAACAATTTATTTCCCTGTCCAATTTAAAAGAAACAAGGTTTCATAGTGGCCTACGAGAAAATTAGTTTTTTTTACGAGGTACTTCTAGCAACAGTAAACCTATCAAAAGGGTTAGGAAAACAAAAAATACTAATTCATTTTGGTTTATAAAAGAGAGGAAAGACAATCGACATATGCATTTATATTTTTCCTAACTCCGTGTTGTCAGGGAAACAAGTAAAGTTTTTTTTTTTGAAAACAGGTAAAAGATATTAATTTCCTTACATTTTATTTTCTTTGTATACACATAGTGCAACTTATTGTTCATAAACAGTACGCAAATGGAAGGGAAAAATTGGTTTGAGTACGGTAGCTCAGAACAGTATCATCTTGTGTGTGTTTTAATTCGTTTATTTATAAAACCATTCAAGAAACTTTTCTTCTCCAAGCAATTTAAGAAAACATCGTCTTTCTTCCTTCGTGCAGTCTTCTTGCCTTGGTAGATCACGAACCATGATCAAAACAAATAACACACAAGCACTTAAAATAATTTTAACTAAAGATTTAAACTTATTAATTTAACTATGAGTAATTTATAGCAATTAATGAATGGTTGTACTGCAAAGAAAACCAGTACAATCTATTCCAAACCACTTTTAGCGAAAATACAACTAAAGAGCAAACATTAGGTAGTATAGTAACCTAAATCTTAGGCATCTTAATCTTCTAAGAATTCTCCTTCTTCAGGTCTTTATTCTTCTAAGTCATTCTCTTCATTTAGGAGCATTTGTGAGCTTGCACTCATTTGGATCTTTGTTGCGATGTTGTGAGTGATAGTCGATGTCAGTGGTGCCGTTGCTCAAAGTCTTGAATAATAGGATAAGGCATGGACTAAGTTTTGAATTAGAGTAGAGTAGAAACAAAGACCTTCATGAAATAGATGAATAGACAAGAAAGAGATGTGAATATGAGAGGGTAAGTAAGAAGAAAAGAAAGTAAAGAATTATAGGTAAGGACAGTGATGACATGTGTTAGAAACAAAGGAGGTTTCGTAAAAGTTTTTTTTAATGAAAATAAGTACTTAGGGCTTTTCAGTCTAACTAGTGTGTCCTGCGGTCAGCATGCTCTGATACTAGCAAGAATGTACATCCTTATGTAATAAAATGCAAGGTACCAAAGGAATGGATCTGGTTTATTTGCATAAAGAGCACTTTTAAACAATCCTATCAGTTTCAAAGCAATGGTGTAAAACAATTTTAAATTTATTTCTTTACTCATGTTTTCTCAACACTATAATATTGCCTTCTCAGCACAAAACCGAGATGACATTCGCTGTCAACTCTACACAAAACCCTGGCAATACATTCCCTGTAATGCACTGCGTGGCATTCGCTGCCCGGCATTCGCTGCCCGGCAATCCCAGCCCCTACCATCTACAACAAGTTAATTAAGAAAAGGTGAGACTAACAAGTAGAGCTGTCTAAGCCCGCTCTTGACTGTGAGCACGGCTATCATGATAGTTTTAACTCTGCAGACTGTGTACACTTTACCTATGGGACTCACCTGAGAGTGAGACGAATCCATTATACTTGGTACGTCTAGAATTGAGGATGCCTCACTAAGGATTCACCTTAGGCCGCTTCATCACGAAACCCGAAGTCCCCTCGTGTGCCAGATGGGTATACGGTGGTTGCAAGCCACACCCACACCGCCATGACAACCCAAATCTAGATTTTCCAAGGTAACAACTAAGGTATTACCATTATTACCACCCATGGTTGTACTGTTTTGCCCGCTCAGTTCATCCACGAAGTTCGGTCCTTATGTCGACCGAGGTGGCATACCACACACCAATATCCACCAATCAAACCACCACCTCGAATCTACTCACGCCACGTTGATTTTAGTTGAATTAAAGATTAACTAAAACCACACGATAAAGAGTAGATTATCTCTACCAAGATTTTAAATGATTTCCCATCATAATGATCATATGGATTTTCCATCGTAGCAACTAATCATCTAGCGTGAGTACAAATCAAGGGTGGCTATAATAATATATAAATTATGCTAGGCGTCAATAGAAAGGTAACACGTGCTAATAGATGATTAACATGTCATTGGCAATAACTAAAATTAAATATAGAAAATAACAATAAAATTAGCATGCACGGTTAAAACCCTATGAATAGTGAAGATGAGAGAAAAATCGGTGGGATCAATATGAATCTAGCTTGCACCTGGGTCCAGGTAGCACGTTACTTGATAACCGGCACCTAACTCCCATTCGGACTCCTCCGCGACGTCTACACGTAAATCGAGGCACAGACGAATCAATAGCAGCAAATAAAATTCGAAAAATTATGAAATAAATACAGAAGATAGATTAGGTTAAACGAAGATCAAGAAAATTTGTTTAGTGCAAAACGGAGTTATGGTTTGAGAGATACAAAAAATTGAAGAGTTACTGTTCTGTGGTTGACTGGGTTTGACCGGATCGAGGATTAAAGGAACTGGTTGCTGCCTCTGCTTCTTCACGTGCAGAGAAACAAGAACAGTGGGAGGAAGAGAGAGAAAGGAAAAGGGGAGGGAGAGAGAGAGGAAGGAAGAGAGAGAGAAAGATGGGGCAGCGGCTTGCTCCGGCGATGGTGGCGGAGTCTCCGGCGCGGCGGCGGGACCGGCGACACAAGCAGGCGGCGGAGCGAGTCCGGGCGGTGCGGGCCCGGCGGAGGACTGCGCCCGGCGCGGTGCTAGCAGACGGCAGCGCGGCGATTATGCGCCTTGACGCTGGCGGCTTGAGAGAAGCGGCGGCGGCTCAACGATTCTTGGCGTCGCGGTGGCTGCGTGTTGTGTGGCGGCGGCGGCGAGGCGAAGGCAAGCAGCGGCAGCAGCAGTGGCGGGAGCACAGCCCGGCGGCGGCGGCAGCCGGAGGGGTGGCGACCCGGCACTGTAGCTACCCAAATCACAATGAGGATCAACGATAAAGTAGTTTGCACACTATGTATGGAACACATTAATTATTTAAGTACAACTAGAATTGCTAAGCTCCACACAAAAGAAAGGCTATAGCTAACCATGCCCAGTACACTACCTTACTAGCGCTAACTTTACTCCGTTCACCTCTATCCCTTTACTCTTGACTAGGTTCAAAAAAAAGTGAATTGGCCACATGACTGTTAATAAATTTTTCATGGTGTTGCACATATTGAAATTCCAAATTTAACTAAGTAATATATATATATATATATTTTTCCTGTGTTGATGAGATGACTTGGGAGGAGATTTACTAAAGATATGTTTATGGCCATATAGCCAGACCACTATTCCATTTAGGCTCTTACGGTCTCTAATTATTTGCATGGTTCTCGTAACCATTGCTCTGATACCACCTGAGACGACCCGTCCAATTACCACATGCTAATGGCCTCATCATGCCAAAATCATGAAGTAATTGTGTGGGTTTAGGTATATACATCCGAAGGACATCTCAACCGCAACGTCCCTTCGAATGCGCTGTCCAGATCAGAGTTTTGCAACAGAACAATAATCAGATAGTATCATGCATCATTACATTCTATTATTACAACAGAGTCCAAACTTAATTTAATTACACACAAGCCACCTACCCGATGACTGAATATATTTAAGTAGCGGCTCCCACTTGATCTACTACTGCCATAACTCTTCTAAAAGAAGCCCTCCAGAAAGTCACCGCATTCTGGATCTCCCTCGATTCCCTGATGATCTTCCCCCCCTCAACGACATCATAATACCCGACCGAGTCCTCATCGAAATTAGTATCTAACAAAAAGGGATAATAGCAAGAGTGAGTACACAAGTACTCAGCAAGCGATAATAGCAACAAAATGAAAATAAAACTTTTTTCTCTTCTTCTTCTTGGCAATACATCATTTGCTGTCCTCTCTACTTAAACAAAATACAGATTTAAAAAGGGTTGATCTCTTTTAAATTTTATAAAAGCTACTAACACTCGTATATGAGGCGGCTTAGCCTCCGTAGCCTCCAGTCCAGGAGACAGGCATGAATTCATGATTTTACCCTACGCAGGTTTGTACCACTTTACCCAAGGTCGTCCCGAAGCAATCCGGGACTCAGAGTGCTTACTCTAATCGGGGGTTACATCTCCAGCCCGGTTGATGAGCAAACTGTGGTGCTCTAGGCACGGACCTCTCTTCTCACTACCTTGTCCCCACCAATTTGCTCTCGCAACCGTTATACTCATTCCTTGACGCCATGAGTACCCTCTGGCGTAACTATAATCGCCTGGTCGGGGAAACCATAGGTATAGCTAACAGTAGATATACCTTGGGTACGCTCACCCACCCCTCCCTAGTTATCTACTTACCCAATGTGGAGAATGTAACCACCTCATAGATCCACATCCTCTAATCGCAACGCGAGGCTATGGTTGATACGTTTATTTACGGCTCAATGCCCGAGTGATAGGAATTATCCTTATATTATACCATGTGAAGGGCCCCGCCTATCCTCTGCACCTTTCCAGGGCACCCTTCACCCACCAATATTACTTCTAGCGACCCGATCGCTCCATCGATCAAGTCGCTACTCCATTCATCAACGGTGCAAATTATTTAGGTAAAAACAAGTACATTCATTAGATGTTAGTGGTATATAATTTAAAATAATGTACTTTAAAGTACATTAATCAAGTGGTCAAAGGAAAGCTTGCCTTTACTTAGGTAACAATAGTTCACGCCGCTGCTCGGCTGCTCGATCTCAATCGCCAGATCGCTTCCTGAAAGATGGTTTTATTTGATTTAGGGTTTCGCTAAACTTTTGTTTCCAGTAAAATAGTGGATGGTTTCTTCCTGTAATTTATGGTGCTAATTTGGGTGGTTTGGTCGGTATTCGAGTCGTTTTGAATTTAACAGTGGCTAAGGCTTGTTAAGCTAGGGCTGAACCATCCCTCGGCCAACTCAACGCTATACGGTTTCTGCAGTTTTCCCCTTTTTGATTTCTTAATTCTCCTAGTATTTTACCTTCTCTTAATCTCCTAAATTAATAATCCTTTTTAATCTCTAACTTCCTAATTCCAAAACCCAATTCCTGGTCTAAGTCCTAATTTTCCCCAATTTCTAATTCCTAATCCCTAATCCCAAATTTTTCCCCCAGCCTAAACCTCCTCACTTCACCTCATCCCCAGCTCCTCTCTGTCCACGCACTCCCCTATTCCTCACTGCCTCTCCCCTATTCCTCCCGTCCTCTCCTCTCTCTTCACCGCGGCGTGACCGAAGGAGCCGCAGGTGGCGGCGCCGCCTGCTCCGGTGACCTCGCCCCCTTCCTCTTCCCGCGTGGCCCGCCCCCCTGTTCCCCTTTTTGCTTCCTAGCCCTAAATCCCCAAATCAGCCTTATCCTCATCTCCCCCGTGCGCTCCCCCCTACCTCTCTCCCTTCTTCTTCCTGCCGCTCGCTGCCTTGCTCCTACGCCGGCACCCAAACTCCCGTGCTTCTCTGCTCTTGCGCCTCCCCAAGCTCCTCCTGTTCTAGTGCCTTCCCCAAGCCCTCTCTATCTTCCCTTCTACAGATTCCCCTCCCTTGCGCGCCTAGGAGGGCGCCGGGTGGCGCCGTCGCTCTGTCCAGGTCCGGCCAGCAGCCCAAGCCCGCCGTCTTTGGGCGTGCCGCCTCCATGGCACTGAGCCGTCGCTACTCCGAGTTCTCCCCCCGCCCCGGGCTGGTGGCGGTCAGGGCGCCGCCGTCGTGCCTACTCGGTCCGGCTTGGTGGTGGCTAGGCGCCGCCGCCGCGCCTACCTCGGACCAACTTGGCCTGGCTTGGTGGTGGTCGGGTGCCGCCACCGTTTCTACTCGGTTATCGGTCTATGGCTCTAATTCTTCTCCCTCCCTTTCTACTCTCTGTTCTATAATTTTTTTTTCATAGAGCTTTTTCTTAGTTAGCCCTGAAATTTAGTGATTTCTTGATCTATTCGGACTACATTGGATTGATTGGACCAGTGCTGGGATTAGGGTTATTGTTTGGTGATCATTTCACAGTGCAGTGTTGTTGTGCTTAGGTTAGGAGTTGATGGGTTAGGGATGAGGGGAAATCTGCAGTGTAGGATGGTCGTCCCGTCGGTACCTAGGGTACGCTCATGCGCCGGGGAGCAAGTAGCGACCGCTAGGGGCGCAGGACGGCAACCACATTGCATTTTTCTTAGATTAGTGCATTGGTGATTTCATTTGCTATCCTTCTCTGTGTTACTGATAGGAAGATGACTTATCGTTGTGTGCATTGGGTGACAAGGGTGTGCTAAAGAGGCTAAATGCAATGCAGGTACACTAGTTGCTTGAATTGAGATATAAGTCAGTGTGTAGTTTAATTTAGCTAGGTTAAAGCATGCAAATGATGATTAAGATATGATGAATAGGAGGGGTCTAAGATAAATGAATAGGATCTAATCTTGTGCTTAGATGCAGGTGCATGAGTTTGGATCACAAAAATGCATATTCATATGCATGCATTGGAGTAGATGATGGCAAGTATAAGCTAGGGGTCTAAGTGCTTGAACCTGGTGGTGTTGGCATGTGTTTGGAGTAATGGTGGCAGGATGCTGGCCCAGTTGCACCTCCTTCAGGTAGATGGCTGTTGGAGATGGCTGTTTCCTCCTTCTCCTGGTTCCTCGGCTTGGGTTTGCTGCTTCCTAGCTTGCTGCCGCCATCCCCTCCAGTGCTGCCTTCGGTTTCCTTGCTCTATGGGCTGTGGTTGGTGTGGTGAGGAGGGCAAAAAGAGGAACTGAGGTGCCCTGCTCTTGTTGCTCTTCTTTGGAAATGGTAAGTGGTGGTTGTTGTGACCTAAGGGTTCCTGTTTTGGGTGCTTGCTGAAAATGGTAAGTATGGGGGCTTTGTGGTGGGGATGCACTACTTGGAGGAGGTTGTGGCTGGTGCAGCCCTAGGTAATACCTCCTAGCTCTTGGTGGTTTCTGAATTGGAAACTGTGAGTCTGTATGAAAGTGTGGGCGTGAGGGTTGCTCTTGGTTTTCTTTGGAAACCAGGGTTTCCTAAATGTCTTTGGGCAGTCTTGGTGGCATATTTGTGGCCTGTGGTTGCTTTGGCCGTGTGGGAACTTGGTGCTGTCCCACTTCTTGTGCTTGTTGTGTTAATTCTTTGGGCTTGAGGACTTGTTACTTGGGCCCTTAATTTGGTATTGTGCATGGTCGGGTGTGGTATTTGGTGATATGTTCACAGGCTTGTTTTTATCAGAGTGTATGCTGGTTGTGCAGGTTACAATGTGGATTTGAGACAGGTTTGTATTTTTCACCTAATTATGAAGATGTAGCAGCGAGGGAGGCCGGCTGGCCCCGGACGGCTTGGCGTCCCGATGACCTTATTTGCTACACTATTCTGACGGTCTTCCTACTTCTAATTCAAAATTTTTGTTTTCTTTTTATTTGTTGATTCTATTTAGCTGACTCGTAACTATATTTACTGTTATTTAATATCCTCACTCCTAGACTTGTCTGTCTATGATTATGTTTATTGTACAGGGATTCTAAACGGAAAGGAAGAAGTATGGCCGGAAAGATGAGCAAGTTTGGCAGCCCGGATATGGAACGGAGAGCATGAAGAACACTCGTAGACTTAGGATGGATATGGAAAAATGTAATATTTTATTTCAATTGTTGTAGCCTTCCGAAGTATGTATAAGATAGTGTGAGGTGTAGTTAAATGATGAGTGGCAATGTAATATTCAGCTGTATATGGATCAGGATTTTAATAAAGACACAATTTCATATTTGCCTAAATAATTGAATCGTGTTGTTTGTTCATATTGGCCTTGAAGTGATATACTCCTTCTCAATATATTTATATATATATGTATAAATGTATGCGTACGTATTATTTTATTTTTTTTGCTAAATGCGGATTAAGACTACAGGGTGTTTTATCCTCCTCTCCTTAAAGAGGATTTCGCTCCCGAAATCACTTGAATAATTCCGGTGTTGTTCCTTCATATAATCTCTCTCTGTTTTTTTTACCAATTTAACTCACTTGTTCTCTTAATCACTGATAGATTATTCTTATTTCCATTAAAAGAAATTGTTAAAAGAAGGCGGGTGTTTCAGACGTGTAGCTCACAAGGTGCCCGCTGCGTGATGTCGTCCACGGGCCAGTAGCCCAAGTCCGCTTTGGGCAGCCCACCAGAAGCGCAGCTGCTTCGCCGCCTTGAGAGGCTAATGACGTCCAGATTACTAGAAGGTTCCTACCCCGCATCCAGCCGTTGGCTCAAGGCTAACTTCATTTGTATTTGGACCTCTTCTTTCATGCTCAGTTGTGTTTGATTCAGACGTTCTTCAAGCATTAGGACTTGCTTCTCATCGGACTTCTATAGGTCTCGACGTCCTTAGTGAACCCAATCTTCCACAGAACGACGCCAACGTCTTGTGTACGTCCAGGGTGCTCCGGGTCTTATAGGGCCCTTGTAAGCTCGTCGTTCTTCCTGTTTGGCACGAAGGTGCCCTGGGAAGAGTTCTCGATCGACTTTACAAGTCTTCTGGCCACATCTGTCAGCACCTTCCCGAACACCGTGTTTTCATCATCGTCAAGGCCGCCGCCATGAGCGTAGAACCAGCTCTTTGCTCTGTCTAGCCATTCTATTGTCGCTGGTGCGACACCCTTCTCCAGCAGTTCCTGTTCCCTCTTCTCCCATCTGTGCATCGCCTGGTGGTAACCACCAGGGATGAGGTGGTGGTGGTTGTCGTGCACCCCGGTATTTCTACCGGCTTGAGTGGTCGAATACTAGTCCTAGAAGATCTTCGCTAGTATTGCACTCAAGGACAGTTTGGAATATCATCGCGGGCATTGCAATAACTAGAAATTAACAGTTTACATAGCATAAATAACATTCAGTTGACATAGATATTCACATAGTTTTGCACAGAACATAAATCAATAGCATAAAAACACGGCGAAAGACTTCGAATGCGGTGACACTCCGAGGTTGACCCGGAACGCATAGCTAATCACCTTGACCCTCCTGGTCACAACTAGCACCGACGTCGAAATCTTCTCCTGAACAAATAATCCATGATCCATATAATGAGTATGCGGCTACCCAGCAAGCAGTCCTTAATAAATGAATGCAAGGTCAAAGGACAGGTTTGGTTATTTTGCTAAAACAACACATATCTACTTATTTATTTATTTTTGATTCATTGAACACATTATAACACATGAGCGTAGTCAAAGGACGGCTAACCGGCTCAACACACGATGAGCGTAGCCATAGAAACGGCTAACCAGCTCAAAAGAGAGGCACTCCCTGCCTACACTACCATCAGGTTAATTGATTAAAACACATTGGACTACCTTGTGTCAAACTCCTTCCCCCCCCCCCCCCCGCCCATAACCGAGAGCATGGCTACCATGATAATTTTAATTCTACAGAGTGTGTACACGTTCCCCACAAGCCCTGTCTCATCCCAAAGAGAGAAACAGTACAAAACCGTTCACTGCTTTCACCTGCCCCAATAGTGTATCCTTTCTTTTGGGTTCGCACCCCACATGCTACACTTCGACTAGGCCGATAGTCATGTGCATCTCCTTCAGCTAGCCGATAGTCATGTGCATCTCCTTCAGCTAGACCTGATAGCGCAGCGCATGAGGTTAGCCCCTATTTAAGCCATTCGGAACCGGTGATAACTAGTCACGTCCATCCACTACGAGTACATCGAAAACAGGTTTCCATAGCTAATAAGTTAGGGCCAGAAGACACAAGTGGCTGTACGGTTCAGGTTCGGTATGGTAGTCACAAATATATGGTCCTTATATGACAGAGGAGACCTGCACGTCTCAACCACAAGCCCCAAATCCTCCTCTTCTGGGTCTCCTTAGATGAACACACACCACATTGATTTTAGTTGATTAGGTTTATCAAAACAGTACCACGAAGCCAAAGTCTTCACGGATACAGATTTATTAATGAGTGAAACCTATCAACTACCAATCCCAGAAGCAAGGCTAAGCAACTACACAAAGGATAGGTTAGGAAAAATATTACCAACGGGCTAGCAATGGTAGGCTAAATCATATTAGTACAGGACTAACATGAAAACGAAATCAAAGAGCACATACGATGATAATTCAAGCATGCAAATTAGGATAAAGATGAAATAAATAAATTTTACCAAACTAGGAATTCAATATGAATCTAACTTGCCTTCGGAGAAGGTTCGATCTAGTTCTCCTCCGTCGAAAGGCTCCGGGGCTAGTCCCGTACAGCAGGCACACGTCGGATCTATGCAAAAAAGAAAAAAGAAATAAATAACAAACATAGATAAAATAGTATGATAACAATATATAAAATTCGTGGGATTATTTGTGATTTTTAGGCTCTGGAATCAACTAAATCCGAGTTCGGATGCTCCCTAAACAGTTCGTGGAAGTTACGGAGAAAAAGAAAAGGCTGGAAAAGAATAAGCCGGGTTAACCGAAGGTTATCCGGTGCGGGTGAGCGGCTAACGCGGGCCGGCGGCTCGGCGCGTGGGGGACACGTGGTACCCACGATTGGCGCGGGCGGCTGTGTGTGGCTGGGGATGTGGCAGCGCGGGATTGGTGGGGGCGGTGGGCTGCTTGGCGGGGAACGCAGCGTGGCGGCGGCTAACGGAGAGGCCACGGCCGTGGCGCTTATCGGCGGTGGGGCGCGGACATCAAGCGCGGCGGCGAGCGGTACACGCGGCGGTGGCGGTTGGTGGCGGCGTGTGGCAAAGACGCGCACGCCAAGACCGGCGGTGGGGAGGTCTTGCTGCGTGGGATCGAGCGGCGGCTTTGGCGGCAATGGCGGCTCGCCAGTGGCTCCAAATTCCGGCGATCTTCGGCGGCTTGTATCTTGCTCAATTCTCGACCAAAATAGGGCTTCCATATATCCACTCGACGAGACCTACAACGTGTTGGCTTTAGATCTAGGGTTTGGACACTGGAATAGAGGAGATTCCTCGGTTATTGCTTCGGGGGCTAGGGTTTTGGTGGCTAGGGCTCCAATTCTGAGGCTCCGACCTTGGGGGCTGAGGGAGGGGGTCTTGGGGGTATTTATAGGGTGTGGGGCGTGGTGGAGTCCTATTAGGGGTAGAACTTGATTTGGATAAAAATTGGGTTATAGATAGAAATTAGGAGTCCTAATAGGCTTAGGGTTGGGTGAGAGGGGTTTTAGGCCTAGTTTAGGCCTAATAGGGCTACTAGAGCCTAATTAGGGCCTTTCTCTATTATTATTTTATATTTTAACTTTGAATTTTCTTTATTAATGATATGTGACATAATAATTTTATTAGAATGTCACAGTGGTATTGCTTCTTCTGAGCATTCTGGTTGTTCCTTTCTATCATACTTTGACCTTCATTCGAATTCTTATAGTTCACGAACGCATCCCAGTGATCCTGCAACTTTGGGTACTTATTGAAGTCGGGCATTCGGTTCTTCTTGATGTAGTTCGTGTTCAACCTAGGGGTGCAAGAGTTTGGCCGTTATTGCCGACTTCGGTGATTACATGTCTTGCATTCGACTTCTTGCTTGCACCTTGCTGACGTGATTGCCTACTCGATTGACTAATCTGAAAATATGGTACAATAATGAATGGGTTAGAATGTTGGCTTAGCATGATAGTGGAACCGGCATATACACATTCGATCTAATTACCATGGTCGTCTCAGCGGCCTCTGGGGCCTCATCGGTCTCAATGGGCCTTGAGGCCTCGGCGGCCTCATCGAGCTAATAAACATCATCTCCCGAAATCAAACTTCTCATGAACTCGTCTCCATCAAATCCTTCTCCCGCCATCGTTGTTTCGTAGTCTATAAGAAGGCACTGAAAATTAACGAAAAAAGATTAATAAAAGTATACTGGCACATTTCACATATACTTATACATAAACGGTGGGGAAAAGGGGGTAGAGGACGACAGGCGGCAACGGCGAGGAGGGCAATGGGTAACAGGGGGTAGAGGAGGACGGGCGGCAACGACGAGGAGGGCGGTGGGGAAGAGGGGGTAGAGGAGGACGGGCGACGGCGACGAGGACGGTATATACATTACATTTCACATATACTTATACATTTCACAATTCACATACATTACATTTCACGTGATACATATACATCTCAGAATTCAAATTTGCTATAAAATTCGTATATACATATACATCTCAGAATCTTCAATACAAACATATATCATCCCTAACAAGTCTTAGCCAAAATTCTTTTAAATCTTGCCATATTCCTCAATCTAGCAGACATCACTAGCCAATGCTGGAGCCACAACCGGGTAACCACAAATGCACCAAGATCCAACTTAACTTCGAACAATTTTCTAAGCATCAATTTCTGATGTACATATTAATGTTATCCACTCCTTGACAATGTTTCAAAGCACAAAAGAATAATTCTTTAATTACATCTGCTATCACAATGTTTCAAAGCCCTAAGTGGCGGGCACCTTCTTGTTGGGGCTGGCCTTGATGGGGTCGATGAGCAGGGCGATGTCGGTTGCGAGGAGGATGGCGGTGCGCACAGGGTCGTCGGTGGTGAGGAGGATGGCAGCTCGAGCGGGGTCGTCGAAGGCGAGGAAGACGGCAACGCGTGCGGGCTGGTCGGAGGCGAGGAAGACGGCGGCACGCGTGGGGTCATCAACGGCGGGGGCTGAAGGTGGCGTCGGTGAGAGAGGTTGGACACACAGAGGTTGGATAAGTCTCCAACCTCTCTCGCTTTCCAATTTATATGATGGGGGCATCAGTCCCGGTTGGTGTCATCCACCAGGACTGACCTCACATCAGTTCCGGTTGATTACACCAACCAGGACGGATGTCCCCATCAGCCGGTGCCCTTGGACCATCAATCCCGGTTGGTGTAATCTATCAGGACTTTTTGCTCACATCAGTCCCAGTTGATTACACCAACCGGGACTGACGCCCCATCAGGCGCCCATGCGGGTGCCCTAGGGACCATCAGCCTGGTTGGTGTAATCCACCAGGACTGACTGCTCACATCAGTCCCGATTGATTACACCAATCAGGACTGATTCCCCAAAAATAAAAGAAGGCAGCGGCGCGAGCGGGGCTCGAACCCATAACTGCACGAGGAGCTCGCGCTCAAGCGCACGCTGCTAGCCAGGGGAGAGGGAGGAGTTTTGATCGATCTTACCAGGCACGAACCTCTTTTGTACCCTTCATAGGAGAAAGGGATGTGCTCACTGACATGTGGGCCCATCTCTGGTAGGTCCCACATGTCAGTGGTACTAATTTGCTATTAATTTCTCAAAAATTATAGAAAACTGTTGGGAGCCCATAAAAATTAAATTAAAATATCATAAAATTCATAAAATGTGAAAAATTGACATATAAAAAATAAGTTGGGAGCCTTGAAATTTCTCATTAATTTTTCAAATTTTATGATAAATTTTCACCTTTTTATATAAATTTAATTATTGCTTCATTGCTTAATATAAAAAATAATAAATCATACTTATACCACACTAAAATGATTTTTAAAAAATAAAATAAATTAAATATTCATATATTCTTTACAATATTATTTTCCAACCATCTAATTATAAATTTCACCTTTTTATATAAATTCAATTATTGCTTCCTTGCTTAATAAAAAATCATAATTCCCAAGTATTTCTATGCATATAGTGAAATCCAGAAAGGAGCCCACAAAGTATTTTCCCATGTTGATGGTGTCCGAGGGACCATCAGTCCCGGTTGGTGTAATCAGCTGGGACTAACAGCTCACATCAGTCCCGGTTGATTACACCAACCGGGACTGATTCCCTAAAAATAAAAGAAGGCAGCGGCGCGAGTGGGTCTCGAACCCGTGACCGCACAGGGAGCCCGTGCTCAAGCGCACGCTGCTAGCCAGAGGAGAGGAGGGAGTTTTCATTGATCTTACCAGGCACGAACCTCTTTTGTACCCTTCTTAGGAGAAAGGGATGCGCTCACTGACATGTGGGCCCATCTTTGGTAGGTCCCACATGTCAGTGGTACTAATTTGCCATTAATTTCTTGAAAATTATAGAAAATTGTTGGGAGCCTATAAAATTAAATTAAAATATCACAAAATTCATAAAAATGTGAAAAATTGACATATATAAAAATGAGTTGGGAGCCTTGAAATTTCTCACTAATTTTTCAAATTTTATGTTAAATTTTTACCTTTTTATATAAATTCAATTATTGCTTCATTGCTTAATAAAAAATAATAAATCATACTTATTCCACACTAAAATGATTTTCAAAAAATAAAATAAATTAAATATTCATATATTATTTACAATATTATTTTCCTACCATCTAATTATAAATTTTCACCTTTTTATATAAATTCAATTATTGCTTCTTTGCTTAATAAAAAAATCATAATTCATATACGGGTTTATACAATACGGTTGGACTTATTTGCTAAAATACTTTGTTTTTACAAGTGATCCTTCATTATGATCGTGTCGTACATAGTGGGGTTCCTCTATATCATTCAGAATAGTAATGTCTACGTTCACCATAAAAGGTAGCTCGTTAAACTGATTGTACTCTTCTTCATCTATGATACCCTCAACTCCGACGATCCTTTTTTTACCTGGAAGAACCATGTGGCGCCTTGGCTTATCGCTACCGCTAGTCTTTTGCTTCTAGTTGTTATCTTCGGTAGGCTTGTCCTTCTGCTTCTTGCTTTTAGTAGGCTTGTCCTTCTGCTTTTTCGGTTTGCTGTTCATGTCCATCACATAAAATACCTGTGTCACATCATTGGCGAGCACGAATAGTTCGTCCCTATAGGCCACTTGCTTGAGGTCCACGGTTGTCATACCGTACTCGTCGATCTTAACGGCTGTCAATTTGACCCATTGGCACCGAAAAAGAAGGACTTTTAAAGGTCCATACTTGAGCTCTCCCAGATATCCTCTATGTAACCATAGTAGGTGTCCATCTTTCTATTTTTGTTCAAGACATCTATACTGACGCCGCTGCATTGGTTAGTGCTCTTGCTATCCTGGGCAGTCATGTAAAATGTGTACCCATTTATCTCATACCCATGGAATGATACGATTGTCATGGATGGTCCCCGAGCCAAGAGTTTCAACTGTTCATTGTCTGTCCGGTAGCCCATCAGTTGCTTTTGTAACCAACCGCCGAAACGATCCATTTGCTCTAGTGCGATCCACTTTTCTGACTTCTCTGGGTATTGGTCGCGTAGAATCATCTCAAGATCATGGATAAACTGAGCCACTACAGTTGCTTATTTCAAAATTATGAAATGTGCTTGTTTAAATGAAAGTACATAATCGCTAAAGAATTCTTTTCTCCCTAGAGTCCCTTTTCCCGTAGCCTCCCCTCATGGCATGATACAGGGACGCTAATCGGATTTAGATCATCAATGTAATCGACACAAAACTCAATCACCTTCTCTGTACCAACACCCTGTGCAATGCAGCCTTCTGGACGAGACCGGTTACGAACATATTTCTTTAGGACACCCATGTACCTCTCGAAAGGGAACATACTATGCAAGAACATGGGTCCGAGAATTTCTATCTCTTTGACAATGTGGACCATGAGATGGACCATAATATCAAAAAAGGACGGAGGAAAGATCATCACAAGGCTGACTAGATTATCGACCACGTCATCCTGCAGCTTAGATACGTTATTCGGTTCGATGACCTTCTGCAACACCGCGTTGAAGAATGAGCACACCTTTACGATTGTTCCTCGCACCCAGTCCGGCAGAATACCTCTCACCGCCACTGGGAGCAACTATGTCATCAACATGTGGCAATCATGGGATTTCAGGTGTACTATTTTATTCTCTTTCGTGTTTATGAGTCTCCTTACGTTTAAGGAGTATCCAGAAGGGACCTTCACACTGTTCAAGAACTTAATTATGTTTTTTCTCTCTTCCTTGCTCAGAGTGTAGCTCGTGGGGTGGAGGTAATATTGTCCTTTCGCTCTCTTTTCCGGATGTAGGTCGTTCCTGAGTCCAACTAGATGCAGGTTCTTTCATGCTTGAAGTGTATCTTTTGATTTACTGTACATATCTAGGAAGTCTAGCAGGTTCACGCAGACATTCTTCATGATATGCATGAAGTCCAGTGAGTGACGGACCTCTAAGTCTTTCCAGTACGGTAAGTCCTAAAATATTGACTTCTTCTTCCAAATGGGCTTCGTATGAGCTTGTTCAGTCGGGACAGATTTGCTACCAGGACCCTTTCCAAATACTACTTTGAGATCCTTACCAGAGAAAATACAAGTGTCCCACTGTGATGCAAGGGCTTCTCACATTTCTCTTCTGTCCCATCGAAATTCTCACCCTTCCATGGTAACGGGTGCTTCATATGGAGGAACCTACGGTGGCCCATGTACACGACGTTTCGGGAGTTTTTCAGATACTTCCTGTCCGTTTCCTCTAAGCACTGGATGCAGGCTTTATATCCTTTGATAGATAGGCCCGACAGGTTACCAAGTGCAGGCCAGTCGTTAATGGTTACGAATAGCAATGCACATAAGGTGAAGTGCTCCCTTTTGTACTCATCCCATATACGTACACCATCAGTCCACAGCGTTAGCAGATCTTCAACCAATGGTTTGAGGTACACGTCGATGTCGTTTCCAAGTTGCTTCGGCCCTTGGATAAGTAACGGCATCATAATGTACTTCCGCTTCATACACAGCCAAAGAGGAAGGTTGTAGATATATGGAGTCACGGGCCAAGTACTGTGACTGCTGCTCATCTCGCCGAACGGGTTCATCACATCTGTACTCAACCCAAACCTTATGTTCCTCGCATCCTCATTAAAGTCCGGGTATTTTCTATCAACTTTCCTCCATTGGCAGCCGTCAGTGGGGTGCCTTAGCCTTCCGTCGTCCTTACAATCTTCATACATATTCCGCACTAAAAGAATTTTCAAAAAATAAAATAAGGTTATTAGTCATTTAAACCGAAACCTAAATTTGAGCTAGATCCACACTTAAAATGAATGACTTGATAGATAAAAATCTAGATTTAAAATTCTTCATCGATCGATGGAACCAAAACCTATCAAGTTCGTGAAAGCACAAGGATCTTCTACTCACCTTACTCATTCTACTTTTAATGCTTTCTTTGTGCTTAAAAGAACCAATCTTGGTCATATAGTTGCAAAATATGTGGGTCCAAAACCCAAGAACTCTTGTGTTAAATCTATTTAGGTACCAAAGGCGCTAGTTACTAACCTAAGAGGACCCAAACAAGTTTGGATACCTAAAAGGCAAGTATAATTCTATTTTGTAGGAATATCACTCCAGTGGATCAAGTTGGATATTGGATAGAGGATGTACCCATCATATGACCAGAGAGAAGTCGATGTTTTTATATTTAGATTCAAATGGTTCAACGAGTGATAGTATCATCTTTGACGACAATTGTAAAGGTGAGGTGATGGGTCTTGATAAGATACCCATTACAGATGATATCTTTCTCACTAATGTTCTACTTGTTGAATCTCTAAGCTACAATTTGTTGTCCGTCCCTCAATTGTGTGTGACGGGCTACAATTATCTTTTTACTGATAAAGGTGTGGATGTCATTAAGAGAAGTGATGGCTCCATAGCCTTTAAGGGCCGTTTAAAGGAAAAGCTTTATCTAGTAGATTTTTCTGTGGATAAACCCAACCTTAAGACGTGCTTGATAGCTAGGTCTAGCATGGGTTGGCTATGGCATCGCCAGTTAGCCCATGTTGACTTGAGAAATCTTCACATGCTCTTAAAAGGAAAACATATTCTTGGTTTAACAAATGTCACTTTTGAGAAAGACATGATATGTAGTGCATGCTAAGCGGGAAAACAAGTTGGCACATCTCATCCCGCCAAGAATATAATGACGACATCAAAACCTTTGGAAATGCTACACATGGATCTATTTGGACCGATTGCCTATATAAGTATAGGAGGTAACAAATACGGTCTTGTGATTATAGATGATTTTTCATGCTTCACGTTAGTGTTCTTTTTGCATGATAAGAGCGAGACTCAAGGAACATTTAAGAAGTTCATGCGAAGAGCACAAAATGAATTTGAATTGAAGATTAAGAGAATAAGGAGCGATAACGGAACGGAATTCAAAAACATGGGAGTAGAAGACTATCTTGATGAAGAAGGGATAAAACATGAATTCTCGGCTCCCTATTCCCCCAACAAAATGGGATAGTCGAGAGGAAGAATAGAACCCTAATCGAGATGGTGAGGACAATGTTTGATGAGTACAAAGTCTCCGATAGGTTTTGGGCGAAAGCGGTAAACACCGCTTGTCATGCTACCAATCGGCTTTACCTTCACAAATTGTTGAAGAAGACCTCTTATGAGCTACTCACCAGGAAGAAACCTAATGTCTCTTATTTCCAGGTATTTGGAAGTAAGTGCTACATCCTCAATAAGAAAGCTAAGTCTTCTAAATTTGCTCCTAAAGTCGATGAAGGTTTTCTACTTGGATATGGATCAAGCGCATATGCATACCGCGTTTTCAACAATACCACGGGTGTTGTTGAGATCGTGTAGATGTGACGTTTGATGAGACTAACGGCTCTCAAGCAAAGCAAGTTGATCATTGTGTGTTAGAAAATAAAGAACTACCATGTGAGGCGATCAAGAATCTAGCTATTGGAGAAATAAAGTCTCAAGATGCGCTAGATTATCATGAATGCGGACAATCCAGACATAGGCATCGGACTATCCGAACACCCTCAGATACTCCGAACCGTGTATCTGATACTCCAGACAAACGATCAACAGAAGGATAGCCACCTCTTTCAAATCGAGACACTGATGACTCCAACAATTTCATTGAAAAGGATAGTGATGACAAAGAAGGGCATCAAGGGGTTCCACATACAAGGGTTCACCAAAGTATATAAAGAGACCATCCCGTCGACAATATACTTGATGATATCAACAAGGGAGTATCTACTGGATCTAAAATTGCTAATTTTTGTGAACATTATTCCTTTGTTTCCTCTTTTGAACCTTTAAAGGTAGAAGAAGCACTTGAAGATCCCAATTGGATCATAGCCATGCAAAACGAGTTGAATAATTTTAAAAAACCAAGTATGGGAGCTTGTGGAACGACCCAAACAAAATGTGATTAGAACCAAATGGGTGTTTCGCAATAAATAAGACGAAAATGAAATTGTGACAAGGAAGAAAGCACTGTTGGTAGCTCAAGGCTTCACACAAATCCCAGGTTTGGATGTTGGTGAGACTTTTGCCCCATGGCTAGGCTAGATTCCATTCGTACTTTAATTGTCTATGCTACTTACTATAATTTTAAGTTAAAACAAATGGATGTGAAGAGTGCATTCTTGAGTGGACCGCTCTCCGAGCTAGTATATAATGAGCAACCACCAGGGTTCGAGGATCCCAAATTTTCAAATCACGTCTTTCTTCTCCACAAGTCACTCTATGGTCTTAAACAAGCCCCACGGGCATGGTTTGAGTGTCTCCGGGACTTTCTCGTCAAACAAGGTTTCGAAGTCGGAAAGGCCGATCCCACACTCTTTATTAAACATGTTGATGATGATTTATTTGTTTGTCAAATGTATGTTGATGATATAATATTTGGTTCTACTAATGATCAATTGTGTAAAGAATTTAGTAGGATAATGACAAACAGGTTTGAAATGTCCATGATGGGTGAGCTAAAATTCTTCCTCGGCTTTCAAGTAAAGCAACTTAAGGAAGGCACTTTTATTTGTCAGACCATGTATACCAAGGACATGCAAAAAAATTTTGACATGGACAAAGCAAAACCAATCAAAACGACGATGCAAGCCAATGGTCATCTTGATATTGATAAGGATGGTAAGCCGGTCGACCAAAAGGTATATCGATCTATCATTGGTTCACTACTTTATCTTTGTGCATCTAGGCCGGATATCTTGCTTAGTATGTGCATGTGTGCGAGATTTCAAGCCGTCCTAAGGAGTGCCACATGGTGGCCGTGAAAAGAATTTTGAGATACTTAGTTCACACCCCTCATTTTGGGCTTTGGTATCCGAAAGGATCATCTTTTGGATTGGTTGGCTACTCCGATGCTGATTATGCCGGTTGTAAGGTAGATAGGAAAAGTACCTCGGAAACTTACCAGTTTTTGGGTAGGTCCCTAGTTTCTTGGTCATCCAAAAAACAAAACTCTGTAACCCTATCCACTGCCGAAGCCAAATGTGTGGCAGCCAAGAGCTGTTGTGCCCAGTTGCTTTGGTTGAGGCAAGCTTTAAATGATTTTGGCCTAACATATAACCAAGTACCACTTCTGTGTGACAATGAGAGTCCCGTCAAAATTGTAAATAACCCCGTTCAACACTCCCGTACCAAACACATCGATATTCACCTTCATTTTCTTAGAGACCATTTTACAAAAGGCAATATCGAGATCCAACATGTGAGAATAGAACATCAATTAGCCGATATTTTCACCAAGCCACTCGATGAGAGAAGATTCTATGAATTAAGAAGTGGGCTAAATGTTCTGGATTCTCGTAACGTGGCTTGAGTTGAGCACACATTTGAATGGTGATTGCAAAATATTTTGAAAATGTTTATTTCCTTTATTTCTCTATAATTCATGTGTTCATTCGTTCTTTGATCTTGTTGATCTTGTCAACCATCATGTGATCATAGTTTGAATGTTTGTTTGAATCACTGATCACAAGGTACGAAGACTCTATAGGGTATCTGTCAGCGACTGGGAGGCGAACCTCCATGGTAGATATACAAGAAAGGGGTGTCACGAGACCCGAGAGTGGCCTGCCCCTCGGCCGGCTTGGGTCCAGCGCCGAGGAATGATGAGTTTGTGGTGTTCGTGCGTGCTGTGTGTGTGTCTGGTGATGACGTCGAATGCTGACGTAGGTGTTTTTATCCTGATTTGGGCCTCCACTGCCGGATAATAGCCCTACGTCCAGTCCTTGTTTAGTACCGAGCTTAAACGAGTACAGAGGGGGAGGCCGAGCTTTGTGAAGCTCGGGCTCAAGTACAATAAGTGCTCAAGGCACTATGTGTGTTCCTAGGTGGCTAAACACGAAGAACTATCACCTCGAACTAGAAATTCTACACAAGTGCAAGTGCTCCTATCTTATGGTGGCTGAATGTTGTGGCTCCGCGCGTCTCGCCCTTGAAGATCTATGTCTTTGGTTGTGGCCTGTGCCCTCCTTTTAGGCAGCTCCCGGGTACTATAGTCTGACTTTGGTTCGTTGTGAAGCACCGTACCATCTCCCGGTCACTAGCTAGCATTCCTCCTTCTTGCCGGGCTGCGGCATGGTGGACCCACAAGGTGCGCCGGACATTTGGGTGTGTTTTCCTAGCTTGCTAGGATCAGTGTTCGGACCGCCATACGGCAATACGTGTCTTTCTCCTTGGGGTGAGCCGAAAGCCGACCGCTGACACGACTGGCCATCGACTCGTCAGTGGCTTGTGGCAGGTGCACATCGGTATTGCGGTCGCATTTAACTCGACGTGACATGCGGGACCCGCGGCGTGCATGCAAGCTGGTCTTGGCTGATCGCGTTAGGTCTAAGCCCTAGGCTTTGGAAGCTCGGGGGGAGAGACCGGGCTTGAGCGCGGAAGCTTCGAAGCAAACTTCTGGCTTCATGCGGGCTCCTCTTTGGGCCAAAGGCAGGTAAATGACTCGTCAGCGTACTTTCCCTAACAGTACCTATCTGATTCTTCCAACCGGAGGCATTTCTTTCCTAGTATTCAATTTTTCCAGAGAAGGGCAGCTCGGAGTGTCCGTATGTAGGTTCGAACTGTTCGAGTAGTCCGGACTATCCGAACGTAGCGAACTAGCTGTTTCGGGTTTTATAACCCCGCGAGGCCTTCCTCTTCTCTCCTTTCTTCCTTCTATTCTCCGCCTCGCGTTCTCTCTCTTCCACTCCGCCTCCCCTTTAGGATCCATCGTTTTAACCACAAAATCTTTGGATCGGATACTCTAGGGAGTTCCCCGGAGCAAGGGCTTCATCTCTACCGTGCCTTTGCCGTTGAATCAACTCGGAGCTTCCGTTGTTGAGTCGCTAAGGTACGGTTAGAACCTCTTTTCTTGATCCGTTTTGTTGGGAAAGTACGCGGCCCGTGGGAAGACGGTCCATTTACCTGCATTTGGTCCAGCAGGGAGCCCACGCGAGCTTCGTAAGCTCACGCCCGAGCTTGGCAAGCTCGCGCCCGAGCTTCCCCGCTCTGAAGCCCGGGTCTCTCGCCTCCCGAGCTTCCAAAGCCCGGGACTCAGACCCCAACGCGGACTGCGCCGCGCCACGCGCGGCACACCATGGGTCCCGCATGTCACCTGCCACAAGCCGCTGACAGGTTGGTGGCCAGTCGTGTCAGTGGTCAGCTTGCCGCTCACCCCCAAGGAGAAAGACACGTATTGCCGTGTGGTGGTCCGAACACTGATCCTAGTAAGTTAGGAAAACACGTTCGAATGTCCGGTGGACCTTGTGGGTTCACCACACCGCAAAGACGAGAGACGGAGAATACAACCAAGGACTGAAGATAATACTGGCTTCTTCAACGGACCGAAGTCGGACTACGATGGACAGGAGCCACCTATAAAAGGGGGCGCACAGGCCACAACCAAGAAAGAGGAAGAAACATACACCAGACAGGAGCCAAACGCGCAGAGCCACAGCACTCAGCCACCATAGAATAAGAGCACTTGCACTTGTGTAGGATCTCTAGTTCTAGGTGATAGTTCTCCGCGTCTAGCCACTCTAGGAACACACATAGTGCTTTGAGCACTCATTGTACTCGAGCCCGAGCTTCCCCAAAGCTTGGCCTCACCCCTCTGTACTCGTTTAAGCTCGATACTGAACGAGGACTGGACGTAGAGCTGTTATCCGGCAGTGGAGGCCCAAACCAGGATAAAAACATCTGTGTGAGTATTCGACGTCACCACACACACAGCACGCACGAACACCACAAACTCATCCTTCCCTCGGCAGCGCCTGGACCCTGGGCTTCGGTGCAGGGGGCAGGGCCACTCTTGGGTCTCGCACACCCTCTTTCTTGCATATAGGTCTATGGAGATTCGCCTCCTAGTCGCCGACAGCTGGCGCCCACCGTGGGACTTGATTGTGGTTTTCTCCCCTCAATCGTGTCGAGGATGGCCTTGTTGCCATACGATGACGACGAAGGCTTGGACCTCAACTTCAACGACTGCGACGATCTCGACGACGTCGATGAGTCGTACGAAAGGTGGCAAGCTGATTTCCTCGCCGAGACCCAGACCGACGAGATGGAGGTAGAGGCACCGCCCACCTCGGGAACAGCTATTCGCCTCCCAGCATTGCCTAGCCAGGGTGGTGCTTCGCTGACTCACGTCAGCGAGACCCTCATAGAGGAACTAGAGGAGCCCCGCTGATGCCACAGCCGGACGGCCCACATACATTTGTGGTGCCGATCGAAGAGGAGGACCGGTCCTGGCGCGCAACTGGCGTCCCGGCCCGTCAGGGCCGGGACGCAAACCAAAGTGCACCCATGGTAGTTGAGGATGCCGACGACACCGCCTCCATGAGTGACACTGGCATGTCCCCTTCACGAGAGCCTGCCTCATGCCACATCTTCGCGGCGTCAGGCGAAATGACTCCGTACCAGACGCGCGCTGACCTGGGCGAGGAGCACCACCGGCACGAGACGGCGTGAAGTCTCTTCGCTGGGTCAGGTGGACGGGCCTTAGCGGATATCCGCCGTAGGCCCACCGCCGACGCACGCCACCACGCGCTGCGGCGCCTCGCCCACCACAATCGCCACTAACCCCGTTACTGCGTAGTCAAGAATGCGTTGAGCGATGCCGGTCATATGTGACCTAGAGAAAGATCCACGTGGATTTACGATGGCCGATTTAGGCGCCACGGTCACGGATGGCCCGGAAGAGCTCGCCGAGGACCTCGGCAAGCACCTCCAAGCCCATTCGCGCACTAGTGGCCCCTCAAGGCGACGCGGCCAGAGCATTCGGTCGCGCCAACAGACGTCTACATCCACAGTAGATGGCGCTCCTCAGCGCACGCCAGGCGGAGTCCTTTCCCGCCTTGGACCGCTTCCGGGTGGAAGGCCCTCCGTTGGCAACAACCGGCCACCCCAGGGTGTCCGGCCTTCTCCAGGGCCTTGCGCGAGGCTCTTTGGCCCCGGAAGTTCAAACCCGGGAACATCGAGAAGTTCGATGGGAGCAAGAATCCCAACGAATACCGAGCGTGTATACTACCGCCATTTTGGCCGCTAGCGGTAATGAGGCCGTTATGGTCAACTACTTCCCTACCGTCCTGGAGGAAATGGCTCGAACCTGGCTCTTCAACCAGCCGAGGGTTCTATCTGCAGCTGAAAAACAACAGAGGAAGCGCTCGGACGAACTTCGTGGTCGCTACGCCTGAATCGGATAGCCCTAGGACCTCAAGCTTTTGGTCCAGAAGACGGGGAGGGCCTACAGGACTACGTCTGCAGGTTCGTCCAAGTGCGCAACACCATTCCGTCGATCTCCGACGAGGCCATCGTCGAGGCCTTTAAGGAGGAGGTACGAAATACCCGCTTCACCGAGGATCTTGAGCTCCACCCGGTCCACACCGCGGCCAATTTATTTCGCGCCGCGGAGGGATACATCAATGCCTCCAAGGTGGTGGAGCGCAAGATAGGGAGAGCGGAGGAGAAGGCGGCGACCCGGGCTGAAGCAAATTCCAAGATGGGCGACGCCGAGAAGAAGAAGAAGAAGAAGAAGAAGGAGCCCGCTGCCCCGAATTACGTCGCGGCAGTGGAGCCTTTGGCGCCCCCTTTTAAATTTACATTCGGCTCAGTGAAGCCATAGCCCACTTGCTGTTCATGTGGTTGGTAAATAACATACTAGCTGTCCAAGAGCAAGTCGAGCATGTTAGCTCCCAACCCGAGCATGCAGCGGTATACATAGGCGACCTTCATTGAAACGAATGTAAACCGGGTGCCCGGATATGTGCCCAGCGATGGCTCCCAAGATCAGCTACCATCACGCACATATCCTCACAATGATCGATAGCACGACACATACATCTTCGGACATAATTTACATCCATCTGGGCAACATGGACTGCTGCCCGAACAATAAGTTTTAATATAATCAGAGTTTTACTACAGCGGAAATTCAAGTTTGTTCACCAAAATAGCAGCAGAGAACATCATAATTAAACAAAAGACTAGCATGGTATGCCTCCATTAACCCATGGGCAACCGACTGGAAACTAGAACTCCGCTTGCCCGCTAGCATCACCATGCTCAGCTTGGTAGTAGTACTCAAGCACGGGGTCGTCTTCACCTGAAATTGTAGCACATCGGTTGAGTACAGATGGTACTCAGCACTAAGAGGTAATGTATATCCTCAATCATGAATATTATGTACTCCAAGGAAAGGCTAGCAATACTTTTAGCACAAATTGCATTTTTGCAAGACATGGACATGAGTACGTTATAAATTGCATTTAAGGAAAACATTTTTAAAAGTAATGCTTGAACATCCATCATAATTCATCATCATAAAACCCATCATCATTAATCCATGGGGCTCTAACCGCCATTGGTCTCTATCCGAGCATAACCACAGCATGCTCGGGCTCTATCCGCTCTTGGTCTCTATTCGACCATACACCACGAGCAACCCTGTGCTCGGAAAGACACATGGCTATTCCACCATTCCCAAACCAATACCCAAACTGAACCATAAGCTAACATCAGTGTCTCGCCTCACAAGTTTTTGTCCTTAACCCTGGACGCGGCTGTTCGAACAGTTTAACACTCTGCAGATGTATACGACTTTACCCACACGACACAACAAACCATGCCGAAGCCTCTTAGATGTATACGCTAGTCCATTGGGTCACCCGAGTTGACTTTATCCACTCCACACTCCTCAAGTGCAGGAGGGAGGCAACTGTTGCAGTGGATTTGGCCAAGGTCCATCGCACCCAAGCACAAAGACGCACAACGGATGGTCCACCCTGCCACCCCACCCTCTAACACAAGTTGCCCCGCTGGTACCCAACGGCACGAGCATGCACAGAAAATTGACCAAATGTTCTCATGATACACGTGTGGTCATACGTATAGTAACTTGAAGGGATTGGCACAATGTTCGGTCCTTAATTCACTCGAACGAGGCTACGCGTCCAGGGTCCATCCTCCCATCATCCCATATCACCCGTTCAAGTCCAATTCAGAGCTCACATGTAATCCATCATTATTATCACCAGTATCACATAGTAAATTATTCAAAATTGAAGTGGTACGACTAATGGAATTATTCCATCAATCACTTTACCACGTTGACTTTAAGCATGGCTAAGCTTCCGCTGACCAAACCTAATTAATACTATCCTCTTAGGCTACAAAGGAATAAGGATATCAAACATAGACCACTAAGTAGGAGATTACTAAGTTCTACCCACCAAGTGACATATATATTTTAACTTAGCATGCAGGCAAGTGGTAGAACATAATTGAAATCATGAATTCATAAATAGAGGATCAATATGATTCAAATGAGGGGAGTATATGTGCCTTGTTGCTGCTAGTCAGGGTACGGAGCTCCTTGCTCAAGCTCGGGCTCCTCCGGAACGTCGTGTCTTAACGTTCGGGAGGAAGAACATCAAATAAAATCCAAATAAAATACCAAAAATAGGAAAATTAAATATTTTTAGAGATTCAGAAGGTTCATGATCTAAAGAAAATTTTACAAAAAGAATCACCCAAATCCGAGTTCGGATGAGGGAGATATGGCCATTTGAAGTTTGGGTGGTATTCTTGCTCGGGGTGACTTGGGTTTGCTCGAGAATGACCATAGTTGTTCGGGAATGGACCAATCTTGCTCGGAAAAGGATCCCCTTGCTCGGGAAGGACATCCTCTTGCCCGGGAGTGGGTTTCCTTGGTCGGATATGGTATATCTTGCTCGGTTAGGTCTTGCTCTTGGTCGGGCATACATAATCTTGCTCGGGAGGGTCGCACAGACTCTATATTGCTCGGTACGAATAACTTTTGGTGGTAATGATTAGCTCAGTTAAGCTCAGGCTCAACACCAAAGTTGTAGAAAATTTCTTGGCGCACAATTTTCATGTAGAACACGTTTTCATCCGAGCTACGGTTGATTTTATATAATTTATTTACTAGGCTGTTATTCAAAGAAAGGCTGAAACAGACAGTTTTCAGATCTGGGGTTCTAATGCTTTGGTTTCCACCAAAGAAAAGCTTAGCATTGAATGCTAAATGGTAAAGAAAAGAAATGAGAGGGAGTACCGGGTTCTCACCTAGTAAGGAAGAGCTTGCTTAACAATAAAGAGCCCTAAAGATGAGGAGATTGAAGTGGTGGACGCTGATCTGTCCAGAACTCGGTTCAGCAACTCTTCAGTTTGTTTCTTGAGGTCCCATCAATTCCAGTAGTGTGGGTCTACTCCTAGTCGTTCCTTAGCTCGTGCATGATCTCTATTTGGCCATCTCTAAGCTTGCATGTGAGGGAAAATAACATGCAAAATGAGAAAACAGCAAAGAACCTCATTGCTGTCCAAAACAGCGAAGTAGATGAAGAAAGGCAGCAAGAACTCACCCAAATCCTTGTGAACATGCAAGGGAGTCGGATGTACTTGAAGCTTAGGAAGTGTATATGTTACTCCTGCTCATTCCATGGCCTAGATTTAAAGAAAGAGGGCATAGATGGGCAGAAAACGAAATCAGTCTTTGCTGTCCCAAAACCGAACAGCAAAGAGAAAAGGAAGAGAAATCCATACCAAATCTTCATGCATGTGCTTACCATGGAGTGGAATGGATAGCCAACGATTTCAGCTTTCCAACGATATATAACACCCTATATAGATTCTTGGTGGTTTGGGTGGAGATTTAAAAATAGTGGAGGTGGAGATGAAGAACAGCTTGCTGTTCTTGCTGCTGTCCAGAACATGGACGTGGGAAAATGAGGGTGAGGACTGGTTGAAGAGGGTGGAGAGAGGTTTAAATAAAGGTATACTCTCCCATTGACAAGTGGGTATAGGTCCCACCTGTAATAGAGAGGCTGCGGGTAAGATTCCGGGTAAGAAAAGATGAGGGTGCAGGTCGCTGCAAAGACCGTCCAAGCGATGGATGGAAGATTCTACTGATCTTCACGGGAGGGCAAAAGGAATAAAGAATAGATGTGGTGGCTGGGTTGTTTGAATAGGTACGAGCTTGCTCGAGCTTCTCCTTGCCCGGTCAGTCCTTTTGTTGCATAGTCGACCATCTGTCGCTTGGGCAGTTTCCTCCGGACATCTTCTAGCTCGATCAAGTGATAACCAGCTCGGATGGGTAGCAAACAAGCTCGGGTAGAGCTCGGTGAAGTCCGGCACAGTCACTACCTTGCTTGATAGAGCTCGAGTGGACTCTATCTTGCTCAAGCAAACTACATCTAGCTCGGGCATTTAAGGAACATGCCCGTCGGGCTCGGTCTCACTACTCTAGTGGTTTGGCCAGAGGGTTTAAAGTCAAAAGCCTTATGTTCCCACCATAGTGCATGGTGGTTGAACGCAAAATTTTTGTAAACCAACATAGAAACAAATGATCATGCTAATGATATGCATAGCTATACGAAATTTAACAGCTGGGCTGTTTCAGAGCCCGAGAGGCCCGCTCCTCCCAAGCGACCGTCTCCCCGGCCAGCTCGTCCGGCAGGTGGCAAAAACGGTCACGGCGCGGGCCAAGGGCAGGGGCGAGGTCCCCATGCCCGGCCCCCGCTGGCCCAGGGGCAAATCTCCTAAGCAACCACTACTGCCTCCTCCATCGGCACTACGGCCACGACCAGCGTAGCTGCACGATGTAGGCAGCGCTGCTAGAAGATTTCTATGCCGGACACGACCCCATGCCCGAGCTCCCGGACGACAGGGTGCCGGATGACCGGGCGCCTGCGGGCGACAACGGCGACACCTTCTAGGAAGCTCGTGGGCACGTTGCCATGATTTTCGGCGGGGCATCCGCCTACGGCTCGCGCCGCGAGCTCAAGGCAGCCGCCCGGGAGGTTTACCACCTCGTAAGGGGTATGCCAGGGGACACACCCATGCGGTGGTCCAGCCAGCCGATTACTTTCTCCGGGGTTTTATAATCCCCCCAGAATGACAAGGCCCCATTGTCTACCGCTGGTGCTCTGCCCTACCATCAGCAACACGCGAGTTGATCGTATGTTGGTGGACGGCGGAAGCTCCTTGGACATAGCCATTCCCTTCCATGGCATTGTCCCGGGGTCATCCCTGCAATCGATCGGACAGATCGTTCTGCCTGTAACGTCCGGGGTCCCCCAAAATTTTCGGACAGAGTACGTCACCTTCGAGGTGGTGGACTCCGGGCTACCGTACAACGCCATCTTGGGTCGCCCCGCCTTATCCAAGTTCATGGCGGCCACCGATCATGGGTACCACTGCCTTAAGATGCCGGCCCCTCACGGGGTCATCACGATCAAGGGCAGTCACAAGGCCGCGATGGCTTGTGACGAGAGCGCCCTAGCGATGGTCGGGCAGCTCCCTGAGCGTGCCTCGGTTAAGGGCGAGCGACCGCCATCCTGCCCAGGGTGGCCCTGCAGCCGCAGGAACCTACCAAAGCGGTCCCCCTCTCCGAGGACGACCCCGCTAAGGTCGTCTACGTGGGGGCCAACCTCGAGTCCAAATAGGAACCCGAGCTCATTACCTTCCACCGGGCTAACGCAGACATGTTCGCGTGGGAACCGTCCGACATGCCCGGAATTCTAAGGGAGGTAATCGAACATAGACTAGCTGTTCAGCCTGATAAGAAGCTTGTTAGACAGGCCCGATGACGATTTTCCAAGTGGAAAGCCGACATCATACAGGGGCAGCTCGGCAAGCTCCTTTAGGCCGGCTTCATCTAAGAAGTCGAGCACTCCGACTGGCTCGCCAACCCAGTCGTAGTCAAGAAAAATGGCGGAAAATGGAAAATGTGCGTCGACCATCATGACCACAACACCGCCTGCCCCAAAGATAATTTTCCCCTGCCGCGCATAGACCAGTTGGTTGACGCAACGACGGACTCGACGCTTATGAGCTTCCTGGACGCCTATTCGGGCTACCACCAGATCGCGCTGGCTATGGAAGACGAAGAGAAGACAGCCTTCGTGACACCTTTCGGTACCTTCCGCTACATGACCATGTTGTTTGGTCTAAAGAACACAGGAGCCACGTTTCAGTGGTTAATGCAGAATACGGTCCCTGATCAGATAGGGCGCAATGTACAGGTTTACGTAGATGACATTGTTGTAAAGAGCAAGGTCCCACGGGATCATATAACCGACCTTCAGGAAACGTTCGCTAATCTCAGGAGACATCAAGTCAAATTGAATCCTGAAAAGTGTGTTTTCGGTGTTCGGTTTGGTATGTTGCTCGGTTACGTGATAGGAAAGGCGAACAAAGGGGCTAACCCTGAAAAAATCGAAGCCATCAAGAATATGAGGTCGCCAACCTGCACCAAGAATGTGCAAGCCCTAACCGGGCGAATGGCGGCTCTTAGCAGATTTACATCTCTCCTCGGGGAGCGCAGTGCACCTTTCTGCAAGATCCTACGCAAGCACGTTGGTTTCAAGTGGTCAGCAGAGGCCGAAGCCGCTTTCAGCGAGCTAATGCGTTACCTGTCCACGCCACCTGTCCTAGCCACGCCGAAGGTCGAGGAAGCCCTACTCCTCTACTTGGCGGTTGCCCCGCAGGCTGTGAGTGCTGTATTAGCAGTTAAACGCGAGGGCAAACAACAACCCATCTACTACGTATGCGAGGTATTACATGGACCTAAAGAGCGGTACCCCAAGGTCCAAAAACTTCTGTATGCCCTGCTGATGGCCTCACGAAAGTTGCGCTACTATTTTCAAGCCCATCCAGTCACGGTCCCAACAAGTTTCCCGCTAAGAGATATCATTAGAAATCACGACGCAAATGGGTGGGTCGCGAAGTGGGCAGTCGAGCTTAGTGAGTTCAATATCAAGTTCGTTCCACGCAAGGCGATCAAGTCCCAAGTCGTGGCCGACTTCCTGGCTAAATGGACTGGGCCGACTAACCCTCCCGGAAGCCCGCCCGAGCCTGCAAGCCAGGAAGCGCACTGGACCATGTTTTTCGATGGGTCGCGCCAATTTGAGCGATCAGGTTGCGGATTTGTTCTCGTTTCCCCCTAAGGAGAACAGATTCAGCACATAGTACAGTTTTATTTTCCCGCAACGAACAATGCTGCGGAGTACGAAGGCCTCTTAGTTAGCCTACAAGCATGCAATGCGCTCGGCATAAAACGACTGACAACGAAAGGGATTCGCAATTAGTCGTGTGCCAGGTAAACAAGGAGTTTCAGTGTTGCGATGACTCAATGGCGCGATACCTGGCAGAAGTGAGAAAGCTGGAGAAACACTTCATGAATTTCGAGATGTGCTACGTTCCTAGACTGGCTAATAGCCTAGCCGATATGCTCGTGAAGCTTAGCTCCTCACTAGAAGCCGCCCCGGCAGGGGTGCTTGTGCAGCACTTACTAAAGTCCTCCATTCCCTCTGGAGAGAAGGCCTCCGAGAAGATGTTTGCCTCGCCCAAAACGACCGGTACCGTTTCGTTCCTAGAGCAGCGCGACACCTGGATGACACCATTCGTCCAGTTCTTGGCGCATAGGACACTGCCACAGGACACAGCTGAGAAATCCCAGCTTCAAAGGCAAGCCTGACCTTACCAATTACTCAAGGGCTTGCTGTAATGAAGGGGTTCTAACGGCATACTTTGTAAGTGCGTGACCCAGGAGGAAGGTAAATTCTCCTCCAAGACATCCACGATAGGATCTGCGGGCGCACGCCTCTTTCAGAACCCTAGTGGGCAAGGCCTTACGCATGGGATACTACGCACCTGTTCGTCGCCATCGACACTTTCACTAAGTGGATCGAGACCGAACCAATGTCGAGCATATCAGCCCAAACGGCCAAAAGGTTCTTCGGGAACAACATTGTGGCAAGGTTCGGCGTCCCGAGTAAGCTAATCGCTTTCAATGGGACACAGTTCACAAGCAAGCTATTCTAGGACTACTGCGAAGAGCTCGGCATGAAGGTCGCCCTAGCCTCGGTGGCTCACCCACAGAGCAACGGAGCAGCCGATTGTGCGAACGGGCAAATTATGCAAGGCATTAAACAACAAGTCTACGACGCTCTTGTCGAACAGCACCAGAACTAGATAGAGGAACTACCCTCGGTGCTATGGGCAGCTCGAACAACCTCTAATCGAGCTACTGGAGAGACTCCCTTCCGGCTCGTATACGGCTCGGACAACATCTAATTCGTGTTGATTTTGCAGGTCAGATCGACAACGACGAGAAACGACTATTTGATCTCGACCTATCCGAGTCCTGTCGCGAGCAAGCACTATTATGAGTGGCAGCACACCAGCAATCTCTACGACGGCATGCGGCAAAAAGGTACAGACCCGGACTTTGCAAGTTGGCGACCTGGTTCTAAGATGAGTTCCGAACATAGCCCACGCCAACAAGCTCACCCCGAGGTGGGAAGGTCCGTACACATTCGTATCAGCTACACGCCCGGGGGCTGTGAGACTGGCTATGCCGGACGGAAGAATTATCAATAGCTCCTGGAACATCGCTCAACTCCGGAGGTTCTATGCTTGAGCTAAGGTCGTAAGTTTCCTTTTTTACCTTTTTCTGTCTTGTCTCTTCCTAACAAACCCCCAGCAATCCCTAACAACCACCAGGAACCCGACTTACGATCGAGCCCGGGAGAAAGCTCAGGCTATCTTAGCACACATCGGCAGGTTAACGGCTATGCAGAAGCTACACCCCCGGGATTCTCTTGTACACGGTTAAGCCGATATCCATGGCACCACGCAAGACCCCGCGCGGGCAAACGCTTTTTAGCCCTATACCATAAGCCCACATAAAACTGTTGAAGACCGGGATAACTCAAGAGTCTCAAAACTCTGCGTCTCGCAGAAGAGCAGAGTAGAGGCCACAAGCTTCGTTCTAAGGTCACATTCTCTAGACCACGACCGATCCTCTGGCTATCTAGAGGCTCGGCCGTGGCTCGAGGGCTAGGGTCGATTTTTTCAAAAAATTGATCTTCTCTAAATCACGACCGACCCTATGGCTATCCAGAGGCTCGGCCGTGGCTCAGGGGCTAGGGTATATTTTTTCAAAAATTGATCTTCTCTAAACTACGACCGATCCCTCTGGCTATCCAGAGGCTCGGCTGTGGCTTGGGGGTTAGGGTCGATTTTTTTAAAAAATTGATCTTCTCTAAGCCACGACCGATCCCTCTGGCTGTCCAGAGGCTCGGCCGTGGCTCGGGGGTTAGGGTCGATTTTTTCAAAAATTGATCTTCTCTAAACCACGACTGATCCCTCTCGCTATCTAGAGGCTCGGCCTTGGCTCGGGGGCTAGGGTCGATTTTTCCTCTAAGAATCGATCTTCTTTAAACCACGACCGACCTTCTGGCCACCCAGAGGCTCGGCCGTTGCTCGGGGGCTAGGATCGATAGGCGTATACCTCGATCTTTAAATCCTTCTTGCCTATACGACCACTTGCAATTTGTGTCTACTCTGTGCATGTAGGAAAGGCGAAAAGGAGGTAGACAAACAAACGAATATATTGCTTTCAAAAACAAAGTCACAAGGACGATACAAACTATAGCAAAAGGAAGGAAACGAGTATAAAGGCCTACGGCCCGAGCTGGCACCTGAACTTGCGAAGTTCAGCCATAGCTTCATCACAACGGTCTTGAAGCGCAAGAAGGTCCCTCTGATCATCTCGGACGGCCCGCGCTTCAATCCGTAACGCCTAATTAGCCGCTTCCAGCTCCCGGACGAAATACTCATGGGTCTTCAAGCGACCCTCCGTCATAGCCGCCGCCAACTTTACTCGGGATAGCTCCGCGGAAAGAAGATCGTGCTCCTCCGCGGCCTGAGCAACTTCGACTGCGCAGCGCACCTCCGTTGACCGAAGACGCTCTTCGAGCTCCACAGAGTGGTCACGCTCGGCCCTAAGCGCCTCCTACACCCGCCGGGATACCTCCCCGGCGTCATCCCGCGCCGCGGGAAGGGCCGTTTCCGCCGCTGCGGCGCGAGCCTCCACGGCCACGGTCTAGACCGCGGCCAAGCGTGCCTCCTCCAACTCGACGCGCATGGCTTCAGCCCGTCGCTGCCAAAGCAAGCCATCCGCCATCGCGGCCTCTTGCTCAGCCTCCTACTCGGCCCTAGACGCGCATCCTCGTCCAACGACCTCGCGGTAGGCCTACGCCAGGAAAACGGGCCAGGGAGAAAGAAAAAAGGAAGCATAACCAAAACAGAATTCGAAAGACAAGTTCGGAGGCACTTACCCGCTTCAAGATCACGGCAAGGTCGGCCTCAAGCAAGGTCCGGGCAGCGTGCCTGAGCACGGGCGACACCGCGACCAAGTCGCCCGAGCCGCCTCCCGGGCTGCTCGTCCCCTCTTCGAACTCCTCTGAGGGGTCGGCCTCGGCCTCACCGGTCGAAGCTAGGGTCACCCCCTCCGCGGGCTCGGCCACCCCTTCCGTGGGCTTGGCCACATCCTCCGCGGGCTCAGCCGCCTTGATGGGCAGGGGGTGCAGCTCGGGTGCAAGGCCTACCTGCACCCCGAAATCCGCCTTCGGCTTGACCACCTTGGCGCTCATTGTCCGCTCGGCGAGGGATTGGCCGGGAAGAGGCCGGAGCCGGATGGATTCCTCCCGACGGCCCCCGATAAGCGCGAGCTTCTCCTCGACCCATGCAGGTGTCGCCACAATCCATCCCGCAGCATGTAACAGGGCCACACTCGGCAAACGCATCGGGACGGTGTCGACTACCGTGATGACCCGGACCGGCCAATTCCAGCCAAACAAGAGCACGTCGCTCGAGTCCAGCGGCAGGATAGGCTGGCCGTGCTGCGAGAAGAATTCTGCCAGGCCATTGAGGTCGATAGGATGCCAGCCGAACTTGGTCCGCCCTTCGACTCGAAGCGGCACCAAGGTCGTCATCCCAAAATCGGCCTCCACCTTGACGGTGACGGCCTAGCATCGAACGTCGCTACGCACTGCCGGCGGGAGGAAGTAAGCCCCTGAACCCCAATGCCTTTTGTGGTTTTGGTCGACCTCGTTCTCCCAGGCTACCTCCTTCGGCCGCACCGGGAGAATCCTCTCCGCCCACACAGACATAGCGACTGGCAGCAGCAACAACAAAAATCCCACGATTAACCCATGAAACGCAACGTCAGAAGAAGGGAAGGAAGACTAAAGGGCGGCAACTTATGGGCGAGGTCGAGGTCGGTCTCCACCGACCCAGCTTCCACGGGCTTCCCGTCCAGCATCAGCCGATGCTTCTTCGGCGTCGGCTGGTTGCCCCGCGCTCCGCCGCAATCCCGGTCCCGGGAGCCCTTAGCCCAAGCCGGGTAGGGACGGAAGCAGGCGCCCGGGGTGCCGACCTCCAGGTCGCAAATGGCGGCCGGGGCGGCCATCCCGCGCTGACGACTTTATCCTGTCGGGAGATCTCGGTCCGCTTCTCTTGGGACGGCGGCGCGCCAGCATACCTCGCGCAGCCAGCGTGACCACCGCCCGCCGAGCTCGCTTGGGGGGCGACCCCTAAGGCTGGCACTAGTGCCAAGGTATCGGGCTAGGCCTTCTCGTCCTCCTCCTTCTACTAGCAAACCAGAGGAGAGTTAGCACGTGCTCGGGGAAAAATCCACCCAAGGGCACAGGGGCTTGCAGAGGTACGAACCTCGTTGCCCTCTTCAAGGACATTCCGAATCCCCGAGCCCGATGGCTCGTTGTGGTTCACGGGCAACAACAGACCCACGACCTAGGCTACCTCGGGCCCGGGCAAGGCTGCAGAGAAAGGAGGGAATGTTAGAACACACCGAAAGAGGAGCTCAGGCGAAAGGCCGAAGGTTGAGAAAAGACTTACGAGAGTTTCCCTCGCGGGTGAGATCGTCCCACCCGCGGATGTTGAAGAAGGGGTGGACCCGCTTTTGCAGCGGGCTCACCCCGTTCTTGACGAAATCAGCTACGACGTCGTAGCCGTTCGATCCTTATGCGGCGGCTTCGGATCTTGGGCTGCGGAGGCGCCTCCGCCGACTCCAAAGACGGCCGCCGGCTGCAGCGTCAGCTTCTCGGGGTTCTTGTTCACGAACTAAAGCTCGCACTCGCCGAGCTTCTCGGCATAGTACCATCGCGATGCCTACCGGCCGATGTTCTCCTTAGCCTTGAACGCTAGGTACACGGGATTCATGTCATGGCGTAGCTTGAAATAGGCGCACCCCACTGCGTCACTCCCATCGGTCGTGGTAAGCTTGTAAAAGTTAAAGAAAAGGCTCACCGTCGGCTCCACACGGACGAACGCTTCGCAGAGGTGCACGAAGATTGCCATAGATAGGATCGAGTTGGGATTGAGGTTCACCAACTCGATCCCGCATTGGGCTAGGATGGCGGAGAGGAAGTTGGACTCCGGGACCCGGAATTCATGGATGGCGAAAAGCTCGTAGGAGACGACCTCGTTGTCCTCGGGCGTTAGGATCACCTCCTCACCGGTCGCCCTCCAGCTGCCGACATCGATGAAGCCGGCCGCGATCATCTCCTTCAGGGCCTCTTCAGAGGAGAGACTCCGGGTGAAGGGCACCATTAGGGAAAGAAGGTTGAGGAGCAGGAATGGTGAAAAGCAAGGAGATCGAAGGGCGACAAGGCAAGAGTACGGAGAAAACAGGAAGACGTAAAGAAAGCGACGTGGGAAAACAAACCGCGTCTCATAACCGGCGCGGGGAGACGAACCGGCGTCTGTCTGCCAAAGGCGCAAAAACCGAAGAAAGGACAGCGGCGTGCATAACTGTGCTCGATTGGAATTCCCGCCGGAGCCAAGGCCGCGCACGCGGGGTGCAATGTTTCGCCGAAAAGCAGTTACCAAAAAACATCTAAGCGGGACATTCTGTCCCGCTCGAGGCTTGGGGCTAGCTGTTGGGGAAATTACACGGCCCGTGGGAACCAAAGACATTTACTGTTTTTGGCCCAAAGAGGAGCTCCGCTGAAGCCGCTCGCTTCGGCGCGAAGCTCTCTTTGAAGCCTAGGTCTCTCGCCTCCCGAGCCTCCAATGCCCGGGGCTCAGACCCCAACGCGGACTACACCGCGCCGCGCACGGCACTCCGTGGGTCCCGCATGTCACCGCAAGTTAAATGTGACCGTAGTACCGATGCGCACCTGCCACAAGCCGCTGATGGGTTTGTGGCTAGTCGTGTTAGCGGTCAGCTTGCTGCTCACCCCCTAGGAGAAAGACACGTATTGCCGTGTGGCGGTCCGAACACTGATCCTAGCAAGTTAGGAAGACACGCCCGAATGTCTGGTGGACCTTGTGGGTCCGCCACACCGCAGCATGACAAGACGGGAGAATACAACCAGTGACCAGAAGATAATACGGTGCTTCAGAACGGACCGAAGTCAGACTACAGTGGCCGGGAGCCCCTTATAAAAGGAGATGCACATGCCACAACCAAGAAAGAGGAGGAAACATACACCAGATAGGAGCCAAACGCGCGAAGCCGCAGCACTAAGCCACCATAGAATAAGAGCACTTGCACTTGTGTAGGATCTCTAGTTCTAGATGATAGTTCTTCGCGTTTAGCCACTTTGGGAACACACATAATGCCTTGAGCACTCATTGTACTCGAGCCTGAGCTTTCCCAAAGCTCGGCCTCACCCCTCTGTACTCGTTTAAGCTCGATACTGAACGAGGATTGGATGTAGGGCTGTTATCCGGCAGTGGAGGCCCGAACCAGGATAAAAACATCTATGTCAGTATTCGACGTCACCACACACACACAACACGCATGAACATCACAAACTCATCCTTCCCTCGGTAGTGCCCGGACCCCGGGCTTCGGTCGAGGGGGCAGGGCCACTCTCGGGTCTCGCACACCCCTTCCTTGCATATCGGCCTGCGGAGGTTCGCCTCTCAGTCGCCGACACGTTTATTCCTTTGTTTGTTTGCAAATCCTTGTGGCTAAAGTCGTTCTAGGCCCTTCTAGGATGATTCTCTATGATTAGCTCTAAGTTTCTTTGGTTAAAACTCTAGATTGAATGATTTAGGGCACTTTAACCTGCGCACCTCGGACTATCCGAGTTATATTTCGGACTGTCCGAAGCATTCAGACTATCCGAACCTCTTCGGAGTGTCCGAAGCATTCGGACTGTCCGATTTATATTTCGGATTATCTGAAGGTGGCATGTTCACTTCACCCTATTATTGTTCATCTAGATTTTTAATTAGAGCCTAATCTTCATCTTGCCTTTGTATTCCTCTATATGGATCCTCCTCAAGGTGATGATCGCTTTTCCCGCGACATTTCAATCACCATGGCTCGTAAGAAGAAGCATGACCATCCTGCTGGCAGCTCCTCAGCACCTCCTCCGGCAGACCCTTCTCCTGCTCAGCCCATGAGGAGGGAACGAAGGGTGGTCAGGAAGGTAAAGAAGGTGTCTTTTGCTCAGGCATCTAGGCTAGATGATGAAGAGCATGATAGTGAAGAGAGTGAGAGTTGCCTCTCTCGACTACCTCTAGGCTGTCGAGAGTGAGGGGGACGGAGCCATTTGACATCCAACCAGCCGTCTCTTGACCTATCTCGACGGTCGCATGGTTAGCCATCGAGAAAGGCTCTATCGACGGCTCTACTGTCGATACAGAGTGTCTCTCTCGACTAGTGTTTGTAAATGGCCGTTTGTCGACGGCCGGCCGTCGAGAGTAATGTATCTCGACGGTTTTTTGACTTTTCTCGAGAAACCCTGCAATTCCAATAGTGCATATAACCCACCCACACCGAGAAGAAGCAAACAACTTATTTCCTGATCATATCTTGAAACCCATCTATACACCTCATCACTATTGTCCACGCCGAAAGCTCTATTGGCTAAATAAACGTGGGCTTAGGGCTTTGGATCCCTGTCAGCACCGAATTCTAAGGTTTAGGGCGTGCCAGCCGATTTGATCCTACGATTGGCAATAAGAAACATAACCAGCTTTAGTTAGCCAATTAGATCTTAAAGTTGTATGAACCTATCAATACTTGAGGGCGACCAAAAGAAGTAACAGATTCAAAACAAAACGAACCTATTGGATCTAAACCAATAAATTCAACAGGCTACTACTAAGCTGATGAGATCAACAAAGTAGCAAAAAGAGGATAAACAGACTATTGACTTAATTATCAAGTCGATCAAGTCAATAGAACAAAGGATAAACAAACTGTCGACTAATAGCAAGCTACAAGTCGACACAACAAGGGTAAACAGATTATCGACTAAATTGTAAAGCCGAACTAGCCGATAGAACGAGGGTAAAACCTAACCTTTAGTCAAAATGGCGATACGTAACAATATTGAGCAAGATAGTGTTCCGATAAATTAAACGAGAAGATCGAACTAAACTAGGACAGTACTCGCCTGGGGTTATATTCTAAAGCCGATCGAGAAGGCGATGCACAACAAATCGATCGAAACTAAAATCCGGTGAAATTAACTAGACTAAATGCGATGAAAAATAAAGGAACAAGTAAAAGTAACTTTGATTCACTGGTGCTGAACCCTTTACACGCCGTTATCGGCTACATATTTATATAGATTCTAGATGTTCGACTGGTACCCTAACTTTGTACATTGTACAGACTCCAACCAAATATTTGCCTATTTTATTAAAAACTGCCTAATATATTTAACAAGCTGACTCAGACCTGTTATTTCTTCTTGATCCAATGTAACCCATGTTACGTCTAGCCTAAATCTAGCCGATTTTAGAATAATCGGTTTTTGCCAAAATTGATTACCAACGACTATCCACTTCAATTTTCCACTGGGAATTCCTGCTCGCCATTAGGAACAAGATAGTTGCAGAAGGAGACATGCTCGTAGCCCGCGTGATTGGGTTGGAAGAAGCGAGCATCATTCTCGGTTATTGTCCTGATGATCATATCATCATCGCTATCCACTTCAACTTTCAATTGGATATTACCTTTTGTGCTATTGATATAATTTTTATGGTTTAAGCCCAATAAAGAGTCCTAAAATTGTTTTAAAAAATTACACTGTTATCAGATATGCAATTTATGTTTTTTTGTACTTTTTAGCACTAAAAAATCACAATGCTGTAAAAGAAATCTCATGGGATGTGACTTTAGCCCTTAGAAATAAGCTCATATGCAGAAGGAGACGCACGCCGAGGCCATGTGCTTGGGCCACAAACGAACAAGCCATTCATTTTCGGTTCATGCCCCTAAAGTCCATCCATCCACCTCTATCACTATCCCCTTCTGTTTTCTCGTGGGTGTTCCTTTCATCGTTAGGAACGAACTCGTGTGCAGAAGGAGACGTGCGCCCAGTGCACGTGCTTGGGCAACGAAGAAACAAGTGATCATTCTCTGTTCGTGTCACGAAATCCATCATCAGCATCACTATCCTTTTAGCTTTTAGAGCATGTACAACAGTACACTTCAGTAGACTCTAAGCTATCCGTAAGAAATGCCATGTTAGCTTAATGATGAGCTGGATGAGAGAGAAAGGGGAGAGAGGAGAGAGCCATCGCTTGCTGAAGAGTTGACAGAAGGGGCTCACTTGAGACATTAGCGACGACATGAATCCCCGTTGTATGGATGCCGTCTCTACTTCAATCGTCTCTTCGATCCAGTGTGACCTTTCCATCCTAGTTCCCACATCACGCGCCAAAAATCCATCCTAGTTCCCACATCACGCGCCAAAAATTGGGGAAACCTTCCTTCCTCCAGGTCCACGGCCGCCTTGTCCATGGGCGGCGCTGCCTTCCTTCTTCGGGTGGTTGTCGCCACCGAGCCGCCGCCGTCTCTTCCTCCTCCAGGGAGCGGCGCCGTCGCCGCTCTTCCTCCAACGGAGCGCCGCCGCTTGCCGTCGCCGTTTCCTCCTCCGAGGAGCCGCCACCGCTGCCTCCTCTTCCTCGTCCAACGGGAGCAGGCGCCGCCGCCGCCGCCTCTTCCTCGTCCAACGGGAGCAGGCGCCACCGCCGCCTCTTCCTCCTCCAATGGGCTGAATAGCGCTTAAATTGGACAGTAGAGGAGGATGAAAGATTGGTATGCCATCTTTTGTTGTATTTATATTTTATCAGTATATATTATGCACATGTTACTAACAACCTTCCTTACTAATGTAGATGAGTGCATGGTTGAACAATTCAAATGATCCAATAATGGGTAATAACAAGTACTTGGAAGGCTGTGAGGAATGAATCCAAGTGGCAGGCTTATAATAATAATCTTGGCGATGATAGAAAAAGAAAAGTTTCGGAGGGGGGTAAAGCAGTTGATATACTATCCAACGTAGATGTTGATGACATCCCACGTCCAATAGGGACTAAAGCAGCTAAGGCCCAACGTAATGCCAAGAAAAACAAACTTAAGGAGGATAAGGAGGCAAAATCTGATTTAGAAGAGCTTGATAAATTTATACATGTCTAGGCCCAAACCAATAAGAGTCGTAGTGATTTGATGGAAGTACAACAACGTGTTTCGTCAGAAAAGCTTGAATCTGCGAAACTGAATCATTTAGCCTCACAGTAGAACAAGGAGGCCAAATTGATCGAGAAGGAGTCAAAAATGCTAGAAACTTACATGTCTCTCATGGCCCGAGACAAAAGCAACCTGACTGATGATATCCGAGCTGAGCACATAAAGGCAATAAAATATTTGAGTAAGAAGTTGTTCGGTGATGGTTCATAGTAAATCTTTTGCTATCAGTTATAATATAATTTGGGTACATAAACCTTAAGCATGTCTGTTACTGCCTTGGATGGACTTTTTGTTCTTTGTGACTGATTTCAGGGTTGCTACATGATTTAAGGGCTGCTACATGTTCTTTGTGACTGATTTCAGGGCTGCTACATGATTTCAGGACTGCTACATGATCTTTGTGACTGATTTCAGGGCTGCTACATGAGCTGAAGAACTGATTTCAGGACTGCTACATGTTCTTTGTGACTGATTTCTATGGTGCATGGTCAGCTTTTGTGAATGAATGGTCAATTAGATAGGAATGTATTTTGGTCAGACTATGCTCATTGTATTTTGGTTTGTGCTTGCGATCTCTGCTCCCAAGTTAGATAGGAGTGTCTGTGCACTGTATTTTCTTATATGCTTCTGAATTTCTGTCTGAGCTCACTGTTTCAGTGTTGCTAGGATGTTTTATAGCAAAACTGATGGTTTATAGCTGATGATTTTGGAACATATTGTGGAGAATCCACGATGTTTGACAATCAAGAGAACGCTTCTGGGATTACAGAAGTATACCAAGATGAAACCTGTGCTGGTTGATTGGAAGTCACTTTTTTTGCTACCAAATTCACTCATATACGTAGAAAAGAATCTGACCAGAAGGAATGGACTGGGTTCCGGATTAGGTGCAAAGGAGAGTGCATGCTGGGTTCATCTCGTCATGTGCTGCAATGTGTCAAGTTCTGACGAGCATGTACCATGGTGAGCTGTTGCATCTGGCAGCGTAACGCAATTTCAGCTCCGTTATTGAGAGCAAGCCAAAATTTATCTGAAAGGATCTTGATGAAACGCCTAGTTTGCTGTTTGATTTACGGTAGTTGTAGCCACGACCTTTCACACCTGCTTGCTTTCAAATATTTAGTTACGTGCGAGTTATCTTTTTTTAATCTCTATGTTCTACTACCCTTTAAAATTCAATTATATTAATGTATTTAAATTATCAATTAATTACATATTTCTCATGTTACCATGTACTCAAATGATTATTTAAAAATGAAATAGCAATATGTAGACTACAAGGAGGAGATGCACATTTGATCACCATATTTCTTAAAATCTATGCAAGCATTTAATCGCTCTATAAACAACTCTATAGACCATCCATTGTATGGGTTGTCTCTAGTGTTGTCTATAGGTGACATGGCAATGGTTTGAGATTATTGTAGTCTCAACCATTTACATACTCTCAGTTGGCTATGGCCGTCTATAGCTTGTACAGTTCATACGAACATTTTTTTTAAGCTGTATAAACAATCCTAAAAAATAGTGTTATAAAATATACATTACATTCGATCGAATTTTTTTCGCGTACTACTCCCATACACATGTTGGATGTTACTTTTGCCCTTCGAAACGGGTTCACACGTGCAGAATAAGATGTTGGACCAGCCCATATGCCGTGGGCCGAAGAAACAAATGATTCATTTTCGGTTCCATTGATCGGATTCACCTCGTCTCTATCCCCTACGGCCTTCTCTGGGGCGTTCCTTTCGTGGGCCTGGAAGAATTAAGCGATCATTTTCAGCTCGTGCCGCGAGTGAAATACATCCATCATCCAGGCATCCACAGCACAATACGAGCATCCCGATCCCTGCATATCCCCCCTCTGCAGTCCAGGCTCCAGCTTTCTCGGCGAGTCGCATCCTCCCAACTCGGCGCATCCGTCCGCAACGCACCCTTCGCCATGGCCGCTGCCGCCACCATCTCCACACCCCTGCACCTACGCTTCTCCCACTGTGGCTTCGCCTCCTCCGCCACAACGCGCTCTCTCCCCTTGCTCCGGCGCCGACTCCGCTCCCTGGCAGTCGCTGCCGTCCAGCAGGACGCGGCTGTCTGGACCGCCGCCCCCGTGTCTTCTATCGGCTCGGCCTCCGCCGATGGCTCGCTCTTCCACATCTCCGTCGACCTGTCCGACGCTGCCGACCTCGCCGCGTCCTACACCGCGCCAGGGCAGTACCTCCTGGTCCGCGTCCCCGGCGAGGACGAGCTCAAGCCGGCCTTCATGGCCATCGCGTCGCCGCCAGGGAAAGGCGGCTTCGAGTTCTTGGTCAAGACCGTTCCTGGCGCCACGGCGGAGAAGCTGTGCGGGCTTCGGGACGGGGACGTGGTGGAGCTCGGCGCGGTCATGGGGAAAGGGTTCGCGGTCGAGAGGATATCTCCGCCGGATGTGGCTGAGACCGTGCTCCTCTTTGCCACGGGGACCGGGATCAGGTGATTTCTTGGCTATCTATGGAATTCATCTTTAGCTTTTTTGTGTATGTTGGAAAATTGTGAGGTTACTGCTGCACTTGCTCTTCTTTCCCGTCTCTTTTCCAATCCCATTACCTCATCATTCTCCAGTCTTACCGGTAGAAATTTAACGCCATGCAAGATCTACACGATATGTGGTAACACAGTTCGGCATCTGCGGGACACCATGACAGGCGCTCCTCCCCAAGAGCACAAGCACACCGGGCCACCCGGATAATGGCCACAAGTCAGGCCGCTGACCCCTTGTGTGCCCTGCGCTATAAGCTACGTCGTCATCATGGGTAACAATGGCAGTGCCTTTTTATATAGGGCCCCAGGTACAAAGTTTAACTCTAACTCTATCCTCTCCCTACCTTTTACAACTCAGAGTCCACGTAACCCTATACATACACATATTCGACACAAACTCATACAAACACCACCTTGGCGAATATGACTTCACCATCAAGAAGCTCGAAATTGTCATGTGCGAACATCCATGTATTCTGACTCGAGTTGAGATTTTACAGCTTACTGAGAGCTGTCTGACTCGGCCTCAGACCTGCCGCTTCTAGGAACGAACATTGCTAACCCTACAACACCTGCTTCAGTGACTCTATCTACGACAGTACTCTCTGCACCTGGAAATGAACTTCCTCGCAACCTGTACAGATGTGAAACTGTCCTCTTCCCAATCACCACAGTCTCACCACCTTTCATGATCTTGATGGTCCTTCCAAGTGCATCAGCTTGGAACACCATCCCATCTTCTTGTAAGATCCCGAGCGAAATCATATTCCTTTTTAGCTCTGGCACATGCTTCACACCCTGAAGTATCCGCTCAACTTCATCATGTATCTTGATCTTGATGTCACCCACTCCAATGGCACGGTAGACCGTGTCATCTCCCAAGTAGACTAAACCAAAATCCTCAGATTTGTATGAAGAGAACCACTCCTTTTTGTGTGTCACATGATTACGGGCCACAATTATGGGTGCTCCTCCACAAAAACACAAGCACACCGGGCCACCCAGATCACGGCCACAGGTCGGCCGCTAATCCCTTGCGTTACAGCTATGTCGTAATGATAGGTTACAACGGCAGTGCCCTTTTTATATAGGGCTTAGGGTATAGAGTCTGACTCTAACTCTATCCTCCCCCTGCCTATTACAACTCAAAGTCCACATAACCCTATACGTACATATATTCGACACAAACTGTTACACTTACCATCCCTCTTCCAATTAATCGAGGATGGAAACTATATATCTCAAACTAGCCGATGGAAATGGAACTATCAGCACAAAAGCAGCACGAGATCTTTATGTGGCATACAAACTACAAAGGGGTGTTGAGTTGGCTCCCGTGTTGTATAGGGCTCAAATACAGCCTTAGTTTGGCAGCCTCTGTCTGATGGCGATGGTGTCGGCCCGTGACAGCTATGGCTTCAACAATAGAGGTCTATGGCACCTTGGACTCTTCAGTGAGACTGCGAGAGTGCTTGTGTAAATATATTTCAGGTTCCATACAACCTGAATAATATTTGTCACTTGATTATTGCAGTATATTCACTGCCAGCAAGTAAAGAGGTGACTAATAGGCCAGAAAAAACAGATACAATTGATATAAATTTTGCTTTCAGTGATCACATCCAAATTCAGTTTAAATTTTGGCCTTGTAGAAGTGATCACATCGTAGAAGTTTAAATTTCTATGAGCTTTCAGGGGAAAAAACTTTCGTTAGGATGTGTTTGCGTAAAAGCGAAAATATCTTTGTTCTTCAATTATTAACAAAATGTGGGTTGAGAAACCTCTTGAATACCTTTATGCAGACTCCTAATTGGAAAATATTTCTATCTACACCTTCAATTTATATTTCGTCTTTCAGTTTGTTACCTTCATTCTTTTTTACTAATAAAAGGATAAGAGATTGGGGATCCAAACTACCCACTCTTATGTAATTGTTATTATCTGCTGATCAACGGTGTTACAGGCCATGCTTTGGTTGCATGGTTGCATGTTTGAAAATAAGAAATTGGTTGCATGTTTGAAAATAGGAAATTGGTGTTGGTTAATGAAGGTTTAGTAAGACTGAACATACTTTCTTGAGTAATAAATTCCAATTTTATCAGGCCATGCATAACATAGAAGGGAAAGACATGTCATGTACGAATGTATTAACAGGGGAACATTTTAATAAACTGCTGTTACAGAAACTGCACAAATATGTGGAAAAGCAAAGTAATCCATGTATGCATGATGATGTCAGTACTGATGTTGTGCACTTTTAGCAATTTTCAGATGAGCTACATTAGGATATGCTCTTATGAGAGGTGAACTGAAAGATAAATAAGCACAAAGAATGTAGTTATGTAATTTTTTTGCTGGAAAATTTACATGAGTGGCCAGCAAAGAGATAACCATTAACAATTTTTTCCCTAATACTTGTTTTCTAGACTTGCCTAATACTTTTTTTCATCTCCATCTCTGGTTGCCTGCCATTTTTCGGTCCAATGGCCGACACAAGGTTATCGTATTTGCTAGGAAGAAGGTGGGCCGTGGGTGATAACTTTACCTTAGTATTCCCATTATTTCATTTTTCACTGTTGCCTATACTTTTTTAAGGCTCCTTGACATTTATTAGAATGGATTTGTGAATGAAAGCTCCTGCAAACTTAAATCTATTTCTTGTATGTTCCGCTTGTGTTACACTGATGCGTAATTTATGGCAATTCAGTTTTCCTGCGTAGTGTGGCTTACTGGCTGGTTTGGATGATCTAGTTTCATGTTCAGGCCTCCTTTGATGGGATCCTTCCCAGATTAATCTTATGTTTATTAATGCAGCCCAATTCGTTCACTTATCGAGTTTGGTTTTGCTGCCAATGAAAGAGCTGATGTGAGACTTTATTATGGTGCCAGGAATCTCCAAATAATGGCATATCAGGTTGTAGAATTTGCCCTCATTCTTCTGTATGCAAATCCTATCTAACCAAATTGCCTTTTGTTTATACCTTGTAAGGCATATATACTTTTTGGCCTGACAGGATAGGTTTACGAACTGGGAGTCAACTGGGCTTAAAATAATACCAGTCTTGTCGCGACCAGATGATAGTTGGAAAGGTGAACGGGGATACGTTCAGGTAATATATGAAATGCTCAACATTATAGTTATCTTGTTACATGTTCATACATCACCACAAACTTCTAATATTTTTTGATTTTTCAGGATGCATTCTTTAAAGCCAAGAACATTACAAATCCTTCTTCTACTGGAGCAGTGCTATGTGGACAAAATCAAATGATTGAGGTATGCATATTCTTTCCTTTGGGGATACATCTTTTCGCATACTCTTAATTGCTATAGGTCATGAAAATTTCTGTTTAGTTCTTGGTGATCACAAAACTAATGCCTGAAAGTTATGTATCAATACTCTATAGGAAATATTCTAAGAAGCACACGTTTTTCCAGACTTATGGGCATATTAGTGGCTTTGTCAAGAACAACTATACTTGGATATTTCTCATTTGTGCTCCTTATAATCATCTATTTCTGTTTCTTAAGATGGAACCTATTATATCCACCTATGTTGCATGGATACGTGGATACGGATACGTGATACAGCGATACGGCAATTTCTCAAAAATGCTGATATGGGGATACGTATGTATATTTATTTATTTACAATATATATGTAAGCATTATATTCTATTATGTTCTCCACCCTGGCTATCTTCATCCATTTTTTGTGCATGGAGATTCGTATATGAGATATGGACATATGGTGATGTTTTTTCCATTTCCAGTCAAAAGCTATGGGAGCTTTATCAGTGTCAGCCACTCAGCCATTTATTGCTTCCTATCATCTCTCCTCTCTCTCTTCCTTTCCTCTTTGTTCAGTGCTCACTGCTCACACGGCAGAGCAATCCCATTTATCCCCTTCTCTCCTCTTTCTCCCTCTCATCCATAATAGTGACGGCCCCCCAGCTTCGTATGACCACCCTCCCTTTCCCCCAACGGCTTCCTCCCAGCGACTCTTCCTCCCCCTAGCAGATCTGGCTGGCGTGGCCGCCTCCCCAGCGAAGCAATGCCCTCCTAGCCTTCCTCCCTTAGTCCTCCTAGCAGCTCTGGGCAGGAGTGCTGATGGTAGAGCTCCAAGATAACCAACCACTCCAGATCTTGCCTCTATGAGACAGCTCCCGTTGACCACAGCGCAACAGGGTTAGGTAGGAGGTATCCAAAAGTATGGGGGAAGTATCCTGATTTATTTTATTTATTAGAAAAAGAGAAATCTTCCGATACATGTTTGATACGTACCGGGGCGAATCTGATACGTATCCATATCCAGTACGTATCAGGATACGGGTACGGCAATTTTGGGAAGTACCTGATAGGGGTGTAATGGGATAGCGGATATTTTCAAATATCCGCTTACTGAATCTGAAGATAAGCGAATTTGACACTGCTTTTGATAACCGATTAACTATTCGAATTCAGATTCGGATAATATCCGAAATTAAAATTTCGGAATCGAATTCGGATGTGATCGAATTCGGATAATCCAAAATAACTGAAAATAAATAAAACTCTTTTCAATGTCTGCAGCATAGTTTTTAAGACTGAATGGTTATTTTTAGAACCGTTGAGCTGGCTAGCTAGTGACAAACAAGCTGGCTGACGAGCTCTGAGAGCTTAGCATGTGCCTGCACCTCCATTTATAGTCACCCACCCCGCAATCTCCAGCTTCTGCTGGTGATGTGGTACTATCCCAAGTCCACAACGCTGTCAATGCAGTTCATGAGCTGGCTTCCTTCGCCCACTAGCTAGGCCAGCAATCTCCCTACCATGGCCCATCAACACATCGAGGCTTATCTGTGCTGCGCAGCACGTACCTGTGCATGGTTGCATATGCTCGTGCCAGCCCATGCTACATGCTAGGATAATATGTGCCCAGCACGCGTACGTGCAAGCTACTTGCATTGCATGCATATGTGCCCAACGCCCAACCCAGCTATCTAGTACCTACTTCGTTTTTTTTCCAAGGGAACAAAACTACTATCTAATTTATACGAGATGAACAACTCGCTAATGAATTTTAGTGGTATAAAAATTCATTCTGAAATCAGATTTGATTGTTATCCGAATTCGATCCGATTAAATATAAATCTGATCCGACTCAAATCGGAAAATTATCCAATCCGAACCCCAAAAAAGTTATGTGAAGCCAGATATAATTTAGGTGATATCCGATCCGATTACACCCCTACACCTTGAGGTATTGAAATTTGGTAAGGAGCTGGTAATTTTTTTTGTAATGTGAATATTTGTTTTTCAAATTGACCTTGACCTCGATATTTTTCATCTACTTTTGAATTGTTCGTTGAAGCATTGATTTTGGTTTGTTGTGTTTATAAGTTTATCACCGTGTTCTGGACATTAATTCTTTAGCAATCAAGACATCACAACCAATGAATGGTAAATTGAAAAGAGAGAATCACTAAACATCAAAGAGAGAGAGAAAGTAAATAGGAGGGGAAGAGCAGTTGGACAGCGGGGTTGTTTCTCTTCTATAGCTCCATTGAACTTGACTTCCAACACACTGACACCAAGGCTACTGGTCCATGAGTGAAGTTCACAAATGCACTGCTTTTGGTCCATGGATGAAGTTCACAAATGCGCTGGTTTTGTTCAGCACAATTAATTACCTCTAGTCACACATGGCCCCACTTGTCATTGGATCTGCTACCTGGACCCATTTCTACTCGGGCACCCATCTTGCTTCCCAACCTACCGTAGTGACCATTTGATATCCTTGCCATCCTCTTCACTGGCAGTCTGGCACATGCATTAGTTTGACAACTGCATGCACAGTTGAATCTTTCTGTGGGATAGCGGTGTAAATTAATTATATTTTTTAAATTTCGTTCAAGCTATCTATCAAAACTATTGTTTTATATTTCAATGATCACATAGGTTTGCTAGGTTGTTCTATATCATGTACTTTTCATCCCTAATTATGGTATGTCCCTCGTCATATGCTGAGAATACTAGGGAAAGCACTCAGCATAAATTTTGCTCTGTCATGATGTTGTATTCAACTGGTTTTGAGAAAAATCCGAGTTTCCTTTTTAATTTTTGTTTTGTCCTCTGCTATACAGGAGGTTACCTCAGCCCTTGTAGAGGATGGTGTATCACAAGATAAAATATTGACGAACTATTAAGAAGGATGACGGACCTCCTGTTATGTTTTTTTTGCTTCTTTTGGCCTTTGAGTGTACATCTTATTCTTGGCCCTCATTGCTCACTGATATTGTAAGTTCTGAGCTATTTAAAATATTTTGGTACCACTGTTTTTATATCTCGCAGCACATAGATACGTATGATAACGGATTGAGAGTACAGCTACTCTCAGACATTGATAAGCTGCTAAATTCTGTGTCCTTGAGTCCCTGGCTTCTTGAGGGTTGAGTGTAGTGAATTCATCTCCAGCAAAATTGTAGACTGAATTATTGGAATCATAGACTAGTAGCATGGTAACATTTGCCAAGTGTCTTAACATTAAAATCTAGTAATGCATTATTGCTTCATTTTCTTCTTTTTCATTGTTACTTGAGCAGTCTAGTAAATGATTCAGATACAAACGATGAATTAACGAGAGACCGACAATTGAATTTGATAAAACTTATCATCTGATTGTTCCAATTCAAACAGATCAATTCGTTACACCCAGTTGTCTGGACATTGGATCACGAACAAGATAACCCAGCTACAAACGCGGTTTTACTACATACGCTAGAGAGTAAAGGCATAAGATACTGCCACTACTCCGGTGCCACCACTAGCGCTTACTGTACAGCAATCAAATGATTTGCTTGTTATGCACGCGGCAAATTGCGAACTTAATTAAAGATGACTGCACAATCAGTGGTGTATTCAGGACAAATTTAGAGGGGTCCTAGAACATTTAATTTGTCACGGTGGCATCCAGGAACATTTAAAAACTAATTTATCTTCTTAATTTGTAAGGATTGAAACAACCACATTTGGCAACCTAACATAGTTCATACATAAACAAACAAAAAGAGAATGTAAATTTCACTAAAAATTGTACCTCTAACAAAGAGGATGCCTCGTGTGCCCATAATCATCATAAAAAATGTTAGTTATGTTTGACAATGTGTTTTCCTTCCAACATTTGAAATAAAATGATAATACATAACTTACCATGAAACCTCTAGCTATGCCTAGAAGATTTTAAAATGACCTCAAATAATTCATCATTTTTTTCAATTGGTATGCCACAGGTTGGATCCGTAATGATATCCAACATGCTAGATCCGTAATAATATCATTCGGATTAAAATTAATTATAGGCTTCTTTTATTGAGTAGTGCTTAGTGGCGTGCACAGGACAAATTTAGACAAGGTGCTAGCTTGAACAATTAATTTGGCACGGTGTTGTTAGGGATTAGATAAAATGTGCAGTTGACTAGTCGATCCTCACGATCCTCACGTATCTCTAGAGTTTCTGTCCGGAGAGACTGCAAGCTAGTTGCGGATGAGCAGGAGGCTTTGCCCAGACCAAGAAGCTTACTCGTGGAGGACTTGCCCTTGGGATCTGCTCGGTTGGCCACTACTCGTAGAACCTTGCTGCTCATAGCCCAACTAGGTACTGGCAAGTAGCCTACTCGTCTAGGACCCGGTCAAGGGTACCAACCACTACAACCTACATGAAAGGGCGCTATGCCATGTGGAAATGACCCTTGCCCCTACAGTCTTGTAGTGGCACATGGTAACCGATTAATTTAATATGTGCCACGCCAATAGTAACTGAAGGCTAGATATCCGGATGTGGTTAAGGTGCATTAATCCTATGTTTTCCTTGTAAGAGTGCTATATAAACCCCCATTTTTCTTTTGGATGAGGCAGGTTTTGGTAGATACATGATATACATGCATCATTGTAATTCGTCCCATGCATGGTGAGCTTAGTAGAGTAGGGTTTTTATTCCTCTTAAAGAAGGCCCGAACCAGTATAATACTTGTATTTTGTTCTATGTGAATCACACATCTTGGAAGTAACCTTATTTGTGAAAATTGTTGATCCTTCATTCAAGAAGTAAGCTCGACGGGGGCCCTTGTGGCAATCGTCGATAGCTGGCGCCATCCATAGGAGTTTGATTTGCATCTCTATGTTTGAGATCCTTCAAGATACTGAACTCTTACGTTGGTAGAGACTTATGTGATTTCAACGATGATGAAGAGGGCAATGCAGGCAATGCTAGGATTTGAGATCTTGAGGGCCATACCAAGTCTGGAAGTCCTCTCTTCCCTCCTCCCTCGATATGATGCGCGGGCAAATTTCCTTAGGTCATAGTAGAAAGACTCGAAGTATGTTCCCGAGCTGCTCATGAATTTGTTCCATGATGACTTAGGGGGCTGATGCCTCCATGGCCGATGTAGACGATCTCTATGCCGACCAAGAGAACATCATCCCTGATGACCTTGGGCAGGATTCTGGGTGCGATTCTCCCTTGAGGGATGACACAGTTGTGAATCACAGCCACTAGCTTATCGCGAGGTCTCAATGGCCAGCCTAAAGAGGGTTACCCTCTCTAGAACAAGGAACCCCATGGGGAAGGGTCTAAGCTGGAGTAGGACTCTGTCGAATCGCTTAGGTGGCAATGTTAGGCTGCTATAACTTTTGTTTTAAGATACATTAACAAGATCATGGTATCCTAGCGCAAGTTGCTGCGAGGAAAGTTCAACTTTCAGACGGGTTCGAGGTGGTGGACTCGGCGTCTTTGCTACGTGGTAGGCGGTTCGGTGGGTCGGTGCCGTGGGCCGTCGTCGCTTTCTAGGCGACAGTCCAAAAACGGATGGACGGGGGTGATCAGATGAAACCGCGGGACCGAGGTGGAGTGTGTGACACGGGTTTGGTGGCTCGGGGCGCGGGTTCTGAGGTCAGCCATGGTGTCCTTCCCGGTGGGACGCGCTCGGGTGAGAGGTCAGTTTTACCCTCTGATGTTCTCTGTGGGGTTGGTCGGCGCAATGAGGGGACACTTTTGCCCTCGTGCCCGAGTCTTAAGGTTTTGTTTGGCCACTTTTGGGCGGGATCTGAATCGCTCGTTGGGATTTCTTTTGCTTCGCCGTCTCTCCACCTCCCAAACCCTAAATCTTCTCGGGTTGATTCGAGATATTTCATGTAGGTTGTGAAGTTTGGAGCCCAGAGCATGGCTGGAAGACAAGGAGGATGGGGGCGATTTGGTGGTAGAGGTTCTCAAGGTTCCTTTTGTCGTGGGAGATCTGCGCATCGGGGCGGTTTTCTTGGAGCCGAGTTCAACCTCCTAGATCTGAGCAAGTGCTGCCGTTAGTGGATGAATATGATGGTGTGCAGCATCCTGTTGAGGCGGTGGTTCATCGTCGGCTGGCCCAGATCTAGATCCGAGGATGGCGAGCGTTCCGGAGATGAACTGTGGTCGAGATCGCCCAGTTCAGGCTTCGAAAAAGATGATCGTTGATGGTGAAGACAAGAAGAAGACGGTGTCTAAGGGATTTCTTCTGAAGAGGAGCGATGGGCTCCAAGAACAGAAGCCAACCCTAACATTGAGAAAGTGGAATGGGGTAAGAATCTTGATACTTCTTCTAAAGTGGGGGTAGGTGCTGAGTCCATTTCGAATCGCATCTTCAAGACTGGGGAAAGAGAAATTGGGCTGTGTTTTCGTTGTAAAAGGATGGGTCATTTTGCTGTTGATTGTCCGCTGTCTCGTTCATGCTGTCATTGTGGTGTTGAGGGGCATTTGGCGTGGGAATGTTCTTCTTGGAAGTTGTGTCATGCTGCTCCGAAGTTTTGTGGTTTTGCTGGAGAAGGGCATGGTTTCTTCTGGATTGAAGATGTTCCTTCAGATTTTAATAGTAAAGAAATCTCTTCCACTGCGGTGATTTTGGTGGTTAGAGGGTCTGCTACTGCTAGGGACATTGAGACTGATCTGAGCACGATCTTGGGAGCACCTTGAAGATGCACTGCGACAGATTGGGGATGGGAAATTTTTGATGCGTTTCCCAAATACAAAAAAAGTTGAGGAGTTAGAGCATTATAAGGAGATGAATATGCGGCTGATGAATGCAGTTATTAAAGTTTTTGTGTGGAAAGATGAAATTGGTGCGAAAGGAGCTCTCTATGAAGTTTGGGTCAGGATCAAAAATATCCCTCTATCTAAAAGATCCATGAAAGTTGTTGCTAGTGTGGCTTGCCTTGTTGGGGGCACCTATGGAGATTGATAAAAGTAGTCTGGCCAAGTTAGAATATGTCAGGGTTAAGATTGAATATAGAGATCTTGCTGCTGTACCTGGGGTGGTTGAAGGTGCTATTGGATCCCTGCTTTATGATTTCTTCTTTGAAGTTGAAGGGCTTGGTGAGACATATAAGAACAAAAAAACAAAGAAAGGTGTTACCATTGGGGGGATAAGGAGCAACAAGGTGGGATTGTGAAAAAACCCAGGATAAGTGGTGGTGTAGATAAGGACTTATCTGGCACAAATTGCTTCTCTGCCTGCCCAAGACTAATACGGAAAAAGGGAAGATGCCAGATGAGGAAAAAGATTATGATATCAGTTTGATGATTCTCAAGAATCCTTGAGTGGAGATGAAGATGCAGTGATGACAAAAGTTTTAGCTGCTTCCAAGATGTATCAGCTGGGTGATTTGGCTAAGGAGTTTGGAGGATCTGCTGGCCCAAATAATGGCAGCAATATGTGGCTTGTAATGTGCTCTAGAGTCAATCTTCATCAAATGCCTATGATATCAGAATATGGATCCTTTCTGCATAAGAAGTCTAATGTGATCCTAGAGGAAATTAATGATATACAACATGATAATGTGGAATCCATAGTTGAAGAGGATGGGAATGAGCCTGAGAAAACTTTGGGAAATGAAAAGGTGAAACCCATTTCCAACCGTCTTAATAAGAACATTCCAGTGAGAAGAAGTTCAAGGCTTTAAAATACTAACATCTCAGTGAAAGAGAAGGCCATGAATCTGCAGAAGAAAAGGAATCTCGAAGGTACTTCTACTCACTACAATTCATTTTCTGTTTTGAGTTCAGATGAGATTAGTGCTCTGGCTATGGATATGGGTACATATATTCCTGAAAGGGAGTTGGACAAAATGGATTTGATTAGGAATCTAGAACATGCAAGGAGGGAACTTCATCAGAAAAAATGAATGACAAAGGGAATCTTGTGATGTTAATAAAGAAATTAGTGATAATAATGATGACAAAGTTCTCTTGTTGAATTGGGTTAATGAAGATAAGGGAAGTGATGGTGGGGAAGATTTCACTCCTGTTGTTAGTAGGAAAAATAGAAAAAGAGTTGAAATCTAGCTTAGAGGTCTAGCTGGGAAAAACCTTTCTCATTCTGTTCAGAGGTGTTGCAGACTGAGAAAGGTCAGGGGAGGAAAATAATTCTTTTTGGTTTTATGAAAGGTCTTATTTGGAATTGTAGAGGGGTTGGGAAGAAAGGTGTTTGTCTGCTGCTTAGGGATAAGCTGGAAGATATGGCCCTAAACTTCTTAGGTCTAGTGGAGACCCATAAGCTGATGTATGATGATAAGCTTTTTAGGAGGCTTGACCCTGATAGTTGTTTTATTTGGAAGTGGATTCCTTCGGATGGGAGGTCTAGTGGTATCCTTGTTGGTATTAAGATGGTAAGTTTTGACCTTTGTAATGTGAAGGAAGGGATCATTCTATCCTCTTGCCTTTGTGGGATAAGCAAAAAAAGTGTAGACGGAGATTGTTGGTGGTGTATGGTCCAGCTCATCATGAGAGGAAGCTTGGGTTTCTGCAGGAGCTAGCGAATGTTTGTGCAGTGGTTGATACTCTTATGTTGATTGGTGGGGAATTCAATATCCTTCTAAGTGTTAAAGATAAGAACTGTAATTGGAGAGCTACTAGATACTTTGGGATTTTAAACCAAATCATCAATACCTATGCCCTGAGAGAGGTTAACATGGGAGGTGGTAAGTATACATGGTCTAATAATCATTCTGTCCCATTCTTGGGAAGTTGGATGGATTCTTCATGGCTACTGATTGAGAATGGTTATTTCCCTTATGTAATGTGAATAAACTCCCTAGAATCCTTTCTGATAATAATCCCATAGTGATTAATGATGCTGTTGGTAGAATCAAAAACAAAAACAAGTTCAGATTCTGCTTAACCTGGTTAGATCATCCTGATTTTTTGTCTCAGGTGGATAAATCTTTGAATATGCCAGTTTATCACCCTGACAGCTTATCTGTGTTGCTCATAAAAATTAAGAGACTTAAAAAAATTATCAGAGATTGGGGGGCAAACTTGATCAATGCTTGTAAAAAAGAAAGAGTTGATATTCTTAACAAGCTTGCTTTTTTGGAGGCTAAAGAAGAGAGTGATGGCCTTACTGTTTCTGAGCAAGAGTATAAATGTTGTCTGTTGGCTAAATTCCAAAGTAGTTGTGAGGAGGAGGAAAGTAAGTGGTATTAGAATTCTCAAAAAAAATTGGTTGTTAAAAGGATATAATAACTCGAAATATTTTCATTTAGTTGCTAATGGGAAAAAGAGGAATAAGTTGATTGATCAATTTGTAGAAGATGGTGTGGTAACTCAGAGGGATGGTGATCTTTTGTCTCATGCTACTGAATACTATAAAAACCTCTTTGGTAGCGAAGAGCTTTATGAGTTTGATCTTGATCCTTCCCTTTGGTATAAAGGACCCCTGGTTAGTGAGGATGAGAACAAAGTTTTGTCTGAACCTTTTACTGAGAAGGAAATTCATTTGGCTTTATCCACTATGAGTAAGAATAAAGCTCTAGGTCCTGATCATCTCCCTGTTGAATTTTTTCAAAAATGTTGGAGTATAATCAAGCAGGACATACTTAATATCTTTGCTTCTTTCCATCAGGGGCATCTTGAGGTTTCTAGGCTCAATTGTGGTACAATCATTCTGTTGCCTAAGACTAAAGATGTTGAGTCTATTAAGCAATATAGGCCTATTTGCCTCCTCAATGTGATCTACAAGCTGTTGACCAAAACCCTTAAAGACAGATGGGCTAAAATCCTGGATAGGATGATTAGCCCATGTCAGAATGCATTTATTGCCTGTAGGGATATTATGGATAGTGTCTTCTCCCTCCGTGAGATTGTGCATCATGCCACAAAATCTGGTCATACTGGAGTTTTCTTCAAAATAGACTTTGAAAAGGCTTATGACAAAGTTGACTGGAATTTTCTAATGAAGTGCATCAAAGGTTTGGGTTTTGATACCAAGTGACCGAGTGGATTAGAGTGATTCTCACTAAAGGCACCCTAAATGTCTTCCTTAATGGGACTCATGGTAGTTATTTTCAAAGCCATAAGGGAGTGAGGCGGGGAGATCCTATGTCTCCCTCTCTGTTTAATGTGGATGTCGATGCTCTTGCTAAGATGTTTCATAGAGCACAAGAGAATAGGAGAATTAAAGGGCTAGCTATAGATTTAATCCCTGAAGGAGTCTCCATTTTGCAGTATGCGGATGATACTATTATTTGTATGCAAGATGATCTAATTTCTATCAGAAATACTAAAATCTTGTTGTCCCTGTTTGAGCAGATGTCTGGGCTCAAAATTAACTTTGATAAAAGTGAAATTATGATTGTCAATGGAGATGCTTACAAAGAAAAAACTTATGCTGATATTTTCACATGCCGGTTGGGGAATTGGCCTTTTAAATACTTATAAAGAAAAAACTTATGCTGATATTTTCACATGCCGGTTGGGGAATTGGCCTTTTAAATACCTAGGCGTTCCTATTATCTACAAAAAGAATGGGGTAAGAGACTGGCAATCTCTTACTGATAAAATCCAAAAGAGACTAAAGCATGTGGAAAGGTAAGATGCTTTCTTTAGGGGAAAGAGTAACCCTGATTAATTCTTGTTTGTCTAGCATCCTAATTTACAACATGTCGATGTTTATGATTGCTAAAACTGTTATTGCTAGGATAGACAGAATCAGAAGGAACTTTCTTTGGAAAGGTGGTAGTGAAAAAAAATACAATTTGGTTAAGTGGTCAGAGGTGATCAAGCCTAGGGAGAAAGGTGGTTTGGGTATCCAAAACCTCAGGTTCTTGAACATTAGTCTTCGCTGTAAGTGGTGGTGGAAGCTAAAAACCAAAAATGGAATGTGGCAAACCCTGGTTAAAAAGAAGTACATGAATGGTATTAATGTGGCTGATATCAAACATGAAGTTTTCGACTCTCATGTTTGGAATTCTCTTTTGAAAGTTAGAGATCTTTATATTAGCAACAGGAAGAAAATTGTGTTCTCAAGGAGCACACCAACTTTTGGAAAGATAGCTGCATTCGCGATAAACCACTTAGTACTTTGTTCCCTGATATCTTCGATGTCGGTACTGAGGTGAATTCTAGTGTCCATTCCTTGGCTGAGAAAGGGTGGGATATTCCTTTTAGGAGATTTATCCTAGAAGAGGGTTGCCCTGAGTGGCACAAATGCTTGGAGGACATTAAGAAACTCTTGGTAGGGATTTGGACAAAAGCTGGTGGAAATTGACCAAAAACAGTGATTTCACAGTAAACTCCATATACAATCACTGCTTCAGTTCTGAGATCAATTCGAGATATGGTAAATTGTGGAAAAACAAAATCCCTTTGAAAATTAAGTGTTTCCTCTGGCTTTTCTTGAAGAATGCCATCTTATCTAAGCAAAACCTCAGTAGAAGAAAGTGGACTGGTGACACTACTTGTGAATTTTGTCAGAACGTTGAGACTACTACTAATCTTTTCTTTGAATGTCCTGTGTCGAAAACTCTGTGGAATGTAGTGGCTGTTAATGTAGGTTCTAGCTATACCCCCTGTAATGTGGATTAGTACATGTTGTGGATGAAGGGTCTTCTTCCGAAAATGGCAAAGATGCAATTCATGTGTTTAGCTGCCATTGTGTGGGCTATCTGGAATATGAGAAACAAGTGTGTCTTTGACAAGAAGAGGCTTAGTAACCCTCTTCATGCTGTTTTTGTTGCTTGTGCAAACATGAAGTATTGAACAGGTTTGCTTAAAACTAATGGAAAAGCCCTGTTGAGATGGGCATCGAGAAGATTTTTCAAGTGGTTTGTGACGTCTACCAGGAGGGAGATGCCAACCCCGGTGCTTCTGATGGGGAGGAGCGCCTCCAAGGCTGACTAGATTCTGGGGTTTGGTTGGTTAGTGCTGGTGACCTGGGTGGAAGCGATCTCGCTGTAACTCGTTTGTTGTTCTTTGGGGTCTTGTTTCTGGTGCTTTTGCTATAATAGTGGTTGCCACAGTTTAAGGGATGGTTTTGTTTTGCTATTCTGTGTTGCTGGGGTGTGGATTGCCCACCCTTTGGTCCTTTATTGTGTCGATCAGTTGTTAAACGTTGTTTCCGTTATGCTTTAATGGAAATCGGGGCTGGGCCTCTTCTGCAAAAAGTTGCCGCGAGGAGATGGTTGCCGCTCTACTACATCGGCGTGAAGTCACTCCCGCACTAGGCGCACCCCAAGCACTATTGGGAGTGAGCCCAAGAACCACCCATCTCCGCTTAGGCCACTTTAGGGCACTTGCCACAATGGTTCCAGCTATTCCAAATGACCCGGAACAATATGATGCCAAGGTCATTGGCCAAGTGGTGGCTAAAGACCTAAAAGAAAATTTTTACAACATTAATAACACTTCCAGCATCTCAGCGTGACGAGACTCGAAGTACTACTCATGACAATCATGACTAATAGCGAGCCGATTCCATGAGCGAGGGTACCCGAAGTACTACCGAGAGGAACTCTAGAGGCCATGGGCATAGGTTTGGCCACAATCACCAACAATCAAAGCACGCGGCTAGGGCTCGCTCTCTTGTCAATCCTCAACGAAAAGTCCATTCCCGCCTTTGTCTGTTGAGGACATGAAGGAATGGAGATGGTCGCTCTAGAACGCACAATCAGGAGGGTGACTCACCACAGTGTACTCCTTTCTACAGCTATATAGCCTTCTCCCTTGGTCTGCATGTTGTAAGATGGTAAGAAAAGTTCAAACCTACACACATCGAGCAGTTCAATGAGACTCAGAACCCATCTGAGTTCCTTCCAATGTACGCCACACCCATGGAAAACTATCTGCCCGCTATCCTTGATGGGCCTGCCCGCCCTGGCTTTTCAACCGGATGAAGGGCTCTATTTTAAAGTTGGGAGCAGCTATGTGATACACTGCAAAGCAATTCTAGAGTTGTTACACCTGACCAAGCCAATGAAGGGGAACAGATAGGCTACGCTAGCGCAAATCAAAATTTTCTACCGCGATAACTCTAGACATCATGCAAGTAGGAGATTATGGATCATTACCCTGGGTGCACAGCCGTAGAGAAAGGACAGTTAGAGTAGCCGATTCCAACATTGTGTGCATCGAGGTACAGGATATAGTCATTCATGTTGAGCCGAATGCCTCCTCCTCGCCGATCACCACCGCAATATGTCGCACATACTACCATAGAGGAAGTAGTCGATCTCGCCGATCTTCTGCTCCTCATCGTCAATCAACACCACAACGGTGCCTCTATGTTATCCACACGTCCAAGACGGAACACCGTGCGCCGGTGTGTTAACATCGAAGCGCGCGAATAGTGTTTGTAGGAGGTCAATGGGACGAGACAACTAGGGTTTCATGGTGGTAAACTGCCGTGGCTGCACCATCCCGCACTTCCTCTTATATAGAGCGCACTAATAGGCTTCTACGCTAGAGGACCATCAGAATTTTAATCCTCCACGGATCAGTATCCGCAAAACCTACTAATAGATCCAATCCATTAGGTATATTCATGCGCAAGGGGCCATGGTCCCAGAAACCATTTTTTTGAACCACAAGTCAATAGCGGTTTATAGTAGGACATATTGACTCCCGAATGCACAAACTGATCATATCAACTAAACCTTGATATACTCATATATTGAACTTTGATATACTCACAAACCGATCCCTTTGCCGCACGATACCAGTCAAGCTCAAAGCGAGATGCATTCCACCCTTATGATAGCTCGACAATTCACTGGATCTAGTGATTGATTCTAAACCATAATTAACTCTTTAATCATATTGGTATAGCGCTGTACTTTTCAATACAATCACATCGAGGGCCCAGAGATATCTCTCCCGTTATCGAGGAGAGACAAATTTCATCTTGATTGCTCATACCCACGCCATGTTCATAGCATACCCAAAAGCTATCTTTATAACTACCCAGTTACGGTGTAGAAGTTGACAACCTTAAGTAAACAACTATGCATGCTGAGACTCAATGACGATTTGAGGTTTAAGGATCATATAGGTACACCACTCGAGATACATCGATGGCACATATAAAATAACAATCCCAGTAGTGTTTCAGAGTAAGTTTATCCAACATCATGTTCCCTAACAGGTATCCACATTATTGATTTGATGTCTTTATATCTATGGTATCTAAAACATTGCTATCAATTAATGCATATGCTGGTTAAATCATTACTGCCCCACATAATGGTATGAGATTTGAGATCATTTAGAATAATATCATATAAACATAGTGTCTCACAACCAAGTCATACTTGATGAACAATGCGAACAATACTTATTAATAGAACTGATAACACATTATTCAAGAGTATATAAACATATGTCATACAATCATCTCCATGATCATCTCTAGAGCATATCACTAACAGCCAAGAGGATGATCTCTGGTAGATATGACAAGGTGAAGGAGAGACTCTCCAGCAGTTTGTCAAGACGTTCATTCAAGTCCAAAACTTCATCTCGAACGTTCTTGATGAGGCCATCATTAGGTTGTTTAGGCAGGAGGTCCGCAACAAGTGCCTTATCCAAGACCTGGCTATCACCTTGCCATCAATGAAAAAAGAGCTGCTTGAGAAGCTGGAAGGAGGTACTCGGATGCCGAAGAGGCTATCCAATGGATAAAGATGCTCAATAGAGGGACCTTACCCCTGTAGCCTAGGCTATAGCCACCGACCAAGAAAAAGGTTGTGGTGGAGAAAAAGATAAAGAATAAAAATGTTGTACCTAACCTGGTCGCTGTGGTTGAGGAGCAACCAGCGACTTAGGGCCAGAGGCAGAAAGGCCTTACCGAGGAGTCCTGCAGCGTGAAACGACCCCATGGGCAAACTGATGATAGCTACGAGAAGCCACTTCTGCCTCCTTCGCAAGGTCCACGTCCACGATCTCTGCATTTTGCGAACTTGTCTTTCCCATATGGACGATCTCCTGTCCCTATATTTATAGGTGGCATGTCCGGGAAGGGAGTGACTTGCAGCTTACGCAATAGCCTTCTTTGCCTGCCACGTGGTCATGGGTACATGTCACTTATGGCAGGGTGGGATCATTGCCTCACCCAGGGAGTGGACATGATCCAAGCCCCATGCTCGATGCAAAAAGGTTCTGTGGGCATGAAATAAATTCTATGCTTAATAGGTGAGTTTGTGCGGGGATGAAAGGGATTCATACTCGACATGTAAGGCCAAGTGGGCATGAATAAGCTTATGCTTGGTAGGTGGGGCTGCGTAGGCATGAAGGGGATTCATGCCCGACATGTAAGGCCAAGTGAGCATAGGACAAGCCAATGTTCCTAGTTATTCTTGACCAGAAGTAATCTTTTCACAACCATACGAAGATCTGTTTAGTCATGATCATCTAGAGGCAAAAAATAAGGGGAGCATTGACGTACGGTCAATGTTGTGCTCAATTCCTGACAACTAGCCCCTAAAACTTAAAAAGGAAGACCCTAGAGGTAGGTAGCAATGGTCATTTCACTTTGTGGGACACACCACTCATTGCCCTTGCGGATTTGAAAGGGGATAAGGGTTTTATCTAGGGTCCCACATTAGACCCTTTCTTTTTTTGACTCCACCTTTTGCATTCTCTGCCTTCCTCTTGAAATCTCTTCTGCCTTATGCCATCCTAATCCTTGCCCGCTGCTCATTAGTGCTCGCCTCTCCACCACTCATTGCCACATTGTGCCGTTTTACATATTGTTGAGCAGCTGTAGCCGGCGCGTGTCGACACCAGTCTTTGTTGGATCCCACCCCGGCTTTCCCATGACCTGAGCGCCCTCCCTCGCTTCACCATGTGTCGCTGTGCCCCGCCAGTGGCTGATGAGCCAACCGCCTTGAGGTGCCTATATGAGGTCTCTCTGGGTTTAGCAGGGAGGAAAGAAAGAGGAAAACATATAAGAGAAGAAAAAAAGGAAAAAACACCATGTGGACTACCATTCACCAAAAAGGCCACGTTGACTGAACAGACCAATTGTGTCTGGTTTTGTTGATCGACGGACCAAGTTAGTCTGGTGTTGAAGTTCAAGGATCAAAGCAGGTAGGGCCAAAGTTCAAAGACCACAATAATATCTTTTCCTTTTTATTATTAACCCAAGGCTTTACCGAAGTATGCTATAGGATATTCACTTGACATAGAACTGCTCCAATGCCTCATATTATTTTGTTGCTTGTTCTTCTATTCAAATTTAAGTTTCAGATTATGGTTCCCATTTTAGAGCCAATTCGTCATACACAAATTTGATGCAAAATTTCAGAAAAACGAAAGCAAATATGATCAAATGTGCATGGTATGCATGAGATAGCAAAGGGTGGAAAATTGAGGCTGTTACAACAAGCCTAATGTTGAAGAAAGATAAAGTTTGTTTGAAAATTCTCATATGATATTTTTGAATAAATCAAAGCTAGGAGTTGCACTGGACATGTTTCACACTTTATAATGGCATGTTTTCAAAATGGTCATTTCGGACTGACGTGTCTAATTAACCCCCAAAAAAGTATTAAATGCTTGTTCTAAAACAGATGTGTGCTTATTAACAACAGTGTTGGCATCCGTGTATATACCCTCCAGTCACAAATACATGTCATTTTGATACTGATATGGTCTTCAAAATACACATTTGACCACTAATTACCAATACAATTCATTTATAAAACCTACCAAAATTATAATATTATGGAAGTACTCTTTAAAACGAACCTACACATACGATTTTTATGTACTCAATCTAATTAGTTCAAAATATATTTTTAGCTATAAATTCAAAATGGCATGTATTTCTAACCGGAGTACTCCTTAACACAAGTGTCCTCCAGCTTCCTGCTAATATTGTGGATTGGCGGAGCTATTTTAATTCTAATTTTCTGTTTCTCCAATAATATTTTACAGATTTTTAAGAAAATACAAATTAGAAATAGAAATTACAGAAAAGCAGAATATATATATGTATTTACGAAAATCACCTCTATATCCGGATTTTAAAATTCTAGCAATTGGATTTTGAAAAGTAGCAAAGCATATCAGCAGCAGTAGCAAAGTGCATGCTAAGAGCATTCTGATGCTAAACCCATTTCTTGCCCTATTTTACTATTTATTTGCTAACCCTATCACTATTTATGGGAGTGAAATAAAGTAAAGCAGATAGATCCGTGGAACTCCCCCCTGATCCGTGGAACTCCCCCGAATAAAGGAGCGGCAAGACTATCACTATTCACAGCCCTATTTGAGATCCTTGCTCAATGGTGGCCCTATTGCACAGCCCTATTTGCAACTGCCAATGTCATGTGCCATATTTTATATGCAAATTGTAACTGCCATACGAACTGAAGTAAAATGGTATAGGCGCATTGCAGGGGGTTGCATTATGCCAATTGGGACATACAAAATATCTTCGAGGGCAATATGAACATGGGCGAGCACTTTATTGCTAGTACACGGCGAGAACATGGTGCTAGGAAATATGGCTAGCGAAATACTGCACCGACGAGTACTGGTTACATAGGCAAGGATAGTGACAAGGAAAAAGAAACGATGCAAAGTTACATTTCAGATGTCTTACATAAGAGGGACCAAGACAACTGACCAGCTCGCAGCTCCTAGTGGTGCTCAATGAGATCCTCCTACAGCTGCTAGTGTCCCTACTTGGACCGGACTGATAGGTGGCGAGCTAGTAACTGCATAAACACCTTGCCTCGATCTAGGTTGTTATCTGCCTGGTCCCCAGTGGCTTCATACTCTTCCATGTATTGTAGACTGTACGAGCGCTCGTCCTCCATAATCATGTTGTGGAGGATGATGCAAGCCATCAAGATATTCTTGAGGTTCTTGTGTCTCCACCCCAATGCCCTGCCACGCACTATGGCGAAGCAGGACTGGAGGACTCTAAATGCGCGCTCGATGTCCTTTCTAATAGACTCATGCATGGTCACAAAGTGTTGTCACTTCTTGCCGAGAGGCTGAGGGATGGTCTTCACAAGAGTTGCCCACTACGAGTGTCGACGATTTGTGTCGGCAATATATTTTATAGGGCTATACGAAAGATCACAACTACGATGGTAGCACAGGGAGCCGAATTTATACAGGTTCGGGCCCTCGGGGGAGGTAATACCCTACTCCTGTGCTCGTGGATTGTATTATGGTGGATCTCAAAGATGAGATGTAAGATGATGATCAGAGGCAAGATGTCGAACTAGGGGCCCCTGACCCCCTTTATATAGTGCAAGGGGCCGGGTTACAGATAGAATCCCTAATCCGTATATGGAAGATACAGATATAACCAAGTTGGTTACGTCTATATCTATGTATTCGAGTAGGAGACGAGTTCGTTTCCTTGTAGATTAAGTCGGGCCTCGCCAGCCTCCAAGCCCATCTTCTGGAAGATCCGATCGACTCGGACCAAAGAGGTGGCACGTCTAGTAGTATATCTCCGGATACCCGGGGCCCATGTTATCCACAGTAGCCCCCGAGTGCTTCGGGACTGAGTTGTCTTGATTCGGGGTTCCACTTGCAGCCCTTCAGATGTAGCCCGAGTGACGTCACTCTTCGTCTGGTTAAAGGAGTTCCGCTCGCCAATTAACCTGCTGATCAAATAACACAGTAGCAAAGGACTCAAGAGAAAATCTCAAGTCTTTAAAAGATGTCTGTTACCCAGCTCGACTGATCGGTATGCTGGCTAATGGCCCTACGGAGGGGCATACCAGAAAGGTGGATGTTGCCGAGTGATCAGTGTCACCCGACGTACCCTCCCTGTTACAAATTATGACATTCAAGTCTGACTGGCAGAGCTTGACATTCGGTCCAACAAGGGACATGTCACAACCTGCGTAGGGTATTCAGGCGCCTTGACCCGACTAGTGCGGAGTCAAGCTAGTGATTCCCAGGAGAATACGCCCGCCTCCAAGTTGAGGTCCTCCAAGTGGTGTTCGTCTTGGTGACGAACGATCCGGAGATGTGCCACTGAGACCCAACTGAAGAGGTAACTCTTGACGCCCAATCTGATTAGGAAATCAGACCAGCTGTTGACCCTAGGGGGTACGCCAAGAGCTAGGTTAATTACCCGGGAAGCGCCCAGCCCTCAAAAGATTGATGGCTGGCATAAGGCCCAACTTGGGGCGCGCCTTTTTTCTCAACTAGGTTTTGACTCGAGCAGCACCTGTATGCGAACAATGTCACGTACAGCTTACGGCCCACATGGGGCATCCTCTCTGAAACTGTCAGCGACTGGGAGGCGAACCTCCGTAGCGCCGATAAGCAAGGAAAGGGGGTGCGAGGCCTAAAGGCGGCCCTGTCCCCTGGACCGAAGCCCGGCCGCTTGGCCGGACGCTGCCGAGGGAAAGAGCTTTAGTCCCGACGCAGTCGGACGCGCCGAGACCGGATGGCGATGATGATGATACGAGTGTTTTTATCCTAGTTCAGGCCTCCACTGTGGGATAACAGCCCTACGTCCAGTCTTCGTTTAATGCCGAGCTTAAACGAGTACAAGGGGGTGAAGTCCGGGCTTTGGGAAGCCCGGGCCTCGAGTACAATAAGTGCTCAAGGCACCGTGTGTGTGCTCCTACAGTTACTTGGATGCGGAGAACTACCGCCGGGGACTAGAGCTCCTACGGGAGTGCAGGTGCTCCTGTTCTACAATGGCTATTCTCCGAGTGTGTTGTGTGTATGCAGAAGCGGGGTGTCCTCATTGTTGTGGCCTGTATGCCCCTTTTATAGGCGCCTTCCGACCACTGTAGCTTGCGCTGGTCCGTTGAATAGTCGCTGCCTTTTTGCCATGCCGGAGCGTACAAAATCTACCGTAATCGAGTGTATCTTCGATCACCGTGCTGCACCGCCACCGTCAAGACGTGTCTTTGCCCATGCGGGCGGTTGACGGGACCGGCCGCCAACCCGTCAGAAGCTGCCGCTAGGCGCTCCTCGGTACAGTGCCGCTAGACTCTGGGGACCCAAAGCGTATCCTGTCCGCGGCGTGGCATGATTTGCTTCGGGTCCCGAGACTTGAACCTCCGAAGCCCGGGGGAAACGAGAGGCTCGAGCTTCCGAGGCGGGGAAGCTCGGCCGCGAGCTTGCCAAGCTCGGGCGCGAGCTTGCCGGCCCCAAGCTTGCCTCCTGTGGGACCGTAGGTAAGTTAGTGGGCCGAACCATCATGGGCCACGTACTTTCCCCAACAGCTAGCCCCCGAGCCTCGAGCGGGCGGTGACGTGCCGCTCGAGGTTTATGCGAGAATCGCTTCGGCGAAATGCTCGCTTTTCACGCTGCGGTGCCCCACATTTTCGGCGGGAATCCCAAATCAGCGCGGTTATCTTGCCGCTTCTTCCCTTGGTTTCCACGCCTTCCCACGGACAAAGGCCATTGCCTCCCTGCTTGGTTTATATCAAAGCGGTTTCCTTCGCAATTCCCTTTTACGCCTTCTTGTGCTACTTGCTCTCTTTGCACTATTCGTGTTTCTTGCCTTCTTTCCTCCTCTGCTTCTCCGTCGTCTTTTTGCTCTCTGATCCTTCCCCTTCCGATGGCGCCCTTCACGCGGAGTCTCCTTACCGAGGGCGACTTGAAGGGGCTGGAAGCCGCCGGCTTCGTCGAGGTCGGCGGATGGAGGGCGGCCGGCAAGGAGGTGGTTCCTTCGCCCGAGAGTAAGGAGTTCATTTGCTTCGAGCTCTTTGCAGTTCATGGGCTCCGGGTTCCGGAATCCGAGTTCGTCGACGCCGTTTTGGCCTAGTGCGGGATGGAGTTGGTGAATCTCAATCCCAACTCGATCCTGTTCTTGACGATCTTCATGCATCTCTGCGAGGCGTTCGTCGGGGTGGAGCCATCGGTCAGCCTCTTCCTCCACTTCTACGAGCTGACCACGACCGGCGGAAACAATGTGGCGGGGTGCGCCTACTTCAAGCTCTGCCGCTACATGAAGTCCGCGTACCCGGTGTTGAAAGCCAAGGAGAACGTTGGGGGGTGGGCGTCGCGGTGGTACTACGCTAAGACGTTCGACGACTACTGACTGTGGTTCGCGAACGCGAGCCCGGGGAAGTTGACGATGCCCCGACCTTCGCTGGAGCCAGCGGAGGTAGCCCTGGCGGCCAAGATTCGGGATTTGGTCGGCCGGGGGCTTAATGGCTACGACATCGTAGCCGACTTCACCAGGCACCGGGTGAGCCCGCTGAGGAAGCGGATTCGCCCCTTCTTCGAGATCCGCGGGTGGGACGACCACACCCGCGAAGGCACTTTCCGTAAGTCTTCGTTCTCGTCCTTGCAGTCTGTTACCCGAGCTTTTCTTCAGGCGTGTTTGTAATGTTCCCGCTCTTTTCTCTTGTAGCCTTGCCTCAGGATGACGTGGTCCGGGCCGTGGGGCTTCTCCTGCTTGCAAACCATAACGAGCCATCAGGCTCGGGCGTCCGCAACGTCCTGGATGAGGTACGAGCCATGGGCTCAGCGCCTTGAAGCCCTTTTTTCGTGGGCGCGGCTAACGCCCATGACTCTCTTACAAGGGAAGCGGAGAGAGCCAAGCCCGCCATACCGGCCGGGCGGGCGGCGGCCGAGAGCCGCCACCGACACTGGCGGCGACGCTGGCTTAACCCCGGCCATGAAAGGACAAAGCCGTGAGCAAGCGATCGCCAGAGAAGCCACCATCACTTCGGCAAGGCCGCTCTCGTGTGGCGGTAGGCGCCCGAAGCATCGATTCCGTCCCGACCCAAACGGGCCGAGGTTCTCGCCGAGATTCGACCAAGACGCGGATACCCAAATGCGTCGAAGAGGCGCTTAGGTGCTGGATGACGGTGATTCGGATGATGCGTTGGCTAAGACGGACGTCGAGCTTGCACGTAAGTCGCTTGTGCTTGCTGGTTTCTCCTGTCTCCTTTCTTCATTTGTCATGGCCCTTGGGCCGATCATGCCCTGATTCTTTCTTGGTTCTCAGTCGCATTGTCTCCCCAAGCGGGGGAACTCATCCCGGTGTTGCCGGAGGAGGTGGCCCGGGAGAACGACCCTATTAAGGGCAAATCCGGGCCCCGGGGCTCGAGGCCCTTCGTCCTTCCATTGGTGGCACGCAAGGACGTGCGCCCCTAGGCCGTGCTCGTGAAGGTGGAGACAAACGACGGCACCTCGCTCCTGGCGCCGCTTCGTGTTGAGGGACGAACCTCGACCGGGTGGCGTCCGATCGACTTCCGCGGCATCAAGGAGCTTTTTGATAGGAGTAACATACCCGTCCCCCCACTGGATGCGAGCGACACCTCCTCCCGACCGACCGACTGTCGGGCCATTACGGCCGCTAGTGTCGCCCCGATGCGGTTAGGAGCGTGGTTCATTGGTTGTCTCGGGGTGGATCGCAGCGACACCAGCGTGGGTCGAGCACCACCTTTCACTCGACACATGGCGCCGGCGAGGGACCTTTCAGCTCCGACCAGTCCCCGGCCAGTCGCTCGAGGAGTGGCTGGCGAACCGAATGGGGATTGGGCCGAAGGTAGATGCCGCGGTGCAAACTTATTTTCCCCCTGAGCCATGTCTTCATGCCGTAGGTGCTGCTGGGCTCATAGGGGAATCAGCCGAGCCGGCAGGAGGAGTGCGTGATGTCGTGGGAGAAGTGGCCGAGCCGGCAGGAGGCTCGGCCCGGCCTGTGAGAGGAGTGGCCGAGCCTGCGGGAGGCTCGTCCGGGCCTACAGGAGAAGCGGCCGAGCCTGCGGGAGGCTCAACCGAGCCTGCGGAGGAAGCGGCCGAAGTGCCGAGTGGCTCGGGCAATAGCTCGCCACTGTTGTGGCGCTGTTCGCGCCAGGGCGTTTGCGGCATGGTACGGCCGTCAATCGCAGCGGCCGCTAGGCGGGTAAGTGTCTCCGAGCTTGGCTTTGGTTGCTTTGTTGACCCTGCTTTGGTTTTTCCTTGTCCCTTAGCCCATCCTCTTGATGCAGTTCTACCGCGAGGTCGTTGGCATCGCTTGCTCATATGGGGCTAAGCACGATGCCGAACGGGAGGCCCTGCAGGCTGATGGCGTGCATTGGCGACAGCAGGCCAATACCGCACGCGCCGAGCTTGAGGAAGCTCGCTCGAGCTCAGTCCAGGCAGTGGCTCTAGAGGCTCGAGTCGCTGCGGCTGAGGCGGCCTTAGCCGTGGCGCGGGATGACGACGGGGAGGTATCACGCCGGTCGCTGGAGGCCCTTAAGGCCGAACATTAGGGCCTCTAGCGACCGCGCCACCGAGCTCGAAAAGCGCCTCCGGTCAGTGGAGGCATGCCGTGCTGCCAAAGTTGCTTTCAAGCAATGAGGAACGTGACTCATTGTCATGAGCTCTCCGGACAAAGTCACTATAGCCGCGACGAGGATCTGGCCGCAGAACCACCGGATACCGTCAGGGACTTGGAAGCACCAACGGTTCTCAAGGGTCAAGATGCAGACCGCCCGAGATTGGGAGAAAGAGTTCCTTGATCTTCGTGGCCAAGATGACGAGGTATCGCCGAGCCGAAGCTCAGTGCGCCCTAAGTCATAGGCTTTTTTGTCTTTTCCCTTTTTGTTGGGCGGCGATCCAGGTCGCCCTTGTAAATACTCTTGATAATGCAGTTGACTTGTTTTGACTCTTTTCCTTTGGTGCCTCTTCGGTCCATCTTCTCCCTAAAATGCCGAATGTCGACTTGGCTGTTGCGCCATGTCCCGAGGGACATTCGCGTTCAGTCTTGGAAACGGTTCCGCGCCGGAACTGTTTCCCGACGCTATTACTCCTAGGATCGCTTCGACTTCCCGAACCCTGGCTATAAAAAGGGGCCGATGCGACGGCCACTTCTCATTCCAGACTTTTTTCATCCGTACCTCCTCCTCTTGCTTTCTCCAGTACCTTCCTTGCTTCCATGGCTCGCGATCCAGAGTTGGCGGAGCTTTGGGCGGATTACGACCTCGCCCTTGCCGAGATTGCGGAGGAGGAGACGCGCGCCCGTGACGTCACCACCGTCGAGGCACTGGTTGAAGTTGTCCTGAGGCTCCGCGAGGCTTTTGATCTCGCTCGGAGGCGCTTAGTCGGTTCGTGCAGCGGCTGCTGCGCGGCGGGCATTGATCGAGCTGCCTGCACTCGCCGAGGTAGCTGATGAGATCGTCGGGGCACTGGGGCGTGCCCGCTGAGGCTTTGTGTAACTGGCTTATAGGCCATTCCAAAGTCTTTTAATAAACTTGTTTTGTGGCCGTTGCTGCTTTCTTTTGTCTTTGTCGTCTTTCCTGCATGGGAACGATCACAAGTAGTCGTATAGGCAAGAAAAGGTTCGAAAGTCGTAGTGTAGTCCTATCGATCCTAGCCCCCGAGCCATGGCCGAGCTTCTGAATAGAAGCTCAGGCGTGGCTTAGAGAAGATCGAAGGTCCTTGCTCGGGCATCTGACCTTGGGAAATCAACTTTTAAGAAATCGACCTTTCGAAAAAAATCGACCCTTAAAAAATCGACCCTTAAAAATCGACCCTAGCCCCCGAGCCATGTCCGAGCTTCTGAGGAGAAGCCCGGGCGTGGCTTAGAGAGATCAATTTTTAAAAAATCGATCCTAGCCCCGAGCCATGTCCGAAGCTCGAGGAGAAGCCCAAGTGGCTTAGAGAGATCAATTTTAAAAATCGACCCCACCCGAGCCATGTCTCGAAGTTTCGAGGAGGCCCGGCGTGGCTTAGAGAGATCAATTTTTAAAAAATCGACCTCGAGCCATATCCGAAGCTTCGAGGAGAAGCCCAAGGCGTGGCTTAGAGATCAATTGTTTGAAAAATCGACCCTAGCCTCGAGCCATGTCCGAGCTTCGAGGAGAAGCCCGCATGGCTTAGAGAGATCAATTTTTGAAAAATCGACCCTAACCTCGAGCTATGTCCGAAGCTTCGAGAGAAGCCCCAAGTGGCTTAGAGAGATCAATTTTTTGAAAAATCGACCCTAACCCCCGAGCCATGTCCGATCTTCTGAAGAGAAGCCCGGGCGTGGCTTAAAGAGATCTATTTTTGAAATATCAACCCTAGCCCCCGAGCCATGTCCGAGCTTCTGAGGAGAAGCCCGGCCGTGGCTTAGAGAGACCGTATCCCTGGAACGGAGCTTATGGCCCTTGCTCTGTTTACAGAGCAGAGTGCTGGATTCTAGAGTTATCCCGGGCTGTGACGATTTTATGCGGGCTTATGATATAGGGCCGAAAAGCGTGTGTCCGCGCGGGATCTTGCGTGATGCGATGGATATTGGCTTACCCGTGTGCAAGGGGTTCCTGGGGGTTAGTTTCTGCGTAGCCACTATTCTGCCGATGTGAATTGAAACAGCCCGGGCTTTTCTCCCAAGCCCGATCATAGGTTTAGGTCACCGGGGTTAGCTTGGGGCTATCCAGGGGTTGAGTAGATGGATAGAAAAGGAGAAAAGTGGAGAAGGAAAGGAGACTTACGACCTTTGCTCAGGCGTAGAACCTACAGAATTGAGCGATGTTCCAGGAACTGTTGAGGACTCTACCATCCGGCATAGCCAGTCTTACAGCCTCGGGCGTGTGGCTGATACGACTGCACGGCCTTCCCACTGGGGGTGAGCTTGTTGGCATGGGCCAGTTCTCAACTCGTTTTAGAACCAGGTCGCCAACTTGCAAGGTCCGGGTCTGTACCCTTTTAGCCGCGTGCCGCCGTAGGGATTGCTGGTATGCTACTACTCGTAGTAGTGCTTGCTCGCGGCAGGACTCGGATAGGTCGAGATCCAACAGTCGTTCCCCGTCGTTGTTGATTTCACCTGCAAAATCAACACTTAACCGAACCAGTCTTAGCTTAGAGGGTAAGACCGCTCGAGCCGTGATACGAGCCTGAATGGGGTCTCTCCAAGAGTCTGATTGAGGTTGTCCTGCTGCCCAAAGTACCGAGGGTAGCTCTTCTATCCGGGCCAGACGCTGCCGACGAGAGCGTCAGAACTCGCTTGATGCCCCGCATAATCCGCCCATTTGCATCGCTCACCGCGCCGTTGTTCTCGGGTGAGCCATCGAGGCTAGGAGACTTCATGCCGAGCTCTTCACAAGAGTCCCGAATAGCTCGCCGTGAACTGTGTCCCATTGTCAGCGATCAGCTTGCTTGGGACACCGAACCTGGTCACGATGTTGTTCCTGAGGAACCTCTTGGACGTTTGGGCTGATATGCTCGACACTGGTTCGGCCTCGATCCACTTAGTGAAAGTGTCGATGGCGACGAACAGGTGTGTGCACCCCTTTCGGCCTCTGGGGAACAGACCAAGTATGTCCATTCCCCATGTCGAGAATGGCCAGGTCAGCGGGATGGTCTGCAGCTCGTATGCTAGCTGGTGGGATTCCCGGGCATGATATTGGCAGGCTGGGCAACGTTTTACTAGCTCCTTTGTGTCGGTCAACGCAGTGGGCCAGTAGTACCCCATGCGAAAGGCTTTTCCCACTAGGGTTCTGAAAGAGGCATAGGCCCCGCAGGTCCCGTCGTGGATGTCTCGGAGGAGAAATTTTCCTTCCTCCTGGGTCACGCACTTGCAAAGTACGCCATTAGAACCCCTTCGGTATAACAAGCCCCCGAGTAATCGGTAAGGTCGGGCTTGTCTTTGGAGCCGGATTTCACCGTGTCCCGTGGCGTTGTCCTATCGCGCCAAGAATTGGACGAATGGTGTCATCCAGTTGTCGCGCTGCTCTAGGAATGAAACGGTACCGGTCGTTTGGGTCGAGGCAACCGTCTTCTCGGGGGCCTCTTCTCCGGAGGGAATAGAGGGCTTTAGTAGGTGCTACACGAGCACCCTCGCCGGGGCGGTTTCTTGTGAGGAGCCAAGCATCGCGAGTTTATCGGCCAGGCTATTAGAAAGTCTGGGAACGTAACACACTTCGAAGTTCGTGAAGTGTTTATCCAGCTTTCTCACTTCTACCAAGTATTGTACCATTGAGTTGTCGAAACACTGATACTCCTTGTTTACTTGGCAGACGACCAACTGCGAATCCCCTTTCGCTGTTAGTCGTTTTATGCCGAGCATAGTGCATGCTCGTAGGCCGGCTAGGAGGCCTTCGTACTCCGCAGCATTGTTCATTGCAGGAAAATAAAGCTGTACTATATGCTAAATTTGCTCTCCTTGGGGGGAGATGAGAACAAACCCGCAACCTGATCGCTCGAATTGGCATGACCCATTAAAAAACATGGTCTAGTGCGCTTCTTGGCTTGCGAGCTCGGGCGATCCTCCAAAAGGGTCGGCCGGGCAGGTCCACTCAGCCAAGAAGTCGGCCACAACTTAGGACTTGATCGCTGTTCAGGGTACGAACTTGATGTCGAATTCACCAAGCTAGACCGCCCACTTTGCGACCCTCCTGTTCGCGTCTGGGTTCCGAATGATATCCCTTAGAGGGAAACTCGTTGGGACCGTAATTGGATGGGTTTGGAAATAGTGACGTAACTTTCGCGAGGGCATAAGCAAGGTGTACAAGAGTTTCTGAACCTCAGGGTACCGCTCCTTAGGTCCATGCAGTACCTCACTTACGTAGTAGACGGGTTGTTACTTGCCCTAGCGTTTGACTGCTAGTACAGCACTCACAGTCTGCGGGGCAACTACCAAGTAGAGGAGTAGATCTTCCCCGAGCTTTGGCGTGGCTAGGACGGGAGACGTCGACAGGTAACGCTTTAGCTCACTGAAAGCCGCCTCGGCTTCCTCTGTCCATTCCAAGCCATCGTGCTTGCGCAGGATCTTATAGAAAGGTGCACTGCGCCGCCGAGACGAGATATGAATCTGCTGAGAGCCGCCATTCGCCCGGTGAGGGCTTGCACCTCCTTGGTGCATGTTGGCGACCTCATATTCTCGATGGCCTCGATTTTCTCGGGGTTTGTCCCGATGCTCGCCTTTCATATCACGTAGCTGCAACATCCTGCATCGACACCAAAGACACATTTTTCAGGATTCAGCTTAACTTGATCCTTTCTAAGATTAGCAAAAGTTTCCTGAAGATCGGTCACATGGTCCCGTGGGACTTTGCTTTTTACAACAACATCGTCAACGAGACCTCTACATTGCGCCTATCGATCGTGGACCGCTTCGCATTAGTCGCCGGAACGTGGCTCCGCGTTCTTGCACCGGCGACATGGTCGTAGCGTATATGCCACGGCGCGCTTTCTTCGCTTTTCCTTGCCGCCGCGATCCGGTGATAGCCCGAGTAGGCGCCCGGGAAGCTCATGAGCGCCGAATCCGCCGTTGCGTCGACCAATTGGTCTATGCGCGGCAGGGGAAAATTGTCCTTGGGGCAGGTGGTGTTGAGGTCGCGATGGTCGACACACATTCGCCACATCCCGCCCTTCTTCTTGACGACGACTGGGTTAGCGAGCTAGTCGGAATGCTCGAATTCTCGGATGAAGCCGGCTTCTAGGAGCTTGCCGAGTTGCTCCTGGATGATGTTGGCCTTCCACTTTGGGAAGCATTGTAGGGCCTGTCTGACAGGCTTTTTGTCAGGCTGAACAGCTAGCCTATGCTCGATTACCTCCCTTGGGACTCCGGGCATGTCGAACGGTTCCCACGCGAACACGTCTGCGTTAGCCCGGACGAAGGTGACGAGCTCGAGTTCCTATTTGGACTCGAGGTTGACCCCTACGTGGACGACCTTGGCTGGGTTGTCCTCGGAAAGGGGGACTGCCTTGGTGGGCTCCTGTGGTTGCAGGGCCACCTTGGGGCGGACTGGCGGCCGTTCAGCCTTGGCCGGGCCGCGCTCGGGGAGCTGTCCGACCTTGGCCAAGGCGTTCTCGTCACAGGCCATTGTGCCTTATGGTTGTCCTTGACCGTGATGACCTCGTGAGGGGCCGGCATCTTCAGGCAGTGGTAGCCGTGGTGGGTGGTGTCGACGATTTGTGTCGGTAATGTATTTTAGGGGGCGATGCGAAAGATCACAACTACGATGGTAGTACAGGGAGCCGAATTTATACAGGTTCGGGCCCTCGGGGGGAGGTAATAGCCTACTCATGTGCTCGTGGATTGTATTATGGTGGATGATGATGATGATCGTGAGATGTGGAATTGGATGCCGAACTAGGGTCCCCGGACCCCTTTTATATAGTGCAGGGGTCGGGTTACAGATAGAATCCCTAATCTGCTTATGGAAGATACAGATATAACCGATTCAGCTACACCTATATCTATGTATTCGAGTAGGAAATGAATCCGTTTCCTTGTTGATCATGTCCGCCGCACCGCCCTCCAAGCTCGCTTTCCCGAAGGCCCAATTGACTCGCCCAAGGAGGTGGTACGCCCTATTGTATATCTTCGACACCCAGGCCCATGTTTTCCACAAGAGTCTCGATTAGCTTTTGGACGGGTTGTCTTGATTCGGTTCGACTTGCAATCCTTCAGATGTTTGTTCGAGTGACATCACTTTCGCCCGACCGATGGAATCGCTGCCGAGTAACTCGCCGATCAAACAACACAAGCATAAAGAACTCGAGAAAAATTCTCAAGTTTATAAAGATGTCCGCACCCACCGACCGATTGAATATCGCTAATGGCCCCACGGAGAGGCATACCAGAGAGTGGACTTTGCCGAGTATGCAAGTATACCCAATATTGTCCTCCTGTTACAACTTATAGCATTCAAGCGACTTGCAGAGCTCGACATTCGATCCAAAGATGGGATATGCCACAACCTCGTAGGGTGTTCAGACGCCTTGATCCGACTAATGCGACACAAGCTAGTGATCCCCGAGAGAATACGCCCGCCTCCAAGTTAAGGTCCTTCCTAGTGGTGTTTGTCTTGCCGACAAACGATTCGGAGATGTGCCATCGAGACCCAATCAAGAGGTAACTCTTTGACGCTTAATCCGACAGAAAATCGACCACCATTGACCCCAAGGGGTACGCCAAGAGCTGGATTCATTTTTGCTCAAGTAGTGTTTGTCTTGATGACAAACGATCCGGAGATATACCACCGGGACAATTTTTAAAGACCTTCTGATGCGCGGTTCAGCTTAGAAAGGCCAAACCGACTACCGTCCCCAGGAGGCACATCAAAAGCTGGGTCACGACTTTGGGCAGCGCCCAGTCCTTGAATTGAAGACTGGCAATGTGCCCAACAGGGGGGGCGCTATCTGCCGACTAAACTGACCCGAGTGACACTCGTACCCGAGTGAATCGTGTACAGTTCACGGCCCTTGTAGAACATGTCCCCAGGGACACAGATCTGTACCCAAGTCTTGAAATGATAATTTTAGGTTTTATTTTCTTCCGCTTTGCGCTGAAACGAAACGCTGTTCGCTTCCTTTTAAGTGAAGCCAACCAGTGAATTTGAACCGCACGCCAAGACTCAGGCGCCCAACCGCTCACTTCCCAAAATCCTAGCGCTAGGGTTTTCGTGCTTCCGCCTCCAAGTAATCTTAGCGCCGCCATCGCCAAGCTTCAGATCCGCCACATTCCAATGGCGGGACTGGCAACCTCTAACACCACCGACGAGCTGCAGTTCGTTGATGCCGGCGTTCTTCCAACGCCGGAGCTCATTGATTGGCACGCCGCCGCAGGTGAATCCTCCCCCACTCCTCATCAAGAGGAGATTGTTGTCTTCGAATCCTTCTTCTCCCACAGGTTCGGACTCACCGCATCCTCCTTTCTTCGCGGTTTGCTTCATCATTATGGAATTGAACTTTTCCATTTGAATCCCAATTCCATTCTTCAACTTTCGATTTTTGTTCATCTTTGTGAGGCTTTTCTGGGAATTGCTCCCCATTTCGCCCTTTTCCGTCATCTCTTCTTCTTGAAGGCCAACCCCACCGATAACGCCCCTAAGGCTGTCGGCGGGGCCAGATTCCAACTCCGGAGCGGCCTCAAGAAGGAGTATTTCGTCTTGCCGCTCCGGACTTCTTTGAAGGGGTGGCATTGGAATTGGTTTTACTGTTCCAACCCCCCCCCCCCCCGTCTTTCTTGCTTCGATGGGAGAAAACCCGAGCCGCCTCTTGGAATTCTCCTCTTCCTCTAAAATGGGTCAAGGACCAATTGCTCGACCGATCCAACATCTCAAAGAAGAGGGTTGACCGGCGCTATTGTTGTCTCCTTTACGAAGAGCCGTGTACCACTCAAGGAGAGGATCGTGCTCGGGTTCGAGTACACCGGGACCTCCGACTCTATCAGAGAAACGGATGTCCCAATCTTCAACTCGGACACCATCGATCGACTCTCCGAGTTCTTCGCTCCTGGAACCATTTTTTCAAACCCTGGGGGTCCCAGGATGTTTTCTCTTGACCATCCACCTCCTGAGGTAAGATTCGAGTATATATTTTATCTGCATTGAATACCAGGCAAACCCGTTGTTGAAACTTATTTGGGGTGCCACGCTCCTATGTAGGATCGACAAGCTTTCGTGTCCGCGGCCCCAGCTCCTGATGCTCCCGCCAACAAGGGCAAGAAGTGACCAGGGGGAAACCTGAAGGCACTCCGGCTGCCAAGAAAGGCAAGGGCCCGGCTTCCCGAGTAGAGGAAAGTGTGCCGTCGCCCGGAGGACGCGATCCGCAAAGCTCGGAGCCGAAGGTGGGCGAGGCTCCCAAGAGGGAGCGGGCCAACCAACTTCTGCTTCCGGGTGTAGTCAGGGGACTCGCCCCCCAAGGACTGGCGGCAGTGCGACGCCAAAGGGGGGGAACAATTCAACCCCCCAAGCTAGGCCGAGAGGCCCATCCGACACCTCTTCAAGTGAAGCTTCCTCTCGAAAGGGCGCCGGTATTAAGATTAAGACCACCGATCGGTAAGCTCAACTCGCCACCCCACGATCGTCTTCCTTTGATTTCTGTGACCGAAATATTTCCTATTTTAGGAAACCATCGTGAAAGTTCCGCTGTTGTCCAACCGAGCCGGGCCGAGCTCGCCAGCCGGGTCAGGGGCTCTCCTCCATCACCGGCGATGCCCCCACCATCAAAGCCAGCGGCCGCCGCCGAGAACTGGGTCGGGAGGTGCTATCGCTGCGGCCTCTGAACCGAGTCCGTCCGCTGAGGGTGGCGTGGGGCTGAGCCAATGATAGAGGAGATCCCCCGTCAGCCCCCACCTCCCCGAAAGGAGACTGAGCCAAAGCTCTCAGCGGGCTGGAGGGATGAGGCCGGGAACTGGGCCCTTATTGATGGCGAAGCCGAGGGAGAGATGAGGAAAACCTTCTTCGAGTATGCCACTAAATGCGGCCGAATGGCTCGGGTAAGCCTTTTGATTTGTGGAGTAAGTCTCCTTTTGCTTGAGTTAGGATGGTGACCATCCTTCGTCTTCGTAGGAGCTTGGTGAATACGCCGAGAAGAAAACTAAGTTCCTCAATTACTTCCTCCCCCAAATCGAGCGGATTAAATCCGTGGAAGGGGGAGGTCATCGGGGTCCGGACCGAGGCAGCCAAGGAGCGCCGGGAGCTGCAAGCCCGGATTAAGGAGCTGCAGGACGAAAAGTTCGACCTTGCGGGCTCTCTCCGCTGTAAGTACCCAGACCTAAGTCAGAATTTGCTTGTCTAGTGTGTGACTGGATGACGTTATGTCCCGCATCATGTGCAGCACGCGATGCCACAATCGCCAGACTTCAAGCGGAGAAGCTGGCTTTGGAGAGGTCGGAGGCCAAAGCCGTCGCTGAGTTGGAGGGTAAGCCCCCGAACCCGACCGGCTCTGGACCCCCAATGTTGTCATGGTTATGTAATCGTGTATCCCCTGTTCTTCGATAGAGCATAAGAGGAAGACGCTGGCACAGTATGACGTTCTTCAGGAGAACGCCAAGATTGCGCAAGCGCGATATGATGAGCTTTTGGTGGCGGTAGAACCCACTCGACGCCAACTTTATGCCGGGCGGTTGAGCCGCGTTCTCGGCCGAGCTGATCCAGAGGTGGACCGGCCCCCAAAGAAATGAAGGTGCGGCTCAGTGAAGTCGGCTCGATGGGTTCCAAATAAGTCTTTGGGCATCGTCAAGTCGCACTAACCTCGAATCGATCTTGACACTGTCAAGGATGGTTTCGCCTGCTCGGAAGAGAAGGCGATGGCGCTGTTCGAGGAAGTGAAGCCAACAGCCGAGTGCCTTCTAGATAATTTAGAATTAGATTTCCTGTAAAAATATAGGAACTTGTAAATTATCCATGTATATGACTTTCATGGCATATGCTAACCGTCTTTTCTCTGCTTAAGTTATGGCTTTGGCCCGAATAAATTTCTAGGCTTCATCATAGACTTAAAAGAGAAAAATCGATTAGGTATTGGTTAGGTGTAGACTACACCTAATTAGGTGTAGCCCCCGACTTACTAGCTTTGAGGTAGTAATGTCGAGTTAGATAAAGACTAGGTGCGCGATTGCGCACCTAATTAGGTGTAGCCCCCGACTTACTACTTAATGGACATGCAAATAAGTAGCAAGTCAGAAACTGAATTGCATAAGCGTTGAGACAATGTGAGCGAAAAACTTATCTTTATTTTATTGTAAACATGGATTACAATAGTTATTTAGGTAAGACACCGAGGCGAGCCCCCAGGCGTGTCGCTGAGTGATGTGAGGATGTCTTGATCAACTTGCGGAAGAACGCCGAGCGCCTCTTTACTCATCATCTTTGCAAGGCCTGCTACCTGACCTAGTTGGCTTCTTGCTCGGTAGTTCGCCTTCGTCGCGGAGGGCGGTGGCTACCTGCCGGATCTTGTCCAACTCAGCTGCTGCCTCGATGGACTGGGCGAAGTCGCAATTTTCCCTATCAAGGAGGTGGAAAAACTTGACGTCTCCACGGATCGCGATTACGCCCCGCGGACCTGGCATCTTCATAACCAGATAGGTATAGTGTGGGACAGCCATGAACTTGGCCAAGCCCGGCCTTCCTAAGATCGTGTGATACGCAGTCTCAAAATCGGCCACCTCAAAGCTGAGGTTCTCCGTCCGGTAATTATCCCGAGTACCAAAGGTGACAGGGAGAGCGATCTTCCCGATTGGCACCGATGAGGTTCCCGGAATTATACCATGAAACGGCGCTGTCTCGTTTACCGGCGCCGTCCTTGGGATCTGATTCGCCCAGTAGTTTTAGCGAAAAGGATATTCAATCCATTCCCGCCATCAACCAGGACCTTGCGCAGTCGGACGCCCTGTACCACAGGATCTAGGATGAGTGGATACCTTCCTAGGCATGGGACGTGATCTAGGTGATCTGAGCGATCAAATATGATCGGAACTTCAGACCACCGAAGGTACCCGGGGGTCACCGGAATAGCTGAATTGATTTCCCGATTGGTAAGCTTTTGCTTACGCTTGGACTCATATGTATCCGATCCCCCAAATATGTAGTTGAGCTCTCGCTGGTTTTTGATAGGCGCCGCCTCGGAGGGTCACGCTTATCTTGCTTGGCATCTTTCGAGTGTCGCATAGATCCTCAAATAACTTCTTCAAGATGTTGCGTTCTTGGCAAGATGCTTCCGCTTGATGGAAAGGACACGGCGCTTCCATGACTTTATTGTAGTCAGCGGGTCGAGGCGGCCTTAGCCGTCCCTGATCTGCGATCGCTACCATCTCCTCACCTTTGCGCTTCTTGTCCTTCTTGGAGGACGACTCGGGGCTATCCTTCTTGCTTTCGTGTTTGCACGGGTGATCCTCTTGACGCTCAGCAAGAGCATCCGAGGCGGTAGCATATCGATCCACCAAGGCGAACATCTCCTTGACGGTAGTCGGAGGCTTCCGGGACATCTCCTTGATTTGATCGGGCTTGCGAACTCCTTTCTAGAAGGCTGCGACCACGACCGCCTCTGAGATCTCCCGGATCGTATTTTTCTTCTTGGTGAAACGCCGAATGAAATCCCTTAACGACTCATCTTTTTTCTGATGAGTCTGATAAAGGTCCCACTGGGTCCCAGGCTTTTCGTAAGTGCCCTGGAAATTGGCAACGAACTGGTCGTAAAGCTCTCCCCAGGAATCGATCGAGTTCTCTGGAAGGCCCGCAAGCCAGTTCTGAGCTGGAGGGGTTAACATGACGGGCAAATAATTTGCCATCACGTCGTATCCTCCACCCGCGGCCTTGATCGCCAAAGAATAAATCTGCAACCAAGCCTCGGGATCCTGTTCTCCGTCAAATTTCACAATGCCTTTGGGGTTGAACCCCTCGGGCCAGTTTACTTGTCGGAGTCGGGGAGTGAACACCTTGATCCCGTCGATCAACCCTTCCCCGGGGGAAGGAGATCGTCGCGGGAGACTCCGGCGTGGTGGGGTACGGTGCCGACCTCCATCTCGCTCCCTGCGTCGGGCTTCGATGTCGAGGCGGAGGTCACGGCTCGCACTCCGGCGGGCGTCTTGCCCGCGACTCCACGTTCGCCGACTGTGCCGAGGACTACTTGATGTGAACATGTCCAACAAGCATATGATCAAGGCCCAACTCAAGGAGGAGTCACAAGCCAATCCAAGTTGAAGTCCAATTTATTCACGAGGCCAATTCGGACTACAGGAGTAGGCCGCACGAAAACGGACGCCCAGGCCACATACGGGCTCCGTTTGGGGCATTCTACATATCGACGGAAAGCTAAGGAGATAAGCTTTCCAACCCAACCAGTCCCAAGCCCAAATACGCTCGGAGTTGACGAGAATCGTCGAAACAAGATGACGTCCAGAATCTGCCACGGCCAAGACACTGCTTTTGGGCCCAAGGCCTTGTACTCCTAGGGTTGCTCGGCCACCCCCTTGGCCTCCCCCTAGCCCTCTATCCTCTATATACTCAGTAGCTGTCATTAGATTAGATGGGTTTTGCTAAGATTAATCTGCTTAGACAGTTTCGCCGTTCATCGGTTTGTGGAACCCCAACTTCATGTGCTTAATTGATTCGATTCGCAATTTCAGTTTGCGTTTGCATCTATCCTGTTCTTGCTTGTGTTCTTCGATTCGCAAGCAGGGATAAGTCTTTGTGGCGAGGTCAATCGTGTTGTGCACGGTTGATAACCAGAGGAGACGTGGTGCTGCGATTGCAGGGTTCGGATCTTGCTGATTGGAAGCCGGATCGTGTATGTCAAGTTTCCACCAAATCGGAGAGTAACCCCACCTGACGGAAGATCGGGCACCCTCGTTCCCTGTCAAGTGGTATCAGAGCGCCAGGTTGCCTGTCAGGTATCTTTGTATCCCCTTTATTCATCGTTCATCCATCACCTAGAGTCCAGAAAATTGCCCTAAAATTGTAGTTCATAGGTTCCCCTGTCCTATCACCACGTTTAGCCTTTGCAATTTCGTTTTCAGAGCCCGTACTGTTGAGTTTGTGTCCGTGGTCACGTCTTGTTGCTGGTTTAGGTCGTGTTCTTGGTTTAGTTTGAGTTTTGCACCGTGAAACCTTGTCCTTTTACATCCCGTCATCACGTCTAGATTGGTTTTGTCCCTGTCCAGTTCGGTATTTTGATGATATCTCCCACATACGAACTCGGATTTTAGTGTTCTAGTACGTGATGGAAAGCTTGAGAAGTTATCTACAACTATGTAAATCATGAGGTTTCCAGAAAATGCCGTTATCGAAGTGTAATTTGCGTTGGGAGTAAATCTGTTCTGGACCCAGAATTTCTGAACAGTCTGTATTTCAGGGTCAATATCTCTAGCTTCCTTTATCCAAAAGATGCGTTCCATATACTGAAATTGAAGAGAACAAGTAGAGCTACAACTTTGGTATCGTAAGTTTTTGCATTTGAGGCCGTTAAGAGTGCCAAATCGTCTGTGCAACATTGAACAGAAAATCTGTGGTCGACTGACGAGAAATTTGTGATAGTCTTGAGTTGTATCTTGTTTTTGTGGCGCTTTTGAGAAAAAAAAGAGTTAAAAAGGCAAGTGCATTAAAAAAAAGCCGCACAAAAAAAAAGTAAGAAAAAAAAATCAGAAGTGCTTGCATTCTTTGTGTCCTTTGTGCTTCGGTATAGGTTTTGCTAGCTTGAACTAGTTCTAGGAACACGTTTAAGCCAGCAACTTTGACAGGTACTTTGGACACTTATTCAGCTTTGCTATCTGATATCGAATTTTGCTACTCCTTGCTACTAATATAGCCTCCCAAAGCTCCACATATATATACTTCTGGTCAGTACAGGTTCGACCCTTTGCAATTGCTTCATCTACGCCCTCACGGTATCACGAACCAGCCACCGGTTGTACCGTCCCCTGCTTTGCATTGGTAAGAACACTTGTAAGAGCTTGGTCAGACGCTTGAAAGTGTGTGACTTTATTCCTTGATCACATCCTAGTAGATAACAGGGAAATATACATTTGTGTGTTTTCTTGTTTTCTGCTAACAATGACAGGGTATAGCACCACTCACAACGGAACCATGAAGACGTTTAGGAGCCACACGATTATTGATGACTCTTCTTCCACAGGTTATATTCTTCCATGTCTTCCTTCTTTTGATGGGGTTAATTCAAATGAGTATAAACATTGGGAATTAGCGATGGCTAAAAAATTTGCACAATGTCATATGTGCGATGGAAGAAAGATTAAGAATGCTGCTAGTGTTTTAAAAAATCATGCTTTAACTTGGTGGAACAATTTACATGCTGATGATAAACCTCATACTTGGACTAATATGAAATTGCTTATGAGAGAACAATTTATTGCTTCATACCATCTTGTCTCTTCTTGTGTGGCTAACCTTTTATAGGACGATGTGAGTTATTTGCCACAACAAATTCTAAGTTCTCAAATGGTGAAAGAGGAGCAAAATCAGTGCCACAGTTTGTTTCGAACTATGTTTGTCGTGATGGATAGACGTTGTCGTGTCATCATTGATGGTGAGACTTGTAGCAATCTTGTTAGTTCAGAGCTGGTCGAGAAGCTTTGCTTGACCACAGAGCCACACCCTCATCCATACTACATCCAATGGCCCAATTCTTGTGGTAAGTTAGAGGTAAGCAAAACTGTTAGGATCCAATTTTTTATTGGCACATACCATGATAGCGCATATTTTGATGTGGTGCTTATGAAAACATGTTCTTTGTTGCTTGGTAAGCCATGGATATTTGCAAATAATGCTTTGTACAATGATATTACAAATATATATTCTTTCCAATATAATGGTAGAAAAATCCAACTTGTTGGTATGACTCCTGCTCAAATTTTGAAAGTTGATCATGAGAGAGCAGAGAATAAAAGGATTGAGGCTTTACAAAATAGTTTGAGTAATTTTAATGATTGCACTGCTGTTCCTTGTGATAGAAAAGAGTTGTGTGATGATGCTTCTATTATTTCTATGCCACAACTTGTGAATAAGGTTGATAAAACAATTGTGCTGAAAATAGACTTTTCCTTCCAATAACTAGTATGCAAGATGAGCTGAAATTATAATCTTCTTTAAATACTTTGGGTTATGTTGAATTTAATGTTCTATGTAATCTAAATAATTTGAAGGAGAAACTTTCTTTTAGTGCTGATTTGCCATGGTTATCTACGCATACATATCATATCATTGGACAATATAACTGTAAAGGAGATTATATGGTACACATAGTTTATATTTGTTCAAATCTAACATCTCCTTTTGTTGTGAAACAATATGATCAATTAGAGGGCTGTGTTACAACTAATCATATCATGTCGAGTTCCTCTTGTTCTTCTTTGTTTGTTTTCTCACAACAGAGTCAATTTCAAGAAGAGAAGCATAGTTGGACGATATCAAGAACTGAAATAACTACTTCAACAAGTATCAACGACTTTAAGTCGAGGACGACTCAAAACCAAGAAGGGGAGAATGATGTGAACATGTCCAACAAGCATATGATCAAGGCCCAACTCAAGGAGGAGTCACAAGCCCAATCCAAATTGAAATCCAATTTATTCACGAGGCCCGTTCGGACTACAGGAGTAGGCCGCACGAAAACGGACGCCCAGGCCATATACGGGCTCCGTTTGGGGCGTTCTACATATCGACGGAAAGCTAAGGAGATAAGCTTTCCAACCCAACCAGTCCCAAGCCCAAATACGCTCGAAGTTGACGAGAATCGTCGAAACAAGATGACGTCCAGAATCTGCCACGGCGCTGCGACACCTGTTTTTGGGCCTGAAGGCCTTGTACTCCCTAGGGTTGCTCGGCCACCCCCTTGGCCCCCCCTAGCCCTCTATCCTCTATATACTCAGTAGCCGTCATTAGATTAGATGGGTTTTGCTTAGATTAATCTGCTTAGACAGTTTCGCCGTTCATCGGTTTGTGGAACCCCAACTTCATGTGCTTAATTGATTCGATTCGCAATTTCGGTTTGCATCTACCGTGTTCTTGCTTGTGTTCTTCGATTCGCAAGCAGGGATAAGCCTTCGTGGCGAGGTCAATTGTGTTGTGCACGGTTGATAACCAGAGGAGACGTGGTGCTGCGATTGCAGGGTTCGGATCTTGCTGATTGGAAGCCGGATCGTGTGTGTCAAGTTTCCACCAAATCGGAGAGTATCCCCACCTGACGGAAGATCGGGCACCCTCGTTCCCTATCACTACTCGTAGCAGTCTGGCTCCTGGCCGAGTTGGTCGGTTGGTCCCGAGTGCCTTGGATAGCCGTTACCGTTATCATGGCCTTGATTTATTCCATGATTGGCGATGCAGGGTCGTTTCTCCAAGTAAAGGGCCAGCATTGTCCAGGAGGGTCATACAAGCGAGGATGTTCTGCTGTGGCGTACGGAAGACCGAGTGATCTCCCATACGGACTTGAAGCAGTTCCTCCCGGACTTCCTCGCCGACCGCGAATTGGTCGCGCAAGTCTTCTCCGCCAGCGGTTTGGTTCGCCCCGCCTCCCTGCAGGTGCCGGCCGATCCAGAGGCTTGACCGTCCAGCATGTAGACGCCACGGAAGTCAGGGAACCTTTTAACGCTCTCTTCCGACTCAGATTCTGAGAAGGAAAGGCTCAACCGGTCCTGATTTGTTGGCTCGTCGGTGGGAGTGATTATGACTCCCACCTCACGTGCGGGATCTCTGGTCATCAAAGGATCCGACTGAGTTTCGGCAGAACGAATCTGCTGGAAACTTTCAGCCGAATTGACCAGTCCGAATGGCATAGCCACTCGGGATTTTGGTCTGGCTTGAGTTGTCCCCGAGCCTTGACTCCGAAAGCTCGTCCCAGTTTGTTGTGTCCCGCTCCTTGGCCCAGATTGGAAAAACCAGCATGCTGTCCGATGGAAAACAGAGGCTGAGTTTTTGAATCCGAACGGGGTGGTCCACGACCAACGGATTGTAACCCCTGACTGGATCTGAGAACGATCCTAGCCAGGAGTCGGATCGCCACTCGGTGCTTCGTCAGCATAAGGGGCTGGCGAAGAGAGAGGCGGTGGATCACGACCGTAACCGAAGGGAAACCCAGCAGTTGTCCAGTCGGAATCATCATCATCAGATCGGATCTCCTCTAGATCGGAGTCCAGGGAAGAGATTCCAAAGTGGTGAGGCTCGGTCGGAGTCGCGTACCATCTCCCCCGGTAATGCGTGGACCGAACAAAGTTCGGTTCACACAACCGAAGCTCTCCAAAGTCGCCGGCCATGAAGCCGAGATCTCCGAAGATGAAGCCTTGGCCAGGAGCGTAGGTGAAGACGAATCCGCCAATGGAAGCTATCGAAGTTGACGTAGTTGATCGTGACGCTAGCCCCTACCTGGTGCGCCAACTGTCGATGATTTGTGTCGGCAATGTATTTTAGGGGGCGATGCGAAAGATCACAACTACGATGGTAGCACAGGGAGCCGAATTTATATGATTCGGGCCCTCGGGAGGTAATACCCTACCCTCGTGCTCGTGGATTGTATTATGGTGGATGATGATGATGATCGTGAGATGTGGAACCGATGTCAACTAGGGTCCCCGACCCCTTTATATAGTGCAGGGGTCGGGTTACTGATAGAATCCCTAATCAGCATATGGAAGATACAGATATAACCGATTCAGCTACACCTATATCTATAGATTCGAGTAGGAAACGAATCCGCTTCCTTGTTGATCATGTCCGCCGCACCGCCCTCCAAGCTCGCTTTCGAAGGCCCAATTGACTCGGCCCAAGGAGGTGGTACGTCCTGTTGTATATATCTTCGGACACCCAGGGGCCATGTTTTCCACAGGTGGCCGCCATGAATTTGGACAACGCGGGGTATCCAAGGATGGCGCTAGATGAAGCTCGAGTCCACCACTCGAAGGTGACGACTCCGTCCGAAAGTTCTGGGGGTCCCAAACGCCACGGCAAAGACGATCGCCTGACGGTTGTAGGATTTACCAGGGACAATGCCATGAAAAGGAATGGCAATGTCGTTGTTCTTGGACCGTGGGACAGATTCGCCAAGAACCCGAAAGCAAAGGATTTATGTCCAAGGAGCTCCCGCCATCTACCAAAGACGCGATCGACTCGTGTGTTGGCGATGGTGGAGACGAGCACCAGCAAGCGCTGGGCTCGGTCATTCCGGGGACAATCATCCCCGGAGAAAGTGATCGACTGATGAGACCACCGCAGGGGTGCGTCTCCGAGTTTACCCTTCTCGAGGTGGTAAACCTCTCGGGCAGCGGCCTTAAGCTCGCGTCGCGAGCTATAGGCGGAAGCGCCGCTGAAGATCACGGCGACGTGCGCGCGAGCCACCTGGAAGGCGTCGCCATGGGTGCCCTGAGGCGCTCGGTCGTCCGGCACCCCGCGGTCGGAGAGCTCGGGCATGGGCCCACGCCCGGCGTAGAAGTCCTTCAATCACGCGGCCCACATCCTACAGTTATGCAGGTCGTGGCCGTACTGCCGATGGAGAAGGCAGTAGCGGTTGTTCGGAGGGTTAGCCCCCGGGCGGCCGAGGTCGGGACTAGGAGCTTCGCCGCCTCGCTCGCGCCCGGCCGTTCCGCCACTGCCAAAGGGTCAAGTCATGGAGGCGGCCCCTCAGGGAGAGCGGGCCTCTCAGGCTCCACCGCTGCGACGTAGTTCGGAACGGCAGGCTCCTTCTTCTTCTTCTTCTTCTTCTTCTTCTCGACGTCACCCTTCTTGGCATCTGTGCTAGTCCGGGCCGCCGCCTTCTCCTTCGTCCTCCCTCTCTTGCGCTCCACCGCCTCGGAGGCGTTGATGTATCCTACCGCAGCACGAAACAAATCGGCTGTGGTGTGGATCGGATGGAGCTCAAGGTCCTCGGTGAAACGGGTGTTCCGCACTCCCTCCTTGAAGGCCTCAATGATGGCCTCGTCGGAGATCGACGGAATGGTGTTGCGCACTGACGAACCTCGGACATAGTCCTACAGCCCTCTCCGCCCTCCGACCACAAGTTTGAGGTCTGGTTCTTTCTGTATGCCAGAGCAAAGACTCGAAATTCGTCCGAAGCCTCCGCACTGCTCCAAGCTGCGTGTCGAACCTCTAAGACCGGTTGAACAGCCAGGTTGGGCCATTCCTCCAAGACGGTAGGAAGTAGTTGACCATCACGGCCTCATTACGCTGCGCCAGATGGCCAGAGTATAGACAAATGAGATATTCGTCGGGATTGTTGCTCCTGTCGAACTTCTCGATGCTCCCGGGCTTGAACTTGTGAGACCATGGGGCCTCGCGCAAAGCTCGGGAGAAGGCCGGGCATCCAGAGGCGGTCCCGTTATTTCCCATGGGGGGCCTACCGCCCGGAAGCGGCCCGAGGCAGGAAAAAACTCCGCCTGGGGTGCGCTGAGGAGCGCCGTCCGCCAGGGGCGTGGATGCCTCAAGACGCATCAACGCTTAGCCACGCCGCCTCGAGGAGCCACTGGTGTGAGACTGGGCCTGGAGGTGCTCGCCGAGATCCCCAGCGGGCTCCTCTAGGCCGTCAGCAACCGCGGCGCCTAGGTCGGCCATGGCGAACCCTCGCGGGTTCTTCTCTAGGTCACGCATGACCTGGGCAATCGCCTTAACCCTTTGCTGACTACGCAGCACCGGGTTGGTGACAATGGTGGTAGGCGAGGGCGCACGTGCGGGGCGAGCGGCGGGTGTCGGGGCCAGGCCTGCAACGGATGTCCGCCAAAGTTCGTCCGATTGACCCGGCGAAGAGGCTACGAGCGGCTTCATGTCGCTGGTGCTCTCCACTTGGGTCAGCGCGTGGCTGATGCGGGGTTGCCCCACCTAACGCCACAAAAACATGGCATGAGGCAGGTTCCCGCGAAGGAGACATGTCAGTGTCGCCCACAGAGGTGGTGCCGTCAGCACCTTCAACCGCCATGGGTTCAGACGTCTTCATCCCTTTCCCCGACGGCGGGCGCCAGCTTGCACGCCGCAGATCGTCTCTCTTCGACGCGACCGTACGCTGTGTGTCCGTCCGGATGCGACCGTGGCAAGGCCTCCAGCCCTCCATGAGGGTTTCACGACATGTGTCTGCTGGCGTCGGCTTGGTCGCAAAGCTGTGAAGCGAACAGCTATTCCCGAGGTGGGTGTTACTTCCACCTCCATCTCGTCGGACTGAGCTCCGGCGAGGATACCAGCCTGCGACTCCTCATACGACTCGTCGGCGTCGTCGAGATCGTCGTGATCGTCGTAGTTGAGGTCCACGGTATCAATGTCGTCGTAAGACAACAAGGCCATCCTCGACTCGATCGAGGGGAGAAGACCGCAATCAGGCCCCACGGTGGGGGCCAGCTGTCGGTGACCGGGAGGCGAACCTCCGCATCGCCGATAAGCAAGGAAAGGGGGGGTGCGAGGCCCGAAGGCGGCCTTGTCCCCTGGACCGAAGCCCGGCCGCTTGGCCGGACGCTGCCGAGGGAAAGAGCTTTAGTCCCGACGCGGTCGGACGCGCCGAGACCAGATGGGGATGATGATGACACGAGTGTTTTTACCCTGGTTCAGATCTCCACTGTGGGATAACAGCCCTACGTCCAGTCTTCGTTCAATGCCAAGCTTAAACGAGTACAAGGGGGTGAAGTCCGGGCTTTGGGAAGCCTGGGCCTCGAGTACAATAAGTGCTCAAGGCACCGTGCGTGTGCTCCTACAGTTACCTGGATGCGGAGAACTACCGCCAGGGACTAGAGCTCCTACAGGAGTGCAGGTGCTCCTGTTCTACAATGGCTATTCTCCGAGTGTGTTGTGTGTATGCAGAAGTGGGGTGTCCTCATTGTTGTGGCCTGTATGCCCTTTTATAGGCGCCTTCCGACCACTGTAGCTTGCGCTGGCCCGTTGAATAGTCGCTGCCTTTTTGCCATGCCGGAGCGTATAAAATCTACCGCGTAATCAAGTGTATCTCTCGATCACCGTCTTGGACCGCCATCGTCAAGACATGTCTTTGCTTATCTTGGCGGTTGATGACCGCCGCCAACCCGTCGAAGGTGCCGCTTAGGCACTCGATCAGATCAAGACGCGCATTTAATTCTTGGCGACTCTAGGGACCCGAAGCGTATCCTGTCCGCGGCGTGGCATGATTTGCTTCGGGTCCTGAAACTTGAACCTCCGAAGCCCGGGGGAAACGAGAGGCTCGAGCTTCCGAGGCGGGGAAGCTCGGGCGCGAGCTTACCATGCTCGGGCGCGAGCTTGCCAGCCCCGAGCTTGCCTCCTGTGGGACCGTAGGTAAGTTAGTGGGCCGAACCATCATGGACCACGTACTTTCCCCGACAGAAACCTAAGTCTGGGCCCGAATATTGCAACAGTGAATTCAGGGCTTTGTTTTATCCCACCCAACGCGGGAACGAAACATCGCCCGTGGTCTTTTGATTAACGTGCGCCATACTCCCGCCGCCACGGGGCATCCCTAGCGTCGCCTGCCGGAATGCGAACCGTCGCCTTGAGTCTTGCGCCATGTTCCCGGAGACCTCCACATCAAATCTTGGAAACTGTTCTCATCGGGGTTGCTTCCCGAAAACCTTTACTTCTCCGAAATCGATTCGACTTCCCGACTCCGGTTATAAAAAGATGTGGGCGCAGCGGCCGCTTCTCACCCGTACTGCCACTTGAATCCCTCCTTCTCCACCAGCTCTCATGGCCAATAAAGAGTTGGCGGAGCTCTGGGCGCAGTACAACCTCGCGCTTGCCGAGGTCACCGAAGAGGAGGCCCGTGCCCGCGACGTCACCTCCGTCGCGGTTCTGATCGAGGTTGCCCCGGCCCTTGCCGAGGTGGCCGATGTGATCGTGGAGGCGTTGGTCCGCGCCCGTGCCCGCGACGCCGCCATCGCCGAAGCCCTGATCGACGCCGCCCCAGACCTCACCGGGGTGACGGACCTGATCATCGAGGCGAGCCCACGCTTGCAGCCAAGACTCAGAATCGGCTTTATGAGCCATTATAAATATTAATAAAATTGTTCGTTTTGCGTCCCTCTTTTCCTGCTCTCTCTTTTTTTAATCTAGCACGAACTAAACGATTTTTCGCAATTCAAATTATGCATTTTGCCCAAGCAAGTTATGTTCCTTTCACTAAGCACTCTGCCCAGCGCATCAAGTTCCTTAGCGTTAGGAGTTGGCACGGAGCTCTGTCTCCAAAAAACGCAGTCGGGAAGCATGGGTGTTGCTAGGAGACAAGAGTTTCGTTACTCGAAACTATTAACACTTAGGCTCAACATAAACTTGCAAGGAGAAAGATCGATTAGGTATCAAACTGATACAGTGGTGCCGACTGCACCTAATTAGGTATAACCCCAACTTACTGAATCTCAAATAGGAGAAAAAGGGTGCGCAGTTGCACACCTAATTAGGTGTAGCCCCCGACTTACTGGCTAGTCGGGATCCGACTAGGGAGCAAGTCAGGTTATTTTCAATAAAGGATTAGGTGCGCGATTATGCACCTAATTAGGTGTGGCCCCCCGACTTACTACTTAATTGAAACACAAATAAGTAGCAAGTCAGAAACTGAATTGCAAAAAAGCGTAAAGACAATGTGAACGAAAACTTATCTTTATTTAATTGTATACATGTGTTACAATAGTCGTCAGGTATAGAACCGACGCAATTGCTCAATGTTCCATGAGTTGTCCAGGAGGGCGCCGTCTTCTCGCCTCAGTCGGTAAGCCCCCGGGCGCGTTACTGAGTCAACGATATACGGACCTTCCCAGCAAGGAGAAAGTTTGTGGCCACTCGACTGATTGACCCGAAGGACCAAATCACCAACCGAGAAGGCACGATCTCGCACATTGCGATCATGGTAGCGACGCAAACCCTGGAGGTACTTGGCCGATCGAATTGTAGCAACGTCCCGAGCTTCCTCCAGTCGGTCGAGATCATCAAGCCGACTGGCCTCTGACTCGGCCTCATTAAACCTCTGAACTCGAGGCGACCCGAACTGTAGTTCCGTTGGAAGGACCGCCTCAGACCCATACACGAGGAAAAAGGGAGACTGCCCCGTAGCTCGGCTGGAGCTTGTACGAAACCCCCAGAGTACGGCAGGCAATTCCTTCATCCATTTTACCGCATATGGTTTGAGCCGATCAAAGATGCGCACCTTGACACCTTGTAGAAGCATGCCATTTGCACGCTCGACCTGCCCATTGCTCTGAGGGTGTGCCACCGAAGCAAAGCAGATCTTTATGCCCACATCCTCATACCAGCTTTGAAACTGGCCACTTCTGAACTGAGAGCCGTTGTCTGTAATAATCCGAGATGGTACGCCGAATCGACCGATGATCTCCTGGAAGAACTTGGTAGCTTTGGCCCCCGTAATCTTGGTCACAGGCTTGGCTTCAATCCATTTAGTGAACTTGTCAATGGCGACGAAGATGTGTTCAAAACCACCTGGAGCCTTCTTAAAGGGTCCGACAATGTCGAGCCCCAGACTGCAAACGGCCAGGTGATGGGGATCGTCTGAAGCTCTGGTCAAGACATGGATCTGCCAGCGAAGAACCGACATCCTCGCGACTTGCGACGATCTCCTTTGAGTCGGAGACCGCGGTTGGCCAAGAAATCCTTGCCGAAGGCTTTTTCCGACCAACGTAGATGATGCAAAGATGATGGCGCACAAGCCCGAGTGAATTTCACGCAGAAGGCGCGTCCCCTTCGACTCGGTATGCACTTTTGAAGTATGCCAGAGACGCTTCGGCGGTATAGAATTCCTTCATGCACCACGTATGCACGACTCCGACGTTGAATTTGCTCGGCAGCGCCCCGATCGTCGGTAAGATTTTCCTCTTGCAGGTACTCCACGTATGGCTTCGTCCAATCCGAGTCGAGGACAAGCACCTCTGTCTCGGATTGTTGCTCTTCCGGTTAGGGTAGTTGCTCCTGCGGGGTAATGGAAGGGGCGTGAAGCTCTTGGACAAAGACTCCAGCCGAGATTGGCACCCGACTAGACCCCATGTTTGCGAGCTCATCGGCCGCCTCGTTGTCTCGCCGCAGGATGTGTATAAGCTCCAAGCCATCGAACTTGTCTTCCAACTTTCTGACCTCCTGACAGTAGGCGGTCATGTTGTCGTTGACACAAGTCCAATCCTTCTGTACTTGGCTCACCACGAACTGGGAATCTCCGCGAACCACCAATCGTCGAATGCCGAGCGATATGGCAATACGGAGACTGTGGATGAGCGCCTCGTATTCAGCTGCATTGTTGGAAGCTGAAAAATGAATCTGGAGGACATACTTGAGTCGTTCGCCTCTAGGTGATATAAGAACAATGCCAGCCCCCGCGCCCAGCCGTCGGAGAGATCTGTCAAAATACATGTTCCAGTACTCGGCCTCTTCGGCGGCTAGGGGAGCCTGCATCTCGGTCCACTCGGCGATAAAGTCGACGAGTGTTTGTGACTTGATGGCGTTGCGTGGCTTGAACGAGAGCTCGAAAGCCCCAAGTTCCACCGACCACTTAGCAATCCTCCAAGTGGCTTCCCGATTATGGAGGATTTCTCCAATAGGGAAGGAGGTGACCACCGAAATTGGATGTTCTTGAAAATAGTGCTTCAGCTTCCAAGAGACGATCAGGACCGCATACAAAAGTTTCTGCATCTGCGGATAGCGTACCTTGGACTCGCCCAATACTTCGCTGATGAAGTAGACCGGGCGTTGAGCCTTGCAGACGCGTGCTTGTTCTTTCCGTTCCACTACCACCGCGGCGCTCACTACGTGAGTGGTCGCCGCAATGTATAGCAAGAGCGTTTCCTGTGACATAGGAGATGCCAAGACAGGTGGCGAGGTGAGGAACGATTTGAGATCCTCAAAAGCCTTCTGTGTCTCGGGTGTCCAGATGAACTTGTCGTGTTGCTTCTTCAATAGTTTGAAGAAGGGCAACCCACGCTCGCCGAGTCGCGAGATGAATCGGCCGAGTACAACCATGCACCCATTAAGACGTTGGACGTCCCGTTGGCACGTCGGGGCTGCCATCTCCATGATGGCCTTGATCTTTTTCGGGTTGGCTTCAATTCCGCGGTGAGATACCATGAAACCAAGAAGCTTCCCCGAGGGGACCCCGAAGACACACTTCTCCAGGTTCAACTTCATGTGGTATGCCGACAAGCTCTCGAATGTCTCCGATAGGTCAGTGACCAAATCGGTGGTTACCCGAGACTTGACGACAACATCATCGACGTATGCCTCCACGTTGCGTCCAAGCTGGTTGTGGAAGCATCGCAGGATGCAACGCTGGTACGTTGCTCCAGCATTCTTCAGTCCGAAGGGCATTGTGACATAGCAGAAGGCCCCAAACAGAGTGATGAACGAAGTCTTGATGCAATCTTCTTCCTTTAAGCTAATCTGGTGATAGCCTGAATAGGCATCTAGAAAGCTCAAAAGCTCGCAACCGGCAGTGGAATCAACCACCTAGTCGATGCGAGGCAGTCTGAACGGATCCTTGTGACATGCTTTATTCAAGTCGGTGTAGTCGACACACATGCGCCAAGTACCGTTCTTCTTTTGCACAAGTATCGGATTTGCCAACCAATCGGGGTGAAGCACCTCCCTTATAAAGCCAGCGGGTAAAAGTTTGGTGATTTCCGTCTTAATGGCATCTTTCCGATCTTGTGCGAACCGACGCAGCCGCTGCTTGATCGGCTTGGCTTTGTCGTGTACATTTAAGGAATGCTCGATCACCTCCCTCGGGACACCCGGCATGTCAAATGGCTTCCAAGCAAAGATGCCCTAATTCGCTTGGAGGAAGGTGACGAGCGCCTCTTCATATTTCGGATCGAGCCCTGTCCCGATCAGAGCCGTTTTGGCTGAATCGGACGGGTCGAGCGAAATACGCTTGACATCTTCGTCTGGCTTAATGCCTGATTTAGATGGCTTCTTGTTCGGCAGGTCGCCCTCGTCGCGAAGAGTGGTGGCCGCCTGCCAGATCTTGTCCAACTTGGCAGCCACTTCGGTTAACTGGGCGAAGTCGCAGTTTTCCTTATCAAGGAGATAGGAAAACTTGACGTCTCCGCGGACCACCTCCCTCGATCACCTCCCTCGGGACACCTGGCATGTCCGATGGTTTCCAAGCGAAGACGCTTCGGTTGGCTTGGAGGAAGGTGACGAGCGCGTCTTCCTATTTCGAATCGAGCCCTGTCCCGATCAGAGCCGTTTTGGATGAATTGGACGGGTCGAGCGAAATACGCTTGACATCTTCGTCAGGCTTAATACCTGATTTAGATGGCTTCTTGTTCGGTAGATCACCCTCGTCGTGGAGAGTGGTGGCCGTCTGCCGGATCTTGTCCAACTCGGCAGCCGCTTCAGCAGACTGGGCGGAGTCGCAGTTTTCCTTATCAAAGAGATGGGAAAACTTGACGTCTCCGCGGACCATGATCACACCTTGCGGACCCGGCATCTTCATAGCCAAGTAGGCGTAGTGTGGGACAGCCATGAGTTTGGCCAAGCCCGGCCTTCTCAAGATTGTGTGGTACGCAGTTTCGAAATCGGCCACCTCAAAGCTGAGGTTCTCAGTCCGGTAATTATCCCGAGTGCCAAAAGTGACCGGAAGAGTGACTTTCCCGATCGGCACCGATGATGTTCCCGAAATTATGCCATGAAACGGCGCGTCTGTCTTCTGGAGCGTCGTCCTTGGGATCTGCATCTCGTCCAAAGTCTTGGCGAAAAGGATATTCAATCCACTCCTGCTGTCAACCAGGACCTTGCGCAGTCAGACGCCCCGTATCACAGGATCCACGATAAGCGGATATCTTCCTGGACAAGGGAAGTGGTCGGGATGATCCGAGCAATCAAAACTTGATCGGAACCTCGAACCACCGGAGGTACTCGGGGGTCACCGGAACAGCTGCATTGACTTCCAGAAGAGTAAGCTTTTGCTTACGCTTAGACACATATGCATCTGATCCCCCGAATATATAGTTGACCTCACGCTCGGTTTCTTGGTAAGCATCACCCTGAGGAGGGTCACGCTTGTCGTCTTGTTTGTCATTTGGAGCGTCCTTACTGTGCTCCTCCGTGAACTTCTTCAGGATGTTGCAGTTTTTGGCCGCATGCTTTCCATTTGGATGGAAAGGACACGGCGCCTCCATGACTTTGTTGTAGTCGGTGGGCCGAGGCGGCCTCTGCCGACCCTGATCTGCGACCGCTACCAGCTCTTCACCCTTGCGCTTCTTGTCCTTCTTGGAGGACGACTCGGGCCTGTCCTTCTTGCCTTCGTGCTTGCTTGGGTGGTCCTCTTGACGCTCAGCGAGAGCATCCGAGGTGGTATCATATCGATCCGCCAAGTCAATCATCTCCTTGACGGTAGTCGGGGGTTTCCGAGACATCTTCTTGATTAGATCGGGGTCGCGAACTCCCTTCTAGAAGGCTGCGACGACGACCACCTCTGAGATCTCTCGGATTGTGTTCTTCTTCTTGGTGAAGCGCCGAATGAAATTCCTTAACCACTCTTCTTTTTTCTGATGAATCTGATAAAGGTCCCACTGGGTTCTAGGCTTCTCGTAAGTACCTAGAAATTGGCAACAAATTGGTCGCAGAGCTCTCCCTAGGAACCGATTGAGTTCTCTGGAAGGCCCGTGAGCTAGTTCTGAGCCAGAGAGGTTAACATGACGAGCAGATAGTTTGCCATCACGTCGTATCCTCCACCCGCGGCCTTGATTGCCAAGGAGTAGATCTGCAACCAAGCCTCGGGGTCCCACTCTCCATCAAATTTCACTATCCCCTTGGGGTTGAACCCTTCGGGCCAGTTTACCTGACGGAGTCGGGGTGTGAATGCCTTGATCCCGTCAATTAATCCATCCCTAGGAGGAGGAGATTGGCGGGAGAGAATCCGACGTGGTGGAGTACGGCGCCGATCCTCATCTCGCTCTCTTCGCCGGGCTTCAATATCGACACGAAGATCACGACTTGTACTTCGGCGGGCGTCTTGCCCGCGACTTCGTGTGTGCCGACTGCGCCGAGTGCTACTCGTGGCAGTCTGGCTCCTGGCCGAGTTGGCCTGCCGATCCCGAGTGCCTTGGACAGCCGCTGCCGTCACCATGGCTTTGATTTGTTCCATGATCGGCGTAGCGGGGCTGTTTTCTCCAATCAAGGGACCAACATTATCCAGGAGGGTCTTACATGCGAGGATGTTCTACTGTGGCGTACGGAAGACCGAGTGATCTCCCATGCGGACTTGAAGCAGCTCCTCCTGGACTTCCCGTGCACGACCGCGTAATTGGTCACGCAGGTCTCCTCCACCTCTGGGGTTTTGTTCGGCTCCTGCTTCCCCTATGGGACATCGGGCCGATCTGGAGGCTTGTCCATCCAGCACATAGACGCCGCGAAAGTCGGGGAACCCGTTGACGCTCTCCTCTGACTCGGATTCCGAGAAAGAGAGGCTTAACCGATCCCGATTTGTTGGTTCATCGATGGGAGTGATTATAACCCCCACTTCTCGTGCTGGATCATTCGTCAGAAGAGAGTCCGACCGAGGTTCAGCAGATCTGATCTGCTGGAACCTTGCAGCTGAATTGACCAATCCGAGTGGTATGACTACTCGGGAAGTTGATCTGGTTAGAGTCGTCCCTGAGCCAAGACCTAGAAAACTTGTCCCAACGTGTGCTTGCCATGCTCCGCTCCTTAGCCCGGATTGGAAAAGCTGGCGTGTAATCCGATGGAAAACAGCAGCCGAGTTTTCTAAACCGAACGGGGCAAAACACAGACGGGGAATTGAGATTCCCGACTGGATCTGAGTACGATCTAGACCGAGAACAAGATCACCGCTCGATGCTTCACCAACAGGAGGAGCTGGCAAAGTCAGAGGCAATGGATCCTGTGGGGCTTGTCCTTTTGCCCACCACTTGATCTGCAGTAGTCCCTGGATCAGTACACTAGTGCACACCATTCACATAGCCGGATCATTACATACAAGCGAAAGACATAAATTTCATAAAATACCTGTATTAAGCCCGGAGGCTATTAAGTGTTTACAACACGGCACATTGGCCCAAATATTCCAAATGTCCAAAAGATCAGAGAGCGGAGACCCAAAAGATGCAAAGAGTCTCGTCTTGGCTATGCCTAAGCACTCGACCGAGAGACGCCCTCGCGCCGCCTCGATCGTCGACAAACTCTTGTCCTTCATCTTCATGGCAGGCGTACTGATCCTGCTCATACTCTCCATCTAAAAGAGAATATGAATGCGAGGTCAGTGTCATCCAAACACTGGCGAGCTAGCTTCCAACCAAATGCAATTAGTGATAGGGATTCCAAAGGAAAGGTTGGGGCTCTTTTAGTTGCAGAAAGCAAGTTATATAAATCAAAACCTATGATTTAGCTTAATTTTAACCAAAGTTCTACTAATCAATGTTTTTCATTTTTATTCCACGACAGTTTCCATACACACTGCCAAACGTTTCCCATACCACGATAGTTTCCATGAACACTGCCAAACGTCTCCAAACACCCACCATCATTTTCCGGGTGTGGCGCACCCGTTGTGGATCTTACGCCAGCAAAGTGCCCGTTCTTCCCTAGCCGAGTTGCCACGCCCACACTAGAGTCACGGCTCCCTGTCACGTAAGATCTAGATCACCCATCAAGATGACGACCTACTCCTGTCTTCACCTCGGACTAGGGGTTGACCCTGATGCTATCCAAAGAAATCGGCGGGCCCTAAGTTCGACTACTACCGATGGCCTCGCGTTGTGCAGGAACCCCAGTGGGCAGCATAAAGCTACGCAAAAACAACTCACGCTCCGCCGCACAGCTGAAGCTTGGCCCAAAGACACACGAAGTCACGTTGTGCAGGAACCCCCTTGGGCAACACAAAGCTACGCTAAAACAACTCGTGTTCGACCGCACAAACAGCTTGGCGCTTAGCACCATCTCCGTGATCCAAATTCCTTCAAACCATGTAGCCCACCACGCCACACCCATAACCATAACCCGGAACACATCCGTGTTCCCAACCACACACACTGGCATGCCAGGCCCAATATCCAGTAAACCAAGTTGATATATTCATCATGTCCGATGAATGTCGGTTCACCGTTCCGAGGCGACTAAGCCTAAATTATTAATTGGACCTGAGCAATGTCTAAGCAAGATTTTAACCAAGTCTTAAGAGTCTAAAATTGTTTTATTCAACCTAGTAGGCTGTCAAGGGTGATTATCAAGGCAATCATTCATAAAGTCAAAGGACAGATGATAATTTCAAGGCAATATCATCAAGGTAGAACAGAAACAAATGATAACATGGCATGATATATCATGATTAAGCAAATAGGTTTAATTACTTAAAGAGCATGCAGTTTAATATTGTAAATAAAATATTTAATAAAACTGGGATTCAATATGATCCTTTTGAATGTTAACTCGTACTAGGGAAGTATAAACTCTCCCTAATAAAAGTAACACCTAAATGGAAGGTTGTTGACTCGCACTAGGGAAAATCGAGATTCTCCCTAGTAAAAGCAAACATCCTTTTAGGGTGGAAATTAACTCGCCTTGGTCCTGTGAGTAGTGAGGGTTGTCCTATTGATCTTCGAAGTGTCCTTCGGGTTCCTCGGCGTCTATTAATCGGAATAATTCAGGAAACAATAAATAAAACACCAACATTCAATAGGAATCATGATGCATGAAATGCTTTCGCTAAATCTAGCGATCAGTCGAGTGGCGATAAGTTCTATCCTAGATATCGAGGAAGTTCCATGATCCTACTATTACATATAGTTTACAAAAGATAACGGTAAAGCGGCGTTATGAAGATGATATGCGTTGATGCAAAATTCTACCCATAATAATCTACCCATAGATTTAGGAAATAAACGTATAAAGTGAAAATAGATTTTGTTTGAAGTATTTCCTTCATCTACTCTTCTTGTCATTAATTTTTTGCTATAATAAGGGTTTTGATTGTGTGGAAGTCATAATTTATAGGTTGTATTTACTTGTATAGGTGTATATATATATATATATATATATATATATATATATATATATATATATATATATATCTTAACCATGAATTAGTACAATTTTGAGATCCAAAAATATAAATCTAACTGTCATTTAACGCTGGTGATTTAACAATTTTGGTTAGGTGTAGTAATTTTGGATTAACCAATATCCAGGTAATCTAAGAAGTCATGGTTATAAATCAAGCCAATAATAGTTGACTAGTGATTTATAAGCTATAATATAAAGTTTATATTTTCTTAAGTCCAAAAAGTTATTTCATACCACACAAGATTTTCTCAGATAATGTTAAGGGTTAATTTAAATTTTTATTAGCAGAAACCCTTTTTTTTGCTATTTATCCTATATAGATTAATACCCTATGGATAAACCAATGAATTAAATCCTGGAATAATCTATGGTTACTGTTCATGATTATATTTTTAGTAAATCCAGCATAGGTTCTAGTATTTATCATAAATTATCTAGCAATTTTGGAGATGTTTAGATATTTTTAATAAATCAAACTTATATTCTGCATCTGTTTTAAAAGGATAAATTCGAGAAAATTTGATGAACAAAGGATGGGCGGCCGCTACTATGGGTCATGGTTAGGCTACGCCAAGGCGTATTCAAAAAAGACGATTATTGGCGTGGGAAGGCGCAGCATTGCAAATTCTTGTCCACTAAGCCCGACATGTGGGCCATGGGGCCCACAAGTCAGTGACACAAGATTTTAACACACGCGGGATTTAAATCAGACGGCTTCGCGCATGCATCTTGGCATCGATCGGATGGCTGGGACTTCATCTCCCACCTCCGGGTTGCGACGGCGGAGTGACATCATGAAACCGGCGATGTCTCGGCGGCGCTGCGCGAGAGTTGAGGAGCCTCAAGGGGCGATCTTGGGCGCGAGGGTTCTGCAGACGAGCCCAAGAACGTGTCGCTCGACCCTCGGCAATGGCGCAAGAACGGCGGCAAGCCGAACGACGGCGGAGAAAGCCTACGGGAACTAGTGGCTACGGCTCTATGAACCCATAGGGGGCGAAACTAAGGAGTGCATGAGTGAGAAGGGGAGGCAAGGATCAAACTGGCGACGAGGAGGCCGAAACGAGGCGGAATAGAGCACACGGTGCCAGCGAACTCCGATAATCCTACGGTCCAATTAACCTAGGCGAAAGACGAATGATAGTGAGGTGATGCTCCATGAGCAAACGATCGGCATGGGACTCACCGATGAGGGAGAAATCGAAAAGGGCGTGATTCGATGAGCTCTCGGGTTGGTGGCGGTGGCGGGGCTCTTGCCGGCGAACCGAGGGCTCTGGGATCAATTCCTTGGGCAGGGAGCAAGGCGGGATTGTGACAGAGCTAGTGGAAGTGTGACAAAGACTCGGGGAGCTCGGGTTCATGCTGGCGACGGGAGTGAGGGAACTGTCAGACGAAGAGCTCCGGTGCGGGGGGTTTTAGGCTCGGCTGAGACGAGCCCATCGACCAACGGTCACGCCTGAGTCTGTGGCGGTCGCGAGGGAGTCTTGTCGCTGATTGGGAGGCCTGGGCGGTGGCGTGCTCGCGAGCGGGGCTCGGATTGGTCCGAACACCCGATTGGGCGCGCACGGGCACGCGCGCGGACACGAGTTCGGTTCGGTTCTAGTCGGCACGGCACAGTGCTAGGGTGTGCGAGGCAGTGTCGAGGATTGGGCAACTGTGGGCGGTGCCGGAGTTGCCTTGCGCAACTGAGCCGACAGGGCGGCGTGTCAGCGCGACATGTCAGGCGGCAGCGTTCGGCATTGGTGGCGCGGTCGCGTCGGCGCAGGCTCGGGTTTTCCCGAGACCAGAGCGACGCAAGATAATCGACTCACTAAGGGCCTTCAAGGGGATTGCAGGCGGCGCGATCGAGCGCGCATGAGGTGGTCGCCGGGCAGCTGCAGTCCAACTGCTCGAGAAAATGTCCACAAGGCAAGGAAAAAGATGAGACTGTCCAGTGGGTCCCACCATGGGTCAAATTGATCTATATTAGATTTAAACTGTAATTTAGGGTCTAAACTATTTTTGTGTAATTTTTGTGGAATTTTTAGTGGAAGTTTCATCCATATTATGAATATATACATATATATGTCATGTGTAAATATGGGTGTATATATATATATATATATCAATATGGTTTAAAGGTGCATTATGCGTAGTAATCTATATGCATAAGTATATTTTATGTGGACATTTACTTATGTTCTTAATTCTCCTTTATAAACATTCATTTATGTATATTCATGTATAAACGTTTACATATAAATTTATTTATATATTTGTACGGAGTTTTCTCGATTACTTAGGGAATTTTTAAGGAATTATTTGTCCTTTACTAAATTTCTTTTAGCCTATCCTTATCTTTTATTAGATTTTTTTTTATTTAACATGGTAGGGACAAATATTGAGTATTACCCACCAATGTCAAGTATCTTAAGTCAGTTGTTAGCTTAACAAGATTTCATAGGTCCACATGTGAATTTTAAAAGGATGATTTTTACAAGAATTTTCTGCAACAAACCGTCCTTATGAGAGTGATTTTGAAAATATAAATATACCAGATTTTGGGCTGTTACAGATCCCGACTGAAACCGAAGGGAAACCCAGCGGTAGGCTAGTCGGAATTGTCATCCTCAGATTGGATCTCTTCCAGATCGAAATCCAGAAGAGAGATCCTGAGGCGGTGAGGCTCGGCCGGAATTGCGTACCACCTCCCCGGTAATGCGTGGACCGAACAAGATTCAGGTCACACAACCGAAATTCCCCGAAGTCGCCGGCGAGGAAGCCGAGATCTCCGAAGATGAAGCCTTGGCCAAGGGCGTAGGTGAATACGAATCCGCCAATGGAAGCCATCGAAGTCGATGAAGTTGATTGTGACGCTAGCCCCTACCTGGCACGCCAACTGTCGACGATTTGTGTCGGCAATATATTTTATAGGGCTATGCGAAAGATCACAACTACGATAGTAGCACAGGGAGCTGAATTTATATAGGTTCGGGCCCTCGGGGGGAGGTAATACCCTACTCCTGTGCTCGTGGATTGTATTATGGTGGATCTCAAAGATGAGATGTAAGATGATGATCAGAGGCAAGATGTCGAACTAGGGGCCCCTGACCCCCTTTATATAGTGCAAGGGGCCGGGTTACAGATAGAATCCCTAATCCGTATATGGAAGAAGATACAGATATAACCGAGTTGGTTACGCCTATATCTATGTATTCGAGTAGGAGACGAGTTCGTTTCCTTGTAGATTAAGTCGGGCCGCGCTAGCCTCCAAGCCCGTCTTCTGGAAGATCCGATCGACTCGGCCCAAAGAGGTGGCACGTCTAGTAGTATATCTCCGGATACCCGGGGCCCATGTTATCCACAACGAGTAGATACCATCTGCAAGGTAGTAGCCCATACGGTACCGAAGGCTGTTAATTGTGTAGTTTACCTTCGGTGCGCGTCCTTCAACTGATCATATGTAGAGGCCCAATCAGTGTAGGTCGTTTATGTCGTTCATCAAACCGGACAAGCCGAAGAATGCATGCCATATCCATAGGTCGTACGAAGCAACAAACTTGAGGATAATGGTTGGGGATCTGTCCTAGCCGGTGAAAGCATTGACCCACGTGGTCGGATAGTTCTTCCACTCCAAGTGCATACAATCAAGGTTGCCCAACATGCCGGGCCATCTCCTCTGCTCTGCAAACACGAGAAGATGTGTCGTGTCCTGCTCGGCTGGTGCTCGATGGTACTCGTCTTGGTATATGTCTACCACGCTTTTGCAGAACTTATTAAGGACCTGCAAAGCCGTGCTCACGCTTATGCGTGGGTAGTCATCGAGAAAGTCAGCAGGAGCGTCGTATGCCATCATGCGCATAGTTGCAGTGACCTTCTGGTAAATGGAGAGGCACATCGCCCCGACCGCGTCAGGTTGTTGCCAGAAGAAATCATTGTGCTGCTCAACGACATGCATTATATGGAGGAAAAGCGGCCTCCTCATCCTAAACGTGCCCATCATCACATTCACAACCGGTCATTAACACTATGTAGCTCTCGTACGACGTTTCATGAAGAAACTAGTTTCACCTTCAAGGAATAGGTAGTCACCATACACAGGATTATCCATGAAATAATAATGGAATAGGTGGCTGTACCCTTCAGCGTAGCCGCGGTTGATGTAGCGTCGACCTCAGACAGACCTGACCCAACTCGACTCGTCATGCACCATGGACGTTAGGAACAACGAATGGCCAATGTTTGTGGCCATCTGCTTCATTGCATCTTGCTCCGTGATTTCTTCGTATACCTCATGATCGTATTGGTCTTTCTTACTGGAGCTCATAGCTCGTGCTTTCGGTGCTATGATCCGAGCACCCCGAAGTTGGTTTTATATAGCAAGTATGGGAGATGGTTGTAACAAACTTTCCAACACGTATGACAGCAATTATTCATGAGGCATGGATGCCCAACATGCCATGCAGCTTCACATGTTCTTGTTCTAGCTCACTGACAGCCACAAGGTTCCATGCACATATCACTAGATGATAGAAAAATTAACGGTGGTATATATTATTACAAGCCTCATGTGTGCATAGCATGTGATACGGGGCATGCCCGAACTTCACGATGTAGGATTAAAAGATAACTTGGATTCGTGAACCCTGATGATGGGCACCAACTTTGTGAGAAGCCGATGGACAAAGGATGAAGATCTTCACGACGTAGGATTCTTGGATAAATTGGTGGAATTGTGATTTGGTGTTGAGGAAGCCAACCGTACCCTGCTGTCTGAACAATCGCAAGTCCACAAACTGAAGAACTAATCCATACAACAATGCTCAAAGGCGAAGAAGCACAGATTAGGTGTAATTCACAGGGAATCATAAGAAGTTGGCAGCAAGAACACTCTTGGTTCTTAGGGATATCATGTGTCTAGCATAAGGATTATATCAAAGTTGATCAAAAAGGTTTTTAAATATTTGGAGTACTTGGTATTTGTACTAGAAACAACCGTCCTAGTTTAGGTGTGAAAGCTATCAGCAATTGAAGAGTTTGTCTTGGATAAGCAAGAGTCATCTCGGATTGGAACAGGAAAGGTTTCTTCAATCCTCGCGCAACATTTAACAGATTGTACACCTTCCACTAAAATGACCATAACTCTAGCTTTGGAAGTCAAAAAAAATGCACACTTTGAATCGTTGGAAACTAGACTTCTATATATTTCCACCAATGGGGCCCATGACCATGTTTCTCGTCGACATTTGCACGAGCATGGCCAACAATCCAACAAATAGCATCTTGTGCTCCCATTTTTCATCTCTGATACATCGCGTGGTTGCTCCTTTTCTATGTATGTAAGTATAACAAAAGAAGAATACATGGGCAGTACCGTAGCATCACAAATATTAGAAATTAAACTCAAGTTAGCTTTCACCTGGTTTTCTATTTGTTTTGCGGCGCCATGGCCGGAGGCGGGCGGCACTGCTGCAAGCTTGATGCTATGGCAATCCCATAGGGTATGGTTTTGGATTTTAGGTCAGGGATAGCCAAGGGGTTACCAAAAACCTTACCGAGCAAGGATTCGGCCGGGGGAAGGTGTAACACCCCGGCTCCTCTCTGAGCCCAGAATGCTACCAACTCGCCTAATTACTCTAAATTTCGACAGCACCTCCCTAAAACTTGGACATCCACTCAGTAGACAAGAACACAATGACCACAATATAACATATTTCATGATCAAATACACATCTTATCTTCCATCCAGCAGACCACCATGATCACCAAACAACAAACTTGGGACCTCACGCCCAAGAACTGCACTTACCTCAGTGACGATGGACCACAGCCGACACACATATACACACTAGAGTTCCGAACGACTGAACAAGTTCCACATATACAACTTAGTCCATTAAGTTATAGAGAGCTAAGTTCAAAAGTAAACCTAGGAGACTAGCTTAATTAGTTTATTAAAGTGCTTTATGTTGCCATGTAGTGCGCAACAGTGTCAGCTACTCCCTTGCCCCATGCATGCTTCTTCAGGAATTACCTAAAAACATAAAGAAACAAGTGTGAGTCGATGACTCAGCAAAGTACATAATAATGATGGCAAAAACACATCCATCAGAAGGTACCAATATCGATCCATCTCAATCCAGCACAATCACAACTTGCTTTTCAATGCAATGCAAAATGATCCTTTCTCATAGCGCGCACCGGTATCTGAGTGTACACCCGTCGATGTCACACTCGGTACGCCATCCTGTGGAGGTGCCCACTAAAGTGGGACTTCCCCGCCATCCCGTGGAGGGGTGCCTACCTCTGTAGGTCTTATTTCAAGAGCACGCCGGATTAGTCATTTGGCTTTCTCACCGATCTGGCCATTGGCACTCCGGACTAGCCATATGACAATTCTCACCGCCCTGGCTCGTATGCAAGCTTTTCAGAAATCTTTGCAACTTAAAACAAGTAAATGCCACTTATCAATTCAAATCCACCATCTCCATCATCCAACCATTCATCACAGCAATATCATCGTTATCAAAATCAAGCACAAATAACACAGCATACCATTCAGTCAATTATCAACACACATCGCATCATGTACTTACCTCAGTAACCGAGGGACACTGAGGGATGCTGCAGTGGCACCGACCCCGTCCCGGAAGGAACTCCACCTACACATCACCATCATCCATTCAATATACAAACAAACAATATTACCAAATAGCGACTAACACCATCCATCGATACCCTAATATCCGACCCAAGACTAAAGCTCATATGCCTTTAACAATTCCAGCGCACCGCCGCGTAACCGAAAACCGGACAGCGGTACTGCAAAGGCCATATTTCCCAAACCGCTTGGCCGAATCATGCGTTCTAAGATTCTACGGAAAGCTAAGAACATCGCCCACAATCTTTATTATATGACTGAACTCTGAATCTCGATGGAGCCGGCCACAAAATTAACCGAAGCTCGCTGCACTAAAGCCCCAACATAACCATCGCACAAAAACCACCATAACTCAACAAATCCTCCACACCAAGCCTCTAATCAATCGACCCTGGATATACAAACATGAGTAACAAGGAATTAACACCCAAGTCATTACCCAAAAATAGATCAAAGGCCTCATGGGGGAAACCCTAGCTCTTACACTCCACCTCCTCCTTCAGCCGGGCGCCCTTTTCCTACTCCTGCAGCTGGCCAACCTTATCCTCTATAGCCGGCTGACTCCCTCCTTCCTCCTCCTTTTTCCTTCCTCTCTTCTCCTCTCCCCTAGATCCACACCAGCAAGAGCAACAGCCAAGAGGAGCACCAGCTGCTGGGGATGGTGAGCCATGGAGAGGTCAGAGTGAAGGGGGAAGAAGACGCCGGCAGGATGGAGCTTCGGCGGCGGCGCAACGAAGACGGCGGCAGCGAAGGTGTGCAGCGGATGGGGAGGAAGGAAAAAGAAGCAAATGAAGCAGCGGCTGGGGCAGCAAGCCCTCGTGGCTACTCTTAAGCGGTGGTCTTTGGTCAATTTGGCCCGCCCAGATCTAGTGGTTTTTTTTATTGGTTTATCAGACATGTATATGCGTGGTGATGGCCGGCAACGAGTGGTCCGAGCGGGCCTCGAACAGGGGCGTCGATGCAAGCTAACACCAGTGAAGATCTTGCGAAATTGATTGAGGGGAAATGTTAGTGATGCTCCGGTGATGCTCTGGGAGCAAAGAATTGGAGAGAAACAACCCGAGGAGAGAGAAATTAGAAAGGGGGTGATTTGGGGTAGCAGAGCACTGGCGGGGAGGAAAACTCCCAATCCAAAGGCTACGGTCATTCTCGGGCTAGTTAATTGGAGGACGATGGAGGTGGGGACCTCAGTGACAAGTGGCTACGAGCATAGGGGTGAGGGCAACGGTTGAGGAGCAATTTGGTAGTCAAGCGCGCGGAGACGGCGAGGCGGAAAGGAAGAAATAGGGACGCAAGCTGCAGTGGGTTTTATAGCCCTGGGGTGCACGAGGAGTGAGTGGGAGCATTGGAGAGTGCGAGAGAGAGAGGGGATGTGTCCGAACGGACCAAGGCAATGGCTTAGTGGTGACCGGACAGGGGAGTAATGGCACGACAGCAAGTACCATCGGCATGCACGGCAGCTCGGCGTGGGCAACGAGGCCAGAGTCATCATCGCGTGCGGAGAAAGCCCGAAGGTGCAAGCGGCGATGGGAAGGCTTGGCTGCGGCGTGTCAGAGCCTCAGGTGGGCGGCTAACCCACGCAAGAGGACGGCGCAACGCGGCAGGGGCCGGACACCACACGGCGGCAAGGTCAGGGGCGGGACACCACAGAGGGAGACGGTGGTAGAGCGCGTTTGCCAGTGCGAGTGGCACCGGGGCGGCATACGGACCAGAGGTCCGACGGGGGCGTGGCGGCAGAGTCGAGCGGGAAGGGAGCCGAGGGGGAGAGAGGGCCAGAGGCGTGAGCTAGGGAGAGAGCCGGGAACGGGGCTTGACCGGCTCAGCTTGGGGAAAGAACAGGCTGGCCCAACTAGGTGGGCTAGGCCTAAAAATGGGTTGGGCCCGCTAAGGGAACCTATTTTTGGCACAAGATTCAACGTGGGATATTTGAATTTGGCAATTTTAAATTGGATTTAGTTAACTGTATAGTGTTTTGGGGCTTGGAATTAAAATTAGGGTATTACTTGAGGGTTTTGTGAACTTAGAGAAACCATCCCTAGTTTGAGGTTGCTTTTATCGGAGGAAATTCAGTTCCTAATAATTTAGAATTTTCCTTTAGCAATATTAAGCATTTTCACCTACATATGTATATGTGTATATATATGTGTGTTTCTCAAAAGCCAATTTATACAAAGATAAAATTTTAAAAGAGCCAGGTATAGGTACATGCATGCATAGTTCCTAAGGGTGAGTTAGGCTGTTACAAATCCTCCCCCTTAAAAATAAATCACAATCCCGAGATTTGACAGACTAAGTACTGAACAAATGGGGGTACTCTTGGCGAAGCTTGATTACGAGCTCCCAAGTGATTTGTCTTCCAGATTGGTCATCCCATTGGACTTTCCAGAGCTTGACTGCCTTGCTTCTTGTTTGCTTGTCAGACTAGTCGAGGATTTGAACCAGGTAGGTTCGATAAGTGAGGTCTTTGCCCAATGGTTTTGAGGGTAGGTGAACGTGTTCTGCTTCAGGTACCTGTAAGCATTTTTTGAGCTATGAAACATGGAATACATTGTGTACGTCAGCAAGCTTGGCAGGTAACTCCAGTTTGTAGGCCACTTGTCCTTTCTTGGCGGTAATCTGGTATGGACCGATGTACGGGGGTGCCAATTTTCCTCTTTGTTGGAACCGTTGATTTCCTCTTGACTGTGACACCTTAAGATAGATGAGATCACCAACAGCGAAGGAGAGCTCCTGATGGCGATGATTCACATAGCACTTTTGCCAGGACTAGGCAGCTAACAGGCGTTCTCGGATAATCGTCACCATCCTTTCTGCTTCTGGTAAAGTTTTCCTTCCGAACACCTGATGTTCACCGGCTTCGGACCAGAACAGAGGTGTTCTACAATGGCGTCTGTGCAAAGCCTCAAAGGGGGACATCCTTAAGCTAGCCTAATAACTATTGTTATTGTAGGAGAATTCAGTATAACGCAACCATTTTTCCCAATCCAAAGAGAACTCCAAGATGTAGGCCCAACATGTCTTCTAAGACTTGGTTGACCCTTTTAGTCTGTCCGCCTGTTTGAGGATGATAGGTTGTGCTAAAGGACAGACTGGTTTCAAGGGCACTATGTAGCTTTTCCCAAAATTGGGATGTAAATTGGGATCCTCGATCCAAGATGATCCTCTTGGGAACCCCGTGTAGGCTAACTATCCTGGCCATATAAAGTTCTGCTAACTTATCTCCTTTATAGGTGGTCTTGACCGAGATAAAGTGAGTTACCTTGGTCAGTCGGTCTACAATGACTCATATTGAATCACATCCTAACCTTGCACGGGAATGTCCTAATATAAAGTCCATCGTCACTTCTTCCCAATTCCATTCATGTATCTTAAGAGGTTGTAGAAATCCAGCCGGGCGTTGATGTTCGGCCTTCACCAACTGACATCTATGGCACCTTGCCACATATCCGGCCACAACTCTCTTCAGTCAGGGCCACCAAAACTAGGACTTCAAATCTAGGTACATCTTGGTACACTCGGGATGAAGAGAGCACAGTGATTCATGGGACTCCTTTAGAATGTGGTCCTTAAACTCTTGGTCATAGGGAACGAAGATGTCCCAACCACAAGGTTCCATGCTCGTCTTTCATGATTTTGCTCCCTTGACCTTTTCTCGTAAGATCTCTTAAAAGGTGGGCGCTACGGTGATCCTTTTGCAAATCCTTGATTTGATCGAGCACGTCCGGTTGAACTTCTAATGTGGCTAGGTAGCCGGGTCCCGCTAAACTCAAGTTCAATGCATCCATGTCCTTAATGGTCTGTTCCAAAATTTCTGGGCCGTAGTCCATGTCCATTGGGGCTGTTGACTGTTGACTGGCCAAATGATAACACTGCGGCTTCCAGCTGAGGGCATCGGCTACCACATTGGCCTTCCTGGGGTCGTACAGGACGTTCAAGCTGTGGTCCTTGATTAATTCCAACCACCTTCTTTGGCGCATGTTTAGATTAGCATAGGTGAACATATACTTTAGGCTCTTATGATCCGTATAAATGTCGCATTGTTTAACCATCAGATAATGCCTTTTTTCCTCATGCTTCTTGATCTGCCGAGAGGCGTATGCAACTACTTTTCGCTCTTTCATCAGTACACAACCTAGGCTTTGTTTTGAGGCATCACAATACAACTCGAACTTTTTGTTGGTATCGGGTGTCACCAACACTAGAGCAGTTGTCAATCTGACATTTAACTCCTGGAAGCATTTTTTGCATGCTTTCGTCCATTCAAACTTCTGTTCCTTCTTCAACAACTGAGTTATAGGTTTGGTAATCTTGAAAAATCCTTCAATGAATCTTATATAGTATCTTGCTAACTCCTCACTTCCTTCATGATAGTTGGGGACTTCCAATCCATAACTGTGGCTACTTTGGAAGGATCAACCTTGATTCCTTCGGCAGAGATGATGTGCCCCAAGAAACTAATGTCATCTAGCCAGAATTCACATTTGTTGAACTTGGCATATAACTGGTGTTCTTGGAGCTTGTCCAGGACCAATCCCAAGTGCTTCATATACTCCTCATCATTCTTGGAGTAAACCAAAATATCATCAATGAACACTACGATGAATTAGTCCAAATATTCCATTAGGATCATATTCATCATGTTCATGAAGTGGGCTGGGGAATTGGTGAGTCCGAAGGACATAACTAAGAATTCATGCAGCCCATACCTGGTGGTGAAAGCTGTCTTGGGTATATTTTCCTTTTTGACCTTGACTTGGTGATAACCAGAACGAATGTCAATTTTGGAGAAGCACTTGGCTCCTCAAAATTGGTCAAACAGGTCATCAATTCTGGGCAAGGGATACTTGTTTTTAATTGTAACCTCATTGAGAGCTCGATTAACTACTACCAACCGTCAACTTCCGTCTTTCTTATCCACAAACATGGCTAGTGATTCCCACGGGGATGAACTTGGATGGATCAATCCCTTGTTCATTAACTCTTCTAGTTGTTTCTTGAGCTCTGCCAACTCTACAGGGTTCATCTCGAAGTAGGTCTTGTAAATAGGTGATGTGCCTGGTACCAACTCAATGGTGAACTTCATTTGTCGATCCGAGGGTAATCTAGGTAGGTCTTCGGGAAATACATCTAAATATTCCTTAACTACCGGCACCTTGGTGGGGTCTTCTTCTCTTAGGCACCATATGGCTCTTCCCATCTGAACGAGGCATCAACCTTCCAAATGGTATCATACCCAGTGCTCTGACTAATCTCACTTCCCTTTTCTCACAATCTTTTACTTTTTATAGAAGGCCAACCAATCCATTCCAATGATCACATCTATCCGCATAACGAAGTGACCATTAGGTCGAACTAGAACCCTAACCCTTTCTTTAGAGATTTCTATCCATTTGCAAGACCCAGTGGCTTTTACGATTCCGCCAGGGGATCTTATAACGAGGGGCTTATTTAAGGAAAAGGTTTGTAACTTATATCTATCCACATATTCCTTAGATATGAATGAATGAGATGCTCCAGAATCAAAGAGTAGTTGGGCAGGGTTGTGATGGATTCCGAACATACCCATTAAAACTCCAGGGGCATCATCGACTTCTTCTGTGGAGAGATGGTTGAGTCTTCCACAGCCATATGTGGGAGGGGTTGATCTTGGTGAAACCGTTCTTCTTTTGCGGCCCGTTGCAAATTGCCAAGGGGCAGGGCGATATCGAATCGTGGCTGCGGAGCATTCCTAGTCGGGTATTCATTAGCAAAGTGATCCAGCAAGTGGCATTTGAAACAGGCACTAGTGGCCTTGTCTTTCGCTGACCATTTTAGTCGGGATGCATTCTGCGGGGGAGGTGCTGGTCTTCTCATGATGGGAGGGGCAGGTAGACTACTACCAGCCAAATAAGTCCATGCAGGGTAGCCCTGTGTGCGAGGAGCTGGTGGTGTCCTTGATGGATAGGAGGGATGGTAGGCTCCTGCGTGACTAGGTCATTGCACGGATCGGGGCTCCAACTTGCGTTTGCGACTGGCTTCTTCTCCAAATGAGTGCCTTATTCACCAGGTGGTGGAAGCTAGGATGGTCATGGAGAATGAGTCTCGACCGGTAAGTTGGGGCCATGTCTTCTAGGAACTTGTCCACCTTCTCTTCTTCGTCCGCAATGTCTTGCTGGGCGTATCGCGCCAGCAAGTTGAACTTGGTCAAATATTCATTGACCATCATGCCTCTTTATCGCAGATTGCGGAATTCCTATTCTTCATACGGAGCACACCTCGGGGAATGTAATTCTCCCGAAATGATTTCTCAAATTTGGTCCAAGGAAATATTCCGAGTGGTCGTTTGTAGGTTCAGAGCTTCCTGTTGCTCTTCAGCTGCGTTGTCCTCGCCTTCTCCGGCATTGTCACTATGTTCTTGTTCTGCTTCTTTCTCATCTTCAGCCTCCGCTTCCTCTTCATTCACATCTTCTGAGCGGATGGCTAGATAGTTTTTCCACCAAACTTCGGCAAATCCTTCTAGGAGCTGTGAGGCAAATAGTACCATGCCCTTTTCAGGATAGCGGACCAATGCTAACTTCCTGGCAACAGTCCAAAGCCAATCTTCAGCATTGGTGGGTTTAGCATCATAGTAAATATTAGGGGTTTGGTCCTCATGAATTCAGCTAATTTGGATCTTTGTCGCTGCTGTCCAGCTTGTTGACTTTCTAATATGGCTCCTAATATGTGTGCTTGGTACGCCATGACTTGCGCCATGGTGGGGTTTCCAGCCGGTGGCGTTGGCAGGTTACCACGGCCCCGATTATTTTCAGGGCCAGCACCTCGGCCATGTGCGGCACCATAACCACGAGCCATCTATAGGGTTGATTCTATTAAGATGCAAATTCTACATGATGATACGCATGCATAACATCAATAAAATCAGGAAAATCCAGCAAGCCAAATGTGAAAGACAGAAACATCCATTGATAAGTTAAACTAATACAAGGTAGCTCTCGCCGATCATCTACTACGGCAGTACAACAGTAAAATACATCAGTTCTTGAGCTAAGCTGCGTGTAGTCCACTAGCTACATCTACAGCTACAACTGCTAGCACTAACAGATCGTGCTAGAAAACAACAGTCGTACACTACGGTAGCTCACGGACGGGAGCGGCGGGAGTAGCTATACAGTAGGCGGTCCACGGGAAACCTCTCGGGAGCGCTAAAGTAGTTCTCCCAAGATAACGCTGGAAGAGCGGTGTCAGGGGTGCTGCTAGAAGATGCTAGAGGCTGCGGGGCCTCTAGAGGAGGGTCATGGCGGGGAATCCCCACCAAAACCCTGGGTAGAAGACACCTCTTCCGCGGGGTGATGCGAGTACGTGCCCTATGTGGACGGGGTGGTGGCGGCCTTGGGATTGGACCGAGGTGGTCCATCCCAGCATGGGGGTGGCGAGAAGAAGCCAATCGATCTAGCTCGACAAGGGCCTCGTCCCTCTCCTCCTGATAGAACTAAAGGTGTCGGGAGAGGTGGTAGGCCTGAGGGTGGGAGTTGCTAGCACGGTTGTCCGCATCCCGCAAGGAGGAACGGAGGAGCTAGATCTCCTCCAAAGCGCCATGCCAGGCATGGTCAGCTCCGTGCTGTAGGCGGACTAGGCGAAGCAGTAGCTGGTCGTCCTGTAAGTTGGCCTCTCCTAGACCAGGAAGCTGGTAGAGTGGGATGTCCAACAAGTCAGATCCTAAAAGTACTTCACTTAGAGCTCGCGGATGGCCATCATGGCTGCGTAACTGATGGCGTAGTCCAACTGGTCTCGGAGCACCACCGTCTTGATCCGGTGTGCCACGGTGTTAGGCTGCAAGTAGTATACCCTAATCTCAACCTCATTGGCGAGGCGGGGTAGGGTCCAAACAAGCCTCCAGTAGTAGCGAGGAGCTCCCTCGAACCCCAGTACTCTGTCATCTGTCGAAGCACGTGGGCTGTCTCCCCCTGGGGTCCAGCTGGAAAACCGAAAGTCGAAATCTCGTCAGTGAAGCCTAGGTGTGGGATCTCCATCTACAAAATAGTTTCCAAAACAAGAAGTGAGTAAGGTGAAATAATCAGGGAAAGAATACAGCATAAATTTATAACGAGGTGGTTTTGGATGAGGAAATCTCTTTCTATAATTTAAAATAGTGGCTAGCGGCCAAATTATTAGGGCTTCTACAGTCGTATGCTCCAGCTCTGTGGGGCCCTGTCCATTCCCCACCACTTGATCTATACTAATCCCTGTATTAGCACACTAGTGCACACCATTTATATAGCCGGATCATTTCATACAAGCAGAAGACTTATATTACATAAAGTATCTGTATTAAGCCTGAAGGCTAATAAGTATTACAACATAGCACATTGGCCCAAATTAGTTTAAGAACCACAAAATATTAGAGTGCGATGAGAATCAAAAGATCCAAAAGAGTCTCCTGCCAGCTATGCCTAAGCAGTCGACTGGAGAGACGCCCTATGTCTCGTCTTGATCAATAGCGTACTCCTATGCTCCGTCTTCATGACAAGCATAAGGGTCTTGCTCATACTCAACATCTAAAAGAGTGATTGTGTGCGAGGTCAGTGTCATCCAAACAATGGCGAGCTAACACCCAACCTAATGCATTTAGTGATAGAGGTTCCAAAGGAAAGGTGGGGTTCGTTTATTTGCAGAAAGCAAGTTTTGTAGATCAAAACTTATGACTTAGCAATTTTGACCCAAAGTTCTACTAATCAATGATTCAAGTTTCAATTTCTCAATCCATACCACAAATCCATACCCATTCTAAGCTTCCATCCAAACATCCACCATCATATTCCAGGTGTGGCGTACCGTTGAGAATCTTACACGCCACGAAGTGCCCGTTCTTCTCTAGCCGAGTTGCCAAGCCCGCACTAGAGTCACGGCTCACTGCGATGTAAGACCTAGATCATCCGTCCAGATGATGACATGAGCCTGTCTTCACCTCGGACTCGGGGTTGCCCTGAAGCTCTCTAGCAGTTGGCGGGCCCCAAGTTCGTATTACCACGTGATGGCCACACATTTTGCAGAACCCTAGTGGGCAGCATAAAGCTACGTGGAAATAACTTGCGCTCCGACTGGCATAGCCGTCCCTGGCTGCCCAGCACGCCTAGAGCTCATGTTGTGTAGGAACCCCTCTGTGGGCAGCATATAGTTCCGCGTAAACAACTCACGCTCCGACTGACACAACCGTCCCTAGCTGCCCAGCACCTTCTCGGTGGTCCAGCCTCCCTTTTCTCGCTATCGTCCCTTCTATGTGCCCTGCACATGTTGTGACGGAACCACCCTGTGGCAACGCTCGGTAGTATGCGTGTTGCTCCGCGCTCCTCTCGGCACCATATTCAGAACTGATAACCCTCTTCACACGATATAGCCAAGCTACTTCACACACTTATCCATATGCCGAAACACATCCGTGTTCCCAATCACACACACTACCATGCTATGCCCAATTTCCAGTTAACCATGTTTAATATATCATCATGTCTGGTGAATGTCGGTTCACCGTTCCGAGCCAGCTAAGCCTAAAATTAATAAGTGGACCTAAGCAATGTCTAAGCACGCTTTTAGCCAAGACTTAAGAGTCTAAATTATTTTATTAAACCTAACCAGGCTATCAAGGATGATTATCAATGCAATTATTATTGGAGTCAAATGACAGATGATTTCATCAAGGCAAGATCATCATGGTAAATCAATAACAAGTAATTAATATGGCATGATATATCATAATTAAGCAAGTAGGCATAATTACTTAAAGAGCATGCAATTTGATACTGTAAATAAAATACTTTAGAAAACTGGGATTCAATCGTGATCTAACTGAATGTTAACTCGTCTTGGTCTTGAGAGTAGAGATGGTCTTCATGCTGCTCTTCGAGGTGTTCCTTGGGCTTTTCGGCGTCTAATAACGGAACGTAACCGGTGATAAATAACCAAAGTGTAGCAAGAAAGAATGATGCATGTAGTAAAGGTCCTAATTGTGATGATGATGATGTAGTAAATGTAGTAAATGTCCTAATTGGATGCTCATATTATAAAATAAAAGTTTAAAACATACTTTTGTCCGAAGTATTTCCTAAAAATATTTTGGGTTGCTGTTATAGTGGTCTAATTAATTGAGGTTAATAACTAGTAAAGAAAATGCTTAAAAGAGGGTTTTAATTATCCTATTGGGCAATTAAGCAAGGATGCTATGTTAAACCAAGTTTCAATATTTTAATAATTTTTTCAAGAGTTAATAATGTTTCTCTAAAATGGTGGAAGCTAATTTAGTTCATTTAATATTTTGAATAAATCAAAATCAGTTACTGCATTATTAATACATAGGGAAAAATGGTTTAAATGCATGTTTTACTTATCCAGAGAGCAAAATTGATCTTAAAATTGTGCAATACATTTATTAAATTTCTAATTCATATTTATGTTCTACTAAGATTTTATCCTGATTTCAGGAAATCAAGAATCAATTAAAATAGATGTAAAGCAATTTATATATTACCTTTAAGGGGTCCTTAAATTTAAACTAGGTCTTAAGTGAGGTTACTGTAGCAAATTATAATTTTACTGGATCCAGATTGTCATTTAGCATTTACAGCAATTTTTTCATGTTTTTATTAAGTCATTTACCATTTTATTTAATCATTATTCCCTTTCTGTGTTTATTTCCTAAAGGAAAATCCTTGTAATAGAACTATTAGCTTAAACAGTGGCACAACTTTATTTTGTTGTTCATCTAGATATTTTTATTAAATCCAGTAGGTCTTCTAGTATTTATCATAATTTTTCTAGGTTTTTTGAGGATGTCTAGCTATTTATAGAAATCTATTTTATTTTCTACTTTTATCTAAAATTCTAAAATGCTGGAAAATCTCAGAGGAATAGCGTTGGGCTGGCCCGGTTGCATGGACCATGGTTCCTAAGCGGGAAAGAGGCGTCAGTAGGCTGGCGCTACTCCGTGGAGAAGACGTACTCCCGTGAGTACATCTCCACTAAACCTGACAGGTAGGTCCGGGACCCCACTCGTCAGTAACCGACGTGTCTCACACGTGGGAGGTTTAATATAAACCTCATACTGACATGCGGGACCCTCATGTCAGTCGCATGGTTCGCCGAAACCAGGCCCTTGGTAGTCTGGCCGAGCTCCGGCAAGGCCTCTAGTGCCGGAGCTACGACACGGTGAGGCCTTAGGGGCGGCGCGTGAGTTCGCAGTTGATCTAGGGGAAGCCCAGCCAAGGTGGCTCACTGTAAAAACCACCGGCGACAAACCGGAGTGGCGGCGCCATGGCTGGAGGCGGGCGGTGCTACTGGAAGCTTGACGCTGCGGCGATCCCATAGGGTATGGTTTCAGATTTCAGGTCAGGGAGAGCTTAGGGGTTACCAGAAACCTTACCGAGTGAGAAATCGGGCGGGGGAAGGCGCAGTAATGGCTAGTGATGAGGAGTCCAAACGGGCTTCGAACAGGGGCGTCGGTGTAAGCTAACCCTAATGAAGATCTTGCGAAATTGATTGAGGGGAAATGTTAGTGATGCTCTGGTGATTCTCTAGGAGCAAAGAATTGGAGAGAAACTCACCGAGTAGAGAGAAATCAGAAAGGGCTGATTCGGTGTAACAAAGCATCGGCAGGGAGGAAAACTCCCAATTCTGGGGCTACGGTCGTTCTCGGGCCAATTGGTAGAAGGACGGTGGAGGTAGGGAGGTCAGTGACGAGTGGCTATGGGCACAAGGGTGAGGGCAACGGTTGAGGGGAAATTTGGTAGTCGAGTGCAACGGAGGCGGCGAGGTGGAAAGGAAGAAACGGGGATGCGAGCTATGGTGGGGTTTTATAGCCCTAGGGGTGCTCGAGGAGTGAGTGGGAGCTTCGGAGAGTGCGAAAGAGACGGGGATGCATCCGAACGAACGAGACAACGGCTCGACAGTGACAGGACAGGGAAGTAATGGCGCGACAGTGAGTACCATCGACGTGCACGGCAGTTCGGCACGCGTGGCGAGGCCAGGGTCATCATCACATGCGGAGATAGCCTGAAGATGTAGGCGGCGATGGGAAGGCTTGGCAGCGACGCAGAAGAGCCTCAGGCGGGTGGCCAACCTGTGCGAGTGGACGGCGCAGCGCAGCAAGGGCCGAATGCCACGTGGCGATGAGGTCAGGGGTGGGACACCACGGAGGGAGGCAATGGCAGAGCTCGTTTGCAGGTATAGCGCTGAGGCGTCTGAATGAATCAAGGTCCGACAGGCGCGCGCAAAAAGCCAAGCAGGAGGGGAGCCGAGGAGGAGAGATGGCCAAGGGCGTGAGCCAGGGAGAGAGCTGGGAACGGAGCCCGACCAGCTCAGCTTGGGGGAAGAACAGGCTGGGCCGAGGCTGGGCCGAGGCTGGGCCGGCTGGGTAGGCTAGGCCCAAAAATGGGGTTGGGCCCGCTAAGAGGAACCTATTTTTGGCACAAGATTCAACGTGGGATATTTGAATTTGGCAATTTCAACTTGGATTTAGTTAACTGTATAGTGTTTTGGGGCTAGGAATTAAAATTAGGGAATTACTTGAGGGTTTTGTGAACTTAGAGAAACCATCCCTAGTTTGAGGTTGCTTCTATTGAAGGTACTTCAGTTCTTAATAATTTAGAATTTTCCTTTAGTAATATTAAGCATTTTCACCTACATATGTATGTGTGTGTGTCTATATATGTGTGTGTATGTTCGTTTCTCAAAAGCCAATTTATACAAAGATAAAATTTTAAAAGAGCCATGTATAGCTACATGCATGCATAGTTCCTAAGCGCTTGAATTTGGCTATTGCAGACGTGTGGCATGCTTGTGGCGGTGCCACGTCTTGCGTCTTGACGATAGCGGAGTGCATGGGCGGCGGGCGTGGTGCACTGGGCGGGCGCGGGGCGGCCTCGTGTGTGGCGGCGGCGGCGCGATGGTCGGCCGGTGGTGTGGCGACGCGTGGCGATGGCGCGGTAGCCGCCTAGGCGGCTGCGAGCGGCGACGCGTGGCGCATGCGCGCGGGCACACGGGTAGGCGTGGGAGTTCGAATTTTGATTTTGCTACCGTAACCAGACCAAACGAACCGATCCCGGCCCGGTTCGCATAGTAACAAACCAGGCCATTATTATACGAACCGAACCGGCCAGCCCGATGAATCGAGGGTTAGGTTCAAACATAGTTCGCTGAAATGAACATAACCGACTCGGTAACCAAATTGGACCAGCCTAACAGACAGTACCAGACCGTCCGTCCTGTTCAGCCGTTTGATTCCGGCCAGGTCTGCCCGCGCCTACCAGGCCACGACCACCGTTCGCCGTGACCTACACGCATCCTCGAAACGCGCGAGCGCGATATTAAAGCGGACCGCATCCATTCCCCCCGCACCCCCTCGTCTCCTTCCTCGCGGATTCCAATTCCCGCTTCCCTCCCTATAAAGCTAGCGTCACACAAAGCCCCCAATTCCCCAGATCTCATTTCTCCATTCCCCATTTCCCCTTCCTCAACCGCACATCGAATCCCGGACTAGTAATCCCGTTCCATTCCACGGGAGCCACCATGGGCAGCGCCGTGTGCCCGCAGACCCTGGACATGCCAACCCCGCCGCCGCACCTCCTATGCGCCGCGCCACCGTCCCCGCCGCCCGCCACTGGCGGCGCCCCAGCGCCCGACACGGTGCTGTCCCAGGAAGACCTCAAGCGCATCGCGGCGCACCGCGCCGTGGAGCTGGTCGCGCCCGGGATGACGCTCGGCCTGGGCACCGGCTCCACGGCGGCGCACGCGCTCGACCGCATCGGCGAGCTGCTCCGCCTCGGCAAGCTTCAGGGCCTGGCCGGAGTGCCCACCTCCCTCAAGACGGAGTCGCACGCGCGGCGGGTCGGGATCCCGCTCGTCCCCCTCGCCGAGGATGCTGTCGCCGTCCACCTCTCCATAGACGGCGCGGACGAGGTTGATGCCGAGCTCAACCTTGTGAAGGGCCGCGGTGGCTCGCTCCTCCGCGAGAAGATGATCGAGGGCGCCGGCGAGCGGTTCGTCGTCATCGTCGACGAGTCCAAACTCGTGCCCCGCCTCGGATGCACCGGCGCCGTGCCCGTCGAGGTCGTGCCCTTCGGCTGGGCGCACACCCTCGGCCTCATCAAGAATCTTTTCGACAAGGAGCCTGGATTCCACGCCAGGCTCCGGACGGTCAAGGCAAAGAACGATGCCGGCGATGCCGATGAGGAGAAGCCATTCATGACTGACAACGACAACTACATCGTGGAGATGTTCTTCGAAGACGGCATCCACGGGAACCTGCGTGAGATCAGCGACCAACTCTTGCGCATAACCGGCGTTGTTGAGCACGGTATGTTCCTTGGCATGGCGACCTCGGTGATAGTTGCCAAGAAGGACGGCGGCATATTGGTTCTCCACAAGTAGCTGCAGCGGTGGGGAATTTGGTAGAGGTAACATTAGTGCTAGGACTAGAACTGAGTCTTCTCAGTGTTGGAGAAGAGCAATTCAGCTAATTTGACATGGATTTTGTCATGAATTGCAGTTTAAGAGAACGTAGAATCCGTCCTCTTTGGAATAGGAGCATTGCACCTAGCTCCTTTTGTTGTATTTGGTGAAATTTTGATGTACTGTTTGTATTCCGATATAATGATAAACTAGTATTAATAATAATAAACTGGAAACACAATGCAAGTACTAATAATGATAAACTAGTAATTATAACATTGCAATCTTGAATTGTAGTTCAAGATTAAGCAAAGTTCATGCTCTAATTTTGGGGTAGCCTATGGCAGGAATTTGGATTTGCTCCTCTTGTGTTCAGTGATTTTTGTATGAGCCGCTCACATTTAGATATGTATATAAACTGTGGCATCAATAAAGCGGCTATAGCTCCAATATATCATGTTAAATGGCTTTTAGTTTCTTTACAGCTGATGTTAGTGTTTAGGCTCCTCCGGATTTTGGATGAGCATTCCATTTTTATTTCTGGAATGATTGCCTCGCTACGGAGGCACTGGCTATCTTTTTTTTCATATAATGTGGTGGTTATTTTACTTGTTTGTCATATTGAGTAGTGTAGTTCTTTTGTTTTTAAGCAAATATTGAGTAGTGTAGTTGTGGTGATGTTATAGTCTTACTTTGACCTGACCATTATATTCTCATATCATGAATGGAGGATCGAATCCGATTTTTTAGAAAAGGAGAGGTGGTCATGGAAGCAAAAAGATTGGAGCAGGCACAACCGCCATGGTTGGGATCAACATAAAGCGAGAGCTCCTTATCTTGGCACCGTGTGTGTCGACAGCAAGCCAGTGGAGCAAAGGCGATTGGAGTTCTCAAACAAGGGATCATCCAACTTGGGAATCTATTGGGATTCTTGTTTCTGTCAGCAAACCGCAAAATAGTTAGCTAATTTTGATCAAACACTCAAGATGGCAGTGGCTTATGAGTTATGAGAGAATAATATGGTCGGTATTCGGTATGCTTTTGTAGATCTCTTTTGTGTGTGCGCGCGCGCGCGCAACATGAGTTTGTATAATCTGTCGTATGTCTTGCTTCATGCTGGTGGAATAGCATTGACCTCTTGGCCTAGTTTGCCTTCCTGACAATGTCGGTAATACAGACCACGAGATATACTTCATGTCAAGTCATCACAAGATCTGTCTCGTTGAGGTTAAAATCAGAAAGGAAAATGTTCTTGTTTGGTCCTGAGCTGTGCTCGTTGTACTAAATTAGTCTCTGAACCTTAATACTGGGTTTAACCGGTCCTCGGACTTGCAAAACCATACCAAAATGGTTCCTTAACCAGTCAAACTACTTTTAGAGGTGGTATAGTTGACCAAAATGGTCCATGTGTTAGGTTTTTCATTAATGTGGTGTCCACATGGCATCCATGTCTATTTCACTCTCTCCCGATGGCAATCCATGTCACCCCTTCCTATCTCTACTCTCCCGCTGTCCTCCCTCAGTCGCACGCACCTCCCCTGCTCCTCCCCTTCTCCAGTGACCCCTTCCCTGCTTCTCCTCTAATTGCCTCCCCCTCCAGTGCCACTCCTCCAATATCCCTCCCCTACTCATCAGCCAGCCTCTTCGTCCCCTTGTTCTCCCTATCACGCACGCTCTGTTTTTCACCGACCAAGTGGCACCACCTTCTCCCTCCATCGTCGCTGCCGTGTCTCTGTTCGCGCTGCCATGTGGATAGTCACGGTGCCTCCTAGGACCACCCACATGGCAGCATAGGGCGGCACACCGGAGCAGGAGAGAGAAGAGCTATGAGCGGGAGCAGGGGAGGGAGCCCGAGGCGGTGAGGCATGAACCCGAGGCGGTGAGGCGGGGCTCCGGAGCAAGGGAGAGGCCGAGACAACGGGCCGGTATGCCAGAGTAAGGGAGGGAGGCTAAGGTGTTGGGCTACACGCCGGAGCAGGGAAGGGTGCTCGAGTGGCAAGGTAGAAAGCTAATGTGATTAAAAAATTAATCATGGTTTAAAATCCATTACAAGATCGAGTGAATAGTCGGGCTATCATAAGGATGGCACGCATATCGCCTTGAACTTGACTGGTATTATGCGGTAAAGGGATCGGTATATTAATATATCAAGGTTCAGCCGATATAATCATTCTATGCATTCAGGGGTCAATATGTCCTGCTACGAACTGCTATTAACTTGTGGTTTGGAAAAAAAAAGTTTTTAAGGTCATGGCCGCTTATGCATGAACCTAATAGGTCACACACTTAATGAGTTGAAACATGTCTAATAGATTGAATCTATTAGTAGGTTTTGTGGATACTGGTCCGTATGCGAATTAGAGTCCTAATGGGCCCCTAGCATAGGAGCCTATTAGTGCGCTCTATATAAGGGGAGGCGTGGGGACGGTGCAAGCGGTACGAGTTCACCACCACGTAACCCTAGCCATCGCGTTCCCTCTCTCCTCCTAAAAACCCTAGTTGCGCTTGTGCGGTGCTAGCACACCCGCGCACTACGTTCGGTTCTGTTCCATGGCATCAGGTGGAGATTGCTTAATTGTGATCTAAATTATAGGTTTGCCCTTATAGATATAGCTCTAATCCTATATAGATTCTTTTGGGTATACCCCTATAAATACCCTATGTAGCCGTATGGTTAAAAAAATTGTTTTCTCTCCATCCACATATAGGGCGTGTTTGGTTGCCCGCACGAAGCCTGGCCAAGCCCGTGCGAGCCAGCTTATGCGCGTTTGGTTGGTCAGATCGTTTGGCGCCAGCCGCTACCGATGCAAAAACACTTGTGTTGGCTCGGCTCTGAGAAACTCTGGCTCGGCCGTTTCCGCGGCCGAAGCCAAAGACAATGGACGCGTTCATGTGAGCACTAACAACCATTAGTGCAGTCACGTGAAGTCCATTCGCTTGGACAATACCGGTGAATTTACTTCGAAGGCATTTGATGATTACTATATGGCATCGAGAATCAAAGTAGAGCACTCAATGTCACATGTCCACACTCAGAATGGAATAGCAGAAGCATTGATTAAAAAGATCAAATTCATAGCAAAATTGCTCTTGCGGGGTTGTAATTTACCGAAAACGTGTTAGGGCCACGCCGTCCTACACGCAGCAGCATTATTGAACTATAAACCGTCAGCGTACACATCCAATCACCAATGCAACTAGTTCAGGGGATCACACCGAAAATTTTCCATTTAAGAAAATTTGGATGCATGGTGTATATATCGATACCACCACACAGCGAACAGATATGGGCCCTCTCCGGAGGCCGGGGATATACGTTGGTTATGAGACAGTGTCCATAATCAAGTATTTAGAACTCTCGACTGGTAATTTGCATACTGCCTGTTTTGCTGATTGCATCTTTGACAAGGATAATTTCCCGTCATTAGAGGGAGATAAAGAACACTTAACAGAAGAATGCCGAGAAATCATCTGGCAAGCCACAGGCATTCCTGCACATGATCCCCGTACTAGACAAGCAAACGAAGAGGTCTAGAAAATCCTCGATTTACAGAAATTAGCAAATGAACTACCCGATTACTTTTGTGATTTGAAGGGTGTGATTAAGTCGCATGTGCCTGCGTGCAATGCACCAGAGAGGGTAGAAGTACCAAAGAAAACTACGAGCACCCCTCAACCTGTTCAGAGGTCTCAAAGAAAAAAGAGAGGAGATCTGGTTTCTCAGCCCTCAGTATCTGGAGACGTCTAGGTAAAAAGGGGAATGAGAGCTTATCACAATCAGTCACAAAAGCGCCCCAAAAGGAAAAGAAGGGGAGCCAGTTGAGACCTGGCAGCTCTGGTAAGAAGCAACCTGCTAACGAGGCGCTCCCAGATTTGATTATACTAGTAATAGAAGAAGAAGCTGATAGAAATACGTGTACGCACATCGGCAACAATAAGCTAAAGGAACTTGATCCCGTGATGGGAAATAGCGGTGAAGAGCAAGTAGAAATGCACGAAGCACCCCGTGATGAAATGGCCATAAACTTTGTAGAATCAGGGAAAATGATGAATAGAGCAACAGCCAATGTCGACATATACTTTGATTATGAAGAAATCTATTCCCCGGTCATGGGTGGTATAATCTTTAGATACCTCATCTCAATGGTAGTGAATATGAACTTAAGAATGAAATTGATGGATATGGTCACAACTTATCTTTATGGTAACATGGACTCTGAATTGTACATTAAAGTACCTGACGGCATGCCAACCCCGAATAAAGAGAAGAAATAATTATATTGTGTAAAATTGCAGAAATCCTTATATGGATTAAAGCAATCAGGAAGAATGTGGTATAATCGCTTGAGCGAGTTCTTGAGTAAAAAAGGCTATACGAATAATGAAGATTGTCCATACATTTTTATACAACGATCACAAGATGGTTTTTGTATGATTTTGGTTTATATGGATGATTTGAACATCATTGGCACTGATGATGAAATTAAAGAAGCAAGCTCGTATTTGAAATCTGAATTTGAAATGAAAGATTTGGATAAAACCAAAATTTGCTTGGGCCTTCCGCTTGAGCATATGCTAGATGGAATACTCGTACACCAAGCCGCCTAAACCCAAAAGGTGTTGAAGAGGTTTAGTTTTGAGAAGTCGTACGCTTCAAGAACCCCAATAGTCGGAAGGTCATTACAAGCAGACCAAGACCCATATCGACGTAGAGAAGAGGAGGAGGAAGTCCTGGGATTGGAATTCCTATACTTAAGTGCCATAGGAGCACTCATGTACCTAGCAAACAGTACACGACCTGACATTGCATTCGCCGTAAACTTATTAGCAAGGTATAGTGCAGAGCTAACGAAAAGGCATTGGAAAGGGGTAAAGGACATCTTCCGCTACCTATGGGAAACAGTCAATCTTAGATTATTTTATAGAAGGAACCAAGATATGACTTTGGTCGGATATGCAGATGCAGGTTATCTTTCAGATCCGTACACCCGTGAGTTCTAGACAGGATATGTCTTCCTGTGTGGAGGAGCCGTAGTATCATGGAAGTCGTCAAAGCAGACACTTGTGTCAATGTCGACTAACCATTTAGAAATCATTGCATTGTATGAGGCAACACGTGAATGTGCATGATTTCGAAGAATGACATTCCATATTCTCCAGTCATGTGGATTGCCAATAGAACAAACCCCCACCATCATTTATGAACATAATGCAGCTTGTGTCGCACAAGTACAGACTGGATATGTAAAGAGCAATCTCACTAAGCATATAAACCTCAAGTATTTTTATGCTCATGAGATGCATAAAATGAATGAAATCAATATTCAGTACACTAAGTCGTGCGAATATCTCGCAGATTTGTTCACTAAGTCCCTACCTCCATGTACCTTTGAAAGATGCGTTAGAGGCATATGAATAATGAGACTTAGAGAAGTGCATAATTCAGGAGGAGAAACTTTATATATTTTGAATTAAATCTTGAACCGGAAGTTCAAGTATCTAACTATTACATTGAAGTAATAAAGCAATGTTGCGTGGATTTGTACTCTTTTTCTCTAAGTAAGTTTTCAAGGAAGTTTCTCACATGAGGTTTTTAACGAGGCATATCCGTGCACACAGCAAGCGTATGCTATGTACTCTTTCTCCAAAATTTTTTTCCACTGGGTCTTTATAAAGTTTTGATGAGGCATATGCATTACGCGGCAAGGTCTAAGGGGAGTGTTAGGAAACCTATTCGGTTACGGGCTGACTCAAGCCATACCCAGATAGGTCTATTCGTGAACCTGCTAAACTCTATGAACTAGCACTATAAATAGGAGAAGGATCCATCCATTATATACACACGGAAAGCAATAAAGAATCTGTTCTCTCTACATATGTGTTTCATCTACTTGTGCATCTGTCGATCTTGTTCTCCATCTACGTCTTGCGTGCGAATCAGTAACCTCGGACTACACCTGATAGCGTGGTTGCTCAATATTTAGATCTCAATGAATAAATCAGTATCCCTTCCTTAAAATGTTTACCCGGTGCAACTATATATCCCTTCCCTAAGATCTTTAAAATGTGTGGATGGCACCGAATAGATGCCTTAGTTTTTTTACTGATAGAGGCCTCAGATTTGTGCGATGTAAGAGATGACCGATTAGGGCGCTACGGACCAAGGTGCAATGGTGCCGGACGGCTCGGATCGAGATGCATCAGCAGTGGATGGCATCAAATTGAGGCATGTCAGATCGCACCAGATCGAGGCATATCAATGGTAGGAGGCACCAAGTCAGGCCAGGGTGATGGTTGACGGCGGCGGATCAGGCAATTGTTTACCACGGCGGCGGATGGCACATGATGATGCGCTCGGTGAACCGGTGAGTTTACCGCGTGCAATTGTTTCCTTCGCTCTCTTTCCCTGTTTTAACGTATTCTTTTCACCTTTCTCTTTCTTTTCAAAGGTATTCCCTCTTTCATTTTCTTTGAAAAAGGATTCTCGCTTCTTTCTATGTGTCATTATCTTTCAAGGAATAATGTTCGAGATGATAAAATATATAGAAAAAATATGGCGTAAAGAATGGAAAAATAAGAAGCCAAATAAAGAATGGAAAAAATAAGGGAACACTACAAGGGGACTCACATATAGCAACATGCTCATATGGTGCTATATGTCTGCATATGTGTTGCTGGCGTCGCTAGCATCACATAATATAGGTGATGTTGGAGTTGGTGTTGCTAGCTATCCACTGCAACACAAACTATGAGTTTCTATATGTTTGTATATGTGTTTCTAGCTAGCAACACACATTTAGCACCACATGTATTCATTTCATAGGTTGCATATGAAAGCATCACTTAAATAGTTTATTGCAACACTATTAAATGTGCATGTGCATGTAATTTTATTATTTGTTATAAATAAAAATAAAATATAATTATTGAGTGAACAACTCTAAATACGGTAATAATGAAAATTGAATTTCATTTCATTTAATATGTCGAGTGTACATCACTTGCACATAGAAAAGAAAAATAGCTTCTTTGTTCATGTAAGCGGAGTACATATATACAAACACAATATAAATTCAAAAAATTTTGTAACAGACACCATAGCTTGTAGGGTTCCGAAATGCCTGGAGAAATCACCTACTACTATAAGTTCTCGGGCAACTCATGATCACAACTTTCATACCAACTTTTATTAACAGCTTTAATTACAACTATTAGGTATCACAATGACATTCTTTACAACTTTAATTATAGAACGTTCATCGTGATCTTTTATGTGCATCGCTCTTGGTAGCCGTAGATGTTGACCCCGACAGTTCACCGGTCTTTATCGAAGGGCCCCACCTATTTGCCGTTGGAACGTGAAACTCGCCTCTTGGATTTACGACCTTATCGAAAATCCAGTCGACGAGTTGTTCTTGGATCGCTCTCACGGTCGTCGGCGAGAAATCGGACGCACATTGCAAGTCGGTAGTACCTCCGGCCAGGATGTGCATAATATGGCACACATATTAGCCGCATATATTGGTGCCTGACGGCTGACGCCAGACCTGTGGTGAAAAAAGCTAACAGCGTGAAATGGATGCATGGAAATGAAGTTAACTAACTCAAAAGCTACCCTGATGGCATACATACTCGAGAGGCAAGTGTAATATCGAATTCCTCGTTGAATTCGCCCATGGTTTTAGTACGGAACCGTGCGAATGCACTACACACGTGATTGCAAATTGAACATGATTAGAATTTGTTTAAAATGGAGTAGAACGAGCACAATAATGGAAAGAACAAGAATACCGGTTGAGAATGTCGATCAAGTTTTCGTATTTTTCAACCGGTCTCCTCAATGAGTCTATAATCGTGATCATGCTACGATCTAGCTCGATAATGAGAAGAATCCAATGAAAGCTGTACATATATATGGAACATAGGTAACTAATTAGTTCTAACATCGTGTTGTGGAAAAAGATTAGAACGAGGTCGCATAACGTATAGTTTGGCATGAAACCTCTTGAGAGCAAATGGAAGTGAAGGTGGGTGGATTTTGGCCACTCCTTCTCATTCTTGCGCTTTATGCATGGACAACATATGTAGCCCGACTTCGTGTATGCATCGGCAAGACGAAGAAAAGCTTGCAAACCCCGCAAGAACTCCGGTGCGTCGGTCCATGTACATCCATCGCCATCCATCTACATTATGTTACATCAAGGCGACTATTAGCTCATTTTCCAATAATGAATTTTTTAACATTTCGCAAATTTCAAATTAAACAAACGTTGACCATTAATTTCTCTTATTATATATTGGCGATTTTTATAATATCACATTGTATTCAAAGCAATTTAAAAGGCCAACATGTAGATATAACTTTTATCCATTAAAGATGCATATAATTTGATTAAATGTTGGTCAAAATTTATAAAGTTTGACTTTTCTCAAGTCAAAATATGCCTTACAAAATGGAATGGAGGGAGTATTAAATTTATTTGAAAATTCTGCATCGATCGATGGAACCAAAACCTAAATTTGAATTGAAAAAAGTCTTTCAAGACAAACGTTGACCATTAATTTCTCTTATTATATATTGGCGATTTTATAATATCACATTGTATTCAAAGCAATTTAAAAGGCCAACATGTTGATATAACTTTTATCCATTAAAGATGCATATAATTTGATTAAATGTTGGTCAAAATTTATAAAGTTTGACTTTTCTCAAGTCAAAATATGCCTTATAAAATGGAATGGAGGAGTATTAAATTTATTTGAAAATTCTTCATCGATCGATGGAACCAAAACCTAAATTTGAGCTAGATCCACACATTCAACGCGAGCTACATCTAATCCAACCAAATTCCAAACTTACACAACTAGTTATTTCATCAATCATGAGAAAAGCTCAAATTTTCTTCACATTTCAAGTAAAGAAGAAGCTCCATTTTACACGAAATGTAGTGAGGAACTATGTTACTAACCTTGGTTAACTTGGTGGGAGTAAAAATGACCAAATTTTCGCAAAGACTCCCCCTTTCTTAAAGCTCTTGGCCGTACAGACTTGTTTTTGATCGATCATGACAAAAGATCAAATTTTCTTCACATTTCAAGCAAAGAAGAAGCTGCATTTTACACCAAATGTAGTGAGGAACTATGTTACTAACCTTGGTTAACTTGGCTAGAGTAAAATGACCAAATTTTGGCAAAGACTCTCCCTTTTTGGTGTTTTGGGCTTGTATTGACCGTTTTTGATCGATCATGACAAAGATCAAATTTTCTTCACATTTCAAGCAAAGAAGAAGCTCCATTTACACCAAATGTAGTGAGGAACGATGTTACTAACCTTGGTTAACTTGGTCGGAGTAAGATGACCAAAATTTTGAGAGCACCGTCCCTTTCTCTTGGCCTAGCTAAGCTCTTGGCCGCGATGTTCTTGATCTGGCAAAGTGGGGAGGAGGCGGGAAGAGGATCTGTTCAAATAAGGTCGCTTAGTACCGGTTTAAGATACCAACTGTCTTCGATGTCAGAACATCGGTCCCGGTTCTTGTAACCAACCCAGTATAAGCAGACGAGTTCGGTTGGTGTAACCAACCGGCATCGATGTTAGAGAATCAAGACCGGTTGGTTTCTTCAGCCGGTCCATGTTATGGAAGGCCTGTACTGATGCTCTAACATCGGTCTCGGTTCTTGTAACTAACCGGTATTAAGCAGGCCGAGTTCCGGTTGGTTAGACCAACCGGTACTGATGTTAGCGAATCAATACCGGTTAGTTTCTTCAGCCGGTCCATTTCAATGCAAATTGGCATTTACACAGATCACCATTTCACATATTCATACTTGTTGATGAACATTTTTGCACATATCAACAATTCATTGCACATATCACCATTTCACCATAACTCATTTCATTGCACAGATCCCATTTCACAGATTCATACTTGTACTCATTTGTCGATGAACATTTTTGCACATATCAACAATTCATTGCACAGATCACCATTTCACCATAACTCATTTCATTGCACAGATCCCATTAATTCCATCACAAAATAGTTCATCACATACATACATAATTAAACACTGATCTCATTGATTCCATCACAAAATAGTTCATCACATACATACATAATTAAACACGGATCTCATTGATTTGATCACAAAATAGTTCATCACATACTACATAATTATACTACATATATACATAATAACTAAACTATATACATAATTAAACTAAACATCAACTATATTCTACTCATCCTCCTCGCCATCAGCGCCTCCCGATCGATTTCGTCATCGTCAGGCGGGACGAGGCGCAGGGGGAGAGGTGGCGCGACGCGCGCGAGGATCCCCACCTCCATGTGCATCCGATCACGAAGCTTGGCGGTGGCAACAACAGGCGGCAGCCAGAGCCTAGTTCCTCCCAGCTATGAGGTTGATATGGTGACGGCCAAGAGATCGGCGCCGGCGGCGAAGTCCCTCCATGCCTCCTCCAGTTGGTGCGGGCGCCGCGAGGTTGCGGTGGAGGTGGCGGCGGCGCGAGGTTGCGACGGAGGATGTGGGTGGGGCGGCACGGCGGTTGCGGCGGAGGATGTGGGTGGGGCAAGCACGGCGGTGGAGGTGGATGGGCTCATACTGGCGGCGGGATGTTGCAGCGGAGGATGGGGATTGCAAGTCGCCCTGCAGGTCTTGAGGCGGCGAACCATGGCGGAGGGAATGCGGTGCGGCTGGTGGCGGTGGCAGAGGAGAGAAGGGGATCGAAATGGTGCGGTACTATTCTCCATATTGATGGAGGGGGAAAATATAGGGGAGGGGAAGATAGAAGGTCGGTTCCATTAAAAACACGGCAAATTCCAATGCAGTCAAATGTGATTAAACACAAAGCAAATTCCAATGCAAAACTGCAAAATCCAATGCGAAATCAATAAAAGCAAGTTATAATGAACCGAAGAAAAACCAAGGAACTGCAAAAGTTTAGGAACTGAAGAAAACCAGGGATGAACTGAAGCCGAGGTGGGACTGTGGGAGTTAGGAAGAAGAAGAAGTGTGGGGCTAGCGACTAGCCGTGAAGGGGGGTTCAAATTAATACGGTTGGTTGCATTAATCTGCATCGATGCTAGAGCATCGATGCAGTTTGTGTAACCAACGGTACTAAGCAGAACTCGAGAACTTAGTATCGGTTGCTTACACCAACCTGCATCGATGTTTTAGAGCATCAAGACAAAGTTGGTGTAAGCAACCGTACTAAGCGCACCCCGGCCGCTAGACCTCTTAGTACCGGTTGGCTACACCAACCGGCATGGATGTTAGAACATTAGTACCGGGTGGTTTCTTCAACCTGCATCGATGTTCCCCTCGACCGATGAGACCGTTGAACCGGATCGATGTAACCGATCCCGGTTCATGTATAACCGGTACTGATGTGCCGGTATGAAAGGTCATTTCTGTAGTAGTGTTTATTGCTTGTTCATCCCTTTTGGTGAACTAAACAGCCAAATGAGTTCAACCGTTGATCTTCTTGACCTGCAAAAAAAAACATGGATTTAAATACGAAGGAGATGTGTAAGATAGTAAATTAGATCGATGTATAATTAAGATACACATATGGAGGGCCACGCAATAGTTTTTCCTCTAACTTCACCAAGTGTCTTGCTATTCTCCAATGGCCTTCCTAGTATCTCACACTCCACAACAGGATGATTTACACGCACTTTCCAATATTGCTGCCTAGCTTGACACCAAAGAACTTCATCATGCCGATTACTACTTAAGAAAGTAGCATATGCGACTATATTTTTATGTGGATATTTGGTAGTCATGAGTGTTACAGTGGTTCCAATTTGTATTTAAATGTAGTAATCATTCAATAATGGACATCATTATAAGTACCATAATTTATAAGAAACTACTATTCTTACCTCCATTATAGAAGAGTCAGACTCTTTTTCATGCTCATGTCTCTTTTTTGTAGTGTCTTCCTTATTCTTTTGCTTGTTGTTATACTAAGGTTATAGAAAATAAATAGTATTAAATCCAACTGTAATTAAGAATATTTGGTAGAGGTAAAGCAACTAAGCCTACCTGCAATATTGAAGGAAGGGTCTTATTTTGATGGTCTCGAGTCTTTGTCAAGGCTGTTGCTCATGCTGTTTGGCATAAGATGGTTTCTATATGGACAAGATAATTATGAAGCTTGTATATAAATGTGTCCAACCAATGTTACAAATGAAAGGAAATAGCACCACTAGCAAGGAAATTACCACTACTGTATTTTGGTGTTCAATCATCAAGTCTTCTAGGCCTGGTTCATCACATTCAACTCTCTACACAATTAATTATAAATGATAAGATAGTGTCAAGGTCTAATAAATTGATCAACATTTTGGTAGTACCTTTCTTTTAGAGTATATTTGATGTGCACGAAAATCATCATTACAATCTGTCTGGATATTAACCTATGGTAAAGTTATAGAGGTTAGGAAAAATTAAACACAATCCAAAAAAAAATTATTTTACCTCTGTTGGTATTACATTCATAGGACATGCATCTTTATTTTGCAACTCATTGATCAGCATTTCTTGATTTTTAATATGTATAGCTTGTTTTTCCAAATGAATATCTTGTTTCTTCACACGCTCCTCAAGTTTTTTAAATTCTTGCATAAGATGCATCTCCAAATTAGGGGATGACCCATCTAAGGCTATAACTTCCATGTTCTTCAAACGACGTGGCATGTGGTCATAGGCTTGTTTAGGGACCGGAAGCAATCCCATGCCATGAACTTCTCCAGATTTTTCATCGCCCAAGACTTTGTGCAAAGCATCTCCTTCCCATGCAACTCTTCCGTCATTTTCAGCCAGCTCCGGTTGATCTTCAACAAGATTTTCCAACTCAGCCTACAAGTAAAAAATAGACATAAAATGAAACACCTAGATCATTTTCTGATGTGAGGTTTAAATGTTGTTAGTATAGATGGCATACCACATGCTCATGTACTTGTTTGCTCCCATCTTTATGTGTCGCAAGCCATACTTTTGCTCTATGGGGCTGTTTCTTGTTGGGGTCATTTTGCCTCTAAAAAAGCAACAATATAAAGAAATTCATACATGAGAGTATAATGACAATTTTGCACTCACCATGTCCTCCGCCCAGCGAGCCTAACTCTTTGTTCCAGCCATATGGGTTGTCTTTCTCATTGCACAACTTCTTTTGTTTTTCTCACTAAGCTCCTATTGTGTACAATGTTGTAAATATAAGAGATCGATATATATAGATGAAGTGATACTACATTAAAACTTTAGTTACCTTCCCTTCTTTTGACTTCCAGTGATTCACAATTGCAACCCATTGATCCTCTTGCACATCTTTTGGGCACCGCTTATACAACACAGATCTCTTCTTCTTTGGATTAAACAAAGTCTTTTTTAGTGTTGCTTTATATTGCTTCCAATCTCGCCCAACTGTTTTAAGTATCCACTTTTCACATATACGAGGATACAAAAACTTCTCCTACAATCAGTTAGAACTATCAACGTAACAATTGAAAACAATATATCAATATCGCATTATTTATAAGCAAGATTTAACAATAAATTAAATATACAGACCTATACTAACTGAAGTATTGTTTGATCTCCACCTTTCTGCTTGACTAACCTCCAATCAGTCTTACCAATAGGACAATATCCTCCATTTCTAGCAACCATGCCTAGAAATTGTCCTAAAATTCCCCCTTCTCGCCCAATAGGTTGTCCTAGGCTATTGCATTGCACTACTATTCTTTTTCCTCGTGCAAGATTCCAAACATCCGGCAATAGTGTCTCTCGTCTCCTTAATGGACCATCCTCACCTTACATATTGAGAAGTGAAATAAATTTTAGCATACAAAATAAAACCATTATTAATATAGTCAATGCTTTATTGATGATAAACTTACCTAGCATGTCAGGGACATAGTGATCTTGTTGTAAAACTTGTTTATCATTGCTATTGTGGCTTCCATCTAGATAAGGATCACTACTTTCTACCACGTTCAAACATTTTCTTGTATGCATGTTTCCTATACCAAACATTTAAACAGTGAGTTTGATGGAAAATGAAATTAAAATTGACCGTTGGATGTCATTTATATGTCCATTTCAGTAGATGACTACATATGAATTACCTTCCTGATCATTGTGTTCCCTGCCTTGGTATCCTAGATCTTCACCACGAGCATCCTCATGATTACCTACAATTTCTCTTGTCCTTGATCGCAAATTAGGGCCTTCAGAGGCGACACGTGTACGTGCAGTTGTCTATAAGAAAATTCATATTGTAATTTTATTAGAGTACTAAACAAAGGTACAAATAAATGATTAGTAAAGAATAACCTTTGATGCTTTCTTGGCTCGATGTGATGTGTTTGTTGCAGACCCATAGCGGCTTTCAATGAAGGAGATTAAGAGATTGCATGACCTCCATGTTCTTTGCAATGTTTGCATTTCTTTCGAGTTCATATGCATTGACATCTCCATCATTATTATTTCTTCTTGCATTTTCCATTTATCCTCCTTAAGCATGCCACAACACAATAGAAAATATTAATAACAAGGAAATAGCTTGCATAGTACAAAAAGGACTGAAAACTAGCTATATTCTCAAACTGAAACTAGATATAGATACAGTGAGTTTTCATTTTCAGATTTCAGTTTTCAAATAGAAATTATATATATATCATCATATAATTAGCTCAATGGCAATTTGATGTTGGCTTGAGTAAATGGAGAACATATCGGTGATATTTTGTATATGAAATCTAAAATCAGAGTGAAACTCAAGATATGAAATCTGAAACCGAAAACTAGCTATATTCTCAAACTGAAACTGAAATAGTACACATCAACATCGACAGTGTAAAATATATATCAAGTTGCCTTGGTTAATCTCCTAAAATAGACGGAAGCTATATCAAATATAAAAATCTTGTGGACTAATAATCTCCCCTCCTCATATAGAAGAGAAAACAACATTCTCTACTCTAATTTATAATTAATTACGTTCTCTTTATTTCATTCACAAATATGGATTTTTGACATGGCACATTAATAAATTTAGAAATTAATTTCAATCACACATTCGTACACAAATTTATTCACATTTTGTGCATGTACGGACTATTGACTAGCTAGTCTTTGCCACTATATATGAGCTAGATTAGCAATCAAAATCACATCATCACTAATTGGGATTATCAATTAGATTAATAAATTATTCACGTAGATGCATACAGTCCCAAACAACTAATAACTAGCCATAGAAAGCAAAGAGTGCACCTGTCAGTTATCAATGAGTAGCTAGCACGATCTCCGTGCCGCCAGCGGTATTTTGATTGGCTAGCTCCACGCAAGCATCGCAAGGCGGCGGTGGCGACAATATAACTCGATCTCCAACGGCGAGCACAATAATACCGATGCCCGATGGCGATGACGTGCACCCGATGGCGATGCGTGCACGCCGTGGTGAACCCGATCTCCACGCACAACTACAAGGCGGCGGCAAAGACAACCAAAGCGGCGGCGGCTTCAACTCGATATCCAGCGGCGAGGGCAAGGAAAACCGGGCGATCTCCAGCGGCTACTAGGCCTAGTAGCGGTGCACGCCGTGGTGAACTTCAGCGTCGACCATGAGAACTTGAGTCGGCAACAACTTAGGCCCATCCAAATAACGACCAAAAATTAAAACACTTGGGAGATAATTATGTGTCTTGGTCCAAGTCGGGGTTGGCTTCCTCGTTGCCCACTCTGTCCCGCCACACCGCATGAGTGCATAAATTTTGGCTAAGACATGTTTCTTCCTTCATTTTTACTTGTAAGACATGTTTTGTATAGGCCATGCAATTTCGTAACTTTTTAATGGCACGTATGCAATTGGCCCAACTTTTTATGGGTATCCACGTAGATATGTGTTAGAGAGATACACAACTATATTTTATATGCAACAACATGGACATAAGTGATGCAAGGTTATATATAAGTTATATTTTTAAGCAATCAAACAATGACTTTACACATTGCTAATAGCAACACATATTATGTGGTGTTGTACAATCTCTCCTGCATCATAACCTATATGTGATGCTAGTATATGTTGGTGTAGACTTTCATTTCGAGTTTCCTGCACCACAAGCAATATGTGATGCAAGTGATTGGTGCAATAGGCTGGTTCTCTTGTAGTGGATGGACTATAGATCGGACGTCTGATCATGGGAAGAAAAATCGGACGCTTGTTTTAGTAGGTTAAATCGAATGTTTCACTAGGAAGAATGAAATGTTTCAGAAGGACAAAACACATATTGCAAAAACAGAAGTATTTCGACAGTTATTAAAGGATGTTTCAACAGACACAACCTAATGTTTTAGAAGGACAAAACACAAATTTTAATAGAGAAAACAGAAAATATTGGGAAAAATTTGACGCTTGTTTCAGCAGGTAAAACACAATGTTTCACCAGGCAGAATCCAATGTTTCAGAAGGGCAAAACTTAGATAGTGTTGAAACATGATATTTAAGCTACTGAAACATTTTGATTGAAGCGTTGAAACTTTAAAGCTAACTACTAAAACATTTGGATTAAAGTACTGAAATATTGAAAAGTAGCTGCTGAAACATTTGAATTAGAGCACTGTAACATTTGAACTAAAGTACTAAAACATTGAAAAGTAAGCAGTAAAATATTCAAGGTTAGGTGTTCCGCAAGAGCAAACAAGATGTTCACAAAGACAAATACAATGTTTTACAAAAGCAAATAAGATGTTTCAGAAGAGTAAACAGGATGTTTCACAAAAACAAATAAGATGTTCTTCTACTCACATGGTGATGTTTTAAGCCAAATTTGGGGATCCATCTTCTTCTCCAATCCGGCCACCTTCTTCTCCAAATCCGGTAAGGTCCCGCTACCAACGACGTGCTCTGGCTGCCAAGCTCGGATGAGAGAGAGAGAGAGAGGCACGGGTGAGATATAGAGAGTAGAAGAAGAGACGGCTGGCAAGCGACGGTGCTGACGACTCTTCCCGTTGGTGTCATCGTCGAGCTCGCCGAGCCTAAGACCACCACATCCCCATGCCACTGCACAAAGGGGAGAGAGAGGGTATGAGGAAGAGGAGGAGCCGCATGATAGGAGGGAGAGGGGAGGAAGAGCAGTGTGTTAGATCTGAGCGAGAGATGGAAGATAGGAGAGGTAAAAATGAGAGAAGGGGAGGGAGGGCGAAGCAACGAGGCACTGGAGCACGCGAGTGAATCGAGCAGAACAAGCTAAAGCGTGAGTCCACGCAGTGTCAGGATGGGGGCGTGGCGTCCGATCAGCCCGTTCCCTGGTAATTTCGAAAAAATAAGGAGCGAAAGTAACATGGTTTCACCTGGTCTTAACGCTGAAAAGTCTCTGCGAGCCTGCTCGAGCTCGTTTGGCCCGCAAGCTCGTGTGCATCCTAATCAGCTAATCAGCTTGTTCAGATTCACGTGCTTTCAAAGTAAACAAATTATTCAAGAGATCGCATCTCAGTGTGGGTCCCTTCCTGCTGGGCCCACATCGCCAAAGTTTATCACAAACCGACTGGAAAATGCCAAGACCAAGCCCAGAACAAGCACAGCATTCCTGGCTCCAATCACATCACGTCACAGACATAGGTGCCCAGCCCAACAAACGAACCGGGCTAACCGGTTTAGACCTATTTGGCCCGGTTCATATAGTGAACCGGGTCTAATAAGCCAATGAGACGGGTCTCGGTTCAAACACGATTCGCACGTTAACTAGACCAAATAGGGCTAGTCCGGTTATAAACGGGCCGAACCATTTTACTCTAAAAATAATAAAATAATTATATTTAATAAATATGTTTTATAAAATGAAGGAATAAATATATTATAGTGAAATAAACGTATAAATATATATATTTAATTAAATATATGTGCCAAACCAGCCCGATCCAACCAGACCAGGCCACCACTGTGTAAATTGAACCGAGCCGCTAGCGGGCCAATTCGATTCGATTAAATGAAGTGAGCCAGTCCGGTTCGGTCAACAGTACATACCGGTCTGGATTGCCCCCACTTGGGCCGGTCTGTTCGGCCATCTCTAGTCACTGCAAACTGACAAGGCGAAAGCCCGAGGGATTTGACTCCCCATCCAGTCTCTCCACACAGATAATTCATCTTAATCCTCTCCTTGATCTACCAATTGTCCCAGCCGATTCCTCAATCGGTCCGCCTCACATACCGAAATCCCAAAGCGCAGGAGGCAAAATACTTCCACTGGTAAGCTGCTTAATCTCTCGATTCATTCTGACCCCTCTTTGGTTTCGTTCATTCCATTCTTGATAGTGGAACTATGCTTGGATCTGTACCTTTGCTCTAATAAATTTGTTAGTTCGATATGCCTTCGCGCTCTGATTTCATATTGCAGTTGCACGCTCCCGCTATCTTCTTCCTTGCCCATATCCCAACTCTATTCGATTTGTTTTTACCCGTTATTCCTTAAATCATACTCTCTCTTTTTTCTTGTATGCAGATAGATTTGCTTTTTTCCATGCGATTGGGTACAAACCCCTTTTGAATCTCCGCAAGAAAGACAAATTAATTTGTTGGACTGACGAAAAGGGCATTTCAGTCCCAGCGAAAGGCATCCAGTATCAGCAGCGGCAATGGTTTGGTCCATGGATCCAAAAGTGACAGTCCATGGCGACTGGGTATCAGCCGTCGTGCCGCTGATGAAGCTGCTGTGCTTGACTGTGATTGGGCTCATCCTCGCCAACCCGAGGACGCAGATCGTGCCCAAGGCCACCTTCAAGCTCCTGAGCAAGCTCGTGTTCGCGCTGTTCCTCCCTTGCCTCATCTTTGTGCATCTTGGCCAGTCGGTCACCATTGACAATGTGCTGCATTGGTGGTTCATCCCAGTCAACGTGCTCATCAGCACGGCCATTGGGTGTGTCCTTGGTTACATTGTCGCGCTGATCTGCCGCCCACCACCGCAGTTCTTCAGGTTCACAGTGATCATGACTGGGTTTGGCAACACGGGGAACCTTCCAATCGCAATTATCGGGTCGGTTTGCCACACTCCAGATCACCCATTTGGCCCTGGATGCGACCGCAAGGGTATTGCTTATGTCTCGTTCGCCCAGTGGGTTGCTGTTATTCTTGTCTACACCTTGGTCTACCACATGATGGAGCCACCAATGCAGTTCTATGAGATTATCGGTGAGGGGAATGAGATTGTGGAAGAGCCTGAACATGTCAGCAACTTCAGTAGGCCTCTGCTTCATGAAGCAGAATGGCCAGGGATGGCTGATAAAGAAACAGAGCATTCCAAGACCCCATTCATCGCTAGGGTTTTCATGAGCATTTCAGGTTCCTCACAGAACACATTTCCTGATATTGATTTTACAGAAGAGGGGACTTCTGGTGCTGGACCAAGCAGTCCAAAGTCACTTAGGTGTTTGGCAGAGCCAAAAGTGGTAAGGAGAATCAGGGTTGTAGCTGAAAAAACTCCAATTCAGCATGTTCTTCAGCCACCAACTATCGCATCCTTGCTTGCCATCATCATTGGCATGGTTCCTTTATTCAAAGATTTTGTGTTTGGCGCTGACGCACCACTCTCATTCTTCACCGATAGTTTGGAAATCCTAGCTGCTGCTGTGGTTCCCTCGGTGATGCTAATTCTAGGAGGCATGCTTGCAGAAGGGCCAAAGGATAGTGCTTTGGGTATCCGTACTATCATTGGTATAATCGTGGCAAGGCTTCTGGTGCTCCCATGCATTGGCATTGGTGTTGTGATGCTAGCAGATAGATTGAATCTACTTGTTAAGGAAGACCACATGTACCGATTCGTGCTTGCACTGCAGTACTCCACCCCTAGTGCCATCCTGCTTGGAGCAATCGCGAGCCTGAGAGGCTATGGTGTTAAGGAAGCATCTGCACTCCTATTCTGGCAGCACATTTGTGCAGTGCTATCTCTTTCCATCTACTTGATCGTATATTTCAGGTTGTTGTCTTACATTTGAAAGATGATGGCCTGCCTTCCAAATTTGGTTTGTAGTAGTCATCGTGGGCAGAGATGACTAGAAAAAGGAGCACTTGAATGGATTTTCAACCACATCTCTTCATGGTTAAGTGTATTTATAATTTTCTGGTGATTTATATTTGTTTCTATTATTTCAGAACAGGACATATCATTTATCGTCGCCCATTATAGTTAATATATATTGCTGTTCACTTGTGCTGTACTGCTCTTACTACTTGACAGTCATAGAACTGCATAAAAGTTCAATACTCGATACATTGTTGTATCGAGTTCAATACTCATTTATTGTTTTTTGATGGCTGACTATCAACAACAGTGTGGTACATTAGAGTGGCACTGAATTTACATTTTTTTCTTTGTTCATTTTGATCATGGTTGTATGTCGAAAAAGCAAATTTTTTTTTATCCTTTCTTTGAGTGGGTTAAAAATACTTGCTTTCATTTTTCAAATTGAACAACAAAGTAATGACTTTAAAATGTTGTTTAAAATATTTAAAATAAATATAAAATTAAAAAATTCAATATCAAGCAGGCTGCTATACGGATAGTTCCGAATGGCTAACCCAAGTTAGCCCAGCCCAATATCAGCCCATGACTCATATCTCCTAAGCTCCACAACGCATGCAATCGACATAGGCCAAGCCCATGCAGCCATGGCATCTAGCTAGAGTCTCAGTGGCCGGTGACCGACGTTTCGGTGGTCAGCGGCCGACGTCCCGATGGCGGCGTCCTCATGGCCGATGTGCTCCTCCCGGCGGTGATGCCCCAGCACCTCCACCAGGAGGCGGCACCCCCGGAGCCCTCCTCTCGGCGACGCCATGTCGACGCTCGCCCTGGCTTCACCGCCTTGCCCCTGCTGCTCGCCCTGTGAAAGGACATGATCGAGGAAGAGATGAGATTCAGATATAGGAGCACGATCAAGAGGAGAGGTCGCGGTTCATAAGAAAGACCGACATAGATAATTTTGCTCATCTGTGCTAGTTTTTTTTTTAAAAAAAACGATGTAGATATAATTGTGCCGGTTTTTAGACGAACTGGCACAGATAAGGTTATTACATGTGTCGATTCTAAATAATAGTGTCACATATAATATTTTGAATAATATCTAGCTTTTCAAAATTTCATAACATTCATATGATCTCAGATGGAGACAACCATTGTATGAAAATTATAGTCCTCGACGAGATTTATAACTTTCTAGTCGAGAACTTGTCCATTTGAAACCATCTAGATGCCTAAATAATGGCCATGAGTTTATAAAATTTATAATGTAATCATACTAAGTAGAATGAAGACAACTTTTATATTAAAATTGTAACAATCTACAACTTTATAGTTGAGAACTTTTCGATTTGAAGCCATCTAGAGTTGATTGGAGACAAAAGGTTATGGGTTTGAATTCCGTACGTGTGAAAAATCGAGCGACTTCTAAATAGATGTGTATAGGACGAAAATTGAGCAACTTCTAGATTGATGTGTATATGTGGCTGTGGTTGTAGGTTTCGGGTTGAAATTTTTTCCCATTACTCCAAAAAATTTATTGTGGCTGCAAGAGGCATACATAACCGGCTATTTGTGCCGGTTCGTGACTAGAACCGGCACAAATGACCCGAACACATATTTTATGATGATTCAAGAACTGGCACTAATAATAGTTGTGAATAGGCATAAATGACCTATATATTTTGGTAAATTAAGTGAGAAACAAGAAAGGGCTCTTAGTGCAATTTCTCTTGATTCTCAGCTATGTTTCAAGCTTAGGAAACAGTATTTTATGTAGGAAACAACTATACTCGGTTTCTTCATTAATTATTCTCCACATCGGCAATCCATGCTTGTGGCAGCTGGTTGAAATCATTGCTATGAAATTGCCCCTTAGCTAGATATAATCTCGCCAAATGAAACTAGCTAGAACTGAGTCAAGCAGGTGCTTCACCGATTCAACAGACAGTGAGCCCTTTCCTGTCTCCATATCGCTCTTGCTTTTGTATGGAATACGACAAAAGTCTCTCCATCTCAGAAGATGAAAAGAAAAAAGCCGGGGCCTTCGTTGCCTTTACCATTTGGGCAAAGTAGCTTGAGTATCCTGCAATGAAAGAATATCGGGACAGGCCGTTAAGGTTTGTAATGATTTTCACCACAATCATAGAAGACAAGGATGGACAGTGACACTGGCGGAAACCGTTGATGCTACGCATAAAATATGGTGAGTGGCGACCACCTGCGAGGAAATTAAGTGCGTATTCGGTTTGTTTAAGTAGGCTAGCTACTTGTAACGCTACACTGCGCTAGCAAACTGACATCAAGCTTCAACTAATTTCAAATGGTTTAGCTACATATTTACTTCCCACATTACTATAGAACTAGGCTTTAGTACCGGTTCAAAATGGCCTTTAGTATCGGTTTTTGAACTGGTACAAGCCATCCGGGACTGATGCTCAAACCGGTACCGATGGGCCTAGGCTTGCTTAAAAATGGTTTTGAAATATTGGAAGAAACGAGACTCGAACGCAGGACCTCATGACTTCTCGTGATACGAACTGGTACTGATGAGCCCTCGTGCCAGCTGGCTTGTACCCGCCTGCCAGAGGGCTCCTTAATTAGTACCGGTTCGTGACACGAACCGATACTGATGTTAAAGCATAAGTACCGGTTGGTGCCTCCAACCGGTACTGAGTTGCCCCCGTGGCTTAGTAACCGTTGAACTGGTACTGATGCCACTATCAGTACCGGTTTTAATCCAACCGGCGATACTGATAGGCTGGTATCAAAGGCCAGTTCTCTAGTAGTGCCACCCAATTAATGCATAAGTACATATTATAATTTGAAAAGTTACGTGCACCAGAAAAATTTGCTTTGAAATACCCAAAAAATTAAAAATTAGTTAAAGAGTTTCAAGAAGAAACAATATATCTTCAATAAATGCTTACAACAGGCAAAAAGTTTGGCTTGTAATTAAAAAGACAAATATGCGTTTGTATATTATAATTAGTTTTAAGCCATAGCAAATATATTCTCCTAGAGAGAGTGGTTTATAGCTACAACAGATGGTTCATACAAGAATTTAATTCTTCCGCTGTCCAAAAATAGAATTGAATTGCTTCACGTAAAAGTGTGCATTATATATGGGTTTACATACAAGAATTTAATTGTCCCGCTGTAAAAAATAGAATTGAATTGCTTCGTGTAAAAGTGTGCATCACATATGGGTTTACATTATGTATATGTTCAAACTGATTTAGCTAAATGAATAAGTTGATTAAACTAAATGTTAAGTTGGAATTCAAGAGGTTCTTGAATCTGCTCCTTAAAACTTGTTTATTTCATTTATGTTATTTTTAGAGTTTTTAGAGGTGGCTTTATGATAAAAAAAATAAACTAAAAAAGTGAGAGAGTTCAGCTTGTCAATTGTTTTAAGCCGAAACCAACCCACTCTGTAAAGCTTTTGGAACATATTTTACTTTAGCCTAACATATGCATTCAGCTTTTAGCTGAATATTCTTCCATTACTAAAAAACGACTTAACGGGAGCTAGGCAAATTTCTTGATTAATCGTCTAAAGAATTAAGCACGGGAGAGGTGCACGTAGTTGCGCAGAGGTGCTTAATTATTTTGCCGTATTAGAGGCTTAATTATTGTGTCGTATTAGAGCCTGTGGTCGCGTACGTGGTTGTAGCTAGTATATTTACCTGACATATTTGAGCTTGTGCTCCACTTAAACTTAACCATTACGGCTGCAGAACGGAACATTACAAGCGGTTCGTGAGGATCTGCCTGGCGGTTCTTATGCGAAACCGCCATGTTCCTCAACGCTTATGCAGGCCTAATGAACCGGGGCGTAGCTCTCCGGGCGCGCGCGTGGGCTCACTACTACAGATCTGGCCATCAGTCCCGGTTCACAACGGCCATCAGTGCCGGTTTTTAAACCGGTACAGGCCATCTAGAACTGATGCCCCATGGCATCGATCTGTTCCCTCACCCTGTTGATATAGTATCGATGCGGTTGGAGGCCACATGGCTTTAGCCCGTGTCTCGCCGGCCCGCTCGATCTGGTTGGAAGCACCAATCGGTAGTGATAAGCTATTGCTCGGTCGGTTGATTCCTCCGACCGATCTTGAGCAGCACACGTGGCTTTACCCGTGCCTCGCCGAAGCCCGGCCGATCTGGGTTGGAGGCACCAATCGGTCTTGATAAAGCCTTTGTTGATTCGGTTGGTTCCTCCAACCGGTACTGAGCATGCACCACCTAAGCTATAAATAATATATATATATATATGCGTGTGAGGTAATATATATTATATATGTGTCTGTGTGTGTTAAGTCTAATATTATATATATTTATATATATATCTGTGTGCTAAGTCACAATTAATTAAAGCACATATAATCAATCATGCATAACTGATAATTAAATCACAAAACTTTTATTAACAACTTTAATTACAACTATTAGGTATCACAATGACATTCATTACAACTTTAATTACAGAACGTTCATCGTGATCTTTTATGTGCATCGCTCTTGATAGCCGTAGATGTTGATCCCGACAGTTCACCGGTCTTTATCAAAGGGCCCCATCTATTTGCCGTTGGAACATGAAACTTCGCCTCTTGGATTCGACCTTATCGAAAATCCAAATGACGAGTTGTTCTTGAATCGCTCTCACGATCGCCGGAGAAATTGGACGTACATTGCAAGTCGGTAGCACCTCCGGCCAGATGTGCATAATATAGCACACATAGTAGCCGCATATATTGGTGCTGACGGTGACGGACTGTGGTGAAAAAAGCTAACAGCGTGAAATGGATGCATGGAAATGAAGTTAACTAACTCAAAAGCTACCCTGATGGCATACATACTCGAGAGGCAAGTGTAATATCGAATTCCTCGTTAAATTCGCCCATGGTTTTAGTACGGAACCGTGCGAATGCACTACACACGTGATTGCAAATTGAACATGATTAGAATTTGTTTAAAATGGAGTAGAACGAGCACAATAATAGAAAGAACAAGAATACCGGTTGAAAATGTCGATCAAGTTTTCGTACTTTTCAACTGGTCTCCTCAGTGAGTCTATAACTATGTTCATGCTACGATCTAGCTCGATAATGAGAAGAATCCAATGAAAGCTGTACATATATATGGAACATAGGTAACTAATTAGTTCTAACATCGTGTTGTGGAAAAAGATTAGAACGAGGCAGTACGAAAACACTTACTCAAAGTTGTAGGGTAAAAATATCTTTGAATGATATTTTTGACCTATTAGCCCGTTGTATATGTTGGTCTCTGTATCGGCAGGGGATATTTTAACATTTGTCTCATTGATAACTAAAGGGTCAAGGAAGCCTGTGTTGAGAGTAGAAACACTTTTGCATCTTTCTATCTCCATTCTACATAAGAAGAAATTAGTTAGACTTGCAAGTTAGTATAGTGCAAGGGCCCGCATACGGTGGATTTTTGCAATTAAATAAGACACTTACGAGTCCACAACTCAACATGGCCACGTCGATGGCGTCTTTGGGATAGCTCGTACATTCTTGGCCATTGGATATAAAATTCACTTGTCGTAGTGAAAAAATGTTCTTCCTTGTACTTGACGGCAAATGACATTAGGTCATGCTTGAACGCATCCAGGTACCATTCATGGAATTGGCGCATCCTAGTTGGTAGCTGGCCAATCTCCTCACGCCTGACCAAGGAAGCGTCCGGTGTATATTGCCATCGACCTGCGGCTTCAATCGCATGTCGCCTAATATTTGCTCTGGTGAAGACCGGTTTCTTCGATGAATTTTGCATCTCCTTGGCCTTCGAAAGTAAATGATGGCGTTGTCTTCTTTGGCGTCTTCTTCTTGGACCTTTCCTTGACCAATGTGCGCTCGTGAGTCGGATACACGAGGTTTTTCCTTTTGTCCTTCAAATTTTTCACTTTGTCCTCAAGCCTTTTAGAAATTCTTCCGTATCAGTGAACCTTCTTCTCTGGTGACTTGGGTTTAAAAATTTAGTGACCTCGGCTCGACTACTTTCTCGGTCTCCTCCTCCGTCATATCGTCGCCCGCTTTGCAAGTCGCTAGCTTCTTGGGTTGGGTGGACCTCGTCCTCTTCTTGTTTCTTTGGGCGGTGGCTTGCTTGTCTTGGGCGGCGATGTTGGAGTTGGAGTTTCGCATGCGAGGTTTGGTGCAGAGAGGCGGGCTTCTTCGGGAGGCATCTCCTTCGGTGGCGATAGAGGTGATGACGGACCGCTTATGTGTGCCGGAGGTGATGAAGGTGTTGGAGAGGACACGTCCATGTGATCTCGAAAAATAATGTACTTCTTCGCCATTGGATGAAATTATGGATGCCTCTCCTAACCCGTAGTCCCGTCACCTTCGGGAATATCGAGGTCAGTCCTCGCACCGAAAGCATACCTCCTCGATCGAGGCCCCGGAGTAGCGGCATTATCTGTTGGCCATGGATGACCGACCATGGCTCCACCCGTCGACCATGCCGTGAGCCGCCTTGAAAGAGATGTTCCTCACTTGGGCGTGCAGCTCACAAGGTGTCCGCCGCGTGATGTCGATCCACGAGCCGATGGCCCAAGTCCGTTCGGGCAACCCACCGGAAGCTTCACTTGCCGCGCCTTGAGGACTAATGAGGTCCGGATTAGCGGGAGGTTCTGGCCGCATCTAGCCGTTGGCTCAAGGCTAACTGTACCTGTCTTTGGATCTCTTCTTTCATGCTCTGTTGTGTTTGATTCAGGCGTTCTTCAAGCATTAGGAGCTGTTGTGCCTGTCGGGACTTGCTTCTCACCCGACTCCTATAGGTAGCGGCGTCCTTAGCGAACCCAATCTTCCACGGAACGACGCCAACACCTCGTGTACGTCCAGGGTGCTCCGGGTTTTGTAGGGCCCTTGTAAGCTCGTCGTTCTCCCTGTTTGGCACGAAGGTGCCCTAGGAAGATTCCTCGATCGACTTTACAAATCTTCTGGCCACATCTGTGAGCACATTCCCGAACACCGTGTTTCCATCATCGTCAAGGCCGCCGCCGTGAGCATAGAACCAGCTCTTCGCTCTGTCTGGCCATTCCATTGTCGTGGGTGCGACACCCTTCGCCAGCAGTTCTTGTTCCCTCTTCTCCCATTTGTGCATCGCCTGGCGGTAACCACCAGGGCCGAGGTGGTGGTGGTATTGCTTCTTCTGAGCATTCTGGCTGTTCCTTTCGGTCAGACTTTGACCTTCATTCAATTCTTGTAGTTCACTTAACGCATCCTGCTGATTCTCGCAACTTTGGGTACTTGTTGAAGTCAGAATTCGGTTCTTCTTGGCGTACTCCGTGTTCAACTTCTTTTTATATGTTTGGAATCGATGGCCATCTTCTTGAGCGTGTAACTCTTCACCTTCTCTTGGTCCCTTGGGGAAGGTGAATGTCTCCTTCAGTCGGTCGAGCATGTCCTTCAGATCTTCGAGGACATTATCCCATCTCACGATGCTAAGCGGCACATGGTCCTCGATGTGGGCGCCAGATGTCGAATTGAACGCCCAATCGCCCCTAGGGGTGCAAGAGGTTGGCCGTTATCGCCGACTTCGGTGATAACATGTCTTGCCTTCGACTTCTTGTTTGAACCTCGCTGACGTGATTGGCTACTCGATTGAGTGATATAAAAATATGGTACAATAATGTCTACGTGTTAGAATGTTGGCTTAGCATGATGGTGGAACCGACATATACAAGTTCGATCTAATTACCATGGTCGTCTCAGCGGCCTCGGCATGAGTCTCATCGGTCTCAACGAGCCTTAAGTCCACGACAGGCCTTGCGGCCTCGATGGAATCATCGAGCTCGTAACCATCTTCTTCCGAAATCAAACTTCTCATGAACTCGTCTCCATCAAACCCTTCTCCCGCCATCGTAGTTTTGTAGTCCATAAGAAGGCATTGAAAAGTAACGAAAAAAGATTAACAATAGTATACTTGCACATTTCACATATACTTATACATAAACGGGTGACAACGAGGAGGGCGGTGGGGAAGATGAGGTAGATGATCGAGGACGGGCGATAGTGACGAGGACGGTATATACATTACATTTCACAATTAATTGACATACATCTTAGAATTCAAATTTGCTATAAAATTGGCATATACATATACATCTCAAAATTCATATAAATAAGATCTGAGAGGTCGATTGTCTTCCATTAAATACATGCTATGTTTTATTTTTTTCATGTAAAATTTATATCTTGGACCAATTATTTGGCAATTTAACTACTTTACTCCCAGTCTTTGAAATCCTAGCTCCGCCATGCGTGAGGTTTGGGCATTTAAATCGAATACTCTGGGCGCACCGTGATTGTGCTCCTGTTGGCCGCGCCGCACTCCTGTCGCTCGTGCCCGCCTGTGTCACGCCTCCGTCATACTTGCCCGAGCCCGCACTCACTGTCCCATGCTCTGCCGGCCTGCACCTTGCTGAGGAGCGAGGAAGGAAGGAGAGAGAGCACAAGGAGCACCTTGCTCATGGGGTCGTCGAGGCGAGGAAGACGGCAGCAGCTGCTGGGTCGTCGGTGACGAGGAGGACGGCGGCATGGTAGTGGTCGTCGATGACGACGAGGAGGACGGCGGCTGGCTTGTAGTCGTCGGTGACGAGGAGGACGGCAGCGGCTGCGGTCGAGGGAGAACGATGCTGCGGGTCGTCGGAGGAGAGGAGGGCGGGGGGCTTAAGCGGCGTCGGCGAGAGGTTGGAGACGATAAAACAGCTTATGCCTCCAACCTCACTCGCTTTAGAATTTATATGATGGTGGCATCGGTCGGTTGGTATCATCCACCGACTAACCTGAATCGATCCGGTTGGTTACACCAACCGACCAACGCCGCGATTAGGTAGTGCCCTAGGAACCATCGAGACCGGTTGGTATCACAAACCGATGGAATCTTCATTTAGTCGGTTGAGGACACCAACCGACGGAATCTTCCTTAGTCCCGCTTAATTACACCAACCGGACTGATTTGCCAAAAAAAGCGCGAATGGGAGCTCAGCAGCTCAGCGCGCCGCTAATTTGCTATTAATATCTCGAAAATTATAGAAAATCATTTGGAAGCCTTGAAATTTCTCTTTAATTTTTCAAATTTTAGTATAAATTTTTACCTTTTATATAAATTCAATTATTGCTTCATGGCTTACTAAAAATAATAAATCATACTTATTCCACACTAAACTGATTTCAAAAATAAAATAAATTAAAAATTCACATATTCTTTACAATTTAATTTTCCAACCATCTTAAATTCAATTATATAAATTCATATAAATTCAACAGATTTTTACCTTTTTATATAAATTCAATTATTGCTTCCTTCCTTCATAAAAATAATAATTCATACACGGTTTTAATTGGTAACATACTTTGTAATTTATGGCAAATTACTACCCTTGCCATGTGGAACCACAAGTCCGTGATCTCCATTTTGGGAAGTAATCCCGGTTGGTGTCTCCAACCGGACTACTGAATCCGGTTGGTGTATTTAACCGACTATGTGGGAATTAAACGACGCAATGTTGGCGCGAACCGAGGAGCCGCCTCGCCTCTTCCTCTGCCTCGACAAGAGGCCTCTTCTATAAAACCGACGATCTTTCTCTGCCTAATTAACCGTCTTCCTCTTGATCAATGGCGTCTTCCTCCTCGCCTCTTCTGTTCCTCTAACTCCACCCCACCACCATCACCGATGCTGCGGGTCTGCCTCCCGCCGCCGTCTTCGAGGATGAGTGTCCCCTCGAAGCGCATTAAATGCAACCGCCGAGGAAGGAGTCCGTCTTCTACCGGTGGAGTTGTCCATGTCGGACGAGTTGTCCGACGACGGCAGCGAGACGAGGAGGACTTCGACGACGAGGACATCGTCGCGGAGGAGGACGAGGAGGAGGAGGAGGACGACGACGATCCGGAGTCGGAGGAGGAGGAGGAGGACGACGACGACGACGACGACGACGCCTCCGACGATGGCGCCGACGCCGACGACGAGGAGGACGATTAGTCCCGATAGATGCTAGAAATTAATTATTAGTTATTTAGTATATTATTAGAAATTAGCTTTTAGCATCTTTTGTGGTAACCCGTGGGACATTATGCAGGTACCAATATTATTTGTAAATTATTATAATGGTATAATATATGTACATTTCCTATAATATATGTTGTTTTTGGACTCATAAGATTTGTCCTCACAAATACATTCATGTACCATAAATTAAAAGTCAAAAGTATAAAACATAAATTAAAAATCAAAAGTATAAAACATTACGTATAAACTACAAATTCGATACTAAAGAAAACCACATTGGAAAACAGGACTTCTCCTTTCAATTTATATGATGAGGAATCGGTCGGTTAGAATGTCATCTACCGGACTAACATTACATCGGTCGGTTGGTGTATTACACCGGGACTGCTTGCTCATATCAGTCCCGGTTGGTGTAACAAACCAGGACTGAATGCTCACTTAGTCCCGATAGATTACACCAAAAATAAAAGAATAGAACGGCGCGAGCGGGGCTCGAACCCGTGATCGCACCGGGGAGCCCGCGCTCAAGCGCACGCTGTTAGCTAGGGGAGAGGATGGGGTTTTGATCGGCCTTCATGACACGAACCTTTTTTGTACCCTTCTTAGGAGAGGGATCAGCTCACTGACATGTGGGCCCATCTCCGGTGGTTTCCACATGTCATTGGTACTAATTTGCATTAATTTCTCGAAAATTATAGAAAACTGTTGGGAGCCTTGAAATCTCTTTAATTTTTCAAAATTTATTATAAATTTTCACCTTTTATATAAATTCAATTATTGATTCATTGCTTACTAAAAATAATAACTCATACTTATTCCACACTAAAATGATTTTCAAAAATAAAATAAATTAAAAATTCATATATTCTTTACATTATTATTTTCCAACAAATCATACTTATTAATCTGATTTTCACCTTGTTATATAAATTCAATTGTTGCTTCCTTGCTTAATAAAAATCATAATTCATACGGGTTTATATAACACGGTTCGACTTATTTGCTAACATACTTTGTTTTTACAAGTGATCCTTCATTATGATCGTGTCGTATATAGGGGATTCCTCTATATCATTCAAGATAGTAATGTCTCGTCCACCATAAAAGGAGGTAGCTCGTCGAATTGATTGTACTCTTCTTCATCTGTGACGCCTCAACTCAAGCGATCCTTCTTTTACCTAGGAGAACCACGTGGCGCCTTGGTGATTGCTAGTCTTCTACTTACCTTGTTATCTTGGTAGGCTGTCATACGCTTCTTGCTTTTAGTAGGCTGTCCTTCTACTTTTTCGGTTTCTTTGTTCATGTCCATCACGTAGAATACCTGTGTCACATCATTTGCTAGCACGAACAGTTCGTCCCTATAGGCCACTTGCTTGAGGTCCACGGTTGTCATACCATACTCGTCGATCTTAACGGCTGTCAATTTGAACCATTGGCACCGAAACAGAGGGATTTTTAAAGGTCCATACTCGAGTTCCCAGATATCTTCTATGTAGCCATAGTAGATGTCCATCTTTCCATTTTTGTTCAAGGCATCTATACGGACCACGCTGTTTTGGTTGGTGCTCTTGCTATCCTGGGCAGTTGTGTAAAATGTGTACCCATTTATCTCATACCCATGGAATGATACGATTGTCATGGATGGTCCCCGAGCCAAGAGTTTCAACTGTTCATTGTCGTTAGGGAGCCCATCGGTTTCTTTGTAACCAACCACCGAAACGATCCATTTGCTCTAGTGCGATCCACTTTTACGACTTCTCTGGTGTCGGTCGCGTAGAATCATCTCATGTTCATGGATAAACTCACCACTACACTTGCTGGTTTTAAGACCGTGAAATGTGCTTGTTTAAATGAAAGTAGATAAATCGCTAAAGAAATCTCTTCTCCTAGAGTTCCTTTTCCCAGTAGCCTACCCTCATGGCGTGAAACAGGGGCCAATCGGATTTAGCTCATCAATGTAGTCGACCACGTAACTCAATCACCTCCTCTGTGCCAACACCACATGCAATCACCCTTACGGGCGAGACCGGTTCGAACATATTTCTTTAGGACACCCATGTACCTCTCGAAAGGGAACATACTATGCAGAACAGGTCCGAGAATTTCTATCTCTTTGACAATGTGGACCATGAGATGGACCATAATATCAAAAAAGGACGAAGGGAAGATCATCTCAAGGCTGACCAGACTATCAACCACGTCATCCTGCAGCTTAGATAAGTTCCGTGGTTCGATGACCTTCTGCGACACCGCATTGAAGAACGAGCACAGCTTTACGATTGTCTCTTTTCTAGATGTAGGTCGTTCCTGAGTCCCAGTAGATGCAGGTCCTTTCGTGCTTGAAGTGTATCTTTTGATTTACCGTACATATCTAGGAAGTCTAGCAGGTTCACGCAGACATTCTTCGTGATATGCATGAAGTCCGATGAGTGGCGGACCTCTAAGTCTTTCGAAGAAGGTAAATCCCAAAATATTGACTTCTTCTTCCAAATGGGCTTCAGATGACCTTGTTCAGTAGGGACAGATTTGCTACGAGCACCCTTTCCAAATACCACTTTCATATCCTTTACCAAAGAAAATACAAGTGTCCCATTTGCGATGCAGGGCTTCTTATTCTCTTACGTCTCCATCGAAATTCTCACCCTTCCGTCAGAATGCAGGTGCTTCAAATGGAGGAACCTACGGTGGCCCATGTACCACGACCTTTCGGGAGTTTTTTCAGATACTTGCTGTCCGTATCCCTAAGCCTTGAATCGGGCTTTATATCCTTTGATAGATAGGCTGACAGTTTACTAAGTGCGAGCCGATCGTTGATGGTTACAAATAGCAATGCACGTGGGGTGAAGTGCTCTCTTTGTACTCATCCCATATCGTACACCATCGGTCCACAAGTTAGCGAATCTTCCACCAACGGTTTGAGGTACACGTCCATGTCGTTTTCAGGTTGCTTCGGCCCTTGGATAAGCAACGGCATCATAATGTACTTTCGCTTCATACACAGCCAAGGAGGAAGGTTGTAGATACATAGAGTCACGGGCCAAGTGCTGTGTCTGCTGCTCATATCGCCGAACGGGTTCATCCCATCCGTACTCAACCCAAACCTTATGTTCCTTGCATCCTCAGCAAAGTCCGGGTATTTTCTATCGACTTTCCTCGACTGGGAGCCATCAGCGGGGTGCCTTAGCCTTCCGTCGTCCTTACGATCTTCTTTGTGCCAACGCATCATCTGGGCATGCGCTTTGCTCGCAAATAAACGCTTCAACCGGGGGATTATAGGAAAATACCAGAGCACCTTAACGGGGGGTCTCTTCTTCTGACGCTGCCCCTCTTCCTTGCCTCGGTCATCACGCCTAGTTTTGTACCTCGAAGTTACGACACCGGACAAGCTTCCAAATCCTCATACTCATTGTGATCTGAGGATACAATCGTTAAGCATGCATGTATCTTTTGTACCTTCAACCCCAAAGGGCGGACAACTTGCTTCGTCGTGCGTAGTTTCAGCGCGTGTTACCCTCTGGAAGCAACTTCTTTATGAGGCATAACAACTCGTTGAATCCTTATCGGACAATCCATTGGTCGCCTTCCATCGCATGAGTTCTAGCGTGGTACGCAATTTTTGTGGCCCCGCTTCGGCGGTTTGGGTACAATAGTGTTCGTGGTCCTCCATAGGTCTTTGGAACTTTTCGTAATGTCTTTCATTGGTGTATTCTCCTCTCCATCAAGCGACATCTATTCTAGGTCATCATCGCCAAACTCCCCAATGTATCTTGAAAGAACCGTGTTGGCCAACATAGGGATATTGTTGTCCCCGATCTTCTTCTTCTTCAACATCTTCTCGTATAGTCTCTTCTTCACCATGCTTGGTCCAACAGTATAGTTTGGCATAAAATCTCTTGAGCAAATGGAAGTGAAGGTGGTTGGATTTTGGCCACTCCTTCTCATTCTTGCGATCTATGCATGGACAACATATGTAGCGACGACTTCGTGTATGCATCGGCCGCCGAAGAAAGCTTGCAAACCCTAAGAAGAACTCCGGTGCGTCGGTCCATGTACATCCATCGCCGGTCCATCTACATTATGTTACATCAAGGCAGCTATTAGCTCATTTTCCAATAATGAATTTTCTCAAGTCAAAATATGCCTTATAAAATGGAATGGAGGGAGTATTAAATTTATTTGAAAATTCTTCATCGATCGATGGAACCAAAACCTAAATTTGAGCTAGATCCACACATTCAACGCGAGCTACATCTAATCCAAGCAAATTCCAAACTTACACAACTAGTTATTTCATCAATCATGAGAAACGCTCAAATTTTCTTCACATTTCAAGCAAAGAAGAAGCTCCATTTTACACCAAATGTAGTGAGGAACTATGTTACTAACCTTGGTTAACTTGGCTGGGAGTAAAAAATGACCAAATTTTCACAGCACCTCCCCGTTTCTTAAAGCTCTTGGCCGGCGCTGCACTGTTCTTGATCGATCATGACAAAAGATCAAATTTTCTTCACATTTTAAGCAAAGAAGAAGCTGCATTTTACACCAAATGTAGTGAGGAACTATGTTACTAACCTTAGTTAACTTGGCTGGGAGTAAAATGACCAAATTTTGGCAGCACCTCCCCCTTTTTTGGTGCTCTTGGCCGTATTTGCAAGACCGTTCTTGATCGATCATGACAAAAGATCAAATTTTCTTCACATTTCAAGCAAAGAAGAAGCTCCATTTTATACCAAATGTAGTGAGGAACGATGTTACTAACCTTGGTTAACTTGGCTGTGAGTAAGATGACCAAAATTTTAGCAGCACCCGTCCCCCTTTCTCTTGGCCTAGCTAAGCTCTTGGCGGCGATGTTCTTGATCTGGCGGTGTGGGGAGGCGGGGAAGAGGATCTGTTCAAATAAAATTTGCTTAGTACCGGTTTAAGATACCGACCTATCTTGATCTTTGTAACATCGGTCCGGTTCTTGTAACCAACCGGTATTAAGCGGATTTGAGTTCGGTTGGTATAACCAACCGTATCGATGTTAGAGAATCGATGCGGTTGGTTCCTTGGTAGGTCCATGTTATGGAAGGCTGTCTCGATGCTCTAACATCGGTCTCGGTTCTTGTAACTAACCGGTATTAAGCAGGCCGAGTTCCGGTTGGTTAGACCAACCGGTACTGATGTTAGCGAATCAATACCGGTTAGTTTCTTCAGCCGGTCCATTTCAATACAAATTGGCATCTACACAGATCACCATTTCACAGATTCATACTTGTACTGACTTGTTGATGAACATTTTTGCACATATCAACAATTCATTGCACATATCACCATTTCATCATAACTCATTTCATTGCACAGATCCCATTTCACAGATTCATACTTGTACTCATTTGTCGATGAACATTTTTGCACATATCAACAATTCATTACACAGATCACCATTTCACCATAACTCATTTCATTGCACAGATCCCATTAATTCCATCACAAAATAGTTCATCACATACATACATAATTAAACACTGATCTCATTGATTCCATCACAAAATAGTTCATCACATACATACATAATTAAACACGGATCTCATTGATTCGATCACAAAATAGTTCATCACATACTACATAATTAAACTACATACATACATAATAACTAAACTATATACATAATTAAACTAAACATCAACTATATTCTACTCATCCTCCTCCGCCATCAGCGCCTCCCAATCGATTTCGTCATCGTCGAGGCGGACGGGCGGCGAGGAGGGCGAGGCGGCGACGCGACGTGGGATCTCCACCTCCATGTGCATCCGATCTCGAAGCTTGGCGGTGGCAACAATGGCGGCGGCGCAATGAGCCCGGCCTCCCAAATGCGAGGTTGATATGGTAGCGGCGATGAGAGCAGGCGCCGGCGCCAAGTCCTCCATGCCTCCTCTAGGTTGGTCGCGCGCCACGAGGTTCTTGGCGAGGTGAGCGGGCGCACGCGAGGTTGCGGCGGAGGATGTGGGTGGGGCGGCACGGCGGTTGCGGCGGAGGATGTGGGTGGGGCGGCAGGCGGTGGAGGTGGATGGGTTTCTTGTTGGCGGATGTTGCAATGAGGATGGGGATTGCAAGTCGCCTGCAGGTCTTGAGGCGCGAATCATGGCGGAGGAATGCGGTGCGGTGGTGGCGGTGGCGAGAGAGAAGGGATCGAAATGGTGCGGTCTTGTTCTTCATGTTGATGGAGGAGAAAAATATAGGGAAGGGGAAGATAGAAGGTCGGATCCATTAAACACATGACAAATTCCAATGCGGTCAAATGTGATTAAACACAAAGCAAATTCAATGCTTGAGCGCAAAATCCAATGCGAAATCAATAAAAACAAATTATAATGAACCAAGAAAAACCAAGGAACTGCAAAAGTTTAGGAACCAAGAAAACCAGGGATGAGCTGAAGCCGAGGTGGGACTGTGGGAGCTAGGAAGAAGAAGAAGTGTGGGGCTAGCGACTAGCCGTGAAGGGGTTCAAATTAATACGGTTGGTTGCACCAACTTTGTCTCGATCTAGAGCATCGATGCAGTTTAATGTAACCAACGATATTAAACCAGGAACTTAGTACTGGTTGGTTACACCAACCTGTCGATGTTTAGAATATCAATACAGAGTTGGTGTAAGCAACGGGTACTAAGAACCGGGCGCCTAGACCTCTTAGTACCTTGGCTACACCAACCAACATGGATGTTAGAACATTAGTACGGGTGGTTTCTTCACCCGTCTTGATGTTCCCCTCGGACGATGAGACCGTTGAGCCGGGTGATGTAGCGATAGTCTCGGTTCATGTATAACCGTCTTGATGTGCGGTATGAAAGGTCATTCTGTAGTAGTGGTCGCCACGTGGGATAGCTCATAGCGGTTCGTAGTTGAACCGCTTGCGAGAGGTTTCTCTAGCGGTTCCAATTCGAACCGCTTGAGAGCACTCTCAGGAGAATCCATTTCAAAATGGTTTTATAGGGTGTTTGTCGATATCGTTTGAAATAATAAAACTAAATACTAGAAGAGGCTTTTTGTCGCAATTTAATATATATATGCGTACACATGTTGACATGATCATCACAAGCTGAACAAACATTCACAAGTATATTAACATTGTCAAAAATCCACAAGTATATATATACATGTTACATGTGATAATGAGTGCACGCACGTACGCAACGTTTACAAGTAGTTTGAATGATTGAAAATTATCTATCGAGTTAATTTCTTCGCCGCGTCACTCTTCTCGGCCTTGCTCGACGAGGTGGTGGATATCGCCGCCAGTTCAGCGGTGTTAAAGGAAAGAGAACCGTTACCCCTCATGTGGTGGAACGTGCCTTGAGGGTTTACGATCTCGTCGACAACGAAACCGATGAGTTGTTCTTGAAGTGCGAGCACCCGGTGAGGCCGCAGTACTGCAACGTCGCGATCGGTGTTGGGCTGGCAATTAATAAAGTGATAAGTAAATAATTAAATATCGGAACATATGTATGCTTGTAATTAAAGCGTATGTTATTCTAGCTAGCTAACTGGTTCAGTAGCACACATGAACCTCTTCGAAAAAATTAGTGGGAACATCGCCGTGGAGAAAATTTTGCATGTAGTAGAACACATAGTAGCCACACAAGTTGTTTCTAGCGGTCTGGCGACTAACCTTCATTGGGGCCGAGGATTTCATAACAATAAACAAATTAAATATTCAGATGACAAATTGATAAGACGCACATATAATAATAATATACGGTCTTTGTAGTACGTACCCAATCGCTTAGCCGGACATCGAATTCTTTCTTGAATTTTTCCTTGTGCTTCTTCTTGAACTCCGTGTACGCCGTATTTAGGATGTTAATGATCCATTGGTATCCTGCTTTAGGCTTCCTTCTTGAGTCTTGTACTCTAATAATTCCATTGCCAAGCTCGATGACGAGAAGGATACAGTGAAAGCTATTGACACATATTGCAACATATATGTAAATAGCTGGTCATATATACTACATATCATTGTTTTAAGAAGTATATAGAGGAAGAAAAGGATTGTGAGAACATGTACTCGTAGTTGAAGGGCAGGAATATGTACAGCTTGTCGTGTTGTTCGAGCATTGCATGGAGAATGTATTCCTCGAAATTCTTTCTTTGAGGGGGGTATGAATACACTTTATCGTTGATAATCGATGGATCGATGAAGCCGTACTTATGCGACATGCCGTCTTTAGCAAGCCGTTGCATTTCCAATCTACGTGAGGGATATATAACTTAGTTAGTTGGAGTCCAAATTTATGGTACAGGAGTAAATAGCGGTGTAAACTTAGGAGCTCAAGACACTTACAGGCACCAGCAGCTCATGAAAGACACGTTGACGGTGTCTTTGTGGTATATATTGTACAAGTCTTCAAATTCCAGCCATATTTCTGTGTTGTCCCCGCGGTGGAAGTGCTCGTCTTTCAAAACTAAGAGAAACATAGTCGTTCCTTTCATGGCTGTTTCATGTACGGATATGCATCTGTCGCATCTTGGTAAGCGAGCATCTATCTCGATTAGGTCCACCAAATAGCGGTTGGCCCGATTGATACTTCCATCGATCGGTGCCATTGGAAGATTATCCGTCATTCCCAGAGTCGCTCCTTCGTGTCGAGCCTGCCTCTTCCATGAATTTCCGCACCATCTCGGATTGACAAGTCTTTGTTCTCATCTCTGCATTGTTCTTTTTTTTTTCCGGGCGCCCTCAGGCTTCTAGTAGCATTTGTCTTGCTCTTCACTATTGTTCTTTCGTAGTTGGTTAGCTCTGGAGGTGGCGCCATACCGCCAACTAACTGTCGGAGATATGTTGAATCAATTTTCAGCTTCGGCTCTGGTTTCTTTGGCGCGAATTGCCTAGACACATCAGCCTTCTTTTGCTGCCTCCTCCTCCTCGGAGTCATGTCATATGCAAGCTTAACCAGCTCCTTTCCCTTTCTCCCTACCGATCCCGTCGTGGTAGGAGATGCCGCCACGATCCCAGCGCCGGACGGTGAGCTTCTTTCTCGGGGAGATCTTTGGAGATGTGGTTGCCCTTGGATGGTTCTTCTTGCTTTGCGGCGGTGGCGGCGAGACGGGCTTTTCGTGGAGCTGTAGGTGGCGGCGGCGACGCCGGAAGCGGCGTGCGTTCTCGTTGTGGAGACAAGCTTGGCCTGCGGCATGCTCCAACTCCGAGGCCTCTCTACGGTGATTTCTCATCTCGGCGTGTAGCTCGCGAGGCGGCAAATAACTGTGATCTTGTCCCATGGATGACGAGCTAGCAGATCATCTTGGGGGCCACGACCGACGCCAAGAATCGCTTTCCGTCGCGTGGGCGGACTTATCACGGCGTCCGCTGCCTCAACATTGACCCGGCATCTTGCCCTGAAGTGCAGCTCATCGCTTGGCGATCTTCGCGTAACGGTGATCGGCGTTTTCCTCGTGGGCTTTGAGCTGCGCCTCAATCGAGCCACTCTGGAAGCTTCTCTTCTCTTGTTTCTCTCCGGCTCTGTATGTGCGTGCATCGCTTTCGCAGCCGAGCCTCCACGGCTTCTTCCCAAAACCTCTTGTCCGTCCGGTGCTCCTTGTTTTGGAGGGCATATGTGAGTAGGTCATTCTCCTGTCTGTCACCAAGGAGCCCGACCGATATTTTCGATGCCTTCATCAATCCTCGGACGAGCGTCTTGCAAGTCCGCTTCCACCACCACGCCGCCATCATCCTTGAGTTGGCCCCATGAGCCATGATGTAATTGCGCATGCGGTCATCCCAACCATCGCATTCGGGCACAATATTCTTGCCTTTCGGCTCCTCTTCTCGCTTGTCCCATTTTGGTGCAGCCCTAACGTAGCCGCGCTCGAGATGGTGGTGGTATTTCTTCTTGGCGCATTCTTCCTATTCTTACGCCTTGCGGCTTTGCCTTCTTGGACAACTTGAAGTTCTCGAATTCTTCCCAATGATCCATAAGCTTAGCAAACTTATTGAAGTCGGCCTTGTTCCTTGTCGATGTAATCGCGGGTGAGCTTCGACTTCCATTGCTGAAATGAAGTTGTCATCTTCTTGGAAGCCCATGCCTTCACCTTCGCCCGACACCATCCGAAATCTGAAATTTGCCTTGATATCGTTCCATATGAGATCCTTGGTAGGCTGCAGAACTTTGGGCCATGTCTTGATCTTTGATTGGCACATGATCCCTAACGCATATCCTATTGCGTTGTTGAATGGTGCAAGTGCCGAGACCGGGGCTATTAGACTACCGTCGTTGCCGACTTCGGTGATCACATGCTTGGACTTTAGCTTCTTGTTAGGTCCTCGCTGAACGGACTTTGAAGTGGTCGATATACCGGCCTTGATACAAAAACATATAGGATATAAATGAGAACGCGTGTTATGTCTGAATTAACTTATATTAATGAATATGCCTACTTGATATATACCTCGGAGTAGCCCACGGTATTCTCATTGTCCTCGCCAGAGCGACCTCATCGGCAACCATCACGGCCGAGCGTTCTGGTCGCATCGGCGACTGACCGGCCGAGAGCATTACCGGTCGCATCAACATGCCCACTTATGAGTCTACACAATGCGATGGTCTCAAACATCAAGTTCTCCTGGTCATCGAAATCCAGGTCACCACGTCTTGGTGTCGTCATAGACCCGAAACCCTAATTTTGCGATCTATAGAATAAAAACAATTACTTTAACAATCTATCTCAAAGACCAAACCAAAAGATAGCATGAGTACATTTCATTAAGTGATATGTTAATTGAGTTTAATGGACCCAAATGGCATAATAAGGAACTATAATACTTTAGAGTGACAAATAGATGGAAGTGAGATGTTTGAGGCACTGGGAATACTTAAAATTTGCTCACGGTATCTCATCCAGGTGCCAAGATTCTTATCATCATGGACAGCATATACCACCAAGGGAGAAATAATTGTTTTATGGCATTAAGCTTACAATTTCATTATAATTTTACTTGTTTGGGCACTGTAGAGGTAAAATTGTGCTTCCACCGTGCTGGACGGCAAAAATTGGTCAAATTCATAAAAGCGCATACCATCAACCTTAAGGCATTTTACCTAGGCTTACATGTATATATATATATATACCTACACAATTAAATGGAGAGATTTCACATACATATATATATATATATGTGTGTATCTATATAGGAGACATAAGAACAATAAAGAAGTGTATGAATAAAATATACATATATATCACCCTAAAATCCCACAAAAACCCTGAAATTAGTTTGGACCCTAATTAGCGGTTTGAATCTAGTGTTGACCAATCTTGACCCATTGTGGGACCCATATTGCAGTCCTCCTTTCTCTGCCCATGTAGGCAATTCCACGGCAGGTGGGTGCAGCCACCCGGCGGCCTCCACCTCACCGCGCAACCACTTCTCGATCGAGAATCACGGCCAGAGATCTCCCAGCGCGCCTTGCCCCTCATCAGAGCTCGAGCCGGCCATCCCTTGCCTTCCTCTCTGTCCCGTTGGGACATTTCATCGAACACCATGCGGCGAAGAACAAACGAGGAGGAGGGAGCATGGGAGAGCGGAACCTAGGCCCTTTGGTGTGGCGGCGGCGCGTTGTCGGAGGAGACGAGGCCGGTTTGCCACTGTCGGAGGCGACGAGGATGGCGGTGCTTGGTTGCTGCAATGCAATGCAAGAGTCGGCGGTAGCCATGTTCTGGGACTTAGAAAAATTTGGGTGTGCAAGGTGCGATATAAGGTAAAGGGCCTCATGGCGGTTCGTAGTAGTACCAACCGCTTGCGGAGGTATGCTTACAAGCGGTACGTCCGCAAGCGGTTCGTACTACGAACCGCTTGCAAAGAGCCATTTTAGGTGGGCGGCGGGAACCCCCCTTCTACAAGCGGTTGGTAGTACGAACCGCTTGCGAGGTCGATCTCATAGCGGTTCAGATAGCAACCGCTATGAGGTCGGTCTCTGCAAGCAATTCGTACCGCTTGTGGAGGTCAATCACATTGAAAAGGACGCCGTGCCCTGTCTTTGTTGAGATGTAACATTCCTCCCCCTGGCTAGAGCGCGGCGTTTAGGCGCGGGCTCACCCGCGTGCTCGCGGGTTCGAGCCGCCCTTGCGCCCCCTTGCCCAAATTTTTTTTCGTTTTCTAAATATTTTCTTTTATTAATTTGTTTTATCTCTTTCTTTTCTTTTATAAATTTGTTTTATCTCTTTCTTTTGTTTTATCAATTAGTTTTCTTTTATAAATTAATCTGTTTGATCTATTTCTTTTCTTTTATAAATTTGCTTTATCTATTTCTTATCTTTTGTAAATTTGTTTGATCCATTTCTTTTCTTTTGTAAATTTGTTTTATCTTCTTCTTCTCTTTTATAAATTTGTTTTATCTCTTTCTTATTTGTATAAATTTGTTTTCTCTCCTTTTTCTCTTTTATAAATTTGTTTTATCTCCTTCTTTTCTTTTATAAATTTGTTTTATTTCTTTCTCTTCTCTTTTGTAAATTTGTTTTATCTATAAATAACATTAAAGAAAGAACACAAGTCCAATATGCCGATTTTTAACAGAAGTTGTACACGTTAAGTAGGGGCAATATTAGCCTTTACAACCGTTCCTTCGTTATGATCGCGGCGTATGTAAGGATCATCGGCGTCTCGCTCATTCAGATTTTATGTCCACATCAACCGCAAAAGGAGATAGCTCGTCGAACTGGCCATACTCTCTTCCTCATCGGTGACGTCTTCAACTCCAACAATCCTTCGTTTGCCTTGGAGAACCACGTATCGCTTCGGTTTGATCTGCGTCTTGTCCTTTTGCTTCTTTGATTTGCTTTAGTTCATGTCCATCACATAGAATACGGTGCCTGACTTGAGCTAGAACAAGCAGTTTTGCGCCTATAGCCGACTTGTTTGAGATCCATGGTTGTCATGCCGTATTTGTCGACCTTCACGCCGGTTGGAGTCGGCTTCACCCATTGGCACTTAAATAGAGGACCTTCAACAATGGTCCATAGTCGAGCTCCATATTTCTTCTATGAAACCATAATATGTGTCCACCCCGCCGTTGTTGTCTAAAGGCGTCTATCTGGACATCGCTGCTACGGTTGGTGCTCTTGTTATCTTGGAATCTGGTGTAGAATGTGTAACCGTTGATCTCGTACCCCTGAAATGTCATGATTTCTTGTGATGGTCCACGGCCAACCGTAGTACTTCATCGTTTGACCCCTTCTGAAGGATGTAGGTTTGTAGCCAACTTCCAAAAGTTTCCATTTGCTTCAAATCTATCCAGCCATCTGTCTTTTCTGGAAAGCTGCGCTGTAGGGACCTCTTATGTTGAAGGATATAGGGGCCGATGATAGTTGATTGCTTTAGAACCGTGAAATGTGCTTGCTTAAATGCATTAAGATCATTGCATACAATTGCTTTCCTTACTAGTGTGCCTTTCCCAGCAGCCTCCCCTCGTGGCGTGATATGGGGACGCCGATAGGATCAAGATCACTAATGTAATCAACATAAAACTCGATCACCTCCTCTGTCACGTAGCCCTCGGCAATGCAGCCTTCCGGACGAGAAAGGTTCCGGACGTACTTCTTAAGGATGCTCATGTACCTCTCAAAAGGGAGCATGTTGTGCAGATACACGGGTCCGAGAATATCTATCTCCTTCACAAGGTGAACAGTGAGATGAACCATGATATCAAAGAATGCAGGAGGAAAGATCATCTCGAGACTAACCAAGCTTTGAACCACATCATCCTGCAACTTATTTAGTTTATTTGGATCGATGACCTTCTGTGATATGGCGTTGAAAAATGAACACAGCTTTGTAATTGTACCCCGAACCCACTCCGGCAGTATACCTCTGATAGCCACTGGGAGCAACTGTGTCATCATCACAAGACAGTCATGAGATTTCAAGCCTTGGAGTTTGTTCTCTTTCGTGTTTATGAGTCTCCTTACATTCGAGGAGTATCCGGAAGGAACCTTCACACTGTTTAGACACTCTATCATGCTTTTTTTCTCTTCTTTGCTTAAAGTGTAGTTCGCAGGATGTAGGTACAGTTGTTCTGTCCCTTCTTTATTTTTTGGATGTAGGTCATTCCTCAACTTCATTTCTTCAAGATCCTTCCTCGCTTGGAGGGTACCTTTTGATTTGCCATACATATCTATGTACCCTAACAGGTTTAGGCACATATTCTTAATGATTTGCATGAAGTCCAATGAGTGATTTAACCTCCAAACTTTCCAATACTGGCAGTCCCAAAATATTGACTTCTTCTTCCACATTGGTGCTCGACCATCCTCGTTAGGTACATGCATGCTTCCAGAACCGTTTCCAAATACTACTTTTAGATCTTGTACCATAGCAAAAACTAGTCGGCCATTACGATGCTGAGGCTTGCCTTGGGTTTCTTGTTGTCCGTTGAATTTTCTGCCTTTCCACCGCAATGCATGACTACTGCCTAAAAACCTGCGATGGCCCATGTACACACACTTTCGAGAGTTTTTCAGGTACATGCAGTCCGTTTCATCCAAGCACTGGGTGTAGACTTTAAACCCTTTGACAGTTTGTCCGGACAGATTACCAAGAACAGGCCAATCGTTAATTGTTACAAACAATATTGCGCGCAGGCTGAAATACTCTCTTCTGTACTCATCCCAAACCCGTACACCATCCTTCCACAACTTCACAAGGTCTTCAACCAATGGTTGTAGGTAGACATCGATGTCATTTCCAGGTTGCTTGGGTCCTTCGATCAACAGTGGCATCATGACGTACTTTCGCTTCATGCACAGTCATAGAGGAATGTTATAGATGCACAACATCATAGGGCAGGTGCTATGGATGCTGCTCAACTGGCCGAAAGGATTCATCCTATCTGTGCTAAGCCCAAACCTTATGTTTCTGACCTCTTTTGCAAAGTCCGGGTAAGTCCGATCGACTTTTCTCCACTGAGAGCCATCTGCAGGGTGTCTAAGCATCCTATCTTCCTTACGCTCTTCTTTGTGCCAACGCATCATCTTCGCATAACATTCGTTAGCAAACATACGCTTCAACCTGGGGATCACGAGAAAATACCACAATACTTTGGCTAGAGTTCTCTTCTTCGTACGCTTCCAATCCACTTCACAGGTCGTCACGCCGCACCTTATACCGTGATTTCGCTTTGCACCGACAAACCTCCAGATCGGCATACTCATTGCGATCTGAGATCTGATCATTAGGGCATCGTGTATCTTCAGACTTGCAATCCTAATGGGCGAGAGGACTCGCTTCGATTAAGTAAGTAGATTCCTAGAGTGTTACCTTCCGGAAGCAACTTCTTCACGAGTGTTAACAACTCATCGAATCCCTTGTCCGATACATCGTTTGTGGCCTTCCATTTCATGAGTTCCAGTGTAGTACGGAGCTTTTTTAGGCCCTGCGCACAATCTGGGTACAAAGGAGTTCTGTGGTCCTCTACCATGCGCTGATACTTCCTGTACTGTCTTTCCTCCGTGAACTCTCCCTCTCCGTCACGGAGCATCTGGTCTAGCTCATCGTCACCAAACTCGCCAAGTGCATCTTCCACGGACCCAAATTGAGTGTTCACTTCGTCAACCTCTTCTTTGTCTTCTTCGTATTCTTCATTGTCTTCCTCTAGAATCTCCTCTACTTCGCCGTGGTTTGTCCAACAGATATAGTTTGGCATGAAACCTCTCATGAACAAATGGTTCGTAACCAACCATCCTTCGGAGTGCTCCTTCTCATTCTTGCAGTCTACGCATGAACAAGGTATGAAGCTTCCTGAAGGCAATAATGCATTGGCCGCATCGAGAAAAGCCTTCACGCCATCCCTGAACTCTCTTGACCGATGATCCGCATTGTATATCCATTGTCGATTCATCTATAACAACAAAAAAAATACAAACATCTATTACAATTTTCAAGTAATGCTAACTACGTCTATTAGTTATAATTACTTTTATTACCTACCACGAAATATTTACTTTCTTTCATTTAATATGTATAGATCTACCAACCAATTTTTTGCATTTCAAGCATTTTAAGCTACCATAGCACCTTATGAAACAAGATTTCTCATCATACAATGCATAAAAAAAAATCAATATATAGAAGAGAAGAATATGTACAAGGTGCTAGTCACCTTTTAAACAATAAATTTGGATCTAAGAGCCTCAAAAGTTCTAAAGTGGATGTAGCAAAATAAACACCTTTCCATGTATAAAACAAAATTTCTCAACATCCAATGCATAAAAAATATCAATATCTACAGGAGAAGTTGTGTACAACATGTTACTAACCTTTTAAACAGTTAATTTGGACTACAAATCTTCAATTAAAATTTTGGCAGCACCTTCCCTATGAACAGAGCTCGGCCCACCATGAACAGCAGCTTTGTCCTATGTGCGAGCTCGCTGAGAAAGACAGAGTTTAAATATGCAGAGCGGGAGGAGAGCTCATTGCAAGCGGTTCGTAATAAGAACCGTTTGTGAATCCCCTGTTCTGCAGACGGTTCCTATTACGAACCGCTTGTAGAATAGTGCAAGCGGTTCGTAATAGGAACCGCTTGCACAGTACGGGATTCTCAAGCGGTTCTTATTACGAACCGCTTACAGTGCGCCCCTCATCTCGCCCTCCATCCCGTCGGTTTCGAACCGCTTGCAGTTTGAAAACTACAAGCGGGCCGAAGTGAACCGCTTGTAATTGGCCGTTTGTGAAACTCTTATCTGCAGTAGTGAATGAGTGCAGACTGTCACAGTGTCAGTATCACTGGATAATTATGCTGATGAAGCTGTTCCCTGCCGGCAAATTAATTAAGCAACCACCATGCTGCTCCATGAGTGCGCTCCGCCCTCATTAGATCCAACACCCCTCCACCATCTCGATCTAAAGCCCACGCCACTAATGAAAACGCTAGCACGTGACGACTCCACCCCCATCCAGCTGCATGATCCACCAGCACCAGCACCACTCGGGACTAGCCTTGGGGCCATCCTGCCATCATACCTGCTAACCCGTGTCAACTATCCCTGCAAGTATAAACCCTTCGGACTCTCTACGCTCCAAAGTACAAACTCACTGCTGCCATGTAATAAGGCCATACGCAAGGCTGGTTCTATATTGACTCTATTCTATGTTGGCTCTATTTTATCCCTAATATAAATCTGAAATATGCCACCGTTAAACTTGCCCAACTACAAATGTATAGGCTCTGTCTTTACCTTTCTCTATGCCGGAGATAATACCGAGTGAGTTGATGTCGGTTTATGTTCCGTAGTCCGATATGTTTCCTTCAACTTTTTCTTTAGAGCTTTAAGAAACGTATTTGATATTAATAAAAGCTCAGAAAAACAAAATGTGACTTCTGAAACGGATATCGGAGACTTATGAGGAATATTGTTGACTTGCCCTTCAGGATTTTGTGTTAATGCTCTGTACTGCGATCTGACGGCCATGCATTCGTATGTTGTGCCTTCTTTTTAGGTGATTCTTGGTTGTTCGGTTCAGGGGAATGCAAATTAACTTTCCTACACTCCACGGGAGGTTGATACTCTCGTGGCACTTGCTGTAGAATACTAGTTCTTTATGTATTTGCTAGAACATAGCTAAATTTTGCTGAAATATGATCTCTATAGAATTATCATATTTGGCTATAGTGGAGAAAAAAGTTTAAAATGACTTCTGATATTTACAACCTTTTTTCAATTTGATACCCGAGCAGCTTGACTTTGGATTCATGTTACAGCCTCATGCCACCACGAAACGTTAAATAAACTTTCGTCAATTTTTTTTTCTGTTTTTGGGGGTAGTGTGACCAAAAAGTTTTTCGTGAATAGTCACAGCTTATTATGAAGGGTAAATTGTATCCGTGCCATTATAAAGTTTGAATATCTCATAAATACCACCAAAAAGTAGAAAATAGCTCTAATACCATTATAAAGTGCATAGGGTTGCAAATATGTCATTGTGGATTTTTTTTGTCCTTCCTTGCCCTCCAAGTTTTTGGTGAAAATATTCACCCTCTTACTCCTCTCTTTCTCTCTCCGGCAATCCCACAAAACTTCGGCGACAGGTTTCTCGGAGCTCGAGGCCGGTGTTGTTGTCCCTGGCCTCCTTCGCTCGTGTCGCCGCCTTCCTCGGCCTCAAGCTCCTCCGTCCGCAAGCCAGCCCCGAGCCGTAATGTCCTATGGTCATGCCGCCCTAACTGTAGCAAGCTTCGCCACCGACATTTAGGTCATTGCACAAATCATCGAAGCTTGTGTTGGGGCCATGTCGCTCGGGTCACCCTGTCGCCGTCGAAGATTGCATTGGGGTCACGCCACTGTCGGAGATTGGCTTGGGGCTGCGCCGTTCATGTTGGGGCGTTGCCGAAGCTCGGGTCATAGCGCCATCGTCGGATGGGATCGAGGCCGCGTTGCTGGGCCAAGGTCAAGATGCCGCCACCAGAGCTCGGGAGAGTGAAACTGCACTGCTCAAGTCGTCGTCGAATAGGGTTGTGCATGCGGGGGTGTCGGCGCCATCGCTGGAGCTCAGGTCGAGGTCGTGTCGCTCGACTGGGCTAGGGCACCATTGTCAGAGCTTGGGATCAAAGGGGACCATGCCACTCAAGTCGTCGTGCCACTGTTGGATTGACTAGGCCGCTCATGCCGAGGTGCCAACGCCGTCACCGAAGCTCAAATCGAGGTCGAGTCACTCAGCCTAGGTTAGCGCACCATTGCCGGAGCTTGGGAGAAAGATGGTCACGCCACTAAGGCAATTACCTGCGTCCGGATTTGGACAAGCTTACGAGGGAGAGAGAAGATAGTTAAGGGGCATTTTGGTCTTTAAGGTTTGGTAAAGGCAACCAATGGCATATTTGTGAACCTCCGCATTTTATAGTGGCATTAGGGTCTTTTTATACTTTGCGGTGACATTCTTGAGATATTTGGACTTCATAATGACATGGATATAATTTCCCTATTATGAATGTGTTTTAACAAGGGGAAAAACGGCATTCTAGAGCAAACGACTCGAAAATGTGCTATCCCAACAAGTCCTCTAAAATTTAGATTTATATAACACTATTTATCACATCATTTAAAAGATTCTCTCTATCATGTAAAATTCGTTCACACTTTATACTACATCTTCTAAATCGCTCGTTGCTCTTGCACATTATCTATCTTTAAAAACACAAACTAATAGTGTTTCAAGGACTGACCATGTTTTAAGCCTTTTTATTAGTCCTATGTGTCAATACGTGCCTCCTCTACGCAAAGGCGGACGACACAGATGGAAATATAGAATGGTGTTGGATATGTTCAGTACGCCTGCAGTGATGATAGTACTGCAGAGGTGCTGAATCCCACAGCACATGGTATAGAAAGCGCAGTGCATAAGAATATTGTCAGCTCTACCACACCGAGGCCCCTTCTTGTTCCCGTCCTCGCTCTCTCTCGCTTCTCTTCGTGGTGCAGCGCAGCGCCACCAAGCAGACGAACTGAAGAAAGCCAACAGAAGGAAGCTTGAGACGGTGACTAGCATAGCGAGAACAGAAAAGGAAAAGGAACAGAAGGGGGGTGGCATGGGGTCTCCCAAGGCAGCCAAGAGCGTCATGAAGCAGGGCATCTGGCGCCGCAGGATCGGGGCACCGTTCGCCGCCGTCCTCGTCGCCGCCGTCCTCGCCGTCGCCGTCTTCTCCGGGCAGTTCACGCAGGGCCCCAACGGTCAGTGTGGATTCTTTCCTAATGCTAAATCGTAAAAATGTTTGCTTTTATTTTTGTTTGCCTTTCCCTTCTTGTGCCATGCCTGTTCTTACTAGAGGTTTTCTCTTAGCCTCCTCGCAATTCACTCCCGTACATGTGGACGACACCCTCCGGCCAGTGCGCGAAAAGCCGGTCTCCACAGATCAAGGCAAGAAGAACAAATCTATATGGTTTTTAAAGATTTTGGTAATTTTTCGTCCTGATTATTTTTCTTGAGATGGTTGCTTGCGTTGTTCAGACTTGGAAAGATCGAGTTCCTCAAAGCAAGAAGGGGAGAGCACTGAGCAAAAAATTGGTAAGATTTAAGAGAGAAAGAAGATGTTTCCCTTTGATTACCGGAGCTCATGGATTTCAGAATCCAAACCGATAAAATTGATGGTTTGGTTTGGGGATGCAGAGCTCGGTGAATCTCCCAACAAGGAGGCAATCGAAGAGCAGAAACCATCTCAGACAGCAACTCCTGATGAACAGGACAGTACCTTAAATCCCGGTGCGGCATGGTTCTTGTACTACTGTTTCATGTCCAATTTGATGGATCAGCTTGTTTTTATGTTCTGAGTTCTTGTGAATTGGGGATGAATTGTAGAGCCCAAACAAGCTTCCCAAGACACAACACCAGCCAACGACTCAGTTGGCGAGGGAGGGATGACAACACCGGTGCGAACCCAAGAAGAAGAAAAGAGCACTGGGGGATCTGGTAAGGCTCGCTGTTTTCATTGCAAATAGGTTAAGAATTGCTAGTTGTTTAGATATTTTTTTCTTACTTTGTTTTTGCTTCCAATCAGAGTCTTTGGGGAAGGAATCTCCCCCGCAAGATCAGGATGGGGAAGATGGTACTGCAGGTGCAGGTACTGTACAGATACATCCTTAATAGAGTTGTTTGTTAGTGTGCTTCAGAGCATGTGAATGTGATACACTGCTGGATAGATACAAATGTGTTGTCCTGTAACTAGCACAGATCAGACAGATTATTCCAACTTCACCTGCACAATCCAGACAAAGGGAGTTTAAAGGAGGGCAAATCTGTGTTGGTAATAGAAAAGTTTATCCTTGCGGTGTACTAATGCTAACAGTGAGTAATATGCTTTAGATGCACCACATGGAAATGTTCATTTGTATAGACTTTTGTACCTAGTAGTAGCTCATTATTCATACAGGTGGTCCATATTTTCAAGGCTTCTGGTGCACACTGACAAAAAAGTTGTTTGCAATGTTGGGGAATAGAACTGAATCCTTCAACTTTGAAAATTAATAACGCAAAAGATTTACGGTTCCAGCTAACATCATAGAATAATAGTCTGAAGATTAGGATGGTATGGCTGTGGCACAAATTTTGCTTTAATCAATTTTATGTGCACTTTTGTTCTAGACAAGGCATGTTATGAGGTAGGCAGTGGCAACAGTTCAGTCAGGCTATGACGTGGGGTTAGGATATTGTGGACGTATTGAACAAGCCTGATTCAGTGATTTGTTTGAAGTTATTGGTTTAGCCTGATTAAGAGCTTGATATGGTGAGTTGGTGACTATATTTCAAATTTTCAGCTCACGAAGATTTTACTGTTTGTCAATAGATTAAATATAATTTCCAAACTAATGCTAGAAGCTCTAAATAATAGCGAAAATAGATTTCCTTGTTCACGTGTTACTTCTGAATTAAACCTCAAAAATAATATGTTTGTGAAATTTTCAGAGCACCAAATAAATCTTTGTTTTTAAATAAATAAGTAGCATATTTTAACCCTCTTTTGGGTTTAGAGGAAAAACATAATATTTTTCACTCGGAAAGGGCAAGATGCCTCAGTAGAAGAAAAAAAAAAGTTGCATAATTAAATTGAAGATAGGAAATACATGCTTATGTGAAAATTTTGTCCAATTTGAGTCAAATCACACAGTTTGGTCATTTGCTCATGTCACACATTTCACTGTAAAATATCATTATGAATATGACTGCTCATTTCAACAGAACTGCAAAAAAATTAATTGTACGGATGTTGCTTGTTGTCACAGCCTACCTATTCATGTCCTTTTTTGATACAGCATTAGAGCTTATTGCATTTATTCCATCTCCTGTTTCTAGATGTTGGTATCCTCCCCATATTCTTGTCTTAATTTACTCTCTTGCAGTCAAATTTTTTACTTTGCTCCTATTTACACAATTACAACTATCATTTGAATTGACACCATCAATTTGAAAACTTATGGAGTTATTTCGCACCTGATATTTGCTGGCAATTCAAGTTGCTGATCGACTATTATCTTCAAACAGGCACAGCACCGTACACCAAGTGCACACCTCAACCTGGCACGATAGTCTGTGACCTCTCCAACTCGCGCTTCGACATATGTGAGCTGTGTGGCGATGCTCGCACCATTGGACAGTCCTCTTCTGTTGTATATGTTCCCCAGAACGGCACATCCAACGGTGCAGAGTGGAGTATCCGAGCCCAGTCCCGAAAGAACCTTCCCTGGATCAAGAAGGTGACTGTCAAATCCCTGAATGCCTCCCAACCACCGCCAAGGTGCACTTCCAGGCATGGCATGCCAGCCATTGTCTTCGCACTAGGTGGGCTCACAGCAAACATCTGGCATGACTTCAGTGATGTCCTTATTCCGCTGTTCCTTACTGCCCGGGAGTTTGACCGAGATGTCCAGCTCCTCATCACCAACAATCAGCCCTGGTTCATAAAGAAGTACTCAGCAATCTTGAGCCGCCTCACACGGCATGACATTATTGACTTTGATGCGGACGACCAGGTCAGGTGTTATCCGCATGTCATTGTTGGTCTCAGGAGCCACCGAGACCTTGGCATCGACCCAAACTCTTCACAACAGAACTATACAATGGTGGACTTCAGGTTGTTTGTCCGGGAAGCATATGGATTGCCTGCGGCTGAAGTGGACATACCCTACAAGGCAGACAAAGATGACCCTGACAAGAAGCCCAGGGTAATGCTAATTGATCGGGGCAAAACCCGACGGTTCATCAATGCACCACATGTTGTACAAGGGCTCGATTGGTTTGGTTTTGAGGTGGTCAAGACAGACCCAAAGATAGACTCTAATCTTGGTGAATTTGTCCGTCTTGTTGATTCATGTGATGCAATCATGGGTGTCCATGGTGCGGGCTTGACTAACATGGTGTTCCTGCGGTCAGGCGGTGTAGTGGTGCACATTGTGCCATACGGGATTGAGTTCATGGCTGATGGGTTTTATGGTGTACCTGCACGGGACATGGGTCTCAGACATGTCCAATACAGCATCAGTCCAGAGGAGAGCACATTGCTGGAGAAATACGGCTGGAACCATACCGTGATAAAAGATCCTGAAGCCATCAGGAACAGTGGGTGGGAGAAGGTTGGGGACTTCTACATGTCCAAACAGGACATTGTGCTCAACATGACAAGGTTTGGGCCTAGCTTGTTGAAGGCAATAGAGTTCATCCTGTAGGTGTATGAAATGAGGATTTGAGTTTGTCTTAGCAACAGCATTTTAACTGTTTTCACTCAGAAAAGCAAATGTACACTTCATTTTTTGTGGTATAGTGTTCATTGTTCTTTTAGTGCTGCTTCTGTATAGGATTGGACGTGTAAGATTTGATTAACAATGATGTGCATGTTACAAGAAAGACGATAATAATGTTAGATATATGTATATTGGGCTATATATGGGCTTTAGGCCCTTACCTGTTAAATTTGGGCTTTCTTCTTTTGCCCCTATCCTGTGTACATATACTAGCCCTTTGGCTCCCAGATGAATACAAGTGCTATTCCTAACATGGTAACATAACATGGTAACAGAAATACGTTAGGGTTTCTCTTACCTCTAGTTGTCGTCTATCCTCCACCTCCACTGGCGTTGCACTTGCGCCTCTCCTCTGGATCTTCTTCCCGGAATCCTTCTAAGCCATGCTCATCGTGTTTGGGCTCTGCCGGTCCTCCCCTGTTGCTGTCGCTGGCCCGGATCTCCTCCAAGGTCAACGCCGCCGCCGCCGCCATTGCCATCGCTCGGTCGACTGGCGGATCTCTCCGAGGTCGCCGCCATTCTGGGATTGGGATCTGTCATGCCGACTTCGAATCTGTCGCCGCCGGCTTGGGATCCGTCACTCCCGTCGTCCCCGCCGTCAGGTCGCTGGCTCGGGCTACGTCGTCGCCGCTCGGGATCCGTCACTCCCGTCATCAGGTCGCTGGCTCGGGCTACATCGTTGCCACTCGGGGTCCGTCACTCCCGTCAGGTCGCCGGCTCGGGTTATGTCGTCGCCGCTCAGGATCCGCCACCGGCTGCGGATTCACCGCCGCCGGCTAGGTTTCCGCCGCAGTCGCCGTCGCCGCCGTCGAGCATCGCCGGCCTCTCACCTCGCCATCTCTCTAGCTCAGGTATGAGACCGACTTGGTCTCTGCTGTTTGGTGGTGAACCCGACGTGCCTTAGTGTTCATCGTCGGCCTCTCACCTCGCCATCTCTCTGGCTCAGGTGCGAGACCAACTCGGTCTTTGCTGTTTGGTAGTGAACCCGACGTGGCTTAGTGTTTTTACTGTTTAAAAAAAGAAGAAGAAAAAATATCGTCGAGCACCGTTTCTATTCCTCGCTGCCCGGTAATTTTTTATGGTCTCAACTATCAAGATTGGTGTCTTCATATGCTTCTTCACATGCGCGGTCACTAGTGAGTTTCCTTGCTCGCCTCGTCCTGATCCCCCCGCGCTGGCCACTTTGTCGAAAACTATTGATCCTGTCCAGAAAGATTCTGATGATTCTGCTACTGATAAGAAGGCCTCTGATGATCATAAGGAGGCTTTGGAGTCTTATAAGTCTCAATATACTGCTACAAGTTCTGGTGTGACGAGGATGCTCGTGCCTCTGCTATTTTGGTTGCTAGCATGGAGGTGCATCTTACCAGAGAGGTGGTTTCTTTGGTTTCTACAGAAATGATGTGGTCACATCTTCATGATCGCTATGAGCCTACTGGTGACTCACAGTATCTTTCCGCGGTAAGACACGAGCAGTCACTGCAGCAGGGTGACTCTACGGTGGATGAGATGTATGCTCAGTTTTCCACGGTGTGGCGTCAGCTTGACTCTCTTGATGCTGCGAATGCTGGTCAAGACCACCGAACTTGTGCTTGTTGCCAGCGCCAGAAGTCTCGTTTGGAGCTTCGCCGCATCTACGACTTTGTCACGCGTCTTTAGCCTGAGTTTGAGCAAATTCGTGATTAGCTTCTTGCTCGCCACCCTCGTGTCTCTTTATTAGTGGCTCTTGCTACTCTTCGTACTAAGGAGACTCGACTTCGTGGTACGGGTCTACTGACTTCTCCGTCTGTGTTTGCTCTTCGGACGCCTACTTCGACACCTCCGCCTTCTCGTTCTTCGACTTCACCAGCCCCACCATCTTTTGGAGGGACGACGAAGGCTGGCCTTCACTGTGCCTATTGTGACAAGGATGGTCATGTAGAGCAGTTTTGTTACCGGAAGAAGAAGGATATTGCTCGTCGTTAGCCGACCAAGAGTACTGCAGCAACAGTTACAGGAGATTCAGACTCCTCCCAGTGCAGCCCTGATCCTTCTAAGGAGATTTTGATGCTATTACGTCATATGGCTGCCTCTTCACCGTCAGGTTCTGCTGGTTCTGCTTTACAGTCTTCTAGTGAGAGACCGCCTTCCTCTACTTTAGGTACAACACCATGGATTCTTGACTTAGGTGCCTCTTTTCATCTGATATCTGATTCTACCTATCTTACTTCCATCAGTCCTTTGACCACTCCTTTAACTGTTCAGATGGGAGATGGTACCTCTCTGCCTATCACAGGACGAGGCACTCTTCTGTCTTCTTCTTTTCATGTTCCCACAGTTTTCCATATTCCTAAACTATGCAGCTCATATATGCCGGCCAACTCACTGATCATGGCTGTCGTGTGTTGATACTGACTCTTGTTCTATTCAGGATCGTCGCACAGGTCTTCTACCTGTCTTACTTCTATCAGTCCTTTGACCACTCCTTTAACTGTTTAGATGGGAGATGGTACCTCTCTTCCTGTCACAGGACGAGGCACTCTTCTGTCTTCTTCTTTTCACGTTCCCACAGTTTTCCATATTCCTAAACTATGCAGCTCATATCTGCCGGCCAACTCACTGATCATGGCTGTCGTGTGTTGATACTGACTCTTGTTCTATTCAGGATCGTCGCACAGGTCTTCTACCTGTCTTACTTCTATCAGTCCTTTGACCATTCCTTTAACTGTTCAGATGGGAGATGGTACCTCTCTTCCTGTCACAGGACGAGACACTCTTCTGTCTTCTTCTTTTCACGTTCCCACAGTTTTCCATATTCCTAAACTATGCAGCTCATATCTGCCGGCCAACTCACTGATCATGGCTGTCGTGTGTTGATACTGATTCTTGTTCTATTCAGGATTGTCACACAGGACTTCTAGTTGGTATTAGCCCCCGGCGCCGTGATTCACAGCGTCTTTGGGAGTTTGACTGGCTTCGTCTTCCTTATGCTCCTCCTGCTAGTCTCTCCATCTCCACTGCTTCCTCCATGGCGTCCTTTGCCTAGTGGCATCATCGTTTAGGACATCTCTGTGGTTCGCGTCTGTCATCTTTAGTTCGTCTTGGTCTGTTTGGATCTGTGTCTGATGATGCTTCTTTAGATTGTGCGGGTTGTAACCTTGGCAAGTAGGTGCAACTCCTCTATTTTTCTAGTGAGTCTATGTGAGCTCGTCCATTTGATCTTGTTCATTCTGATGTCTAGGGTCCGGCCCCTTTTGTCTCGCAAGGTGGTCATAAATATTATGTCATTTTTATAGATGATTTTTCTCGCTACACCCGGATATATTTTATGTCTCATCGTAGTGAGGTTTTGTCTATCTATAAAAATTTTGCCACAATGATTCGTACTCAGCTTGATTCTTCTATTCGTGTCTTTCATGCTAACTCTGCAAGGGAATATCCTTCTAGGGCTCTTCGCGGGTTTCTTACTGAGTAGGGCACTCTCTCTCAGTTCTTTTGTTCCGGTGCTCATGCTCAAAATGGTGTTGCTGAGTGTAAACATCGACACCTTCTTGAAACAGCTCGTGCGCTCATGATTTCCTCCTCTGTTCCACCTCATTTTTGAGCTGAGGTAGTCTCTGCTGCTTGCTATCTTATCAATCTTCAGTCTTCTTCTACACTTAAGGGTGGTATTCTAGTAGAGCGTCTCCTACGGCACACACCAGACTATTCTGGTCTTCACTCTTTTGGGTGTGTTTGCTATGTTGTTCTTGCTCCACGCACGAAGTTGACTGCTCAGTCGGTTGAGTGTATTTTTCTTGGGTATAGTGCTGAGCACAAGGCTATCGGTGTTGGGATCCTGTTGGTAGACGGATGAGGATTTCTCAGGATGTTACTTTCAATGAGTCTCGTCCTTTCTATCCTCGTCCTTCTTCCCCAACTTCTACTGTAGATTCTTTGTCTTTCTTGACTTTTCCCGATACTCCTATCTCCACTATACACCTTCCCATTTCCTCCTCTCTAGAGCCCCCTACCTCAGAGTCTCCTTCTACCTCAGAGTCTCCTTCTTCACTGACTCCTCCCCCTGTTCCAGCTCGTTTTGCCTCTCCTTATCCTATTGTCTACACTCGTCGTCATCAGCCAGTTGAGGATCCACCTGCTATCTCATCTTCTTCAGATGAGACAGCTTCTACCTCTTCTCGTTATGCTCTTCGTGATCATCGATCCATTCGACCCCCTGAGCGTTTTGGTTTGTTGGTGCGGTTCCTGTAGAACCGGCCTCCTATCGTGATGCTATTGTTCATCCCGAGTGGTAGCTTGCGATGGCCGAGGAGCATGCTGCTCTTGAGCGTACTGGCACTTAGGAGGTTGTGCCTCTTTCGTCTCACGCTCGTCCCATCACTTGCAAGTGGGTCTATAAGGTTAAGGCTCGCTCTGATGCTTCTCTTGAGCGCTTCAAAGTTCGTCTTGTGGCCCGTGGTTTTCAGCAGGAGCATGGTGTTGATTATGATGAGACCTATGCTCCTTGGCTCACATGACCACTATTAAGACTCTTTTTACTATGGCCTCTATTTGTGTGTGGCCTATCTATCAGCTTGATGTTCAGAATGCCTTTCTTAATGGAGAGCTGTATGAAGAAGTTTTTATGTGGCCTCCCCCGGGGTATTTTTTTTAGATGGGATGGTTCTTCGCCTTCGTCGGGCTCTGTATGGGTTTAAACAAGCTCCTCGAGCATGGTTTCAGCGTTTTTCTTCCGTGGTCATTGCTGCTAGCTTTTATGTTAGTGATCATGATCCTGCGCTGTTTGTTCACACCTCGTCTCATGGTCGCACTCTTCTTCTGCTATGTGTCGATGACATAATCATTACTGGTGATGATCCATCTTATATTGATTTTGTCAAGACTCGTCTTAATGAGCAGTTTTGTATGTCTGATTTGGGTCCTATTCGTTATTTCTTTGGGATTGTGGTTACCTCCACTCTTGTGCGTATTTTCTTGTTCCAAGAGAAGTATATTGGGGATTTTCTTGATCGGGCCTCTCTCACTGACAATAAGACACCTGAGACTCCTATGGAGCTTAATCTTCAGATTCGACCCACCGATGGGGAACCTCTTTCGGATCCTACTCAGTATCAACACCTCGTTGGTAGCCTTGTGTACCTTGGTGTCACTCGTCCTGATATCTCCTATATTGTTCATATCTTGAGTCAGTTTGTCTCTGCTCCTACTCAGCTCCAATATAGTCACCTCCTTCATGTGTTGTGCTATTTGCATGACACTATCTCCCGTTGTCTTTTCTTTTCTCGCTCCAACTCTTTGTAGCTTCATGCTTATTCTGATGCTACCTGGGATGGGAATCTTTATGATCGCCGGTATCTTTCTGTATATTTTGTTTTTCTTGGTGATTCTCTCATTGCCTGGAAGACTAAGAAGCAGACTGCAGTTTCTCGATCGAGTGCAGAGGCTGAGCTACGCGCTATGGCTCTTTTGACAGCAGAAGTTACTTGGTTGCCTTGGTTACTCGAGAATTTTTGTGTTTCTATTACTACACCGACTCATCTTTTGTCTGACAGCATCGGAGCTATTGGTATTGCCCGTGATCCGATGAAGCATGAGCTCACCAAGCATATTGGTGTTGATGCTTCCTATGTGCGCTCACAGGTTTAGGAGCAGGTTGTCTCTTTTCCGCATGTGCCTTCTGAGATTCAGCTAGCAGATTTCTTTACGAAGGCACAGACTCGACAGCAGCGTAGTTTTTACCTCTCTAAACTTAGTGTTGTTAACCCACCATGAGTTTGAGGGGGTGTTAGATATATATATATATTGGGCTGTATATAGGCTTTAGGCCCTTACTTGTTGTATTTGAGTTTTTCTCTTTTGCCCCTACCTTATGTATATATACTGGCCCTTTGGCCCTCAGATGAATACAAGTGCTATTCCTAACAAATAAATCTATGGTGGAGCGCTAACTGCAGTTTTACTTTATAGACCTTGTCTTCAGACTTCCCTCTTCATTGTTTTCCCTTCATTGTTTTCAATTCAAATTGTAGTCATTTGGCTGCTGGCAAAATACGAGCCAAAATTAGAGATAGCATGGTCCAAATAAGTAAACAGTCCAATAATAGTACTAACATTGTCAAATTTTTTTCGAATCTAAAGAACTAGGATACAAACATTGAGGGCTCGTTTGGGAACAGGAATCCCGGCCGGGATCCTGGCCCGATCCCGGGGGTGGAGATCAGCGTGGGAATTGTTCCCTGGGACATTTTCGGGTCCGTTTGGAAGCCCACGCGACAGGGTTTACTGGCCCCATTCCCCGTGACTTCCCTAGGGAAAGGAGCCCCTTCTTCTCACCTGTGGATTTTCCTCCCTCCCGATGTCTCCTCGCTCCCGTGTTCCACTGCAAACCTAGCCGCCGTTAGTACCCTCCGCCTCCGCCCTGCTCCACCTGCCTCCGCCTCCGTCCGCTCAGCATCCTTCGGCCCCCTCCTCCTCCGTCCTGGTCCCCTGCCTTCACCTCACCTGTAGTGCCAAGGAGGCGGCGGTCCAGCAACTACGAGGAGGATAGCGCCAAGGAGGAGGTGGTCCAGCGACTTCGAGGAGACCCCGACGACTCACCTGTAGCCGGATTTGCATTGATAGCTTGCTCATGGGCGACTCCCATCCACTATACCCATCCTCGCCGGCGCAGATCGAGCATCGATCCACCGTGGAGGACAGCGCCAAGGAGGAGGCGGTCCGGCGACTTCGAGGAGACCCCGGTGACTCTCCTGTAACCGGATCTGCGTTGACCGTGGTCGACCGACAGCAGCAGGTAAAGAACACTACTCAAATTTAAAGCCCAATATCAATCACTCTTGTATATCTTGGATTAGCATGATTCATCAATGGTATTGCTTTGTTAAGGTCTGGTTCAGTTTGATAGTATGAAAAAAAGCCTGAAATTCATGATTGTAAACCCCTTATTTTAATGGAATTTTAAAATCCGATTTGGCAATATGTGTGAGATTTCTAGCTTTCAGAATGCATTCAATTCTGGTTCCAGTTGTGTAGTGTTCTGGACTAGATTGACCAAGCTAGGAGAAATTTTGGTTTTGTCAAGGATTTGTGGTGCCTGCAAAATGTTTACATCTGTATAGTCGCATGGGATGAAGTATTGAAGTATGTAAATCAAAATCTTTGACTAGTTTTAGGGGCTATTTGTTTACGGGTGGAAAATGTTCTATTGGTACAGGAAAATTTTCACAAATTCTACAGTATTAGCTAAGCACGTTCCTTGGATTACTTTGTTCTAGCGAGTGTTATCCCTTTGCTTCTGAAAGCTGGGACATGAGCTCTGTCATAATGAAATCCTACAAAACTGGGTGCTAATATTCTGTTGAACTCATAATTGAAAACTGTTCTACGTTGTATTATGGAGGGTGAAATTTCTACTCTTTTTTTATTTGCTCGTGTGGTTCTAGATTTTTAATTTGGTTTCATTTAATTTTTTAATTCCTTGCAGTTCAATCCCCTGGAGTCCCTGGTGAAGGTAACGCTCATCTCCTCCTTCATAATTTGCAAAATCGCGAATCCCTTGTTACTGTCCATTTGCTTTACATAAATTGCATGGATTTGAGACTGGGAGTTGAGAGCAATGTTTTCCTTGGCGACAAAATGGAGCCATAAAAGAAAATGTTCCTGAACAATGATGAATGATGGACCATACAATAAAATTTTCTCAACCCGGCTTTGTACTATTATGTACTATATTAGAAGACTGATCATCCATCCTTATTGCTAGTAGACCTGATTATTGTGGCCTTGGAATACTGATAGAGAAACGAATTGTAGCTGGCTAGAACTAAACCAATGTAAAAAAACACACTATACAACTTCAGTTGTGTATGGAATTACTGTGTTTTTATGGTTTTATGAATCATCTGTGAGATTTGTGATTATAACTTAAAGTTGATTTCAGTACTGTCTTTTTGACTCCATTTGTTGGTCCTGTCTAGATGATTTAGCTTGTTAAATGCATGGTCTTTGAATCTGGACACAGAGATGATTTATTGTTCTTTATTAGGCTGCTCAATGGCCTGACATAGAGATGCATAGTCTTTCTGCATTGTGTATTTGAGCTAATGATTTATTGTTCTTTAATTATTCACAGGCTTTGATCGAACAACTGCTTCTAAGATCTCTTTTGGTGGCATTATTTCAACGAAGATATTTGAAGCTGAAATAACAATTTTACATTGATATAATTTGTATACCTTTATGTGAAGGGCTCATGCATCTCAACTGCAACTGCTCTAAATAGCATATGGTATACGATTTCATATGGTTTGATATAACTGTAATGTTTCCATGGTGAGGAGGACTCACTTTATACCATTTTGTTTGCAGACAGATGAGTGATTACATGTATTACATGTGCATTGTTGCTATATTTGCTATATAGATATCTCTTTTTAGCATTTTTCTGAATTTTGTTCGGAATTTTATGATTTTTTTCTTAAATTTTGGAATAATATTCTTCATTTTTTAAATCTTCTATTTTTTTTCTTAATTCTCTTAATTATATTCTAACTTTTCTTAATTTCGTACTTAATTTTATTAATGATAAGGAAATGCACGGATGACTAATAATGGTGTCAGCAAAACTATTTTTTTCTTTTTTTTCTGCATTTTTTGAGTTTTTTTGGATGGTAGGATTTTTATCCTTGGCTTTCCAAACAAGACTCGAAATAATTCAATGAGGAGTATTTTTCCTGGGTTATGAAATGCCACAAAAATCCTCTCTTGGGATTTTTATCCCTAGGTTTTATCTCCTTTGTATCCAAAACAAGCCCTGAGACTGTTATGCACCCGCTCCGAATGAGCAAGGCTGTAGGCGCGTGTGCCTGGCCGAAGGCCAGACCGAACGCTGCCGCCCGACGAACTCACCACGACAGCGTGCAGCGCAGGAACCTTGGCCGTTTTCAGAGCCACCGCCTGGTACGATTCTTTGCGGCAAAACAAGCTGTCATTTTCTTCTATTCTTCTCTTAATATAAAGACCCTACAGCAGTGGCGGATCCAGAATTTCAGAACCGGGGTGCACAATTATATGAATTTTTTTAATGTTATATAGAAGCATCACACCATTATAAAAATAGCACATAAATATAAAGGTTTGTAAAGTAGTTAAATTACCAAATAATTGGTCCATATAAATTCTTATATTAAAAAATAAAACATAACATGCAATAAAAATGAGCATGGAATGATGGAAATAGTACCTTATAATATTATTTACGGGTCTTCATCATTTGGAAACGCTCTATTTTAGCATCATCGGTACCGTTGGAGAAGATATCCCGTTCAATAAATGTCATTAAATAGTTGTTCAAGAATTGATTGCCTATATTATTTTTTAACTTGTTCTTCATAAAATTCATGGCAGAAAATACCCTTTTAACACTTGCTATTGCCATCGGCAAGAGCGATACCAATTTGAGAAGCAAATAAACCAATCTATATATGTCATGCTTGATGGTTTGAACAAGGTTAATTGATAGGTCCACAATACCCTTAAGATCTTTGAACCTATCATTACTCCGCAAATCATCAATGAAGTTATCTATTTGAAAAAGAAGCCTAATCAAATCTGTATTTGAAAACTCATTTGGATAAAAATCTACAAGCTTAAGTATTTTCTCATTGTCAAAACCTTCAAAAGAGTTGAGTGGATTAAAAGCGGACATGCAAACAAGAAGCTCCCGAGTCCCGCCTGCACCGGCGCACTGCCGCACGGAGCCCGCTTCACGCCTGCCGAGTGTCGACCGCCTATCGGCTTGTCTGCACTCCGGCCCCAAGCCGTTGTTGCCCGCCGTTGAGTAGCCCGTAGCCGCCAACCGTTTCGGGATTTTGGATTTTTAGTTGCCATAACTCTAGCTTCACAAACACTGCACCAAGCACCAGCGCACATTACTACCTGAGCAAGCTGCTTGATGATTCTTTGAATGGGCCTCTATTTTGGACCACGAGTCAGCTTATTTGGACCATATATTCACTAGAAAAATGGACTCTGCCTATAAATTAGACCTAATACTACATAGGGGGTTCTTTTGTTTTCGAAATTTTTGGGGGTGCCCGGGCATACCTGACACCCCCTGGATACGCCCATGCCCTACAGGCTCCACGAACAGCACCCTCAACAACCTCCTAAACAGAAGCCAACAACCCTGTAAACGCACGTACTAAGCACGGGATAATTGTAGACCTTGAACTGACCCTAAACTGACTCTAAACCTTGAACCGAAATAATGGGACAATTAGCTGAGTGACACTCAATTGGCTGCCTCGGCAAAAATTGACACCCAATTCGACTCACTTTCGTCCAAAGACAAGGCAACGAATTGATTAGATCGATGACATTTCCTCCTTTTCAAATTTCATGTCGGTTTTTTGGGACAGTTTTGCCCTCCGATTTTTGGGACACCCAATTCGATCGGTTTCAAATCTGAAAATTTGAAATCGACCAAATTTAAAATGTTCAGATTTAAATTTTTAGATTTCAAATTTGAAATCTGACCGAATTTGAAATCCTTTCAAATGTGAAACCCGGAAATTTTTGAATTCGGTCAGATTTGAAATTACCGAATTTGAAAATTTTCGGGTTTCAAATTTGAAATCCGACCGAATTTGAAATCTTTTCAAATTTGAAACCCGGAAATTTTTGAATTCGATCAGATTTCAAATTACCGAATTTGAAAATTTTCGGGATTCAAATTTGAAATCCAATCGAATTTGAATTGCTATAGACCGGAGGGCATTGTAGTCATTTCCCCCTAATAAAATCTTAAAAAAAAGAAAAATGTCACTGGACGAATCAATTCGTTGCCCCGGTGTCACTGGACGAAAGTGGGTCGAATTGGGTGTCAATTTTTGCCGAGGCAGCCAATTTAGTGTCACTCAGCTAATTGTCCCCCGAAATAATCCCCTAAGGGATAACTCACACCTAACTGATGATAAACCTAGCTCGCGGTCTCCGGCAGTGGTTGCACCTGTGTTCCACCCGACACAGCCGCCCGCTTCCTTTGATGATAAAATACTTTATCAAATCCTTGGATCATAACATCACTCCCCCCTAGACATGAAGCTTGTCCTCAAGCTTGCAAGCAGGAAAGGATTGGCGTAGCACTGCAGCTTCCATCCAAGTGGCCTCGTCCTGGTCGGTTCTCCCTTCCAATACACCAAAAATTGGCGTCGACCCTAAACAAAGCGTTGCGCCAATATGCGATGAGGTTCAGGTTGAGGAAGCTCATCTGTTGGAGAAACTTCCTTGGGCAGTTTTGGCGCGTGCTCTGGAGGATCCCCTCGAAATTCCTTGAGGAGAGACACGTGAAAGACATTGTGAATTCGGGCCCCAGGTGGCAGGGACAGCCGATAGGCTACCGTACCAACGCGATCTATCACGCGATAGGGCCCATAGAACCATGGTTCTAGCTTGTGAGGCTTGTGAGAAGAGCCCTCGCGCATGGAAATTTGGCGGTAACGTTGGAGCTTGAGCCAGACCCACGATCCCACAGGAAAGACAACCTCGCGATGGCCTTGATCATAGCATTGCTTTATGCGATTTTGTCCCCGGAAGATCCACAAGTTGGCAATCCACTTAATCAATCACTGAGGAGCCTTGCTGATATGGGACTAATGGAGGAGGCGGCCGTCCATACACCAGTTCAAAGGGGGTCATGCAAAGAGCAGAGTGAAAGGAGGAGTTGTAACAAAACTCAGCCCAGGGTAACCACTTGACCCATGTTGTAGGATTATCCACTTCCAGACATCTCAAATACATTTCCACTGCTCGATTAACAACCTCAATTTGCCTGTCCGTCTGTGGATGATATGTGGTGGACATGAGAAGAGCCGTACCACAGCGCTTGAATAAATCTTGCCATGAGGAACAACGGGTCCCGTTCAGAAACGATCGATTCCGGAATCTCATGCAACCGCACCACTTGATGGAAGAATGATGGGACATGACGCCCGATCTTCCGATAGGTAGATGATACGTCGATTGGTGGAGGATTTGACGTTGATGATCTGGCTTCCGATCAGAACCGATCGAACACAGCAATCGCTACACCACTACCTCCGTTCGTTATCAACCGTCCCAAGACGTGGTTGACCTCACCACGAGGGTTAATTCCTGCAAGCGAATCGAGAACACGAGCAAGAACGTAGAAGAGCAATCTGAAATTTCTAATTGAATTAAGTACACGAAGTTGGGATTCTACAAACTGGTAAACAGCGAAACTGCAATGGCAGATTAATCTAAGCAAAACCCAAGTCTTAAATTGCGACGGCTACAGAATATATATGAGGGAGAGACCCAATGGGGTGGCCAAGGGGATGGCCGAGCAACCCTAGGCCATACAAGCCTTATGGGCCCAAGCCAAGTGGTGCAGCACCGGCAGATTTTATCCGTCATCATGTTTTCATGCTTCCCGTTGACTCGGACAGAATTTGGTCATGGGACTGGATCCATTGAAAAGATCTCGTGAGCTTGTCCGTGGAGTACTTGAATGTCCAAAACGGACTTCGTATGACCCAGTTATGGTCGTTTGAAGTTGGACTGCTCCTAGTGGCCGAACTAGATTTGTGGAAGAATTGGGCTTGATCTCGGGCTTGGCTTGGAGTGTTAGGAGTTGGTTGGCACTTGTATTGTCTTCAGACAGAGTCATGGCTTGCTTAATCTCTGGTGTAGGTAGTGTATATGGCTCAACAAAAGAATTAATTCTAGCTCGTCGCTCCCATTTAGCACATTGACGTCGTTCTTTAGCACGTCGATGTGACGTGAAAGTCGATGGATGCGTAGTGGATGTAGCGTTGATCATATCCATGAGAGCCATGGTCACATCATTCTCCCCTTCTTGATTTTGAGTCGTCCTCGACTCAAGCTCATTGCTCTGCAAAAAGTTAGTACCAGCAAAAGGCAAAGAAACAAGCATATCCTTCGGTCGATGACATTGTGGCATAACAAAAGGAGATTTCAGATTTGAACAAATATATACTTGATGCACTATGTACTTCTGTTGATCATTATATTTGCCAATAGCATTAAAAATATATCTAGATAATCATGGCAAATCAGAATGTACATACAGTTTCTCCTCTAAACTATTTAAATCATATAGAACATCAAATTCAATGTAACCCAAAGTATTTAAAGAAGACAGCAATTTCAGCTCATCTTTTTCGCAAGAAAAATGAATGACTTGTTTATTTTCAGCACAAGTATTGTTAGTTTCTGAAACAAAAGTGACATGTTCATTCACTAATTGTGGCATAGATATAAGTGAATCATCATCACACAACTCTTCTTTATCACAAGGAACAACAAGCAAATCATTTTGTGACAAAGGTAAATCAGTAATGGATTCCACTAATGGTTGCTCTACGGTAGCATAATTGATAGAAAGTTTTAACACGTCAAAATCATTCTCACCTTGAATGAATGTGGCACCGTTTACGTGACCTTTATTCTCCTTCTCAGTTAATGTAGGTGCATTTTCAACTGTAGGAGTGGAAAGCATGCACGAGGCAACAAACATCTCCTCATTCTCCTTTGTATCATTCTCCTTCTCTTGCTTGTTCTCAAGGTCCTGCACAATAGAAGATTTACTCACCTCAGGTAACTGTACAACCAAATCTAACTCCTCAGTCAAAGGAAATGTCCCATGCTCGACCTTCTCGTCTTTCATCATATCGTTCGAATATTCCTACAACATGTTAGACACAGAAGGATACACAACATTTTTGCAAATTGATGCATTATTTTCAGCAATATGTTTGCCATATCCAATTTGATTTTTAGACTCTAGCAAGTTGTCTTTCTTTTCATTTTCAGCTCTTTCTTTATTACATTGTATAATTTCAGCAGGTGTCATACCAAGAAATGTGATTTTCTTTCCGTTGTGCATAAAAGTGTATTTATTTCTTCTATCATAATAAGTTGCATTAGTATCTAATTCCCATTGATGGCCTAACAAAATTTGACATGCTACATCGAATTCAGCAGAATCTTGGTACGGTCCAATAAAGAAGTGAATTTTGGCAGTTTGTGTTACCTTTATCTTACCACTGTTACTGAACCATTGAATATGGTAAGGATGAGGATGATCACGTGTAGTCAAGCCAAGCTTCTTAACCAAATCTAAACTTACCAAGTTGTTGCAGGTTCCTCCGTCAATAATGACACGAACACGTTGTTCCTTGACAATGAGGTACATCTGAAACAAATTATGGAGTTGTAGCTTCTCCGCCTGCTCCACTTGACTGCTCAACACACGTCTTTGCAATTCTCTTTCTCCCATACCTTGACGATTGCGGTATTTGAAATGATTTTGATTCTCTCGGTTGGTCATAGCAAAGTCCTCCTCGATTCCGAGAATCATTCTAGTATTCGGCCCTGCCATGGTTAGTAGAAAACAAAATGATAACAAAAATAAGTATTATCCCTATAAACTACTAGGTGATGGTAGGTGGAATCACACGCTCACAAGCGTTTTACCACGTTCTTACAAGTGTTCTTACTGACACGGCAGGTGGTACAACCGGTGGCTGGTTCATGATACCTTGAGGAGTGATAGCAAAGCGATGGACATGAAAGGATGTAAACACTTCTGTTTTTTTCTTTCATTGCTAATCTTTTTTCTTTCTATTTTTTCTTTATTTTTTGTGTGGCTTTTTTTTATGCACTTAACTTTTCTTTTTTTTTTTCACAAAAGTGCTGCAAAGGATGAATTACAACTCAAGATTTATGAACTAGGCACAAATGCTATCACAATTCTCTCGGCAGCCAAGCAAAGATTCTCTGTAGAAACTTGCAGCGACGATTTGGCACTCTTAACGAACTCAAACTCAAAAACTGATAACTACAAAGTTGTAGATCTTTTCTTTCTCGTCGATTGGAATATATGGAATACCCAATTTGAATTTTGGAAATAGGAGATATGACCCCTAAAATACAAGCTGTACAGATTAATCTAAGATGGAACAGATTAACTTGTAAAGAGATTTTGGCGCAATGGACAAAGTTGTAGATCTCTTCGTTGGCTAGAATTTAGAGTATTTAACCCCCAATTTGGAGCTGAGACAAAGGAGATATCATCTTCAGAATAACAGCAACACGAAAGGAAAATCCGAACAGACTACAGCTCGAACTTGATTTCGGTTTAGGGTTGGATTTTGAGACTCGACACTAGACCAAGAACACGACTTGACCAGCAACACGACGATGACCATGAACACAAATTCAACAATGTGAAACTGAATATGAAAATTGCAAAAGGCTCGAAGTGGTTTGGACAGTGGAACACGATGATGAACACAATTTTTTTAGGGCTTTTTGTAGACTCTAGGTAAAGGGGACACGATGAACGAAAGGGATACAAGGATACCTGACAATAAACCGTAACTTTGATACGACTTGATGGGACACGGTGCCCGATCTTTCGACAGGTAGATGATACATCGATTGGTGGAGGACTCGACGTTGACGATCCGGCTTCCGATCAGAACCGATCGAACCTAGCAATCGCTACACCACTACCTCCATTCGTTATCAACCATGCCAAGACGCGATTGACCTCACCATGAGGGTTAGTTCCTGCAAGCGAATCGAGAACACGAGCAAGAACGCAGAAGAGCAATCTGAAATTGCAAATTGAATTAAGCACACGAAGTTGGGGTTCCATAAACGGATAAATGGTGAAACTACAATGGCAGATTAATCTAAACAAAACTCAAGTCTAAAATAGCGATGGCTACTGAATATATATGAGGGAAGATGGCTAGGGGGTGGCCAAGGGGGTGGACGGCTAACCCTAGGTCATACAAAGCCCATGGGCCCAAGTGGAGGCAACGCAGCGCTCGACAGATTCTGATCGAGTTGGTATTTCGACGATTCCCATGGACTTGGAAGAAATTTTGAGGTGGGACCAGATCTGTTGAAAAGCTTATCTCCTAAGCTTTCCATGAAGTGGTAGAACATCCAAAACGGAGTCCGTATGTGGCCTGGATGTCCGTTTGAAGTTGGACTAGTCTGTGATGGCCGAGCTGGGCATGTCGATAAAGTGGGCTTTATCTCTGACTGGGCCTTGAGAAACATGAGTAGTTGGGCCTGAGGACTTGGAGGAGGTGGAGAAGCACCTTTCTTTAGTATGTCTTCATGTAGTGGAGGAGGCCAAGGTGGCGGCCGAACTTGTGGCGTATGCGGCGCTATACCCGGGCAGCAAGCATGCCACCTGTGTATACGTCCTGGTAAAGGAGGTGGTCGATGAAACCATGCACATGTAGACATCATTGTAAGTGTAGATGAAGCAGATGGTGTCGTAAAGTCTTGCCAACTTGTCGTAGATGTAGTGATCGAAGAGGAAGTCGTCGATGACAAGCGCGATGATGACCACGGTGAGGACGTCGTTGATGAAAAGCTCAATGGCGATCACGCTAATGAAGCAGTAAATAAATATCTTGGTGATAATCATGTTGATGTGTTATTGATCATATCCATGATGGGCATAGTCACATCAAAGAAGATAGTAGCCACCCTAGCTGCTGAGAAGGACCTGAGGAGGGCAATGAAGTGGGCATACTTTGATAAGCGATTGACCACCACTAATAGGGAAATTTTGCCCATTGACTTCGGCAACCCCGTGATGAAATCCATGGAGACATCTGTCCACACCTGGTGCGGCACTGGCAAGGGCTAGAGTAGAACTGTAGGAGACAGTGAACTAGTCTTGCTTTGCTGGCATACTCGGCACCCTGCGAAAAACTCCACCGACGGTCGCTACTATTCCTAGAAATATTTCTACCTAATCCGATGAAGGGTCTTCTACACTCCCTCATGCGTGAGGTCATGGACCGAAGCGATGATGCAGTTGATGAGTACCGATCCTGCTGGAACAAACAACAAGTTATTGCGGTACACGAGCCCTGCCTCCACTCGCCAGCTTTCCTTTTGGTGTGCCTGCTCTGCTCGACCCTGATTCTTTGATGCTTCGGCTGCACCTTCCTGAGCTGTGGCACCCAACCACTGGTTATAGTGTCGTTGCACCTCTGGATCTTGGCTCAACAGGTCCAGCCACTGGTCCCTTGATACCTCCACCGGAACACAAATTGCCGCACACTCCACTGCTTCCCCTGGCCTGCGAGACAGGGCATTGGCTGCAGTGTTCGTCTTACCGGGCTTGTACTCCACTTGAAAGTCAAATTCGATTAACTTGCTAAGCCAATGTTGCTGTGGCGGAGTAATTAGTGTCTGCTCTAGTAAAAAACTTCAGACTGCCATGATCCGTGCATAGAATGAACGTATGACCCCATAAATAAGGTCGCCAATGGCGCACAGCCTTTGATAACCCGATGAGCTCCCTTTCATACATAGCTAGTTTGGTGTGTCGATCAGCCAACTTGCGACTGAAATCAGCAATTGGGTGACCCTGCTGGTGAAGTACCGCTCCAATCCTTGTTCCTGAAGCGTCACACTCCACCATGAACGGTGCTGAAAAGTCAGGCATCTGCAACACCGGCGCTGACATAAGTGCTTACTTTAGTCGCTGAAAAGCTCCTTCCGCTTCCTAGGACCACTCAAAGCTGTTTCACCGCAGTAAGGCCACCAGAGGTTCTGCCTGAGTTGCGTAGTCTTCGATGAAACGCCGATAATACCCGGTCAGCCCCAAGAAGCCTCGCAGCGCAAAAACCGACGCCGGTCATGGCCATGCCTCCACGGCCCAGAGCTTCGCGGGATCGGCTTCTACCCCGTTGTAGGAGATGATGTGGCCCAAATATCCAATGCGCTCCTGTGCAAAGGAGCACTTGGACCTGTTGAGATATAGGTCGTGTTGACGAAGTCGATCCAATACCATGCGTAGGTGCTCGCAGTGTTCCTCCTTGGTGCGACTATAGATGAGGATGTTGCCGAAGACACCATAACGAACTTGCAGAGAAATTCATGTAAAACCTTGTTCATTAGTGCTTGGAAGGTTGATGGCGCGTTGGATAACCCAAAGGGCATCACGAGAAACTCGTAATGGCCTTCATGTGTCCAAAAAGCCATCTTGTCGATCCTAACTTGGTGGTAGCCTGAGCGAAAATCCAAGTTGGAGAAGAATCTAGCTCCCCACAGCTCATCCAGCAACTCCTCTACCACCAGAATCGGAAACTTGTGCTTGATGATCTTAGCGTTCAATGCGTGGTAGTCTACGCAGAACCGTGATGTTCCATTAGCCTTTTTGACGAGCAGTACGGGCGACAAAAAAGGGGAATGGCTGGGTCGGACGATTCCCTGGTGCAACATCGCCTCACATTGCCATTCGATCTCGTCTTTTTGACGGTAAGGGTACCGGTAGGGCCGAAGCACCACTGGGTTGGTGCCTGTGGCCAGGCATATGCGATGGTTGCATGGCCATGGAGGTGGTAGGCCCTGCGGTTTCTCAAACATGTCATTATGTTTCTCCAACAGGCGCTGTATCTCCGGCTCCTCACCCAGTGTCACCTGCAGCAGCTGAACCTTTTCCCCACCTTGCAGCCCTTGTAGCACAGCACGTCCTCCCTGCTAATCAAAGGACATGGTGAGGTGTTGGAAGTTCCACTGCATGTTCCCCAGCGTTCGTAGCCATTGGACCCCCAATGCGACGTCAAATGTGTCGAACGGGATCACCAAAAATGGAGCCTTGAAAGAGTACTGTCGGATTGCAAATTCTGCGGTGAGAACCATGCCAAAACACGGCAGATAACCCCCGCCCGCAACCTTGACCCGTTGTGCAGTATCCTGCGTTTCAGCCTGCGTGCTTTGATGGGCGGCGTAGCCGCTCAAGAAGTTATGCGTGCTACCACTATCTATCAGACCATGGAGGCTGTGCCTCTCAAACTGAACCAGGACCTGCATTGTTTCTCCCTGTTTTGGTCCCAACACAGCCAACATAGATAGGGATGGGTCCTCTCCCTTGGTCTGCTTCTTCCTCGTCGTCCTTGTCCTAATCTTCTCCTTCGACTTCTAGATGGAACAAGCGCTTGCATCGATGTCCCCTGGTGTAAACCTCATTGCAGTTATAGCAGAGCCCCTTGACCCACCTGTCCACTAGTTGGTCAGCACTCAGACGCAACTGGTTGGTCATTGAAACAGTGCTGCCCTAGGAGCATGAGGACAACGCTGGCGTGGCCTTGTTCCCCGGGCCTGAAGGCACAGCCGAGAAGACTGGAGCCTACTGGCCTCTGGTGCTTCCACGCCCTCCGGATGTTGGAGTCGAGCCCCCTGTTCCCGTCCAGCCTGAAGCAACACCGCGGCTGAATGGTGGTCTTATACGCCTTAGGTTCGATAGGCTCTGTGTTGCCTCGGCGATCGAAGCGTCCTTCCTTGCCTCCGCTTCACGAACGAACCCGATTGCCTCAGCGAGATCCCGCGGTCTTTCCTGCCTGACGTCAGCGGCCAAAGCCACCGATGATCCGATGGTGAATGTCTCAATTTGGTCCGTTCGCCGCATGCGTGGTGTCCGGGCAAGCAAGCGCTGGAACTCCCTCGAGTAGTTGTCGATTCTGCTGCTGCCCTGCTTCAAGTTCACCAAGTCGCCAAGGGGTGCGGCGCTTGAGTGTCTGGTGAAACGTTGACTAAAGGTTTCATAGAAATCTTTTCGGGTGATCTCCCCCTCTTCTTGCTGCCAATTGTTCAACACTTCCAGAGCCTCTCCACGAAGATGTATCCCTGCGAGCTACACCCACTCTTTCTTTGGAATGCGGTGGAAACAGAGGAAGCGCTCGCATTGCCTCAGCCACCCAAAGGGTTGTTGGCATCGTCGTACTCAGATAGATCGAACCGACGGGGATGGGGAGTCAACCTACGGTCGTTGTCATCATCTTTCCTTTGTCCGCCAGATCGTCGACGGTTCCCCTCTTGCCACCCGCGGGGTGTGAAGGTCGGTCTTCCTGCTCCTAGCGGCCGCACTGATCTGCCTGAAGCGGCATCTGGACCATCGGGGTGGACCTTATGGCTGGGCATGTCCACTGGTCCCTTCCCCCTGACGCTCTTCAAGATCTCCTTCAACAACCGCCTGTTCTCCTTCCCCTTGGTCTCCAGCGTAGCGACCTGATCTTCCAGTGTGGGCGTGGTGGCAGCCATGGCACCAGGGCCTCCGGGTTCTGATACCAAATTGTTATGCGCTTGCTCCGGATAAGCAAGGCCGTAGGCGCGTGTGCCTGGCCGAAGGCCAGACCGGACGCTATCGCCCAACGAACTCACCACCACAGCGCGCGGCAGAGCAACCTTGGTTGTTTTCGGAGCCACCGCCTAGTACCATTCTTTTGTCGCAAAACAAGCTATCATTTTCTTCTATTCTTCTCTTAATATAAAGACCCTACAGACTCCACAAACAGCACCCTCAACAACCTCCTAAACAGAAGCCAACAACCCTGGAAACGCACGCTCTAAGCACTGAATAGTTGTATACCTTGAACTGACCCTAAACTGACACCTAACTGATGATAAATGTAGCTCGCGGTCTCCGGCCTGTGCTCCGCCCGGCATGGCTGCCCACTTCCTTTGACCATAAAATACATTATCAAATCCTTGGATCATAACAGAGACCACGGCCACTGTAAGAGAGATTGAGAATAAGATTGTTACTCCTTTTTGGGCAAGAAGTAACAGAGAGTCCAGGCGCGCCACTACAGCAGCGGCGGCAGGTCCTGAATTCCTGATGCGTACGGCGCAGCAATGGAATACATTGCTGCGATCTAGCATGTTTTGTGCAGCCTTTTTTCTTAAATTCCTGATGCGTAACAGCATGGGCTTTGGGTCTCCGATCTAGCATGTTTTGTGCAGCTTTTTTCTTAAATTACTTGATTATCTTTTTCCATGCTTTAACTTTTTTATATTGTTTCTTAAAAATCTCACAATCATAACATAAATATTCTAAAATCCAGTTTCAATTATAAGTTTCGGGTTTTCAAAACCATCAGTTTTGAAACCCAGTACCCTTTTCCCCTAGATTATTTCATTAAGTATTTCTTGGCTACCTATAAGGTGATCATATTTATATGTAAAATCCTAAATCTAATTGGGAATTTACAGACCTAGACTGACAAATAATCAATTTAATCACTAGAAATGTGGATAGCACTATTTAGAAAAACTTTTGGAATCTGATGTCCGATCGATTGGACACGAACACGGGCACGCTGTGTTCGCAATGGCATTTTATTGCTTTTGCGTCCGCCGTTCGCTTGCTAATCGTTTGCTCGCTTGCTCTTTGCTGCTCGCTGGCTGACCACCAACGCCACTGCTCGTCACCCGCGTCTCTTTCTCTATTGCCTCTGTTATGGCTACCTATCTATCTTTCTCTTTTTATTCCTCGTCTCTAATCTCGTGATGACCTCATCCCATGAACTTGATGGCCGGATTCGGCGAGTACGACATGGGGGCTCGCCGGATCTGGAAAAGAAGAGGGGCTAGGAGAAGTTGCATCTCAATTTTTATCATGAAACATCAGCCATGTTCATACAAAACTTTTTGTTTTGCCTAGGAAAACTTGATTTTGTTCTTGTAAAACTTCTTATATTTACAGGGGTGATTTTTGAACAACAATGGAACATGAGGTTTCATCAGTAGTTTAGACAAGTTTTATTAGTATTTATTAAAGTTGCATTGGTCCTTTTTTAAGTTTCATCGGTCGGTTTAGTCAAGTTTCATTGCTTTTTCTTTAAGTTTCATCAGCAGTTTAGCCAAGTTTCATTGTCACTCTCAAGTTTCATCAGTAGGTAGCCAAGTTTCATTGTTATTTTTTTAAATTTCATCGGTAGTTCCTCCAGTTTCAATAGTTATTTTGTAAAGTTTTATCAGTTTTTGTCCTGTTTCATATATATATTGTCAAGTTTTATCGATAGGTTTTTCAATTTTTATCAATTATTTTCTAAGTTTTCATTCTGACCCCATACGTCCGATAGGAACCGATCCGAGACGCTCGCCATTAAAAAAGCATCAATAATTCAATGAAAACAAGAACTTTTCCCACAGTATTGAAAAACTGTAGCTTACCAACGACACCAGAGCCCAGGTCCCATGCAGGCATTCCCGCAAGACTCGCAGCTCTACTCCTCGCCGCAGGGCTTGGCTTGCGGCTAAGCAAACAGCCAGCCACCCCGCAGAAGTGAAGGCTCGCCAGATCATCACAATGAAGCTTGCGACCTGGTTCAATGCCAGAGTGAAGCCGGTAGACACCGCCACTGACAAACTGCTGGAAAACCCACTGCCTATATAATGATGCCATTCAGATCTTGGCAGACCTTGCGGGGCTGCAGCTGGATGACCTGGCCCTTGGCCCAGCCACTACCCTGTGGTCGCCCCCCACAACAGCCCAGGGATTTGTTTTTCGGCCGAAAAAAATTAAAAATCGGTGAAAATCGGTATTCTCGGGCACCCCCGATTTTTAGATGAATCGGTTGAAAAATTTTGGATTTAATAAATTTTGTATGAATTTTAAGTTATGTATAAAACAACATTGATATCTTTCCAATGTAAGAAGTGTGCTGTAGTTCGGTGGTTTGTCCTTGCGGGTTCAAATCTCTGAAATGCAGTTGTTGCAGTTTTTATTTTGACAAATTGAAATTTGAACAAAAAATCGGATCGAGAATCAGCCAAATTTTTTTGAAAATCGGTTGACTCGGTCCTAGCTGAGTTTTTTTCTAAACCGAAAAACAAATCCCTGGAACAGCCTGATGGAACGCCCATGGAGTGCTCGGCCACCCACTAGCAGGGTGGCAATTTTGCTTCGTCGGATCGTCTCCCCATGAGGATGAAGAACAACCTCCCCAACATATCCATGTCTTTTGCCAGAGGGTCCATGCCACCGGCTTCTAGGGCTGCTCCAAACCCGGATGCATCCTCTACGGTCCTTCCTGCTCCCCCTAGTCGGCTATTTGTGCCGTTGGGGCTTCGACCCCTTGGCTGCGCCCAGAACTCGTGCGATATGCGACATGCGTGTTCCGTTGTCTCCTCTGTGTAATGTCTAACTCAACCTTCCATCTTCTCAATTGGAACGTCCGCGGGTTAAACTCAGCAGCCAGGCGCAGCGTCCTGCGAGGCCTCGTCGATTCCACTGGCCCTACAATCGTGTGCCTTCAAGAAACAAAGCTGGACTCTACAAGCAAGCAACTAGTGATCAATTGTCTTGGAAGCACCTTCGCGGACAGCTTTGTTTCCCTTGATGTCACGGAGACTAGAGGAGGTGTTCTCCTTGCCGTCCAAAGAAACCTTTTCGCCATAGATTACACCATCAATGTTGTCCACTGTGTCTCCGCAACGCTTCGCTCCAAGATGACTAGGGGTGCAAACGGATCGGATATGGATCGGATATCGTCATTTCCATATTCGTATCCATATTTTTTTTCCAGATACGGATTCGGATTCGGATACCTCTCGGATACGAATACGAATCGGATAACATAGCGGATACGAATACGGATCGGATATTTACTCAATTCGGACGGATACGAATATCCTTCAACTTCAGCACATTAACGACAAAACAAACCAACATGCCAACAACCCAACACAACATTACAATAATACTTGTTCCACCATTACAATAGTTCTAGGTCATAATGCTTACAGGCTTAGATCATATGAATAATGATGCACATGTAAGCTTAGATCATATGAATAATAATACGGATATCCGTATTCGTATTTGTATCCGGTCTATTTTCCGAAACCATATTCGTATTCGTATCCGGTAAAAAAAATCCGGATAGTATCCGTATTCGTATCCGTTTCTATTCGGATGCGGATAATTCGAATACGAATAGCCCATTTTTCGGATACGGATGTCGGATAATTTGGATTATTTGGTATCCATTTTGCACCCCTAAAGATGACAATGTGTCTTGGCGCATCACTGTAGTCTACACACCGGAGAGCAAGATCCAGTTCCTCACTGAAATAGCACACGCTGCAACCACTGTAGCGGACACCCCCTGGTTGGTGACTGGGGACTTCAGCCTCATCTACAAGACTAGGGATGGCAATGGGTACGGGTATGGGTAAATACCCGTGGATATTTACCCATTGGGCATGGGTATGGTGAGATTTCATACCCGCGGGTACGGGTATGGGTATGGTTCGGTACCCGCGGGTATAATTTTGGTGGGTATGGGTTTTAGGTATCCATACCCGTTACCTGTTACCCGCGAGTTGACATGTGGACCATTTACTCAGTGTCTCAGTTCTCATCTTAATCCTTCCCCAAATCCCGTCTCCACCACTCATCTATCCCTAACCCTAACACTACCAGTGTCGTCCACCATTTCTAGCTATGTACGATGCCACCCCTCTGGCCTGAACAACGACGGCCACCGTTATTGCTCTCCTTGTTGCCCCTCGGGTAAGATCCCCTCACCCTCCTCGTGCTAGAGATGTGTTTCTTCGTCTCCTCTTCTTAATCTGATGGGTCTCGGCCATAATAGGGAAGGTAGATCTAGTTGCAAGGGATTGACGACGTTGATTGGGGCATGGCTGCCAGCGGATTGATACGCACTTCCCCCAGGTGTTGTTCCATCTCTTTCCTCTACTTAGGTGCACCTCCATGGCCAGAATCTCCAAATTTCTCCTCCGGTCGATGGAAGACGATGCAATGTTGTGTCTTGGGGTAGAGCGGTACCGTTGGGTACAAACCCGATGGATGCGGTATGGGTATGAGTCTATACCCGTGACGGGTTTTGGGTACGGGTATGGGTACGGTTTTCTGACGTGGGTACGGGTCTGCGACACTACTATCCATGCCCGACCAGCCCGATTGCCATCCCTATACAAGACCCCAAACTCATGAGCACTTTCCGTGCAGTCCTCAACAGCCTAGAGCTGAAAGAAATTGATCTTCTAGGTCATCGCTTCACTTGAAGCAATAATCGACCGAGCCTTCTGTCACTACTGCGGATTAGCTCATCACTACCGGTTTTAAACCAGCATCTGTACCGGTTTTGGAACCGGTAGAAGGCAACCGGGAGTGATACTCCAGGATATCACTACCGGTTCATACAACCGGTAGTGATAGTATTAGAAATATTTAAAATATGTTAGGAATATATTAGGAGAAGCAGGACTCGAATCAGAGACCTCGTGAATCTAGCCTCACCTTTCTAACCAACCCACCCACTATCGCGTACTGATATAGATAAAATATGCATTCCTTTTAAACTTTCCAGAAACGAGCCACCACCACTATTAGAGAAATAGCCTTCCATACCGACACATCAGTCTCGGATGGCCACGAACCGAGACTAATGTGGCAATAGTCTCGGTTCGTGGTTACAGGGCTAAAAACATGATTTTTCGCTCACATTAGTCCCGGTTCGTAACACGAACCAGTACTAAAGGTGGCTTTGGCAAACAGATACATGCTAGCTGGCACAGGCACATATTAGTCCTGGTTCGTGTTATGAACCGGTACTAAAGGTAGGTCTTTAGTCCCTGTTCGTGTTACGAACCGGTACTAAAGGCTCATTCCAGCATACTTAAAAAGGAATACATATCCTAGTCTATTAAATACGCGTGGGTGGGTGGGTTGGTTAGAAGAGTGAGTGGGGAGTCACGTGGTGGCATGAGGCCCTAGGTTCGAGTCTTAGGTTCGCCTTACTTTTTAGATATTTTCTATACTTTAATACCGGTTAGGGAAACCGGGTGTCGACGATTTGTGTCGGCAATGTATTTTATAGGGCAGTGCGAAAGATCACAACTACGATGGTAGCACAGGGAGCCGGATTTATATAGGTTCGGGCCCTCAAGATGAGGTAATACCTACTCCTGTGCTCGTGGATTATATGGTGGATGTTAATTACAATGTATGTTCTCGTCAGGATGGCACGAGAACAGACAATGATCTTGGATGTGTGTATGATGTTGAGATGAAGATGATCTAACTAGGGACCCCCGACTCCCTTTATATAGTGCAAGGGGTCGGATTACAGATAGGTTTTCTAATCCATATAAGGAATATAGAGATATAACCGGGTTGGTCACGTCTATCTCCATGTATTCGAGTAGAAAACGAGTTCGTTTCCTTATAGAGTAAGCCAGGACGCGCCAGCCTCCAAGCCCGCCTTCTGGAAGATCCGTGCGACTCGGCCCAAAGAGGTGGTACGTCCAACTGGATATCTTGAAATACCTGGGCCCATATTGTCCACAGTAGCTCCCGAGTGCTTCGTGACTGGGTTGTCTTGATTCTGGGTTCAGCTTGCAGCCCTTCAGATGTAGCCCGAGTGGTATCACTCTTCGTTCGACTGATGGAGTTCTACTTCGCTGAGTAACCTGCTGATCAAACAACACTGTTGCAAATAACTCAAGAGAAAATCTCAAGCCTTAAAAAGGTGTCTGGTACCCAGCCCGACTGGTCGGTTATGCTGACTATTGGCCCCACGAAGAGGCATACCAAAAAGGTGGATGTTGCCGAGTGATCAGTGTCACCCTGCGTTATCCTCCCTGTTACGAATTATGGCATTGAGTGCATGCGCGAGAACTCAACATTCGGTCGGCGGGGACATGCCACAACCCGTAGAGGCGTTGAGGCATACGACCCGACTAGTCTTGAGAGTCAAGCTAGTGATTCTCGGAAGAATACGTCCATCTCCAAGTTGGGGGTCCTCCAAGTGGTGTTCGCCTAATGACGAACGATCCAGAGATTTGCCACTCAGACCCAACTGAAGAGGTAGCCTTTGATGTCCGCTCTGACTGAAGCCAGACCGACTTATGTCCCCAGGGGCACATCAAAAACTAAGTTAATTACCTGGAAAACACCCAGTCCTCAAAAGATTGATGACTAGCATAAGGCCCAACCGGGGGCGTGCCCTTTTTCCCGACTAGGTTTGACCCGAGTGACACCTGTACCCGAGCAATGTCGTGTACAGCTTACGGCCCCCATAGAGCGTGTTCTCTGGAACCTAAGTCCGGGCCCGAATATTGAAGTAGTGATTTTAGGGCTTCATCCTTTCCCGTCCAGCGCGGAAACGAAACGTCGCCCATTTTCTTTTAATGAGAGCGCGCCATTCTCCCGCCGCCACGGGGCATCCCTAGCGCCGCCTTCTGGAATGCCAATCGTCGCTTTGACTGTTGCGTCATGTTTCCAGAGACATCCGCGTCCAATCTTGGAAACAGTTCTCATCGGGGTTACTTCCCGACGCCATTACTTCCCGGAATCGATTCGACTTCCCAATCTTAGCTATAAAAAGAGGCCGGTACGGCGGCCGCTTCTCATCCCAAACTTCATACTCCGTCCCTCCTTCTCCGCCTGCCCCCATGGATAACAAAGAGTTCATGGCGGAGATTTGGGCGGAATACGATCTTGCACTCGCCGAGGTTGCCGAGGAAGCAGCTCGTGCCCGCGACGTCGCCTCCGTTGCGGTCCTGATCGAGGTCGTCCCGGCTCTCACCGAGGTGGCCGATGTGATTGTCGAGGCGCTAGTCCGCGCTCGCCAATATCTCCTGTAATTGGCCTGTAGGCTATCTAGGTTTAGATTCCTTCTAGATGTAGGAACTTGCTGTAAATTATCAATGTACATGATTTTCTTTCCAATATAATATATGCTAATCGGTTTTTCTTAATTCGAGTCATGCATTTTGCCTCAGCAAGTTAAGTTCTTTTTACTAAGCACTCTGCCCAGCGCATCAAATTTCTTAGCGTTAGGAGTTGGCGCGGAGCTCTGTCTCCAAGAACGCAATCGAGAAGTATGAGTGTTGCTAGGAGACAAGAGTTTCGTTACTCGGAACAATTAACACTTAGGCTCAACATGGACTTGAAAAGAGAAAAATCGATTAGGTATCGATTCGGTGCAAACTGCACCTAATTAGATGTAGCTCCCGACTTACTGGCTAGTCGGGATCCGACTAGGGAGCAAGTCAAATTTATCTCCACAAAAGAGAAGGGGTGCGCGATTGCGCACCTAATTAGGTGTAGCCCCTAACTTACTGGCTAGTCGGAATCCGACTAGGGAGCAAGTCAGGTTAGATTCCAGATAAAAAAGATTAGGTCTTGCACACAAGACCTAATTAAATAGTAACCCGACTTACTACTTAATTGAAACACAAATAAGTAGCAAGTCAAAAGCTGAATTCCATAAATGTAAAGATGATGTGAACGAAAACTTATCTTTATTTATTTGTAAACATGTGTACAACGGTCGTCAGGTATAGAACCGACGTAATTGTTCGATGTTCCACGAGTTGTCCATGAGAGTGCCGTCTTCTCGCTTCAATCGGTAAGCCCCCGGGCGTGTCACCGAGTCAATAATGTACGGTCCTTCCCAGCATGGAGAGAGTTTGTGGCCACTCGATTGATTGACTCGAAGGACCAGATCTCCAACTGAGAAGGCTCGATCCCGCACATTACGATCGTGGTAACGACGCAGACCCTGGAGGTACTTGGCCGACCAAATTGTCGCAGCGTCCCGAGCTTCCTCCAATCGGTCCAGTTCATCGATCCGACTAACCTCTGACTCGTCCTCATTGAACCTTTGAACTTGTGGTGACCCGAACTGTAGCTCCGTTGGAAGGACCGCCTCAGACCCGTATACGAGGAAGAAGGGAGACTGCCCCGTAGCTCGGCTGGGACTCGTACAGAGCCCCCAGAGTATGGCAAGCAATTCCTTCATCCATTTTACCGTGTATGGGTTGAGCCGATCAAAGATCCGCGCCCTAACGCCTTGTAGAAGCATGCCGTTCGCGCGCTCGACTTGCCCGTTGCTTCGCGGGTGTGCCACTGAAGCAAAGCAAACCTTTATGCCCACATCTTCTCACCAGCTTTGAAACTCGTCGTTTCTGAACTGAGAGCCGTTATCCGTAATGATCCGAGATGGTACGCCAAACCGACCGATGATCTTGGTCACAGGCTTGGCTTCAATCCATTTAGTGAACTTGTCAATGGCGACGAAGATGTGTTCAAAATCACCTGGGGCCTTTTTGAAGGGTCCGACAATGTCGAGCCCCCAGACGGCGAACGGCCAGGTGATGGGGATCGTCTGAAGTTCCTGAGCCAGCACGTGAATCTGCCGAGTGAAGAACTGACAACCCTCGCACTTGCGGACGATCTCCTTTGCGTCAGAGACGGCAGTCGGGCAGTAGAAGCCTTGACGAAAGGCTTTACCAACCAATGTAGCTAAGGCAGCGTGATGGCCGCACATACCCGAGTGAATTTCACGCGGCGGGGCGCCGTCGCCGGACTCGGATCGCGCCGAAGTATCCGGAGGTGCTTTGGCGGTACAGAATTCCTTCATGCACCACGTATGCACGACTCCGACGTTGAATTTGCTCGACAGCCCTCCGATCGTCGGGAAGCTTTTCTTCTCGCAGGTACTCCAAGTATGGCTGCGTTCAATCCGAGACGAGGGCAAACACTTCTGACTCGGGCTGTTGTTCATCCGGTTGGGGTAGTTGCTCCTGCGGTGTGATGGAGGGGGCGTGAAGCTCTTGGACGAAGACCCCGGCCGGGACTGGAGCCCGACTGGAGCGCATGTTTGCGAGCTCATCTGCCGCCTCGTTGTCTCGTCGCAGAATATGTATGAGCTCCAACCCATCAAACTTGTCCTCCAACTTTCTGACCTCCTGACAGTAGGCAGTCATGTTGTCGTTGACACAAGTCCAATCCTTCTGCACTTGGCTCACCACGAGCTGGGAATCTCCGCGAACCACCAATCGCCGGATGCCGAGCGATATGGGAATGCGGAGACCGTGGATGAGCGCTTCGTACTCGGCCGGGTTGTTTGAAGCTGGAAAGTGAATCTGGAGGACATACTTGAGACGTTCGCCTCCAGGTGATATAAGAACGAGACCAGCCCAGCGCTGTCATGGAGAGAGCCGTCAAGTACATGTTCGATACTCGGCCTCTTCGACGGCTAGGGAGCTCAGATCTCCGTCCACTCGGCGGCGAAGTCGGCGAGTGTTTGTGTCTTTATGGCACTGCGTGGCTTGAACGAGAGCTCAAAATCCCCGAGTTCCACCGACCACTTAGCGATCCTCCCAGTGGCTTCCCGATTGTGGAGAATTTCTCCAACAGGGAAAGAAGTGACCACCGAAATTGGATGTTCTTGAAAGTAGTGCTTCAGCTTTCGAGAGACGATCAGGACCGCGTACAGAAGCTTCTGCACCTGCGGATAGCGTACCTTGGACTCGCCCACTTCGCTGATGAAGTAGACCGGGCGCTGAGCCTTGTAGACGTGTCCTTATTCTTCTCGTTCCACTACCACCGCGGAACTCACTACATGAGTGGTGGCCGTAATGTATAGCAAAAGTGGTTCCTGTGGCATAGGAGATGCCAAGACAGGTGGCGAGGTGAGGAACGATTTGAGATCCTCAAAAGCCTTCCGTGCTTCAGGTGTCCAAACGAACTTGTTGTGTTGCTTCTTCAACAGCTTGAAGAAGGGCGACCCACGCTCGCCGAGTCGCGAGATGAATCGACCGAGTGCGACCATGCACCCATTTAGACGCCGGACGTCCCTTTGGCACGTTGGGGGAGCCATTTCCATGATGGCTTTGATCTTTTCCGGGTTAGCTTCAATTCCGCGGTGAGATACCACGAAGCCAAGAGGCTTTTCCGAAGGGACCCCGAAGATGCACTTCTCTGGGTTTAATTTCATGCTGTATGCCGTTAGGCTCTCGAATATCTCCGATAGGTCAGCGACCAAGTCGGATGTTACCCGAGACTTGACGACAACGTCATCAATGTACGCCTCCAGATTGCACCCAAGCTGGTTGTGGAAACATCGCTGAATGCAACGCTGGTACATTGCTCCGGCATTCTTCAATCCGAAAGGCATAGTGACGTAGCAGAAAGCCCCGAACGGAGTGATGAACGAAGTCTTGATGCAATCTTCTTCCTTTAAGCTAATCTGATGATAGCCTGAGTAGGCATCCAGAAAGCTCAAAAGCTCGCAACCGGCAGTGGAGTCAACCACCTGGTCAATGCAAGGTAGCCCGAACGGATTCTTGGGACATGCTTTATTTAAGTCGGTGTAATCGACACACATGCGCCAAGTACCATTCTTCTTTTGTACAAGTACCGGATTTGCCAACCAATCGGGGTGGAGTACCCCCCTTATAAAGCCGGCAGCTAAAAGTTTGGTGATCTCCGTCTTGATGACTTCCTTCCGATCCTGTGCGAACCGACGCAGCCGCTGCTTGATCGGCTTGGCTTTGTCGTGTACATTCAAAGAGTGCTCGATCACCTCCCTCGGGACACCTGGCATGTCGGACGGCTTCTAAGCGAAGATGCCCCGATTCGTTTGGAGGAAGGTGACGAGCGCCTCATTCTATTTCGGATCGAGCCCTGTCCCGATCAGAGCCGTTTTGGCCGAATCGGACGGGTCGAGCGAAGTACGCTTGACATCTTCGTCAGGCTTGATGCCTAATTTAGACGGCTTCTTGTTTAGTGGTTCGTCTTCGTCATGGAGAGTGATGGTACTTTCTTTGGATCTTGTCTAACTTAGCGGCCGCTCCGGCCGATTGGTAATCGCGATTTTCCTATCAAGGAGATAGGAAAACTTGACGTCTCCGCGGACCGTGATTACGCCCCGTGGACCTGGCATTTTCATAAATAGGTAGGTGTAATGTGGGACAGCCATGAGTTTGGCCAAGCCCGGCCTTCCCAAGATTGCGTGATACGTAATCTCGAAATCGGCCACCTCGAAGCTGAGGTTTTCCGTCCGGAAGTTGTCCCGAGTGCCGAAAGTGACCAGAAGAGAGATCCTCCTAATCGGCACTGAGGAGGTTCCCGGGATTATACCGTGAAACGGTGCGTCAGTCATCTGAAGTGCCGACTTTGGAATCCCCATCTCGTTAAACGTCTTGGCGAAAAGGATGTTCAATCCGCTTCCGCCGTCGACCAAAAGTTTGCACAGACGGACACCCCATACTATGGGATCTAGAATGAGTGGATATCTTCCTGGACAAGGGATGTGGTTAGGGTGGTCCGAGCGATCAAACTTGATCGGAACTTCGAACCATCGAAGGTATTCGGGGGTCACCGGAGTAGCTGCATTAACTTCTCGAGTATTAAGCTTCTGCTTACGTTTGGACTCGTATGCATCCGATCCCCTGAATATGTAATTGAGCTCGCGCTCGGCTTCTGGATAAGCGCCACCCTGAGGGGGGTTATGCTTGTCGTCTTGCTTGGCGTCCTTCGGAGCGTCCTTGTTGTGCAACTCAGCAAACCTCTTCAAGACGTTGTAGTTTTTCGCCGCGTGCTTCCCGTTTGGATGGAAAGGACACGGCGCTTCCATTACCTTGTTATAGTTAGTGGACTGGAGCGGCTTTTGCCGACCATGATCCGTGACCGCTACCAGCTCTTCACCCTTGCGCTTCTTGTCCTTCTTGGAGGACGATTCGGGCTTGTCCTTCTTGCCTTCGTTCTTACTCGGGTGATCCTCTTGACGCTCAGCGAATGCGTCCGAGGCGGTAGCATATCGATCCGCCAGGGCGAACATCTCCTTGACGATGGTCGGGGGCTTCCGAGACACTTTCTTGATTAGATTAGGGTCACGAACTCCCTTCTGGAAGGCCGCGACGACAACCGCCTCCGAAATCTCTTGGATTGTGTTCTTCTTCTTGGTGAAACGCCGAATGAAATCCCTTAGCGACTCACCTTTTTTCTGATGAATCTGATAAAGGTCCCATTGGGTCTCAGGCTTCTCGTAAGTACCCTGGAAATTGGCGACGAATTGGTCACAAAGCTCTCCCTAGGAACCGATTGAGTTCTCTGGAAGGCCCGTGAGCCAACCCTGAGCCGGAGAAGTTAACATGACCGGCAAATAGTTTGCCATCACGTCGTACCCTCCGCCCGCGGCCTTGATTGCCAAAGAGTAGATCTACAACCAAGCCTCTGGGTCCTACTACACGAAGTTGGGGTGTGAATGCCTTGATCCGGTCAATCAATCCGTCCCCAGGAGGAGGAGACTGACGGGGAAGGATCCGTCGCGGTGGAGTGCGGCGCCGGTCTTCATCTCGCTCCCTCCGCCGGGCTTCGATGTCGTGGCGGAGGTCGTGACTTGCACTTTGGCGGGCGTCTTGCCCGCGAGTTGGCATATGCCGACTGCGCCGAGTGCTACTCGTGGCAGTCTGGCTTCTGGCCGAGTCGGCCTGTTGATCCCGAGTGCCTTGGACAGCCGCTGCCGTGACCCATGGCTTTGATCTGCTCCATGATCGGCGTCGCCGGGCTGTTCTCTCCAAGTAAAGGACCAACATTATTCAGGAGGGTTTTACATGCGAGGATGTTTTGCTAAGACGTACGGAAGACCGAGCGATCTCCCATACGGACTTGAAGCAGTTCCTCCCAGACTTCTCGTGCGCGACCGTACAATTTGCTGCTCAGATCTTCTCCGCCTCCGCCGTTATGTTCGGCTCCCGCCTCATCCATGGGGCGCTGAGTCGATCCGGAGGCTTGTCCATCTAGCACATAGATGCCGCGAAAGTCGGGGAAGCCGTTGACGCTCTCGTCTGACTCGGATTCCGAGTAAGAGAGGCTCAACTGATCCCGATTTGTTGGCTCATCGATGGGAGTGATTATAACTTCCACTTCTCATGCCGGATCATTTGGCAGAAGAGAGTCCGACTGAGATTCGGCAGAACTGATCTGCTGAAATCTTGCGGCCGAATTGACCAATCCAAGTGGTATGCCCACTCGGGAAGTTGATCTGGTTAGAGTTGTCCCTAAGCCAGGTCTCAGAAAACTCATCCCAGTGTGTGTGCGTTGTGCGGCGCTCCTTAGCCCAGATTGAAAAAGACGGCGTGTCATCTCATGGAAAACAGCGGCCGAATTTGTTAACCCGAATGGGACGCCAGACAACTGAAAATTCACAATTCCTAATTGGATTCGAACGCGATCCAGATTAGGAACAGCCTTGACGGTTGATTCATTACCAGCGGAGGACGCTGGCAGAACCATAAGCTCGTGACCCTAACTGGGACCGAAAGGAGTCCTTATGGTGAGGCAGTCGGAGTCATTGTCGCCAGATCGGATCTCTTTCGAATTAGAATCCAGAAGAGGCGAGCCGACGTGGTGTGGCTCAACTGAAGTCGTATTCAACCTTCCTCGGACGTTGTCCGGCTGAGAGAGCCGGAGTTCCCCGGAGTCATTGGCAAGGAAGCCGAGTTCCCCGAAGACGAAGCCTTGGCCGGGGATGTAGGTGAAGACAAATCCGCCGATGGAGGCCATCGAAGTTGATGAAGTTGATCGTGACGCTAGCCCCTACCTGGCGCGCCAACTGTCGACGATTTGCGTCGGCAAAGTATTTTATGGGGCAGTGCGAAAGATCACAACTACGATGGTAGCACAGGGAGCCGGATTTATATAGGTTCGGGCCCTCAAAATGAGGTAATATCCTACTCCTGTGCTCGTTGATTATATGGTGGATGTCGATTACAATGTATGTTCTCGTCGGGATGGCACGAGAACAGACAATGATCTTGGATGTGTGTATGATGTTGAGATGAAGATGATCTAACTAGGGACTCCCGACCCCCCTTTATATAATGCAAGGGGTCGGGTTACAGATAGGTTCGCTAATCCGTATAAAGAACATAGAGATATAACCGGGTTGGTCACGTCTATCTCCATGTATTCGAGTAGGAAACGAGTTCGTTTCCTTGTAGAGTAAGCCAGGGCGCGCTAGCCTCCAAGCCCGCCTTCTAGAAAATCCGTGCGACTCGGCCCAAAGAGGTGGTACGTCCAACTGGATATCTTGGAATACCCGAGGCCCATGTTGTCCACACCGAGACTAAAGGTACGTGACCTTTAGTCCTGGATGGACCGTTTTTCTAGTAGTGCACTACCGGTTCGCGCCTTAAACCGGTAGTAATGGATAGGTATCACTATCGGTTTGTGACTCAAACCGGTAGTAGTAGTGCCCAAGGCACCACTACCGGTTTATGGCTCAAACCCATGGCTCACGCAACTATCCCTACCGGTTCGTGATTCAAACTGGTAGTAATTCAACTATCACTACCGATTCACAGATAACCGGTAGTGATATGCCGGTAGTGATACCTACTTCTCTAGTAGTGTGTCAAATGTTTTTGTTTTGAGAACTTTTGGCCTAGTCTCAAGGGCTTCCATGTGGTCGTCCAAACAGCTTGGGAGAGAAAAATGTCCATCTCAAACCCGTTCAAAAGGCTACACACACTACTACAGATCGGCTATCGAGACGGTTCTAACGACCATCGATGCGGTTTTTGAACCGATCGAGCCATCCGGACTGATGTCCCATAACATCGATCCCGTTTCCTCACCGTGATGATATAGTATCGATCTGGGTTAGAGGCCACACGTGGCTTTAGCCCGTCGTCGTAAAGCCAGTCGATGACGGTTGGAGGCACCAATCGGCTATCGATAAACTATTGATCGATCTGGTTGGTTCCTCCAACCGCAGTCTTGGCGAGCACACGTAACTTTAGCCCGTCGTCACCGAAGCCTGTCGATGCGGTTGGAGGCACCAATCGGTATGCGATAAGTCTTGATCAATCGGTTGGTTCCTCCAACCCAGATCTTGGCGACCACCACCTAAGCTATAAATAATATATATATATATGCGTGTAAGGTAATATATATTATATATGTGTCTGTGTGTGTTAGTTAGTCTAATATTATTATATATATATATGTCTGTGTGCTAAGTCACAATTAATTAAAGCACATATAATCAATCATGCATAATTAACTGATAATTAAATCACAGAACTTTTATTAACAACTTTAATTACAACTATTAGGTATCACAATGAATCAATCATGCCTATATATAGTACACATATACAGTTCACATAACATTCATTACAACTTTAATTACAGAACGTTCATCGTGATCTTTTATGTGCATCGCACTTGGTTGCCATAGATGTCGGCCCCGACAGTTCACCGGTCTTTATCGAAGGGCGCCACCTATTTACCGCTGGATCGTGAAACTGGCCTCTTGGATTTACGACCTCATCGTAAATCCAGCCGATGAGTTGTTCTTGGATCGCTCACACTTTCGCCGGCGAGAAATCGGACGAACCTTGCAAGTCGCTAGCACCTCTGGTCAGGATGTGCATAGTATGGCACACATAGTAGCCGCATATATTGGTGTCCGATGGCTGATGCCAGATCTATGGTGAAAAAAGCTAAAAGCGTGAGATAGATGCATGGAAATGAAGTTAACTAACTGAAAAGCTACCATGATGGCATACATACTTGAGAGGCAAGTGTAATATCGAATTCCTCGTTGAATTCACCCACGATTTCAGTACGGAATCGTGCGAATGCACTACACACGTGATTGCGAATTGAACATGATTAGAATTTGTTTAAAATGGAGTAGAACTAGCACAATAATTTAACCACCAGGGCCGAGGTAGTGGTGGTATTGCTTCTTCTAAGCATTCTGGCTGTTCCTTTCGGTCATACATTGTCTTCATTCAAATTCTTCTAGTTCACGAACGCATCCTAGTGATCCTGCATCTTTGGGTACTTGTTGAAGTCGGGCATTCGGTTCTTCTTGACGTACTCCGTGTTCAACTTCTTTTTATATGTTTGGAATGCGATGGCCATCTTCTTCAACGTGTAACTCTTCACCTTCTCTTCGGTCCCTTGGGGGAAGGTGAATGTCTCCTTCAGGTCGGTCCAGATCATGTTCTTCGTATCTTCAGGGACATTATCCCATCTCACGATGCTAATTGGCACATGGTCCCTGACGTGGACGCTGCATGCTGAATTAAACGGCCCAAGTGCCCCTAGGGGTGCAAGAGGTTGGCCATTATCACCGACTTCGGTAATAACATGTCTTACCTTCGACTTCTTGTTTGAACCTCGGTGACGTGATTGGGTACTCGATTGACTGATCTGAAAATATGGTACAATAATGAACGGGTTAGAATGTTGGCTTAGCATGATGGTGGAACCGGCATATACACATTTGATCTCATTACCATGGTCGTCTCAGTGGCCTCGGGGGCCTCATCGGTCTCCACGGGCCTTGCGGCCTCGACGGAATCATCGAGCTCATTACCATATTCTCCCGAAATCAAACTTCTCATGAACTCGTCTCCATCAAATCCTTCTCCCGCCATCGTAGTTTCGTAGTCTATAAGAAGGCATTGAAAATTAACGAAAAAAGATCAACAAAAGTATACTTCACATTTCACATATACTTATACATAAATGGGCTGCAACGACGAGGAGGGCGGTGGGGAAGAGGAGGTAGATGAGGATGGGCGACGACGACGAGGACGGTATAAACATTACATTTCACATATACTTATACATTTCACAATTGACATATACATCTAAAAATTCAAATTTTCTATAAAATTGGCATATACATATAAATCTCAAAATTCATATAAATAAGATACAGAGGCCGGAATGTCTTCCATTATCTAAAAACTAGTACATACAAATAAGATACAAGATACACTTTTCGATCACATTTATTGAGCGGGATATCTTCTCCAAGGTTACCGCTGATGCTAAAATAAAGCATTTCCAAATGATAAAGACCCTAAAATAATATTATAAGGTACTATTTCCATCATTCCATGCTCATTTTATTCCATGATATGTTTTATTTTTTTAATGTAAGAATTTATATGGACCAATTATTTGGCAATTTAACTACTTTACTCCCCAATTCTGAAATCCTGGCTCCGCCACTGCGTAGGTATGGTCATTTCGTCGAACACTCTGTGGGCGCACCGTGATTGTGCTCCTGTTGGTCGCGCCGCACTCCTGTCGGTCGTGCCCGCCTGTGTCACGCTCCATCATGCTTGCCCGCGCCCGCACTCACTGTCCCATGCTCTACCTGCACCTTGCTGAGGAGCGGGGAAAGGGAAGGAGAGAGGAGCACATGGAGCACCATGCTCGCGGGGTCATCGGAGACGAGGAAGACGGCAGCGCGCGCGGGGTTGTCGGTGACAATGAGGTCGGCGGCGCGTGCGGGGTCGTCGTTCGCCAGGAAGACGGCGGCGTGCGAAGTGGTCGTCGGAGAGAGGAAGACGGCGTGGAGTCGTCGGCGCGAAGGGGCGGCGACTTGGCGAGAGAGGTTGGAGACAATAACACTTATGCCTCCAACCTCTCTCGCTTTCGAATTTATATGATGGGGGCATCAGTCCCGGTTGGTGTCATCCACCGACTGACCTCACATCAGTCTTGGTTGATTACACCAATCGGGACCAACGCCCCCATCAGGTGGTGCCCTAGGAACCATCAGTCCCAATTGGTGTAACAAACCGGGACTGAATACTCACTTAGTCCCGGTTGGTGACACCAACCGGGACTGAATGCTCACTTACTCCCGGTTGATTACACCAACCGGGTGATTCCAAAATGAAAGAATCTGTGGCGTGGTGAGCTCGAACCCGTGACTGCAGTCTGCACGGGGCCCCCTCAAGCACAAGCTGCTGGCCTCACTGACATGTGGGCCCATCTCTGGTAGGTCCCACATGTCATTGGTACAAATTTGCTATTAATTTCTCAAAAATTATAGAAAGCTGTTAGGAGCCTTGAAATTTCTCTTTAATTTTTCAAATTTTAGTATAAATTTTCACCTTTTATATAAATTCAATTATTGCTTCATTGCTTACTGAAAATAATAAATCATACTTATTCCACACTAAAATGATTTTCAAAAATAAAATAAAATAAAATTCCACATATTCTTTATAATATTATTTTCCAACCATCTTAATACAGATTTTCACCTTTTTATATAAATTCAATTATTGCTTCCTTACTTAATAAAAAATCATAATTCATACACGGGTTTATATAACACGGTTGGACTTATTGGCTAACATACTTTGTAATTTATGGAAAATTACTACCACTGACATGTGGGACCCACAAGAGATGGGCCCACATGTCCGTGACCTCCATTTTTGGGGAAGCAATCCCGGTTGGTGTCTCCAACCGGGACGATGTGGGCCATCAATCCCGGTTGGTCTCTCCAACCGGGACTATGTGGGAATTCGAAACAACGCAATATTGGCATGAACTGAGCAGCCACCTCTGCCTCTTCCTCTGCCTCTTTGTCTTGCTCGGTCTCTTCTATAAAACCGACGATCTTCCTCTGCCTAACCGTCTTTCTCTGCCAGCGCACCTCTGCCTCTTCCTCTGCCTCTGTCTATGCCTCTTCCTCCACCCACCACCACCGATGCCTGCCCCGCCTGCGGTCTGCCTCCACCGCCGCCGTCGTCTTCCGAGGACGAGAGTCCCCCTCGGAAGCGCATTCGTCGCAACCGACTGAGGAAGGAGTCCGACTTCTACCTGGCGGAGTTCTCGATGTCGGACGAGCTGTCCGACGAGGACGAGGACGAGGAGGACTTCGACGAGGAGGACGTCATCGCGGAGGAGGACGACGACGATGAGAAGGACGACGACGACGATCCGGAGAAGGAGGAGGACCACGACGACGACGACGATGAGGTGGACGCCTCCGACGATGGCGCCGACGCTGACGATGAGGAGGAGGACAACGAAGACGACGACTAGTTAAAAATAATAGAAATTAATCAGTTAATTAGTATATTATTAGAAATTAGCTTAAAATTATCATCTTTTGTGGTAACCCTATGGGACATTGTACATGGTACCATTATTTGTAAATTATTATAATGGTATAATATATGTCCATTTTCTATAATATATGTTGTTTTTGGACCCATAAGATTTGTCCTCACATTTCTTGAGCCCATTACTATTTTCTACAAATTTTTATACATTTATTGACAAATACCTTCATGTACCAAAAATAAAAAAATCAAAAGTATAAAACATTCTGTATAAACTATAAATTATGATACTATAGAAAATTCCATTACATTGGAAGTTGCTATAATACACCGGGACTTCTCGCTTTCGAATTTATATGATGGTGGCATCAGTCTCGGTTGGTGTCATCCACCGGGGCTGACCCCACATTAGTCCCGATTGATTACACCAACCGGGACCAACGCCCCCATTAGCTGTTGCCCTAGGAACCATCAGTCCCGGTTGGTGTAATACACCGGGACTTCTTGCTCACATCAGTCCCGGTTGGTGTAATAAACCAGGACTGAATGCTCATTTAGTCTCAACTAATTACACCAAAAATAAAAGAATCTTGGCCAGTGAAGCGGGGCTCAAACCCGTGATCAAGACGGGAGCCAAGCTCAAGCGCCTGTTATTAGCCAGAGAGAGAGAGGGTTTTGATCGGTCCTACAAGGCACGAATCTTTTTTGTACCCTTCGTAGGAGAAAGGGATGTGCTCACTGACATGTGGACCCATCTCTGGTAGGTCCCACATGTCATTGGTACTAATTTGCTATTAATTTCTCGATAATTATAGAAAACTACTGGGAGCCTTGAAATCTCTTTAATTTTTTAAATTTTATTATAAATTTTCACCTTTTATATAAATTCAATTATTGATTCGTTGCTTACTAAAAAATAATAAATCATACTTATTCCACACTAAAATGATTTTCAACAAATAAAATAAATTAAAAATTCATATATTCTTTACAATATTATTTTTCAACCATCTTAATACTGACTTTTCACCTTTTTATATAAATTCAATTATTGCTTCCTTACTTAATAAAAAATCATAATTCATACACGGGTTTATATAACACGGTTGGACTTATTTGTTAACATACTTTGTTTTTACAAGTGATCCTTCATTATGATCGTGTCGTACATAGGGGATTCCTCTATATCATTCAAGACAGTAATGTCTACATCCACCGTAAAAGAAGGTAGTTTGTCAAACTGATTGTATTCTTCTTCATCTGTAACGCCCTCAACTCCGACGATCCTTCTTTTATCTGGAAGAACCACATGGAGTCTTGGCTGATCTCTACCGCTAGTCTTCTGCTTCTGCTTGTTATCTTCGGTAGGCTTGTCCTTCTGCTTCTTGCTTTTAGTAGGCTTGTCCTTCTGCCTTTTCGGTTTGTTGTTCATATCCATCACATAGAATACTTGTGTCACATTATTTGCGAGCATGAACGGTTCATCCCTATAGGCCACTTGCTTGAGGTCCACGGTTGTCATACTGTACTCGTCGATCTCAACGGTTGTCAATTTGACCCATTCGTACCGAAACAGAGGGATTTTTAAAGGTCCATACTCGAGCTCCCAGATATCCTCTATGCAACCATAGTAGGTGTCCATCTTTCCATTTTTGTCCAAGGCATTTATACGGACGCCGCTGTTTTGGTTGGTGCTCTTGATATCCTGGGCAGTTGTGTAAAATGTGTACCCATTTATCTCATATCTATGGAATGATACAATTGTTATGGATGGTCCCGAGCCAAGAGTTTTAGCTGTTCATTGTCTGTTCGGGAGCCCATCAGTTGCTTTTGTAACCAACCACCGAAACGATCCATTTGCTCTAGTGCGATTCACTTTTCTGACTTCTTTGGGTATTGGTCGCGTAAAATCTTCTCATGATCATGGATAAACTGAGCCACTACAGTTGCTTGTTTCAAGACTGTGAAATGTGCTTGTTTAAATGAAAGTAGATCGTCGCTAAAAAATTCTCTTCTCCCTAGAGTCCCTTTTCCCCGTAGCCTCCCCTCATGGCATGAAACAGGGACGCCAATCGGATTTAGCTCATCAATGTAGTCGACATAGAACTCAATCACCTCCTCTATGCCAACACCCTATGCAATGCAGCCTTCTGGACGAAACCGGTTACGAACATATTTCTTTAAGACACCCATGTACCTCTCGAAAGGGAACATACTATGCAGGAACACGGGTCCGAGAATTTCTATCTCTTTGACAATGTGGACCATGAGATGGACCATAATATCAAAAAAGGACGGAGAGAAGATCATCTCAAGGCTGATGAGACTATCGACCACGTCATCCTGCAGTTTAGATAAGTTCTGTGGTTCGATGACCTTCTGCGACACCGCGTTGAACAACGAGCACAGCTTTACGATTGTCCCTTGTACCCAGTCCAGCAGAATACCTCTCAGCGCCACTGGGAGCAACTGTGTCATCAACATGTGACAATCATGTGATTTCAGGTGTACTATTTTATTCTCTTTCGTGTTGATGAGTCTCCTTATGTTCGAGGAGTATCCAAAGGGGACCTTCACACTGTTCAAGAACTTAATCATTTTTTTTCTCTTCCTTGCTCAAAGTGTAGCTCGCAGGGTGGAGGTAATGTTGTCCTTTCGCTCTCTTTTCCGGATGTAGGTCGTTCCTGAGTCCCAGTAGATGCAGGTCTTTTTATGCTTGAAGTGTATCTTTTGATTTCCTGTGCATATTTAGGAAGCGTAGCAGGTTCACGCAGACATTCTTCGTGATATGCATGAAGTCCAGTGAGTGGCGGACCTCTAAGTCTTTCCAGTAAGGTAAATCCCAAAATATTGACTTCTTCTTCCAAATGGGCTTCGTATGACCTTGTTCAGTCGGGACAGATTTGCTACCAGGACCCTTTTTAAATATTACTTTCAGATCCTTTACCAAAGAAAATACATGTGTCCCACTGCGATGCAGGGGCTTCATAAGTTTCTCTTCTGTCCCATCGAAATTCTCACCCTTCCATCTTAACGGGTGCTTCATATGGAGGAACCTACGGTGGCCCATATACATAACCTTTCGGGAGTTTTTCAGATACTTACTGTCCGTATCCTCTAAGCACTGGATGCAGGCTTTATATCTTTTGATAGATAGGCCTGACAGGTTACCAAGTGTAGGCCAGTCGTTGATGGTTATAAATAGCAATGCACGTAGGGTGAAGTGCTCTCTTTTGTACTCATCCCATACACGTGCACTATCGGTCCACAGCGTTAGCAGATCTTCCACCAACGGTTTGAGGTACACGTCGATGTCGTTTCCAGATTGTTTCGGCCCTTCAATAAGCAACGTCATCATAATATACTTCCGCTTCATACAGAGCCAAGGAGGAAGGTTATAGATACATAGAGTCACGGGCCAAGTGCTGTGACTGCTGCTCATCTCGTCGAACAGGCTCATCCCATCCGTACTCAACCCAAACCTTATGTTTCTCGCATCCTCAGCAAAGTCCGGGTATTTTCTATCGACTTTCCTCCACTGGGAACTGTCAGCGGGGTGCCTTAGCATTCCGTCGTCCTTACGATCTTCTTTGTGCCAGCGTATCATCTAGGCATGCGCTATTCTCGCAAATAAACGTTTCAACCGGGGGATTATAGGGAAATACCAGACCACCTTAACGGGGGGTCTCTTCTTCTTATGCTGCCCCTCTTCCTCGCCTCAGTCATCACGCCTAGTCTTATACCTCAAAGTTTTGCACACCGGATAAGCTTCCAAATCCTCGTCCTCATTGCGATAAAGGATACAATCGTTCCGGCATACATGTATCTTTTGTCCCTCTAACCCCAAAGGGCAGACAACTTGTTTGGCGTCGTACGTAATTTCAGTCAGCGTGTTACCCTCTGGAAGCAACTTCTTTATGAGGCATAACAACTCGTTGAATCCCTTGTCAGACAATCCATTAGTCGCCTTCCATTGCATGAGTTCTAGCGTGGTACGCAATTTTTTATGGCCCTGTCAGTAGTTTGGGTACAATAGTGTTCTGTGGTCCTCCCATAGGCGCTGGACTTTTCGTAATGTTTTTCATCGGTGTATTCTCCCTCTCCATCAAGCAGCATCTGGTCTAGGTCATCATCGCCAAACTCCCCCAATGTATCTTCAAAAGAACCATGCTAGCCAGCATCCGGGATATTGTTGTCTCCCTTTTCTTCATATTCACCATCTTCTCGTATAGTCTCTTCTTCATCGTGCTTGGTCCAACAGGTATAGTTTGGCATGAAACCTCTTGAGAGCAAATGGAAGTGAAGGTGGCTGGATTTTGGCCACTCCTTCTCATTCTTGCAGTCTATGCATGGACAACATATGTACCTAACATCGTGTATGCATCGGCCGCACGAAGAAAAGTATGCAAACCCTGCAAAAACACCAGGGAGCATCGGTCCATGTACATCCATCGCCGGTCCATCTACATTATTTTACATCAAGACAGCTATTAGCTCATTTTCAATAATGAATTTTTAACATTTCGTAAATTTCAAATTAAACCAATATTAAATTTATTTAAAAATTTTAGGTGGATAAATTTCATTTAAGCCGAAACCTACATTTGAGCTAGATCCATACCTAAAATGAATGACTTGGTAGATAAAAGTCTAGATTCAAAATTTTTCATCGATCGATGGAACCAAAACCTACATTTGAGCTAGATCCACACCTAAAATGAATGACTTGGAAGATAAAAGTTTAGATTCAAAATTCTTCATCGATCGATAGAACCAAAACCTAAATTTGAGCTAGATCCACACCTAACAAGAAAGACTTGGTAGATAAAAGTCTAGATTCAAAATTCTTCATCGATCGATGGAACCAAAACCTAAATTTGATCTAGATCCACACCTAACAAGAAAGACTTGGTAGATTAAAGTCTAGATTAAAAATTCTTCATCGATCGATGGAACCAAAACCTAAATTTGAGCTAGATCCACACCTAACAAGAAAGACTTGGTAGATAAAAGTCTAGATTCAAAATTCTTCATCGATCGATGGAACCAAAACCTAAATTTGAGCTAGATCTACACCTAACAAGAAAGACTTGGTAGATAAAAGTCTAGATTCAAAATTCCTCATTGATCGATGGAACTAAAACCTAAATTTGAATTAGATCCACACCTAACAAGAAAGATTTGGTAGATCAAAGTCTAGATTCAAAATTCTTCATCGATCGATGGAACCAAAACCTAAATTTGATCTAGATCCACACATAACAAGAAAGACTTGCTCGATCAAAGTCTAGATTCAAAATTCTTCATCGATCAATGGAACTAAAACCTAAATTTGAGCTAGATCCACACATTCAATGTGAACTACATCTAATCCAAGCAAATTCTAAACTTACACAACAAGTTATTGCAACCTACATGAAAAGATCGAGGTAGCTCTCTACATTCATAATCTTTCATCAATCATGAGAAAAGCACAAATTTTCTTCACATTTCAAGCAAAGAAGAAGCTCCATTTTACACCAAATGTAGCGAGGAACGATGTTACTAACCTTGGTTAACTTGGCTAGGAGTAAATTGACCAAAATTTTGGCAGCACTCCCCCCTTTCTTGAAGCTCTTGACCGGCGCTGCACTGTTCTTAATCGATCATGAGAAAAAAAAAATCAAATTTTCTTCACATTTCAAGCAAGGAAGAAGCTCCATTTTACACCAAATGTAGTGAGGAACGATGTTACTAACCTTAGTTAACTTGGCTGGGAGTAAAATGACAAAAATTTTGGCAGCACTTCCCCCTTTTTTGAAGTTCTTGGCCGGCGCGGCACTGTTCTTAATCAATCATGAGAAAAGATCAAATTTTTTTCACATTTCAAGCAAAGAAGAAGCTCCATTTACACTAAATATAGTGAGAAACGATGTTACTAACCTTGATTAACTTGGTTGGGAGTAAAATGACCAAAATTTTGGCAGCACCTTCCCTTTTCTTGAAGCTCTTGGCCGGCACTGCACTGTTCTTAATCTGGCAGAGTGTGGGGAGGAGGCGGGGAAGAGGAGGTTCAAATAAGTTTGCTTAGTATCGGTTTAAGAAAACAACCTGTACTGATGCTCTAACATCGGTACCGGTTGGTGTAACCAACCGGTATTAAGCAAGCCGAGTTCCGGTTGGTCTAACCAACCGGTACTGATGTTAGAGAATCAGTACCTGTTGATTTCTTCAGCCGGTACTGATATCCCCCCTGGACCATGTTATGGAAGGCCATTTCTGTCCGGGGGGGTTGCTGTACCGGCCCATATTATGAACCGGTACTGGTGGGGCACCCAGATAACCATTTCAATACAAATCGGCATTTGCACATATCACCAATTCATTCACAGATCACCATTTCTAATAGAAGAAAAAGACTAACACCGAACCATAACTCATTTGATGAACATTTGCACATATCACCAATTCATTGCACAGATTACCATTTCACCATAACTCATTTGATGAACATTTGCACAGATCACCATCACTCACAAATAACCATTTCATCATCCATCACACACTGATACAAATAATTCATAATTAAGGACATCACATAATTAAACACTGATCCCATTCCATCACAAAATAATTTATCACATAATAACTAACACTGATCCACTACATCACATAATTAAACAACATATATACATAATAGCTATATTTTAGTCATCATCCTCCGCCATCAGCGCCTCCCAGTCGATTTCATCATCGTTAGGCAGAGGACGAGGCGCAAGGGGGAGGATGAGGCGGCACACGCGGCGTGGGATCCCTACCTCCATGTGCATCCGAACCTAGAAGCTTGGCGGTGGCAGCAGCTTGGCTGAGGGAGGTTGCGGCGAAGGATAGAGATTGCAAGTCGCTCTGCAGGTCTTGAGGCGGCGAACCATGGCGGAGGGGATGCGGTGCGGCTGGATGAACTGAAGCCAAGGTGGGAGGAAGAAGAAGAGTCTGGGGAGGACCCGACGAAGCGGGGAAGAAGAGTTTCAAATAAGGCTGCTTAGTACTGGTTGGTTACACCAACCTGTACTGATGTTAGAGCATCAGTACAGGTTGGTGTAACCAATCAGTACTAAGCAGACCCTGGACCAGCTAGCCTGCTTAGTACCGGCCAACCGGCATGGATGTTAGAAAATTAGTACCGGTTGGTGTCTTTAGCCCGTACTGATGTTCCCCCCGGACTCGTAGACCGTTGAACCGGGACTAATGTAACTGTCAGTCCCGGTTCATGCATAACCGGTACTGATGTGCCGGTATGAAAGGCCATTTCTCTAGTAGTGACATCAAGCTCTCTCGCACGGCGTAAGCTCTCTCTCGTTGGGCTAAGTCAAACATCTGCAACATCAAGCTACAGTTAGCAATCATCAATTTCCTTACTTTTCTTCATGATCTTGCTCTAGTGGGGTAGGCCCTCTCTACCTCGAAGAGGTAGTTGCGTCTTCGCCTTAAAGGGCGTTGCTTAGGGCCACCCAGCAGAGAGCAAGATGTCCTTGGATCAAGGAAGGAGGCGGCAACAGCAATGTTTTCCATGCGTGAGCCAATGGCAGGTGTAGGAGCAATTTCATTCACACCTTGGACACCCCTTCCAGTATAGCAACCTCTCATCAAGAAAAGGAAGCTAAGTGCACTCGTTTCTTCGAAGAGCACGTAGGTTCAACTCTCACTCACGCGGTCTCCTTGGCATGGGACGTGTTGGGTTACAAAAGTCACAACCTTTCTGAGCTTGAGATTCCTATTTGAAGAAGAGATTCAGAATGTGGTCTTTTCCATGCCAACCAATAAGATGCCTGGACCGGATGACTTCACCGAGCTGAATCATCATCAAAGAGGACATCATCTCGGTCTTCCAACACCTTTTTCCTGTAGGAGGGAGCACCTTTTGGTCTCCTCAACATGGTCCACCTAGTTCTATTGCCTAAGAAGGATGACTGCCTGAAACTCTCAGACTTCAGACTGATGAGCTTCATCCACAGTGTTAGCAAACTCATCAAAAAGCTCCTCCCCAATAGGCTAGTACCTTACCTCGACCACATTGTCTCCAAAGGTCAAAGCGCTTTCATCAAAAAACGCTTCATACAAGACAATTTCATGTATGTCCAGAACGTTGTGCATGATCTTCACAAGTGCAAGATCTTCGCTCTATTCCTTAAGTTGGACTTCACGGAGGCCTTCAACTTGGTCCATTGAGGTTACCTACTTGAGCTTCTAGAGCAGATGGGATGTGGCCAACGTTGGAGGAACCGAATGGCCATTCTTCTTGGCTTGGGAACCTCCTTAGTGTTCCTCAATGGTGGCACTGGACCAAGAATTTACCATAGGAGGGGTTAGACAGGTAGACCTATCTCCCCAATTTTGCTTATCATTGTCATGGACCCAATCCAATGCCTTCTCCAACTTGTAGCCGAGAAAAGCTCCTCTCGCCAATCAACACCAGGTCCTTCCACATGTGCACGTCCCTCTTTGCAAAAGATGTTGATCTTTTCCTAAGCCCGGTGAGAGACCAACTCCAAGCTAATACGTGGACCTAGAGTTGTTTAGCAGTGTCTCCAGTCTTCATAGCAATCTCAAGAAATGTACCTTCCTGCCTATCAGTTGCCAACATCTCGACCTGAGATATACTCTCAACGCCTTTCTAGGGTCGATTGTGGCTTTCCCTTTCCACTATCTAGGGCTCCCACTTCATACCCGAAGACTCAAAAGAATGCAGTTCCTCTCGCTCATCGACAAAGTGAAGGCACGACTTCCCAGATGGAAGGGCAAGCTATTAACCAAAGTAGGTCGCCTCGTCCTTGTCAGATCCATCTTTTCTACCCTCCTAACATACTTTGCTTTGGCCTTCCAGCTCCCAAGATGGGTAGCCAAGAATATCGACAAGATCAGATGACCCTTTCTCTAGTAGAAAGGTGAGAAATCTGCTTTAGTGGGACACTCCCTTATCAGATGGGACATTGTCTATCGGCCCTAGTGCCTAGGAGGCCTCAATATCCTCGACCTCTTGAGGTTCCGCAGGCCCTACGACAGAGTTGGCTTAGGCTAGAATAGAAGGACCGACACAAGTTGTGGGTTGGCACCCCTCCACCTAGCGACGAGACTGACAGGGCTCTCTTCCATGCTGCAACTACAATCACCGTAGGTGATGGCAAGAAAGCACACTTCTAGCACGACTAGTGGCTCCATGGAACTGTTCCTCGACAGCTTGCACCAAACACTACTAGAGAACAGGGCATCACAAGCGGTTCAATACGCACCGCTTCTAATAGTTGCAACACAAGCGATTCAATAGTTCATACTAGAAAACCCCCCTCTACAAGCGGTTCGTAATACGAACCCCTTCTAAAGCCCAAGCAACAAAAGGGGTTCGTGTCACGAACCCTTTCTAAAGCCCCAAGCACCTCTAGCAGCAGTTGGGGACACGAACCGCTTCTAAAGCCCAAGCAACAGAAGGGGTTCATACTACGAACCGCTTCTAGAGGGGGTTTTAGAGGGGGTTCGTATTACGAACCGCTGCTAGAGGCCCATTTTTCGAATTGTTAAAAGGAAAGCTTGCCTTATCTCATCAAAGAGCACGCGTGGGTGGGTTGGCTAGCTGGGTGAGGCGTGCCTCACGAGGAGGGGTGAGGTCCTGGGTTCAAATCCCACATACCCCAATATTCTTTACCTTTTTAGACACCACTAGAAGCGGTTCTACGAACCGCTATTGATGCTCCCGCGAGCATTAGTCGTGGTTGCCTAAAACCGGTTCTGAAACCTATTCCGAACCGGTTGTGGTGGCTGTTTCGCTGGTAGTGAAACTTCTACTAGATCGCTATAAATAAAAAGGCCACAGTGGCAAATCAGCTTGCCAACAACCGGTACGTAGCCTCGGTCTGCCACCTGCACAGTTAGGAACAGTTGGGGGGGCTCCTCTCTCTTTGGGGGGCTCCTCTCTCTTTGGCTAAGGATCAGCCAGATTACAACTTAACCCTAGATGATGTAAACAAATGGGTTGTAATGATTACATTCTATGGTTGTCATTGTACAAAATGCCTTGTGTGAAACAATGAGAATAACAAAATAATTGACGTATACATATACTATGCATATACGTTATTCTCTTTTGTTAGCGTAATTTCAAGTAATAAAATGTCGAGGTCGGCTTTTCTTGGAGAAGGGGAGGATGATACGGGCATGCCAAGCACATACGATGGACATGGTCAAGCTTGCCGGCCGTAATCAACGAGAAAACAAAGTGAACATGTGCCAAAAGGATAAGATGCAAACAATGCTAGTATCTTGGGAGAAGCACACACTTGGAGGTAGTATTGTAGCACGTGCTAAGGTAATGGCGTGGTACAATACATGGGCTGGTGTGGGGGTCAAGAAAATGAGTGAAAAAGGAAAGCTAGAGGAAGCAAAGAAGAGATCTTCAACATTTGGCAAGAAAGCAACTGATTTTGCATGCAATTGATTCCGTCCGATTTGGATTGAATAGCTTCCAAACTATAAGAGTGCAAGTATAGAATGTGAGCATGAGAGATGCACAGTACCCACGTGAATATATAGTGCCCCCTCCTCTCTATATATATAGTTCATTTACTGTAATAGGAGTAGGGATGTAAACGGATCGAATATGGTCGGATATCACTAATATTGTATCCGTATCCATATTTTTTTTTCGAATACGGATCGGATACGGATAGTGCCGGATACGGATACGGACATGGATAGTGTCGGATACGAATACAGATAGTGCCGGATGCGAATATGGATAATATAAGATCGGATATTGGTCGGAACGGATATTTCCTCGGATAATACACTTATTCGAAAACACATGCTAGAAAAAGAATCAATATATATTTTGGAGTGAACAATTTCACCAATAAAAAGATATAGCAGTATAGCACTACCCACTGCGTACTGCAAATTAAGTTAAAGAAAATAATTTTAAAAACATGTAGTAATATCAGATTAACATGGCAGAATAAGGATCACACACGTCAGTCTTGCTTCCTGAGTTTTGTTCATATTCTTGGAGTTGGTGGGCTGGTGATTGGTGCGGTGGCCTGGGGATGGAGAGTATCGTGGTTTGCTGAACTTTTGTGGACCGCTCGGTACGCTGGTAGGCGCCATAGCCCCTAGAATGGATTCGGATAATATCCATCGGATATTATCCGTCGAATAATATCCGCATTATCCGTATCCATATCCGTATCCAGCACCCAGTATCCATATCCGTATCTATATCCGCAAAAAACAACCGGATATCCGTATAATTATCCAAATCACTATCCAAACTGATTCGGTCGGTCGGAAATTATCCGCTCCGTTTACACCCGTAAATAGGAGACAAGAAATCATGAGTTGAACAAACAACGTTGTCGGTGTTTAAAAAAAATGCCTTCACACCGAGCTTATTTTTGATTTTGCGGGACCAAGTTACCCCCTTTCACAAGCAAGAGACTGTCATCTTAGCCATGCGAGCTTGGACACACCAGCGATTTATCCTGGTTCGGGCCATCTGTTATATGGGGATAACAACTCTACGTTTAGTTTATATATGAAAAAAAGGCAAGAGTATAATAATATGAAAATATAGAAAGCGAAAATGAATTGATAAGAACTTAGAACATATGTGCTTGTGGATCTCGGTATGGTTAAACCTATCCTTGTATGTGTTATTTTCTATCTTGTCTGCTTGATGATCTTGGTAACGTGTGCTCGGGCGTTTATATAGTGTGGCTAGGGTATTTCAGGATGAGAAGCGCCTAACCCTTGGTCAGGTATCTGTCTTGTCTTGCTTTTCAAAGTTGGCAAGACAAGGTAATGCCTTTTCCTCAACTTGCTGTGGTTTTTGCGAAACTTCAGGTTTAAGGAACTGACTGTGTGTGGTATTTCACCAAGGCTGATGGCTCGTCCGGACACGACGTGTCAGCGAGGCATAAAACTGATTGTTCGTTCAAATATCATGTGGCAGCGAGGTATTTTGTTGAGCCACGTATTGACCAGGAGAGTTAGTGACTAGGAGAGTAGTTATCGTCTTTTCCTCAGCTCTGTGGGAAGAGTAGTTCGCCGTGGGCAACACGTATAGAGGACTATCCATCTCTTAACGATAATCAAGGCGGGCTATCATGAGCACTTGCAGGAGTACTTCACAAGGTTTAATTGGAATATATATGACTTTGGTCTACCCAGCATAAGAGTGCTTCACAAGGTTTAATTGGAATAGATATGATTTTAGTCTACCCAGTATTCCTTATGCGGAAAAGAAAAGAAAGGAAAAATAAGGATAAGTGTTGGATTTGACAAACACAGTGCCTCAGCCAGAAGAGAATCAAAGAGGTGTATCTAAGCCGGGGAACATGCATGACCGGTCCCCTCAGGTTTTGCTCTTGACCTGTTTCAATGTAACCTTTTAATTTCTGCATTTAGACTTCGAATCTGATGATTTATGCAGAAATCGGTAATCATCCTGGGTTTTATGCCAGAGGTCTGTTTTTCAGCCTGTTCTATCAAAAAAGAGGGGAGGCGAAAGCTTGTCTAATTCGTCAAAGAGAGCAAAAGGCTTGAACCTTGAAGAGAACTTAACGGTTCACGATTCAGATGAGCAAAGGGCTGTTTTAAATAGAATTCCTAAGATTCATTTGGAGTATGGCGGGAAGAACATGCCAGCCGAGGACTTTTGTGAGCTATTCCAACTCCTAAATCCTGAGATTGTTACCAAATTTGTAGATGGCGTGCAGGCCAAGCGGGCACATGATTTAAAAGACAAAGGACTTCTTTAGGTAAGCAAAGCAAATCCATACCTTTCGTATATTCTTTTGACGCGGATTGATGACAGGAATTCTTTACGCTCAGGTTGCTTCTTCTAATCAGGCAGAGGGTAAAGTGAGGTGTAGAGCTGTTAATCAAGACTGTTGATAAGGGTAAGGCCAAGGCCGCCAGGTCAGTACGGCTCGCTGCCAGGAGGACCAAAGAGCAAGCTAAAAATACTTGGCCCAAACTCTTATCTGACGCTTCTACGGACCCATGCACCATAGAGACGCAAGTAGTTGCTTTAACAGCAATTGAGGGCTTAGCTGAGAGGCTTCCCCCATCTTAGGATTCACTGCCTGGAAATAGGAAAGCATTAGTGGTTTTTGGAGGAGAGGGATCAACGCCTGCTGTGCCAAATATTCAGAGTTCTTAGGGGAAAAGCTCAATGGTACTGGTTGACTTGGCTTCAATACGTAAGTTTCATTCTTCTTCCTCAGCATGCATGATTTGCAATTTCTGCGTGATATTTTTGCTCCTTTACTATCCTTCTCTCCTTTTTGGTACGTAGAGGGAGATGGTGGTTATGGAGCATGGTGTACTGCGGAGGGTCTATCTGATTTGTTTGGGCTCCTCGGTAATCTCCATTCTCTTGGTTTTGGCAATGAATCACGTTCTTGTACGAACACGGCTGATGTCGGAGACATCTTGTCTTCATCTCCTTTTGGATTGGTGTTGAATGGTCCATTGTTTCTCTAAGATTCTGAGCATCATACTTTTGTATCTGGCTCCTGCCGTTTATTGGTGAACATCGCAGGGGTGTCTTCTGTCCTTCCCCAAGCATTAATGAGATCATCTCTCAAAGGAGAAACTTCATTAATTGGTTGAATCCTTGATTAAGTCGGGCCCAAGAGAGCTCGATATTGTAACTCCCAATCCTGAGGTTACTGAGGCTTCTGGTCAAGGTGATGATGAGGAGCATAGTAACCAGAGGGGAGAAAACCAGCGTGATGAAGAGCCAGATGATCAGGGGGATTCCTCGCTTGTCGAGACGCAGGAATGCAATACTCCTTGGTGTGTTCTCCTCGTGATGCCATAAGCCAGGTTGACCATAGTTTGGGTGACCAAGGCCCTAGATCTGATATAACCAAAGTAATTTCAGTAACTGCGCGCGTTATGTCACCTTTGGAATTTGTTTTAATTCCTGCTCATTTGCCAGGTGATTAGGGACTTGTACTCAAATTTAGAAGCCAATCATCGTCAGTTGAAAGATAAGTTGACGGCTGCTTTGTCCGAGGTGGAATGCAAGAGCGCAGACATTCTAAAGAAGCTCCGAGCTGAGGCACTCGAAGCATAGGCCTATGCTGATGGTATGAATGAAGCAGTTTCCAAGGACGCGATCAAACATGATGATACTCGGCAACGGTTGGCCTTAGAGCTGGATCATTCAAAGGCTTTGAGTGATGCTCTTAATCAAGCCAGTAAAGATGGGAAGAAGTTAGTGGAAGAGGCTTTGCCAGGAGCCCAAGCTCAAAGAGAGGCGCTTGAACTGAAGAGCACGGTTTTGAGTTTGATAGAGGAAAACCCCGAGCTCCGGGGTAGGATCGCTGATTTGGAGCGGGAAAAGCTGAACCAAGGGCGACCTTAATAGTCCGTGGGCTAAAAGGAAAGCCCAATTATTTTGTGCAAATGCTGCAGGCAAAATACTGTTGATGGCTTTTTTTTTTGTCTTTTTCATCTCACAGTTTGAACTACTGATAATAAGAAAAGATATTGTTGTGAAAGTGCAGCACCCATCCCCTGCGAAGCAGTGGCGCTAGGCTGGTCCTCGTGGCTCCCTCGGTCCGGAGCACCCAGCGAAGGGATCGCTTCAGAGTGGAGCGCCCAGTCGGAGGAGGCGAGACCGCGCTGAAGCTTCTCAGCCCCCTCACTTGGAGACGTTCAGCAAAGGGATCGGTTTGGAGCGGAGTGCCTAGCCAAGAGGCAAGGCCGTGCTGAAACCTCGCAACTCCTTCGTTCAAAGGTGCCTAGCGAATGGGTCGCTTCGGAGCGAGAAGCTCAGGGTGGAGCGAGGAAGCAGCAACGGCCTGCGGAGAAGCATACCTTGCGGGGAAATAGTTTCGGAGGAAAAGCCAAGTTCCTTGGGTGCTACTCGACCTCCTGGGGAACAACCCGTATCGGACAAGGATAAAGCGTGTCAGTAAAAGCATCATTGCCTTCCAAGCCGGGGGACAAGTTGTAACTGCTTGTAAAAGTTGTAATGACCCCAGTAACCCTACTTTAGATAGTCGGTTACAAGGCATTTTAAAAATCGGTGCCTCTTAGCTGGGGAAAACCCCGTAGTAGTCCCCGTGGGAGCGGAAAAGAAGGGGCTTCACGGTCATTATCGGATCAAAGACCCTACCGCCCCTGCTTTATTGCCCAAGCCAGCGATGCTTGAGGACGTCTTCGTCCAAACAAGCTTGTAATCTCATTGTATAAATATGAGACTCATGAGAATGAAATGACACGAGAAATCCCGAGAAAAGATACAAAAGTCTCAACATCTGTGTGTTCCACTTGAGCTAGTCTTTGGGGTCTCCATCCCTTCACGTAGAGCTTGAGCGTCTTGGGGCTGCCACTCTTTAGGTTTTCCGGCTTTGGCCGACGACACTTGGCGCCGTCCACGGGGATCGTGCGGACAGAGAGAAGCCACTCATCGTCATGAAGGATGCCGCCAAGGAAGAAGGCTGGAGTGTCCGCGAGCATCGGGGGAGCAACCGTTGTTGAGTGGGGTGCTCTCCAAACCCGCTCACGCAGCAGCAGGAGAGGAGGAGTCCCTACTGATCCGGCCCCTCCACGGGGTCCGCTCCGTGAGGTGGGGGCCTCGCACGAAGCCCCGGTGAACATCCTGGAGCGGGAAGCGAGGACTGCACCAGCACAGATGTCGGCTCCCGCTTCTACCGCCCCGGCATTGCTGGATCCTAACGTGCTGGTGGAGCCCCTTCAGGAGCAAGTCCGGCAAGGGACACGACGCGATGCATTTGTCCCTCCCTCTACAGGTGGAAGCTCCAGAGATGAAGTCCAGTCGCCCACAGAAGAGACGGGGCACAAGGACGCCAAGGAAGATTCCAACCCCTTGTGCCCTCGCTTAAGGAACAAGAAGTGGCCTGCACCGGGCACATTCATGCTACCCACCTTCAAGCCGTACAATGGGAAGACTGATCCAAGGGAGTTTCTCCGTGTGTATGAGATAGCGGTCGAAACAGCCGGAGGAGATGATGACATCAAGGCCAAGGGACTTCTGCTCACCATAGAAGGGATTGCACTCTCGTGGTATTCTTTTCTTGAATCAGGTTCTATCCAAGACTGGGCCCAGTTCTGCTTAAAGATGGAGAGCAACTTTCAAGAAAACTTTGATGGAATGAAGGAGGAAAGCGATCTCTTCGCAGTGAGGCAAAGGGAGGGACAGACCCTGAAAAGTTACTTTCAGCGGTTCTCGAAGATGAAGTGCCAGCTCCCGGGGTTCAGTGACACCACCATCATCAATGCTACAAGGTGCGAGCTGCGAAGAGGCCCTTCTCGGAGCAGCTGGCCTGGAAAGAAGTGAAGACTATTAAAGAGCTCTTCACCAAAATAAAGGAGTATGCGCGGGCGGAGGAAGATACCCTCAAGAGAAACGAGAAGCCCAAGGCCGAAGCCAAAAGTCAAGGATCTCCTAAGAGAGGAACCAAAGGAAGACCTAGGGGCCCCATACGGAGAAGGGAAGGTGCGAAGGAGGTGCCGACTACAAAGATGGCAGGAAGAGGGTGTACCAGATCAAGAAGCATGAGGATCATTGGGGCAAGAGGAAGAATCAAGATGCCCTGAGAGAAAGGTCCTCCCGAAGCGACACCAGGCCCAAGACAACGGGAGAATGGAGCCCTAGAGAGGCGAATAGGTGGAGCGAAGGTACCACTTCGAATACCATGGGAACAACTCTTCCCATGACTCCATGAGGTGCAAGGTGCTCGCTGGATACCGCGAGTATGAGCGACAGTGAGGGAATCCCATGAGGCATCCGGAGCAAGACCCCTATGTCCGCCCCCTCCAGCGCTGTGCGGAGGGTGATGAACACATTCACTAGGGGATCGTCATAGCAACTGTCATCAAAGAGGTAGCGGAAGGAGTATGCAAGGCAGATTAACCATGTGGGAGTGTACCCAACACCCCTCTTGCCGCAGCACTTCGACCCCATCACCTTCAGTGAGGTAGATGCCGAAGGAGTGCACTTCCCACACCAAGACTCCCTGGTGATAACCACCAACATTGCAATTTTCAACGCCCGGAGGGTGATGGTCAACAGCAGGAGTGCAGCCAACATGTTGTCCACCAAAGCATTCAAACAGATGATGATATCCGAAGACGGCTCCACCCGTCGGAGGTACCCCTAGTGGGATTTGGGGGTGCTCTGGTTCGAACACTCGGGCAAATTGAGCTCCCATTCGCCTTTGGAGCAGGAGAAGCCAGTATATGTAGGGATGTGACTTTTGATGTTGTCGACATCCCCTCGCGCTATAACGCCATCCTCTGTCAGGGGTCACTGACAGCCTTCGGGGCAGTGGTCCATCATGGATACATTTCCATGAAGAATCCTTCACCCGGAGGTATGATCACGGTCCAGGGCGATCAAGCGCTGGCAAGGAGAATTGACCTCGAGGGACCTCCCTAGGTGAAGATGGTGTACACCACCGAAGCAGAATCGAAGAGCAGGGACAAGTGGGTAGCTAAGCCCAAAGCACAAGGGGGAACGAAGCGAGTGCCCTTGTTTGGAGGTTTAGAAAAGGTGATTACCCTCAGGGCGGAGCTTAGGGAAGCGGAGGAGGAAGA